>OY743169.1:52883623-54083623 GCA_963555705.1 Ligustrum vulgare | reverse complement strand
ATTTATTGAAAGGTCCTTGTCAACCATTGAATCATTCATTTCCAAAACGAAAGTATGGAGAAAAAACAGTTAGAAGATTTAATCCTTCTTGGTTTAGTGACTTTGGCGATTGGTTGGAGTATAGCATATTTAAAGATGCCGCCTTCTGTCTCTATTGTTATCTATTCAAATCTGCTAAAGGAAAACAATCAGGGGGTGATGCTTTAGTTGGTGAGGGATTTAATCATTGGAAACATAGTGAGAGGCTTAAAGTTTATGTTGGGAAGCATGATAGTGAACACAATGGAGCTCGAACGAAGTGCGAAGCATTGATGAATCAAGATCTCCATATTGAAACGATTTTGCACAAGACATCAAAACAAAATAAAGATGATTATCGCATTCGACTTAATGCTTCAATTGATTGTATTCGACTTTGTTTGCGTCAAGGACTACCTTTTCGGGGTAATGATGAATCAGAGAATTCTCTTAATCCAGGCAACTTTCTTGTCTTTTTGCAATTTTTAGCTGACCATGTGGATCATGTTAAAGCCGTGACATTAAGTAATCTCCAAAAAATTGCAAATTAACATCACCTGACATTCAAAAGGACATAACTAGTGCTTGTGCTACTGAAACAATCAATATAATTTTGAAAGATATTGGCGATTCATTGTTCACAATTCTAGTTGATGAATCTCGTGATGTGTCATCAAAGGAGCAGATTTCTATTGTTTTATGTTATGTAGATAATAATGGGCATGTAAAAGAATGTTTCATAGGAATTGAACATGTCACAAGTACCACAGCGCTCTCACTTAAGGATGCCATTGATAAGATGTTTTCTAGATACAATTTGAGCATATCTAGATTGCGAAGATGGGGTTATGATGGAGCTAGCAATATGCAAGGAAAGCTCAATGGATTAAAAACACTCATTTTAAATTAAAACCCATGTGCATATTTCATACACTATTTTGCTCATCAGCTTCAGCTAGCACTTGTTGCTGTTGCAATAAAGCGTATTGCAGTTGCTGAGTTTTTTCGGGTTGCTACTGATTTGGTAAATGTTGTTGGAGGATCTTGTAAGCGGTTTGATATGCTTAGAGAATTACAATCCAATCATGTTGTTGAGGCATTAGAAAAGGGTGAGATTGTAAGTGGAAGGGGACTTAATCAGGAAAGCAGTCTTCAGTGCTCTGGTTATACACGTTGGGGTTCACATTATAGATCTTTGATCAGCTTGCTTGCCTTATTCTCTCATGTGGCTGATGTACTTGAAATGATTTCTGAAGATGATTCTTCTTCTTCTGATCAGAAAGTTGAGGCATTCAATTTGTTGAAGTCCATGCATTCTTTTGATTTTGTGTTCAATTTACACGTGATGAAAATTATTTTGGGAATTTTGAATCAGTTATCACAGGCATTACAAATGAGAGACCAGGATATTGTGAATGCGATGGACCTAGTGAGAGCTTGCAAGCAGCAACTCCAAATGTTGAGAGACAATCGATGGGATTCATTTTTGGAAGAAGTTTATAAATTTTGTCAGGATCATAACATTGGTGTTCTCGATATGGATGACATGTTTATGCGCATTGATCCCCGTGGTCGACCACAACGTAATCCACCAAAGGTAGCAAATTTGCATCACTATCGTGTGGATTTATTTTATGCTGTGATTGATTTGCAACTGCAAGAGTTGAATGATCGTTTTTCGGAGGTTAGTACCGAGTTACTACTTTGCATCGCTTGTTTGTGTCCACAAGATTCATTTTCTGCTTTTGATAAGAAAAAACTGATCCGATTGGCTGAGTTTTATCCACAAGATTTTGGAAAATTGGATCTTATCATCTTGGGGGATCAACTTGACACTTATATTATTGATGTCGGCTCTAATGTTGCATTTCAAGAGTTGAAAGGTCTTGGTGATCTAGCAGAAAAGATGGTTCAGACAAAGAAAAATATTCATTTTCCTTTGGTTTATAAACTTTTGAATTTGGCCTTACTTCTGCCGGTTGCCACTGCTAGTGTGGAAATAGTGTTTTCTGCAATGAATCTTGTGAAGGCTAGTTTGAGCAACCGAATGAGTGATGAGTGGATGAACGATCGTCTTATTGTTTATGTTGAGAAAGAGATATTTTTGAAAATTGATAATGAAGTTATTGTAAAACGTTTTCAGAGTATGAAAACACATAAAGAACAATTGTAAGCAACTTTATTCGTATGTGTGTTTATTATTGAACTTTTTTATCATCTCGATTTTCAAAAAATTTGGCCCCCACTCAAGCTAAACCCTAGCTCTGTCCCTGGTGACAGGAACTCCATGCAATATGACTATTTCTCTTATATATAACTATGCTAATTGCTCCATATTGAAATTGATTTTGATTGGTAGAAAATGGGCTTAATTTGTTAAACGGTGAACCACTACCCAGATATCATTGTGACCTCTTACTGATCTCTGAAATCCTAACACAAAGTCCATCGCAATGTGTTCACATTTCCATTCTGGAATATGCAAGACTCTTGTACTCTGTATAGACTTCACAATTTCTACCATAGAGATAATGATGCCATATCTTTAAGGCGTGAACTACCACTTGAAGCTCCAAATCGTGCATTGGATAATTCTGTTCATACTGCTTCAACTATCTCGAGGCATAAGCAACCACTTTTTCATATTGCATTAAAACATAGTCCAAACCCTGCTTGGAGGCGTCGCTACAATTTACAAACCCATCATAACCTTCAGGTTTCGTCAAAACATGAGTTGAGACTAATCTATGCTTGAGTTTCTGTAAACATTTTTCTCTCCATTGAATCTTTACACCCTTTCTAGTTAGTTGAGTCATCGACCTTGCTATGTTTGAGAAACCCTCAATAAATCTCCTTTAATTTCCAGCAACCCCAAGAAATTGTGAACTTCGCCCATACTGGTCGGTCTAGGCCAGTTCACTACTGCTTCCACTTTATCTGATTCCACCTCAATACCTTTAGTGGTAACCACGTGACCAAGGAAACCCACTCAATTGAGCCAAATACTATACCTCTTTAATTTGGCATATAATTTCTCCTTACTCAAGGTTTCCAAAACTATACTGAGTTGTTTCTCATATTGCTCCTTATCCTTTGAGTATACTAGAATTTCGTTAATAAATACTATGATGAATTGATCTAAGTACTGATGGAATACTCGGTTCATAGGTCCATAAATATAGATGGGGCATTGGTTAAACCAAAAGGCATGAAAGTGAACTCATAATGTCCATAATGAGTCCTGAAAACAGTTTTTGGTATATCATTTGCCTTGACTTTTCAATTGATGATACCCTGACTTAAAGTCGATATTTGAAAATACTGTTGCACCCCTTAACTGGTCGAAGGGTATCTATTTTTTATAGTCGGATGGTTCAATTTTCCATATTCATTGCACATCCTCATACTCTCATTCTTCTTCTTCATGAAAAGTACTGGAGCAACCTAAGGAGATACTCGATTCTTGAATTTCTTTTGGTGTCATTTTGTTTGGGACCTTAGAGAGTGATGCTACTTCCGGGACCAAGTCAATTGTAAATTTCGCCTGTCTATCTTGTGGAATGATTGGTAGATCTCCTAGGAACACGTCTGCAAAGTCTCGCGCAACGATAATATCATAGATGGTCGTTTTTGTATGTTTGGACCCAAAGATATTAACTAAGAATCCCTTACCTGACTCCTTTCTCAATATCTTCACTGCTTGTAAAGTCGATACAAGGTGAGGTAGAGACTTATACCTTGGCCCAAAGAAATGGAGTTCTTCCTCTCTAGGATGACGAAATAACACTTCTATCTCATAACATTGAATGGTCGCATGAATCTATCCCAACTAATCCATGCCCAAAATAACGTCAAAGTCCTTCATCTCCAAAAAGTTTATGCCTGTAGTACTTTCCCGTCAATTCTATCTTCAAAGTCTTACATCTGATTTATGCAAAGAGTTCTTTCTAAAGGGATGCTAATCTCTAATTCACTATCTGTTTTCAAACAAGTAAAGTTAGAACTAAAGATGAAGGATGCAGAGATAAAAGAATCTATAGACGCAAAGTCAAAAAGTATGTAAGCAGGTACATTAAATAATAATAGAATACATGTGTTTGAAACTATAATGTTAGATTTTGAGATAGGGGAAGCAAAATGGAAGACCATAAATAGGTGCTTCAAATAAAATACTCGCTATTGCATTCGGATCATGTTCTTCCTCATGCTGATTCAATGCAAAAACTTGTGCCTTCCCCTTTTTGCTCATTTCCCAGCCATCATCCCTCTTCTTTGGAGGATCTGTACAATTAGGAGCAATGTGTCCCTGATTACCACATTGAAAAAAACGTTCTTTCCAAGTAAGCATTCACCCATGTGGAGTTTATTACACTTAGAACAAGTTGTAATACTTCCACCTATCCCACCGATACAAACTCTAGTGCTTGGTCTTTTATTCTACCAATTCCGTCTTCCCCTATTCTTATTCTTATCATTCCATTTTGTTTCTCCAGATTACTCCTTGCTCTGGTCGGTATACTGTTCAAATGTAGTAATCTGATAAGAAAAAGCATGAGCCCTTTCCAGCATTTCACGATATGAAGAGAAACGATGGGACATAATGATCATGCTGATCTTTCGACGTAGGCCATTTTCGAACCTCCTGATCTTCTTAACTTTTGTATCTACAAAATGCGGAGCATAACTTGAGAGCTGTACAAACTGCCTCTCGTAGTCAGTAAGCGACATTTTTCCCTCTTTGAACTGGAGAAACTCTGATTCTTTGAAGTCTCTCAATGTCCGTGGAAAGTACTTTGCCATCACTATATCTTTAAACTACTCCAATAATAGGTCTTGCTGCTGCTTTTCAGTCCTAGTGCATGACAGATTCTCATCAGTGACTGGTTGCTCCAACAAATATGAATTCTACGCATAGTACCTTCTGTGTATCCGTACAAGCAATGTGTCAAGATATGCACTCTTGGCCTCTTATTCCTTGACAACCAATGGGTCGAAATTACCGTCGAAAGTAGGAGGCTTGTATTGTTCAACCACCGAGACAGCTTAAAGGATACACGGAAGTGGATTTTGCTGTGGCTGTGCATTTTCTGGTAGGGATGCTTGATTCTGTCTGCTCAACTCTTGTCCTGCTCGCTGTAAATCACGCATCAATTCATGTGGGTAGGTGGTGTCATTTCCTTTAGACAAAAAAATATCATAAGTCACATCCAAACCTAATATATTATGCTTACGTCCTTTGATGTGTTCCGGACCCGTGACAATCGGAGTCATAGCAGGCTTGACAGAAAGTTAAATATTCAAGCTAAATAAAAGTACAGTCTTGTCAACCATGTTGGAATTGGATGGATAATATATGTTTTTCGAGTAGAAACATGTCACTGAGCAAGACTCATGGGCTAAAGCCCTTGAGCACATTGATTTTAGGGTCAAATTCCATCGTTTGGGGCTTCAAATTGACAAATCAATGATGCAGACAGAAATTTACTATATTTCCATAATTATAGGATTATATTTATTTTGTCTTTATTATTGTTTCCAATTAAATTAGGACTCCATTATGAGAGGTTTTATCTATTCCCTAATTAGATTAAATTTTAATTTAGTATTCTAGTTTAATTAGAATTCTATTTTGAGTAAATTAGCGACTAGGTTACTTTGCTTATTTATACGCTTTCCCCATTCATTGTAATTCAGACTTTGATTTTGATATAAACAGTTTTTATTGAGGATTCAATAAAAGATATAGGTGGATTCCTATGTTTTCAAACTTATCAAGAATATTTCTTGTGGCGTTCAAATACCGAACTTATCAAATATTTCTTGAGAACATTTGTGGCGTTCAAAATTAGAGACTTATCAAGGAGATTGGGCAATTCCTTGTGGCATTTCGAAAGTCTTGGTTCTTTATTCCGCATCGTCGAGCCATCGCGTCGTGAATATCGAGTCAAGATTCCACCATCCATCCACAACCTGGGTTCCGAACTTTTCGGCGTTTCTTCCGCGCTTCGAACCTCATCATCTGGTATCAGAGCTGGACTCTGAATTCAGGTTTTTGTATCCAGTTTAATTCTTATGTTTATCATCGAGTCTGTCGTAAGAATTATCCATATCTTGTTGTTGAGTCTTTCTTTTCTTGAGTATTCTTCGTGCCAGTAAATTTTTTTTCCATTTTGATCCATATAAAAATTCAACAAAAATTCAAAAGTGTTTATTTTGTTCGATTCTTATCCAAATCATGTCTCGTTTGTTTTGTTGCGTTCGTGTCGAATTTTCGGATTTTATTAAAAAAAAAAATATTTTTTTATTTTTATTAATTCCGAAAATTCATCATAATTAAAAAAAAAAAAAAGTCACTCCTAAATTCAAGAACCACTTTCTCGAGTTTCTTTAAAATTCTTGATATTCATTTCCTTCCAAGTCAATAAAAGTCATTCTTGCTATTTGATGTCTAAATCATCTTCATTTTTGAATTTTTTTTAATGTCACATAAGGAATGGATTATGATCCGGGCTCTTTATTCCAAACTAGGTGTTATGTGGATCATAAGGGGTGCAGTTTGGCGATTGATGGAAAGTGTTTTACTAATTTCGTTAGTAGCACCGTGGTTGAAAAATTAGGATTTCCCCTAGAACCACACTATAAACTTATAGGATGACGTGGATGAAGGAGTTTGGGAATTTCAAAGTAACCAAACAAGTTCTAGTGCCTATCACCCAAGAAAGGTATAGTGAGGATGTATGGTGTGATGTAGTGCCATTGAAATCTTATCATATTTTATTGGGAAAACCTTGGAGACATAGGAGGGAGGCTGTTTATGATAAGAGTATGCACATATACCAATTCCTTAAGAAAGGGAAAACATGCGTACTATATGGGTTACCATTAGAGGAAGCACTAGAAGATTCACGGAGGGTAAGGAAGGAGAGTGAAAAGTGGTGTAATAGGAGGCATCATGGGGATAAGGATATTGATAAGAAGGAGGGAGAGTTGAAATTAAAAACAACTAAACAAACTCCAAAATTTGAATTGGGAGTCGAGGTGGAAGTTCAAGATTTGAGCGTTGAATTGGAAGATCCACATTTGAGTAGTGATGAGGTAGTGCACGAGCATGGTGATAAAAATGTGGAGGTAGAAGATGTCGTTGAATTTGAAAGAAAAAAATTTGAAGAGGTGGATGAGCTAGAAAATCTTGAGTTAGAGGAAGTAACCGAGCTTGAGAGAAAAGAGATAGAGGGGGGCGAGCAAGAAGTTGCAAAAGGAGAACGAGGTGAAGAGAAGGGCCTCGTGGTTCAAAAGGTGGAATTGACGTTGATAATTCATGAATACAAGGATCCATACCTTGTACCTCATGAACCTAACATTTCCCTCCCCGCTTTATTTAATTTTTCTTGCAGGTTAAATGTGCTTGGAAATTTGGGAAACACCACCAATGCCTACAGGAGTTTCTACTTCAATCAATTCATGTAACCCAAGTTACAGGATACTATTGGTCATACATTTGGCATGGAAGCAATAATTTTGCGTTTGATCCAGGAGGTGAAGTGAAACAACAGGAACAAAGCTATGATTCGGGGCGAATCATCCTAAAGAAGGAGGGTATGATGTGTTCCGGACCCGTGACAATCGGAGTCATAGCAGGCTTGACAGAAAGTTAAATATTCAAGCTAAATAAAAGTACAGTCTAGTCAACCATGTTGGAATTGGATGGATAATATATGTTTTTCGAGTAGAAACAGGTCACTGAGCAAGACTCATGGGCTAAAGCCCTTGAGCCCATTGATTTTAGGGCCAAATTCCATCGTTTGGGGCTTCAAATTGGCAAATCAATGATGCAGACGGAAATTTACTATATTTCCATAATTATAGGATTATATTTATTTTGTCTTTATTATTGTTTCCAATTAAATTAGGATTCCATTATGAGAGGTTTTATCTATTCCCTAATTAGATTAAATTTTAATTTAGTATTCTAGTTTAATTAGAATTCTATTTTGAGTAAATTAGCGACTAGGTTATTTTGCTTATTTATACGCTTTCCCCATTCATTGTAATTCAGACTTTGATTTTGATATAAACAGTTTTTATTGAGGATTCAATAAAAGATATAGGTGGATTCCTATGTTTTCAAACTTATCAAGAATATTTCTTGTGGCGTTCAAATACCGAACTTATCAAATATTTCTTGAGAACATTTGTGGCGTTCAAAATTAGAGACTTATCAAGGAGATTGGGCAATTCCTTGTGGCGTTTCGAAAGTCTTGGTTCTTTATTCCGCATCGTCGAGCCATCGCGTCGTGAATATCGGGTCAAGATTCCACCGTCCATCCACAACCTGGGTTCGGAACTTTCCGTCGTTTCTTCCACGCTTCGAACCTCATCATCCTTATAATTGTAACATATCGTAGTTCATGCTAGCATATACACATTTAAAAGCAAAGAAATCATGATTTACTTGAAATATAAGATATAAGTATAGTGAGGGGGAAAAATTACATGTCATGGAATCCATAAGTAGGCAGGAACTTTAAAGTTACACAAGAGATTGGGTTTATCATTTCTTTTCTTACCCCTTTTACGTACCTTATGATTGTTGGATGGCGGTCGATTAGTGGTCGTTGTGCGCCAACGATCCTTTAATTTATTTTACTCCACTATCCGTAAAAATATGTAATGCATATATGTATATAAACATCTAATTCATACATAAATTTCACATCAAATCAATGAAAATTTAATTGATTCAACATTCATTTGTTTAAAGTAAACTGGAAGAATAAGAATACATAATCAATTGAAATTATAGTTGTAGTTGTAAATCATATAAACTAGTATCAAAAGAATTATTATTTTTTTAAAGCATTATTTTCGTTCACTGTTCATTAATTTTTTTTAAAACTCAAATTGTAAGTACATGTTGGTCTACAAAAAACTAAACATAAACACTGATTCCAAACTATAACGATCCAAATTCCTATAAAACTCGAACCGTTACAAATGCTTTATTTATTAAATAATAAATACATGCATTAAGAATTTCTGTCGGGGATTGAATCCGGTTTCGACTAAGAATCAAGAAAAACCAAATAATTGAATATGCTAAATTTTAAAGTATTTTAATATACATAATTATCTATCTCGTGTCAAAACTCAATTAAAATAAAAATCAATCCACAGAAATTTTATGTATGCCACGTTTTTTTTTTTAAAGATAAGTTAGATAGACATCACTACCACTCAAATTTACAACTAATATAATAATTGCATGGATCATGTGTATGATAAGAGTATTTTTATACACTTATTTATGTGCTAAAATTAGGATATTATATTATCTTTTAGAATATATATATATATACTACTTAATTATTTGTTACTCGTTTACATTTCAAATTTATTTTAGAATAAAAAAATGAAGCAAATTGAGGAAATTTATGAGCAATTTGATGATTGTTTGAAGTTAAATTGCAAAATTGGGAGTTGTTGAAGTCAACCAGGAAACATGCATAGTGCTAAAGTGAAGAAATCAATATTTGGAAGACCTAATTGAAAAAGTTGAGAGTTGAAATGAACTAATTGAAAAGATTCTGAAGTATGGAGACCAAAGTGCTCTAATTGGAAGTGGAAGGACTTGGAGTGCATTTAAAGATTGGGGGACCTACTTAAACATATTTAAAATTAGAAATTGTGCTGGAAGTTATAAATGCACGGCCTCGCGACATCAAACTACGAGGCTGCACAAACCTACGTTAAATGGTCAAAACGGGTTTTCGTTCAATCGCGCGGCCGCACGATTTAGACTTGCGTGACCACACGGCTTTTTGGCTAGGCCGTAAATCTAAGCTTTTGCACGATTTTCAACAGGCTTTCATCCTTGATCAGCTAGGTTATTTCACAACCCATATATACAACTCATGAGGTACGAATTTCAAACATTTACCTCACCTAAGATCGGCCTAAAATCCAGATTAGAACGTGAAATTCTTGAGAGATCAAAACATAGCAAATGAGCGAGACTTGAAGATTACATGAAGAATTGAATCTTGGTGCAAGCTTTCTTTTCTTTTATGTTATTTTCATTGAACACCTATTTTTATTTTTTTGTAATTTTATGACGATGTGTAGCTAAATTCTCATGTTGGGATGAACGATGTAACCTAGTTTTATTATTTTAATCACAAACTCCGTTGTTTTAATTATTTGTTGCATGTATTAATTTTATTTTGAGTTTAATGCATGATTTAACTGGACTTAGGAATAAAATTTGATAATTGAACAAGAGATAAAGATATACTTTTGTTATTATTGTAGTCGTGTGTGAATTCTTGTGTTATATGCATATAGATAAGGAATAATTCTAACCCTCTATATAGATACATGGTTGACTTATTTAGGTAGAATTGATTCAAACTCGAGAGAGAAATTTCAATATACATGAGTGAAATTGACTGAATGCATTATTATGAAATAAAATTGGAGTTTAAGTTAATTTAATTGGTTATGTGAAATCGTGAATCCTAATACTTTAAAATCATTTTAAAAATAAAATAACTTCGCAATTTATTTCTTTAACATTATTCTTCGTTTTATATTTTCAAACCATCTTTCATTGTTCAAATAAAATTTGAAATTGATAATTTCGATAATTAGTAGTAATCTTTATGGGACGATAACTCGTACTCTTTTGTCTATTATATTAATTGAGTGCAGTATTTTATACTTGCACTTAAAAATCCACATCAATGTACATAAAGTCATTCAAACGATTATGTTTTACTTGGCCTAGCATAGATTTGAAGACTTGGGGAAACTAGAATACTACCAATCTTCTCTTTTCTACATGTCATGTCAACATTAGTTTTATGAAAAGCAGAAAAATGTTACAGTGCATTCGGCGGCCACAGTAGCCATTTTTCTGTTTATTTTGGTGTTTTCTAGGTAGATATGTGGTTAAAAATTGGAGAGAGAATGTGTGCTTAAAAAGTAATTTGAAAAACTGTGTTGTTTATAAATTGATTTATAAATTGTAATCATTGAATAAAAGAACGATGTGTAAAGGGTCAATTGATCAGAGGCTTAAAAGACATAAAATAACTAGTACAGCTTTGTTCATCCTCTAAGAGTATCTTTAATGGCTATGTGAAAGTCGTTCACTGGATGAGAGAGAAAGAGAGAGATATCTTAATATTATTATTATTATAAAAAAAGATAGTGGTAAAATCTTTCCCTCCAAGTGGTTCCCTCCAAAGTTTGCACACAAATTAATATAAAAATAAAATTTTTTATTTTTTGAAACTAGAAATGACGTTTTGCATTTTGTATAGTACACAAAAGATTGGACCTTACACTGTTTTTACGGTTTAAACTTTAAAATTTGAATTTTGAATATGCATTAAATGAGCAATCTTTTTTCATCTGTACACACACAGGTGGTCCCACGTGATTATAAAATTCCTAAAAAAATGGGCATAGAAAGCGTGCTTGGTACTCTGCCTATTTTCAAAAAAAAAAGTGGTCCATAATAGTACACTCCACCAATCGGCCACATGACTTTTTCCCCTGATTTTTCAGACAATTTCACAAATCACAAAATCAGAGAAGATGAAGACGAAAACATCCAGCCCACTCCGTTAAGCTCGACGAAGGATCCTTCCCCGATCGCTGCCACTCAAGCCAGCAAGTGCAACTGCAGCAGCACTTCAAGCCTTCAAAGTTCGGTCGTCGACGACTCAGACGGCGGACCCCTCCATGACCCCGTCCCGTCGCATCTCCTCTCTCTCTCTCTCCTGCTGCCCTGCAGCTCAATAACTGTTGTTTGATTTTTTTGGTTTTGTAATTTTTTGGTTGTAACGTAAATATTGATTCTTGATTTCTCAATTTTTTTATTTTTTATTTTTGCAGCTTTCCTCTTGATTTGTGAATAGAAATGATATTTTGCTTATTTTGTGTTTTTGGGATACCAGTGTTCTTTTCAAAAAAAAATTTCATTTTCTTTTTTGCTCTAACAGTTTATCCAAATTCTAGGTGGCCACTATCTCTGCAAATGGTGAACGAGAAATTGGGGAACAGATAGCACGGGCAATGGAGAAAGTCGGGAAGGAGAGAATCATCACTATTGCTGTAAGTATGCTGTAGTTTGGAAGTTTTAATTTTTAACCTTTACCCAATTCAGCAACTTTCCTTCTGAGTTAGCTAACAAGCTAATGAAATTAAACATGTTTCGAATACAAATAAATTGATAATGACAAAGCACATATATTGCATTCCAAATGTAGTTGGATTCTCTTTGTATTTGTAATAATTGAATAAAGAAGAAAAAATAGTAATAATAATTCGTATAATGAGGTCACTTTCTTTAATTTTGTCCGATTTTTGTTTCCAGTTACAAAATAAAGAAGAAGAAGAAAAAGGTAAAAATTAAGGAGAAACTGCAAAATGAGGGTGCTGAAGTGACACATTCCCAGAAACTGCAAAATGATCTATGCATGATAGAGTGTAACTAATCTGCAATCATGCATGATGGAAATACTTTGGATGGTGAGTTGGAAGTGGTGAAAGGTATGAAGCTGGCCCATGGATATATATCTCCTGATGATGACATGTCCTCCTATAATTGGCAAGTAGCTGTCAAATCTTAGAATATGAATACACAATATGAATTTATTCAAAAAACATGAAGCTCATTCCTGAACTAATTAACTGCTAACTTTATCACCAAAAAGAGTAAATGAATTGATGTTAATAAATAGTTATGTAACTAAAAAATTCAATTTTAAGTTTTTTTGCCTATGCATTTGGACCTCATGTTTTTCTTTCTCAGGCAGTCATTTGATGTACTAGATTCTTAAAAAATAAGTTGTGATTGATGATTTCTTCTCTTGATTTTCCTAACAAAAAATAGATTCGACGGGCTTTGCTAACTGTGTCTGAAGACGTGGAAAGTGAGGTATTGACTATGCTTATAATCAACAAGCATTGTGATGGACTAAAGGTAATTGTTCGTGTATTTGAATAATTTATGAGCCGTTTATGATTTCATAGAGTGCATTCTTATATTTGTATTGGAAGTTATGATTGAACTTTGTGATTTCTTTTGGATGTGTTGCTTCGAAGGGCTAACACCTTTATCCTAGAGTTTACATTCTATGTGCTACTCCCTAATTAACTGTTGTTTAATTACATGTTCTATAATTAGGGAGAATTTAGACACTGATATCAAATAGATTGTTGCCCATGGTTGAGATTTGAACTAGAACTTTGTGTTGCTATTGATGAATGCGGTCTAACTCTAAGGAACATTTTAATGTGACTGCAATATGATGTGTAGGAAAGCCCGAGGCAGATGTTATTGTTATAGGAAGTGGCATTGAAGGATTGTGTTGTGTAGGACTTCTGGCTAGATACAAGCAGGATATTTTGGTATTGGGAAAGCCATGATTTGCCTCGGGGTGCTGCTTATTCTTTCGAGATTAGAGGTTACAAGTTTGGTTCTAGCCCATCTTTGTTCTCTGGATTTCAATAAAGAGGTCCTCAGGCCAACCCTCTTGCACAAGTGATAAAATGTCTTTATATATTTTGGTTCATTTAATTAATTGTAATTATGATGAAGAGAATTCAAGAATGGTATTAAGGCATTAATCTTAATTATTAGACATGACACGATTCTTATGCCTCTAATCAAGAATTGATGGAATCCATAATTGTTAGACATGACATGATTCTTATGCCTCTAATCAAGTATTGATGGAATATATAATTGTTAGACGTGACATGATTCTTATGCTTCTAATCAAGAATTGATGGAATATATAATTGTTAGACGTGACATGATTCTTATGCCTTTGATCAAGAATTGATGGAATTCATGCATGTGCTATACTTTTATAGTAGTACAAATTCAGGAAAGAGAATGAAGAATTAAACAAAAAAACAAAAGAAAGGGTTGTAGTTTTAAACTATAGTTTGCCCAAATCAACACTTGGCAGTTGGCATCATTTGGAATTGTGGGCAAAATTGTAAAGGCAGTTTTAAAAACTTTCATGAATTATTTTCATTATAATAAAAAATATTTGGTTGACATTTTGTTGTTTCTTATTGATCATTTTAAGCATGATTTCCATAGCCAAGTAATATAAATTTCACTGTTTTGAATGACATCCAGGTTCTTGATGCATTGGGAGAACCACTTTTCTGTGCAACCTATGAATCCTTCTTTGCTGTTATGCTTTGCTCATTGCTAGATCTGTTGGGATCTAAAGCTAATGGCTGGACTATGTTTTGAGAGCATCTATATATGTCATAACTTAGTGATTTTGAAAAGCATCTAAGAATAGTTTTATTTTGACCAATTGAAAAGCAGAGGTGTTGATGTGATCCGGACCCTCGATAATCGGAGTCATAGCAGGTTTGACGGGAAAATTCAAATATTCAAGCCAAACAAAGAAAAACAGGATCAGTTTTGACATTACGGCCGTAATGTCAAGGATCACGGCCGTAACATTACATTTTCACGGCCGTAAGAAATTCCTCACGGCCGTAAGACTGGAGGTACAGTTTTGATCAGAAAGGTGATTACGGCCGTAAAAGGGTTATTCACGGTCGTAAACAAGCTGGCCAGATTTTTTCGGGATTTTCAATTAATTTATTTCCTTTTATTATTTTTGGTTATTTTCCTAGTTTAGAATTTTAGCATAATTAGAATTCTATTTTGAGTAAATTAGATGCTAGGTTATTTTGCTTATTTATACGCCTTTTTGATTCATTGTAAGAAAAGACTTTGATGATTAAATAAAAGAGATTGAATGTTTTTCAATTGTTTAATGTGTGGATTCATATTACAAATCCAAACTTATCAAGATTGATTATCTTGTGGCGTTCATCCAGAACTTATCAAGGAGATTGGGCAAATCCTTGTGGCGTTTCGAAAGTCGTGGTTCTTTATTCCGCATCGTCGAACCATCGCGTCGTGAATATCGAGTCATGATTCATCCGTCCAACCACAACCTGAGTTCGGAACTTTCCGGCGTTTATTCCGCGCTTCGAATCTCATCAGGTGTTCATACGCATTTGCATAGCAGTTGATTGGGAGGTTCTTATTTTAGTATTTTTTCCAAATCACAGATCTGAAAGCCAATAAAGAGGGATTTTGGGAATTTTTGTATTATTATTGAAAATAACTGTGAAAATACAGGGGCAAATGGGTCCCTGCTGTAATTTTTAAGTTGAAGATGAAATCTTGAGATACATCTCAAAAAATGCCCCCGTACTTATGTTGCAAAGGTCCTTAGTTTGTGAAGGAAATATTGGGATTCTCAAGCATCCTCATTTTGGTATTCTCTATGTGGCAATTCATTTCTTTTAGTTTTGACTTTTGAGGTGCATAGTAAATATAAAGTACAATCATTATAATGCAACTTAAATTCTCTCCTCGGATTATATATAGTCTATGAATGAAAATTTGGATAGAGAGTCTAATAACTTGCATCAAAGCCTGTGATGGTGAGAATTGTTACTTTTATATTTTATACTCGTGTAGAAATACCACTTCTTGGAATTCACTTTTATATTGAGCATTTCAGGGTCTATTTGAGAAGGTTCAAATAGGAGTCGAAGAAGGATAAGGCATAGATTCTATTTTACGTATAATTACTTACTTTAGGAATTATATGTGTATAATCTGTTACTGACTAATTTTTTTCTTTTAATAGTTGTAGGCACCGAAGAAGTATAAGGTTCCTCCACCAAAGAAGAAGATCGTTAATTGTTCCTTAATTTCTTTCCCACGGACAGATACAACTTTTTTTTCCTTATTAATGTGAGTCTAAGCATTAGTGGTCAAAGAGTTTTATTTTAGAGAAAGTCTTAGAGCTCTACCTTTTGAAATGAATATCACATCTTTATATTGTTTCTTAAACTTTCTTGAAGGCATTTAAGCTGGAGAGCTGGGGTCGAGAAAAAACTTATGAAAGAGAGGCTTTTTAGCTCTGTTGAATTCCTATTTTGGTAATTTTAATGTCATTTTTATTTTTTGCCTATCTAATACATCACATGAGCTTTAGTATGTCGTGTTGATCTTCAAATTGATTTTTGACCATTTTTTCTGTGGACTACTGTAATTTCAGCTTCACGAAAGTTAATGATTTAAGTTTGTTGAGTTTTCTGAAAAAAGATCAAGAACAGGGGCTATTTTTTATTTTGATAGGTAGTTTTAATAGTATCTAAATTTTGTTTAGTTTTTTCTTTTGTTTTTTATTATGTGTGGTTGCTTTTGGTGTGTAAACAAATAACAGGAAAAAAATAATACTTGAAAATGCGTAATTTGCTTTTTATGGCTTCTTTTACCAATATATATCTTTTTATTCTTGGATAGTGCAAGTCTTCAAGGGCTTCCATGCAACTCTGACCTATCTTATCAAGTTGAGTATGTACGTTCAGTTGGACTTGCATACAGGTTTGCAAAGTGATATACCATTGATTACTTTCATTTTGTTCCTTTAAACATATATGAACAGAGACTCAAAATCTCATTGTAAAGAGCGTGGAAGTTTGGTCCCTCTTAAAACAACCGGGATATTAGAGTAATCATAATGCACACAAGGAAAAAAAAAACAATGAATTAGTGAATAATCAAAAAGAAATTTAACAATCATATCTGATGTTATATGCAGGCCTGAGGAAAACTGGCAGTATACAACTCCTCCAGACACCAGTATACATTTGATACCACCAATTGATAAAGTTCAAGATTCAACTCCATAGGAAAGTTCACAAAATGTTGCTGATGAAGAGATACTTCCAGCTTTTCCTCCCAGTTTCACATCATTATTGATGAACAATTGCCCTACAGCCAACAAAGGTAGTTTTTTTTTTCTATTCTATCATTTGATATTGTATTCTAACTTTGAGCTTTCTGGTTGAGCTTTCTTGTTGCTCTCTTAGTTAATCAAATTATCTACCTGCAGCATAACAAACATAGACCGAGGAAGTTGATCTTAAAACCCAAATAATGGTACTTAAACCCTGTTTTCATGCTAACAAATTTTGTCCCTGAAACCCCTACCCTCCTACACCCGCAGATATTGTAGTTATGCTTTGTCAGTCTGCTCAAGTATGAGATTTAACTTAATGAATCTACTCCTGCCTCCTTTAGTTTCACATTTTTTTTCTTGCAGTAATATCTTGAAGGTTCTTCTTTCAAAGGTATGGATTAGTGATTACTATAAGATAATATTAATCCTTCGCAAGTATTTTTAATATGTCATTACATAGACCTGATATACTAAGTGGATTTCTGAATATTAACAAATGTAGTGGCTATTGTAGAGAATGTCACTAAGTGGATTTTTTAATATGTCATTACATCTAAGAATATGGAGCCATATTTGAATCAATTGTAAAGTGTCATTCTCTTTCTGACATTCCCATAATTTCGCTTAATAATTCTTTTATTGTTATTATTACGTATAATGAAATTGGGAAAAGAAAAATGAAGATATTATACGATCTTTATGTATTAAAAATGATACATGTAAAGGGATTTTAGCTTAATTTTCTTCCTCAATACATCCTTTTATCAATTTTTACTTCCACAGAAAATGGGGAGAAACATTGGAAGATGGTGATTCGGTTGAAGAGATACTTATATTGAAGATGATAATGTTGATATAAACAATGCCCTTGGGAGATCACTGTTCTGGTGATAATATAAGAAAACTTTTGAGTATTAATAATGTTAACTCACGTGATTACCATTTGTGCATTTAATAATGTGATGTGATCCAGAACCCCGATAATACGAATCATAGCAGGTTTGACGGAAAAATTTAAATATTCAAGCCAAAACAAGAATTCAGCAGGTTTGACGAGCTTTGAAGATCAAACCGTGTCGAAAAGAATCAAAAATTATGTAGAAGAACTTTCACAGCCGTAACCAACATATGTCACGGCCGTAACCTCCTCTTGGGTGAAAACGCAGGATTCCAAGATTTTCATATTTACGGCCGTAAGTATAAGTGTCACGGCCGTAACTTTAAACAGAAACACACTTACGGTCGTAAGTGTCATCTTTACGACCGTAACTGCTCAACGGATCAGATTTCCGGGATTTTTCATATTTTGCAGATTTTTAATTCCTTTTCTTTTTATTTAGTTATTTTAGTATTTTACTTTAATTATAATTCTATTTTGAGCCAGTTAGGGTTGATAGGTTTTTGTTTGCTTATTTATACGCTTTTTCGATTAATTGTAAAATTAGACTTTGATTTTGATATAAACAGTTTTTATTGAGAATTCAATAAAAGTTATAGGTGGATTCCTATGTTTTTCGAACTTATCAAGAATATTTCTTGTGGCGTTCAAATATCGAACTTATCAAATATTTGCTAGAATATTTGTGGCGTTCAAATCAGAGACTTATCAAGGAGATTGGGCAAATCCTTGTGGCGTTTTGAAAGTCGTGGTTCTTTATTCCGCATCGTTGAGCCATTGCGTCCTGAATATCGGGTCATGATTCATCTGTCCAACCACAACCTGAGTTCGGAAGTTTTCGGCGTTTCTTCCGCGCTTCGAATCTCATCATTTGGTATCAGAGTTGGACTCTGAATTCAGGTTTTTCTATCCAGTTTGATTTTTATGTTTATCATCGAGTCCCATAAAAATCATCCATATCTTGTTCAGTATTTTGTTTTCAATTTTTTTAGTTTTCTTGTTCTTCGTGTCAGTAAAATTTTTCAGTTTTTAATCCATATAAAAATCCAACAAAAATTCAAAAGTGTTTATTTTATTCGATTCTTATCCAAATCCTGTTCCGTTTGTTTTGTTGCGTTCGTGTCGAATTTTCGGATTTATTAAAAAAAAATTATTATTTTTATTTAATTTCGAAAATTCATTATTCAAAAAAAAAAAAAAAAAAAAAAGAGTTATTCCAAATTTAAAACCACTTTCTTGAGTTTCTTTAAAACTCTTGATATTCATTTCCTTCCAAGTCAATAAAAATCATTCTTGCTATTTGATGTCTAAATCCTTTTCATTCTTGAATTTTTTTTAACGTCACATAAGGAATGGATTATGATCTGGGCTCTTTATTCCAAACTAGGTGTTATGTGGATCATAAGGGGTGGAATTTGGCGATTGATGGAAAGTGTTTTACTAATTTCGTTAGTAGCAATGTGGTTGAAAAATTAGGATTGCCCCTAAAACCACACTATAAGCCTTATAAGATGACGTGGATGAGGGAGTTTGGGAATTTCAAAGTAACCAAACAAGTTCTAGTACCTATCACCCAGTGATGGTATAGTGAGGATGTATGGTGTGATGTAGTGCCATTGCAATCTTATCATATTTTATTGGGAAAACCTTGGAGGCGTAGGAGGGAGGCTGTTTATGATAAGAGTATGCACATATACAAATTCCTTAAGAAAGGGAAAACATGCGTACTATATGGGTTGACATTAGAGGAAGCACTAGAAGATTCACGGAGGGTAAGGAAGGAGAGTGAAAAGTGGTGTAATAGGAGACATCGTGGGGATAAGGATATTGATAAGAAGGAGGGAGAGTTGAAATTAAAAACAAATAAACAAACTCCAAAATTTGATGAGGAGAAGGTGGAATTGGGAGTTAAGGTAGAAGTTCAAAATTTGGGTTTTAAATTGGTAGATCCACATTTGGGTAGTGATGAGGTAGTGTACGAGAATGGTGATAAAAGTGTGGAGTGAGGAGATGTGGTTGAGTTTGAAGATGAAAAATTTGAACAAGAAGTTGCAAAAGAGAAAAGAGGCGAAGAGAAGAACCTCGTGGTTCAAGAAGTGGAGTTGGTGGTGGTTTATCATGAATACAAGGATCCATACCTTGTACCTCATGAAACTAACATTTCCCTCCCCGTTTTGTTTAAATCTTTTTTGCAGGTTAATTACATTTGGGAGCTTCAACCATACTACATATGGCAAAGGAAGTTTAAGCTCCATCTCTTCCACGTTTTCCAATCAAAGTAGCATAATTTATTGAACTCATGGTGTGGAAGCAATAATTTTCCGTTTGATCCAGGAGGTGAAGTGAAACAACAGGTGCTATGATTCGGGACGAATCATCATAAAGAAGGAGGGTATAATGTGATCCAGAACCCCGATAATACGAATCATAGCAGGCTTGACGGGAAAATTTAAATATTCAAGCCAAAACAAGAATTCAGCAGGTTCGACGAGCTTTGAAGATCAAACCGTGTCGAAAAGAATCAAAAATTATGCAGAAGAGCTTTCACAGCCGTAACCAACATATGTCACGGTCGTAACCTTCCCTCGGGTGAAAACGCAGGATTCCAAGATTTTCATATTTACGGCCGTAAGTATAAGTGTCACGGCCGTAACTTTAAACAGAAACACACTTACGGCAGTAAGTGTCATCTTTACGGCCATAACTGCTCAACGGATCAGATTTCCGGGATTTTCCATATTTTGCAGATTTTTAATTTCTTTTCTTTTTATTTAGTTATTTTAGTATTTTACTTTAATTAGAATTCTATTTTGAGCCAGTTATGGTTGATAGGTTTTTGTTTGCTTATTTATACGCTTTTTCGATTCATTTTAAATTTAGACTTTGATTTTGATATAAACAGTTTTTATAGAGGATTCAATAAAAGTTATAGGTGGATTCCTATGTTTTTCGAACTTATCAAGAATATTTCTTGTGGCGTTCAAATATCGAACTTATCAAATATTTTCTAGAATATTTGTGGCGTTCAAATCAGAGACTTATCAAGGAGATTGGACAAATCTTTGTGGCGTTTCGAAAGTCGTGGTTCTTTATTCCGCATCGTCGAGCCATCGCGTCGTGAATATCCAGTCATGATTCATCTGTCAACCACAACCTGAGTTCGGAACTTTTCGGCGTTTCTTCCGCGCTTCGAATCTCATCATAATGTTTATTGGGAGTTGTTTGCAATTGTTTGCTCAAATGCACGCACAATCATGATGCTTTGTACACACAATCATGTGATGAAACTTCAGATTGGCAATATAAATTCGAGGAGAGAAACTGTCTGTAGAGTTGAACTTTCCTTCCCAATAATATTATTGTGGTTGGTTTATCTTCAAATGATGTTTGCTCTTTTTAGACTTGGGTGAGAATGTGTATTCATATTACGGATTATACAATTTTTTGGTGATTTTAATGATTTCTTAATATAAATCGTTTAGTAAGTTGATTTTGGATGGCTAATTGTCTGTAGGTACATGATCCGTGAGAATGCTCAAGGTATTTTTTGAACTCCAAATACTTATTGTACTACAATGAGAACAAGCTTCCTTCTAAAGTTGCACAGATTGGTCAAGCTTCCCCTTACAATTTTTCTCTTATTTAGCAGAAAAGTTGTATTTTTATTTTTCAAATAATTTGTATTAATCAATCAAATCAAAACATTGTGTACAATAAATTTAACGAAAAATATATTGATATGTGAAGAAGATGAGAACCTAATAAATATGACGACAAATTTGTGTACAAGGAGTTTTTTTTTTTTTCTTTTCAAATTTTTTAATACTCTTCATAATACAATGCTTATTATTATTATTATTATTATTATTATTATTATTATTATTATTATTATTATTATTATTATTATTATTATTATTATTATTATTATTATTATTATTATTATTATTATTATTATTTATGTTGTCATCGACTTTTGTTAGGTTTTAGTGATTTTTTCACATTATTCTTTCTAAGTGCATTTATTTTTTGTCAATAAAATATTATCGTGCATCGCACTGGTGATAGAACTAGTATTATTTTAAGATTAAATTGTAGAGATGAGGTGGATGTTGAATGTAGAAAAAAGAGGGGGAAACATGAAAAAGGAAGAGAGATATTGACACAAATTGGACCTTGTGAAAGAATAAAGTGGAGAAAATAGGGAGAAAATGGAAGAGAAGAAAAAAGAGATATTAGAGTGGAACTCACGAATTTTTTGTCTCTTTCACACACACTAAATACCTTGACCGACCAACCATTATTGATGATTTAACAAAGACAAGGAAAATGCACGTAAAGGGGTCCACCATTTGAAAAAGAAGTTTGCTGTGACTTTCACCTTTTTTTTTCAAACATTTGCCGTGATTTCTCTATGGAATAAAGCTACTTACACAATGTTGTTTACAATGAGGATAAAAATTGGTAATGTGGAAGTGTTTGTTGTTGTTGATTAAAAAGATGATGTGATGTGTGAAAAAAAAGGATCGTACCACGTAAGCAAATTGTCATCCTGATTATTGAATGCATTATGGGTGTAGCATAACTCTTCTCTATGCCATTTCTTTTCTTTACTTTCGTTTATTTTTGGGACACATTTTTTTAATGTTACAATAGTTTTATTTTAGTTTTTTGGGCACATATTTTTTTAATTGTGAGACTATTTTTAATTTTTAATAATTTATTTGATAAAAGAATGTGGTTTATAAGTTGGTTTATTTATAATTTTAAGGCAAAATCTATGTGATTAAAAAGTGGTTTAAAAATTTTATAGTTTATAAACTGGTTTATAAACCATTTTTATTTGATTAACTGACTAGATGGGTTTTTTTTTTCTTTCTTAATTTTTTAACATCGATAAAAAAGAATTTTTTTTCTTTGGTTTCATATTATATGATTTATGAGATCTCAAAATGAGTATAATATTAATAAAAAAAAATTATGAAATAAAAAGTGATTATGTTTTGGGCAATTTTAATATTAATATATTATGCTCATTTTGTTTACGTTTTGGGCACATTTTTAATTTCTAAGGCTATTTTTAATTTTTTATTATAATGTAAAATTGTCCAAAATTAATTATTCACAATTTAGCCTCGGTTTGGTAACACTGTTGTGGTTTATAAATTAATTTATTTATGTTTTTGAGGTATTTAATACTAAGATTAATTAATTTGATAAATAAAAAATTAAATTTATTTTGGATAATTTTACTTTATAATAAAAAATTAGAAACTACCTCGGAAATTTAAAAAAAAAAAAAAAAAAGATGTGTCCAAAAATTTAAAACAAAACTACTGCAATTTGAATAAAGGAACGTGGTGTTTTCAAAAAATATATATATATATAAAGAAAAAGAAAGAAAAGGAACGTGGTTACGTGGGTGTTGTTTTCTCTTATTTTTATACATAATAAGTATTTATTAAATGGTTGAAAATAAGTATTTACTATTTATCATTAAATTACCATGTCATACAGAACATCAAGATGTAGAACGAGCACTCGACATTGTCAATTTTTTTCAACCACGTCAGCTTAACATTAAAATTAACAATCAAAATAATTTTGAACAATTTTACGTTATAATAAAAAAAATTAAAAACTACTTCAGAATTTAAAATTATGTGCCCAAAAACTAAATAAATCAATTGAAAAAAAAACATATGCCCGAAAATTCCCCAACATAAACTAATAGAATTCCCTCCTTTTTTTTTTTTTTTCAAATGGTGGGCCCTATTGTTTGCCCCAAACATGCATTTTCTTTGTCTTATTAGGGGGTTACTAGTTCTTACCCGTGCATTGCACGACATTTTTAGGCATGTCTGAGTATCTCTCAGTTTCTAGTTTTGCACAATCAACGCACAACAAGAATGGCAACACTGAGAGTAATCCTCAGATCAATGATTTAGAGAATCAAGAAGGTCAAGACTCAGGCCTGGATTTATCACTCAGGCTCTGATGAACTTTTCTTAGATATCAGATTAATTTAAGAATGTATGACCCATAGAATAAGACAATAATAATAAAAATAAAATATATAATAAACGTCCAAAATCATCAACAATAGAACTTACTGTCAAAAAGACCTGCCGGAACGACGCCTGGAAGCCGTCGGTGTTACGTCGAAAGATCAAGGAAAACAATCGAAGGTGCTCCTTGGCCTCCCGAACTGAAATTCGGTGTTATTTTTCATTTTATCAGAATCACTGTTTGGCCTAGATCGTATTTTGAAGTTCCGGTCAAACTTCTTCCTGGTCAGTCGCCTCCGGAAACAGTTCAGCCAGAAGGGTTTCCTCGTGCAGTCTGGTCGGTTCTTCTTCACTGATTTAAGCCCCTTTTTTGATCATCCATCTGCAAAAATTACAATCACATTTTTTGATCACATGATTTTGTGTAGAGAGAAATGAAGATGTAACTGTGTTCTACCTTAAGCGGTTGGTTTTGATCTTTAGTAGCGAACATCATTGCCTTGAAAATACCTCCAATGCTGGTGCCTGCGCCGTCTATGTTGAGAAAGTAGATTTTACCCTCCGTCGTTCACAAAAGTGTTGACTGTTCAATTGGCTGAGCGATTTGTTCAAGTCAAATCAGAGACTTATCAGGGAGATTGGACAAATCTTTGTGGCGTTTCGAAAGTCGTGGTTCTTTATTCCGCATCGTCGAGCCATCGCGTCGTGAATATCCAGTCATGATTCATCTGTCAACCACAACCTGAGTTCGAAACTTTTCGGCGTTTCTTCCGCGCTTCGAATCTCATCATAATGTTTATTGGGAGTTGTTTGCAATTGTTTGCTCAAATGCACGCACAATCATGATGCTTTGTACACACAATCATGTGATGAAACTTCAGATTGGCAATATAAATTCGAGGAGAGAAACTGTCTGTAGAGTTGAACTTTCCTTCCCAATAATATTATTGTGGTTGGTTTATCTTCAAATGATGTTTGCTCTTTTTAGACTTGGGTGAGAATGTGTATTCATATTACGGATTATACAATTTTTTGGTGATTTTAATGATTTCTTAATATAAATCGTTTAGTAAGTTGATTTTGGATGACTAATTGTCTGTAGGTACATGATCCGTGAGAATGCTCAAGGTATTTTTTGAACTCCAAATACTTATTGTACTACAATGAGAACAAGCTTCCTTCTAAAGTTGCACAGATTGGTCAAGCTTCCCCTTACAATTTTTCTCTTATTTAGCAGAAAAGTTGTATTTTTATTTTTCAAATAATTTGTATTAAATCAATCAAATCAAAACATTGTGTACAATAAATTTAACGAAAAATATATTGATATGTGAAGAAGATGAGAACCTAATAAATATGACGACAAATTTGTGTACAAGGAGTTTTTTTTTTTTCTTTTCAAATTTTTTAATACTCTTCATAATACAATGCTTATTATTATTATTATTATTATTATTATTATTATTATTATTATTATTATTATTATTATTATTATTATTATTATTATTATTATTATTATTATTATTATTATTATTATTATTTATGTTGTCATCGACTTTTGTTAGGTTTTAGTGATTTTTTCACATTATTCTTTCTAAGTGCATTTATTTTTTGTCAATAAAATATTATCGTGCATCGCACTGGTGATAGAACTAGTATTATTTTAAGATTAAATTGTAGAGATGAGGTGGATGTTGAATGTAGAAAAAAGAGGGGGAAACATGAAAAAGGAAGAGAGATATTGACACAAATTGGACCTTGTGAAAGAATAAAGTGGAGAAAATAGGGAGAAAATGGAAGAGAAGAAAAAAGAGATATTAGAGTGGAACTCACGAATTTTTTGTCTCTTTCACACACACTAAATACCTTGACCGACCAACCATTATTGATGATTTAACAAAGACAAGGAAAATGCACGTAAAGGGGTCCACCATTTGAAAAAGAAGTTTGCTGTGACTTTCACCTTTTTTTTTCAAACATTTGCCGTGATTTCTCTATGGAATAAAGCTACTTACACAATGTTGTTTACAATGAGGATAAAAATTGGTAATGTGGAAGTGTTTGTTGTTGTTGATTAAAAAGATGATGTGATGTGTGAAAAAAAAGGATCGTACCACGTAAGCAAATTGTCATCCTGATTATTGAATGCATTATGGGTGTAGCATAACTCTTCTCTATGCCATTTCTTTTCTTTACTTTCGTTTATTTTTGGGACACATTTTTTTAATGTTACAATAGTTTTATTTTAGTTTTTTGGGCACATATTTTTTTAATTGTGAGACTATTTTTAATTTTTAATAATTTATTTGATAAAAGAATGTGGTTTATAAGTTGGTTTATTTATAATTTTAAGGCAAAATCTATGTGATTAAAAAGTGGTTTAAAAATTTTATAGTTTATAAACTGGTTTATAAACCATTTTTATTTGATTAACTGACTAGATGGGTTTTTTTTTTCTTTCTTAATTTTTTAACATCGATAAAAAAGAATTTTTTTTCTTTGGTTTCATATTATATGATTTATGAGATCTCAAAATGAGTATAATATTAATAAAAAAAAATTATGAAATAAAAAGTGATTATGTTTTGGGCAATTTTAATATTAATATATTATGCTCATTTTGTTTACGTTTTGGGCACATTTTTAATTTCTAAGGCTATTTTTAATTTTTTATTATAATGTAAAATTGTCCAAAATTAATTATTCACAATTTAGCCTCGGTTTGGTAACACTGTTGTGGTTTATAAATTAATTTATTTATGTTTTTGAGGTATTTAATACTAAGATTAATTAATTTGATAAATAAAAAATTAAATTTATTTTGGATAATTTTACTTTATAATAAAAAATTAGAAACTACCTCGGAAATTTAAAAAAAAAAAAAAAAAAGATGTGTCCAAAAATTTAAAACAAAACTACTGCAATTTGAATAAAGGAACGTGGTGTTTTCAAAAAATATATATATATATAAAGAAAAAGAAAGAAAAGGAACGTGGTTACGTGGGTGTTGTTTTCTCTTATTTTTATACATAATAAGTATTTATTAAATGGTTGAAAATAAGTATTTACTATTTATCATTAAATTACCATGTCATACAGAACATCAAGATGTAGAACGAGCACTCGACATTGTCAATTTTTTTCAACCACGTCAGCTTAACATTAAAATTAACAATCAAAATAATTTTGAACAATTTTACGTTATAATAAAAAAAATTAAAAACTACTTCAGAATTTAAAATTATGTGCCCAAAAACTAAATAAATCAATTGAAAAAAAAACATATGCCCGAAAATTCCCCAACATAAACTAATAGAATTCCCTCCTTTTTTTTTTTTTTCAAATGGTGGGCCCTATTGTTTGCCCCAAACATGCATTTTCTTTGTCTTATTAGGGGGTTACTAGTTCTTACCCGTGCATTGCACGACATTTTTAGGCATGTCTGAGTATCTCTCAGTTTCTAGTTTTGCACAATCAACGCACAACAAGAATGGCAACACTGAGAGTAATCCTCAGATCAATGATTTAGAGAATCAAGAAGGTCAAGACTCAGGCCTGGATTTATCACTCAGGCTCTGATGAACTTTTCTTAGATATCAGATTAATTTAAGAATGTATGACCCATAGAATAAGACAATAATAATAAAAATAAAATATATAATAAACGTCCAAAATCATCAACAATAGAACTTACTGTCAAAAAGACCTGCCGGAACGACGCCTGGAAGCCGTCGGTGTTACGTCGAAAGATCAAGGAAAACAATCGAAGGTGCTCCTTGGCCTCCCGAACTGAAATTCGGTGTTATTTTTCATTTTATCAGAATCACCGTTTGGCCTAGATCGTATTTTGAAGTTCCGGTCAAACTTCTTCCTGGTCAGTCGCCTCCGGAAACAGTTCAGCCAGAAGGGTTTCCTCTTGCAGTCTGGTCGGTTCTTCTTCACTGATTTAAGCCCCTTTTTTGATCATCCATCTGCAAAAATTACAATCACATTTTTTGATCACATGATTTTGTGTAGAGAGAAATGAAGATGTAACTGTGTTCTACCTTAAGCGGTTGGTTTTGATCTTTAGTAGCGAACATCATTGCCTTGAAAATACCTCCAATGCTGGTGCCTGCGCCGTCTATGTTGAGAAAGTAGATTTTACCCTCCGTCGTTCACAAAAGTGTTGACTGTTCAATTGGCTGAGCGATTTGTTCAAGTGGTAGCTAAGAAAAAATGTCAGATTTCAAATTAGTGAAAACCTTGATTTCTTGGGAGTCAATATGTGCGAGGCTGCTTCGGGAGAGTTTATTTGGAGTCTCCAGCACACTGTTTTGGGCCATCCTGTTTTGCATCAAAATATTATTTTATTATTTGATTTGAAAATGAGGTTTTTTGACACACAAATGTTCAGTCAAATGAGGAACTCAAGGTCCCACATTATTGCTGTAGGCGAGATTCTTGGGCAGAGAAATCATACCATAAATCTTCATTCAAAAAATGGGCGGGATAAAATGGGAGGGAAGATTGGCCAAACATTGCTTCTTTTATATATTAAATAGATGTTCAAAAAATAACCGTATGCTAGAAAGTACAGCCTATGAAATTTGAAAAATTCTTGTTATCGTCCCTCACAATGGGGAGGGGGGGGGGGTAGATTGTGAGGGAGGGTAACCCCTATTATACAACAAGCCCTGTCCGTGAAATTTACTCTGACACTTTTTTGAAATTTTACTTTAATGAGCAATGTAATAAATAAATCTTGTTCCAAATTCATAAACAAGCAAGAAAGAAATCCATAAACTATTGAAATAAAGTACTAATGGTTAATTTATTGTGTTTCATAATTCCTGACATCACAACGAAACCTCATCAACCGTCAGCTAACGATCCATTCTTACCTGTAAGAAGTAGGGCTGCGTATATGGGAATACTTAGTAAGACAAGAAAATAATGATGCAATCCCAAACAAAAATATTTGATGCATGTATCAAAAATATCATATCGTCACCATATCTGTAAAAATTGGTAAGAGCTCAATACATATCATATCTTTGGTACTGGATGATCATATTATAAGCATCATATCATATCTTTAACTTTCATAAGTATACTAATTCAACATCATGGAAAAATAATTTGAACGAGACAAAAACAAATACACCTCGTTATCCTACCTTATACCTTAACATACACCTTTGAAAAACATTTTTGATGGTCACAAAAAGTTGATTTTCATACTCCTTGAAACTGTCCCAACACTTTATAATAATAGTGTTTTCTTCCTAAAAGATGTAGAATTTTGAATGTACTTTTATTTGTATTCTAAGTTCTAACTAAAGTAAAATACATGAAAAAAAGGAATAAAAAGAGAAGTAATGCTACTCTGACAACCTTTACTCCACAACTTCTCACACAACCCAAATATATCGCGAGATTTTGTCTTCAATTTATAACGATATTTTGAATAAAAGTTTGAAATCTAAAAAGGTAAATTAACTTTTTAGTTTTTACTTCCTCTGTTTCCTCCCTCCCGCCAGTTCTCTACTCCTAGGGGTGAACAAATAAATCGTCAACCCACTAAACCGAATCAAATCGCAAAAAATGGTTTGGTTTGGTTCGATTTCAAATGTGAAATGGTTTGGCTTGGTTTGAAAAAAATTTCAAACCGCTTTAAACGGTTTGGTTTAGATTTCAATTTTCGAACCCACGATTTCAAACCACAACCCGCTAAGTTCTAAAGAAATTATTTAAAAAAAAAAATGAGTGCAGAAACAACTTATAAAATTCAAATTGTCATTGAAATCTTTAAGTCATTTTGACTGTTGTTTTGATTTCTTTTCTAGTAGAAATGAGTTATAGAATAACTTTTATCAAAATTTGGACGTATTCTAGAAAATTTTCTAGCCTTTTTCAGTTGGTATTTCTTAGTTATCAACAATAAAGTTGGTACTAATCATTTACTCAATGTTATGTATCAATTGCGAAATTTGTGATCTTTGCTATTGGTAGATTAATCATTCATTCATTATTGCATTATCATACTAATCATTCATTCTTTGATATTGGTAGAATCTACTAATTTATTTGATTGCAAACCACGATTTTAAACCGCACCAAACCTCAAAACAGGGTTTGGTTTGAAAAATTTTCAAACCGTTTTAAATGGTTTGTTTTGAAATTTCGCTACAAACCCCCCAAACCAAACCGTATTCACCCCTATCTACTCCCATCGGCCATCAGTTCTCTTCTCCAGCCGATGACCTTGATCTTACTCTTCCAAGATAATAAGACCCGCTGATTCTCCTCTCCGTTTGACAGCTCGGAAAAAATATGTAACCCTGAATTCACCTCACCCCAACTCATAAAATTCCTCAATGTTATGGCCTCTTGGGTCTCTAAATTTGAGCAGAAAACAGATCAAAATCAACTAAAATCTCAGGCTTTGACCATTCTTTGAATCTTTCAGCCATTTCAGAGTCTTCTTAAAGTAAAATAAATGTAGTCAAAGAAGATAAAAATCAAATCTTTCTAATGAAACAATACAAAAACAAAGAAAACAAAAGCTAGGCTATCTTTAATAATTAAAAAGCTTCAGACCCACCTTGGTGATCTAAGATCTCACAAAATTCATCTTAAATACTGGTTTTCAAATGAAAGGGAATAGTGCTGGAAATACTAAGAAAAGTATCAACTTTTCAAAAGAAAAGATGAAAATTGAAAGGTTATAATTTCCTATCCCCTATTTCATATTCACCTATTTACAGGTAACTCTTTGGATGCCATATTAGAATGATATTCCCTTCTCCATCTCGAAGTAATGTTCTGCAATTTTCTCGATGTTTCTATATTCGTCTTGAAATCGAAAGTCCCTTGAAGTGATTCGATGACATTATAGGATTCCATGGAATGCACAGTGCTGAGTTCATATCAATTCCAATCTCATCAAGAACTTGAATCACTAACTCTTCCATCTCTTCTTCTTCCTCATCTCCTTCCAAAGCAATTGTAGTAAATGAAATGACCAAAAAATGCAACTTAAAATGCAGAAAATAGGTATGAAAATTATTGGGAACTCAACAGACCAAACGCAGAAAATATAACTTACGTTTTGGAGCCTTGCGGGATGTAGAGTTACACTGGAATTTGGATTCTCTAGCGGGATGGTGGTCGGAATCGGTTTGGCTCATCTCTTCTCTACCACCGGTAAACTTCCTAGTTACCAATTGGAAGCAACACAGGACTTGCTCCCTTAAATTACCGAGATGTACCTTAAAGTGAAAGTCGGCGAGATGGGTGGTCGGAATCGACTTGTTCTCCTCTGCTCTACGGTTGTGGGGGAGATAAGGGCTTAAGAGGTTTGGAGATTTTGGTTGAAATGACACTGGAGTTTGGAGAGGTTAAGTGTTTGGGTCTGGGAATAAAAGTGAGTAAATTGAGGGGTAATTTAGTAATATCAGGATGGGTTGTGAGAAAGGTTGTGGGGAGAAGGTTGTTAAAGTAGCATTACTCTAAAAAGAGAGATGTGTGGAGTGATACGTGAATGAGGAGATAAAGTGAGGTAGTTAAAAGATAGTGGGAATTCGAGAGAGAGACGGGGAATCTTTGGGATAAAATCTGATTTTGGTTATGATAGATACACTTTGATTTATCTATAATTATTTCCTACATGTGCGCACGGAAGAATGGGTATAAGCTTTTCCTTGCAAGGCACTTGTTTAATCAAGGATTGATTAAATGGATAGCGGCTAAGGGCCTTTTTTTAATTTTTTTTTTTTTTTTTTGTCTTTCAATTGTTTTGTTCTAAATTTTTTATATTTTGATTTTTTTTGTCTTTTATTTTGTCATAATAATTTTTAATATATGTATATTAAATTTTGTTTGATATTAATAATAACACCACAAATTTCATATGATATTAAAAAAAAAAAAAAGATGTTGAATAAATTAGTTAAATTTTCATCAAATTTAATTCAAACTACGTCGAACGTGTACAACAATAGTGGTTAATGGTCATCATCATCGTTAAACTCATGGAATGCACCATAATCACTACTAGCAATACCAGTGTACCTATCCTCCTGAGTATCGTCCCTAGAGTACTGTGGATGATATGATTCGTCCACCAGCTAACTCCTAAAGGTGTGGAAAAATAAATGTAAATGTAAGCATAGTTGAAATAAAATAAAATAATGGCGACAATTAATAGTTATCCATCAACTGACCTCGACAGTAATGTCGGACAAGTTCTTTTGTCATGTCCACTACAACCATAAACACGAAAATTTTTCTTCGACTGAGATATGGCTATTTCTTTGGATGACTTCAATCTCTTCCCACACCCTTATGTCCTAACCGGAGTAGGATCAACCATGAGTTGGGCACCGTCGCTGCTCTTGTTGATAACCCTACTCATTCTCACATCTCCTTTATTATCCATAACTTTTACCTGTATTCTCAAGTTCTGAAATCCATCCATTATGAACGTCGTACGAGCGTAAGTCAAAGCATCTTCGTCCACCAACTTTTGCAGTTGAATGCTATGAAGTCAATGGCCTAAAACTAGGCCAGCGCATGTTGACGATGATATGTTTTTCCAGTATCAAAATGTGTTACAATATACGTTTTGTCACCCTCGTATACTGATTTCCTTGAGAAAACGTAATAGCTATACTGAGCTAATTCCTCTTGGAACAACAGGAAAATTGTCTTTGTATAAATACGTGTCATTTGAGTTTCCATGGCAAATGTTGTTATCGTACGAGGCACCTCGTTCAAGTTAGTGTGGTTGGCAACCAATTCACTATGTCGCTAGTGAGCCAGAGCACTGCTAAACTGTGTGATAAAATACATTACTGTATCCGTCTTATTGACATAGCTTTTGAAGAATGATTGGTTGCTTTCTGACCGTTGGTTGCTTGAAATCCCAGCTGAGAATATATGCTTCACGTACATAGGTACCCAACGACTTCATTTTCACACATATTGGCAAGCCACTCATTATCACCAAGATCAGTAGTTTCTACCACATCGTACCAACGCGATTCGAACTCCTCTGGGGACTCCGAATGCTTAATGATACTCACCAGGTCATGGTATAGTTCTTTTTATAGCACGGGACTCATCTTCTCTGAGAACCTGTTTAGAATATGCCACAGACAACCTATGAATTGTGTTAGGAAAAACCTCACCAACTGCTCTAGCAATGGCGGCGTATTGATCAGTAATAATCACCCGGGGGCCCGTTGGGTGGGCATTGCTTCGACGAACTTCAAAAACAACCAAATAAATGGATCAATCTTTTCATCACTCAATAAGCCACATCCGAAAACACTAGCTTGCCGATGGTGATTTACTCCAACGAATGGTGCGAACATCATCGAATACTTGTATGTGTTATATGTTGTGTCGACAATGACAGCATCTCCGAAGTAAACATAAGAACTCATGGACTCTACATCAGCCAGAAACAAAGAGCGAACACACCATCCTCATCAGTCTCATAAGCGTAGTAGAAGCTAGGACTCCTTTTTTCCAACTCGAAATGTGCAATCAATGTTTCTGCATCGCGTCCAATGGCTTCTCATCGATGGTTCCTAATATCTTGCACATTACAGCCCAATAAAGAGGCCCACCAGATTCTATCTCCATAAGTCTGATCTGTTGACATCAAGGAATATTGGCCTGTGAAAATTGGTCAACAAGCGCTTTTTTGGTTGCAGAAACATGTCGATGCGAGCGTAGTAAGTGCGTTTTACTTGGTGTAGATAGTGCATGATTGTGTCCCTCAACAAAATGGCTTACAACCCACATAGAAGTTGTATGATGTTTTACAACTGTTAACTTTGTGTCACATCCATGACGTGAGTTCCAACGCTTCCGTTCATCAGAACGGGCCACCAAATTTTTCAGTTTCATCTGGTAGGACTCATCTTTTTGACCTTGTTTATAGCAAACATACGATTTCCAGACAAGCTCATTTGTCTGTGGAATCTTTCGGCTATTGCCAATACGTATGCTAAAACCAGCTAATTTCGCATACTCATTTTAAAAATTATACACATCATCAAGCGTTTTAAATTTTTGCCTGAATATCGGAATCGCACCAATATTCACTTGTGGAATAAATGCATTATCATCCCCTCCCATTCCTAAAAATTAATATGAACAATTATTTAGTTTTTGAAATAATTTAAACATTAACATGTTTAAAACTTACTATAAATGTAACAAAAAAAATTAAAACCATTTTACGAAATTAAAAAAAATTAAAATGTACATTTATATATAACACAGCACATTTGAGAAAAAAAGACTTACCAGAAAATTCAGCAGAAAGATATAAACAAGCCTCAGAAAATAATTGTGAAGTGTATATGAATGAAGTGTATATAATTCGCATGAGAATGGAATTGATGAAGTATGAAATAAAACCCGAAAATTTATAGGCCAAGAATTAGAATAAAAAATAAATAATAAATAAATAATAAATTACATAATGTTGCCAACTGCTTGAATTGTGGCTAACAACATTTATTCACACTCAAGGCCTGCTGCAAAGCCAGCCAAGCATGCCTTGTGTGTGAATGGCTTTGCCTTGCCTTGCCTTTCCGTTCTCCTATGCATGGCTCGCAAGAGAATGAAAGTGCTATACATACACATAACAGAATTGACGTGCATATGAATGAACAATTGGACGGCATCACTGCAGAGCGTTTTTAAATGTGATTATAATGTGTCCAAATAATAACAACTTATAAATGGTATAATTTTGGGTCTAACTTATTTGATTAAAATTTGGAAAAAATACATATATAAGATGTTTAACATATACAATATCGGTTGTAAGGTATAAGTTTAAAAATTTCAAAAATCGGGTGATTAATAATAGAATAAAAAATATATAATATATTAATATTATACATATTAAAATGAAATGATTCTATCTACCCCACTCTGAACCCCTCAACCACATCCACCACTCAACCCTCACCTCAATCCACCATTACGGTGAACCCAAGTAGATTAACACCACCACCACCATCAGCGCACCACCACCGCCGTCGTCACCACCACCATCACATCTGACTCATCACCCCGCCCACTCTGAATTTACCATCACCTTGACTTATAAAGCAAAACCACCACCAAAACACCACAACTCCGACGCACCAACACCCCTACAACCACTCCCATCGCCACCACCACGACTATCCCCGATGCACAACCACCACAACATAAATATGTAGAGAAACTGGAAAGATGATACACACACACACACACTCTCTCACACTCACACATAAATACAATGATTTTTCCATACTTAGATATCTATATATATATATATATATATATATATATATATATATATATATAGATAGTAGATTTTAATAATTAATCATATAATCGAGCAATTAGTTACACATTTTCCATTTTAAATAGGAGTCTCTAATTCAAAGACGATGAAAGAGAAATTTGTGACCTAACACTATATCACCTGTAAGATGAAACATGTAAATAATTTATTTATTTATTTATTTATTTATTATTATTATTATTATTATTATTATTATTATTATTATTATTTGTTTATTTTATTTTGTTTAAAACTTGGGTAGTTCCAAATGTGATCAGAGAAACATGTTAGGGGAAGATCAAAACATACAAGCATACTTTACATCCAACATTGGCATGATTTTGTCCATCCAGATTCACACAGTCACACTTGTGACCTAAACAATACACTTGTACAACACATGTGACCTGAACATTTGAATTGTGTCATGTGACCTGAACAACACAATGTGACATATTGCACTAAATGTGACCTAAACTACAAAAATGTGACATGTGACCAGAACAGCAGAACATAACAACCAAACTTGTTGAGGGCCACCACAGGCCAATACCGACCATTGCTTTCCCACCCTACCACCACCACAACTGCATTTAACCTCACCAGAAATGCACTACCAATCACCTTCTTCACCACTACCACACTGCCAATCACCATCTCCATCAACACACGGTCAATCACCGTCACCGTCACCACCACTGCACACTCGACACCACCATCTCCTAAACATTGCACCACCACCTCTAACACGCCACAATCACCATATCCAACAAAATCCACAATCCTCCTCCTCTACAATACCAATAACACTCTTACCAACACCTCAGTAGGATCGGTAGTCGTCGTATGAAGAAGAAGACGAAGCACTAGCAGTCGCACGAAAAATATGAAGACATCATTGAGCGTCACGAAGAAGGTGCACTCCGGTCGTGAAGAAGAAATGCAGAAGCATTGATAGGTGTATTTTATACACTTGGGGATATGCCAAAATTAGAATTTATCATGTTGATTTATGAATTTATTCTACCTAAATTGCGCCTAATTGTTGTTATTTCAGATTTTAGTAAAAAAGAGGAACAAGGAAACAATTACGGGAAATAAAGGTCAAAAGTAGGAAAATTGAAGAGAAACAGAAGTTCTGGGGTCAAATTGATCAAATCAATAGTTGGAGATACACTTCTCAAATAAAACTAGAGGACTGACTTGAAAGCCAAGAGAAAGATGATGAATCGCGTAGTAAAACCCCAGGTCGCGATCGCGAAGTCTCCATGTCAGTGATCGCGACAATTTTCATGCAGAGCGAAATAAGGTACACCCACGCGATCGCTGGAACTCAACCCACGCGATCACGTAGGTGTCCGACAGGGCCCGTATTGGGCTTTTATGCGCGATTTTAAGAGAGAAGACTCGGGAAATTAACCTAAGTTGGAACAGAGCGCGAGAGGCAAGGAGAGGAGCACCTTTGCAGAGCTTGATATCAGAGAACTCTTGGCAATTCGACATCAAAAATTGAGGAGGAGATTCAAGCACGGAAAAGCACGGAATTTAGGAGCTCGATAAGGAAACTCGTTCTTGGTGCAAGACTTCTTTTCTTACTGTTGAATTCATAAATTCCGACATGTTGAATTTTGATTTTGATTGTTTTTGTTATTCATTCATTATGCGTAGCTAAACTTAACGTTGGGACTCACGACGTAGCCTAGTCAATTACTTTAATTCCATATTCCTTATTTTTAATGCCGAAATGCATGTGTTGATTTATTATTGCGTTTAATGCATGAATGAATTGGCCACTTATTCATGATTACATGTGTTATTTCCATAATCTGAGAGGTGAGTCAATAACATAGATCTAGGTAATAAATCCGTTAATTGAACGAGAGATAGAGATATACTTTTGTGATTAGTGCGATCATGTGTGAGTTCTTACATGTAATGCATTTAGATAAGGAATATTCGGACCCGCTGTAGAGATACAAGGTTGACTTATCTAGGTAGAATTGACTTACACTCGAGAGAGGAATTTCAATTTACAATAGTGAATTTGATCGAACACATATTTAGAAAATAAATTGTGGAATGGGAATTGATTTAATTGGCTAGGTGAACTCGTGAAGCCCAACTATTTTCAATTATACTTAAAAACAATCAGCAATTGTGAAACCTCAATCTCGTGCAAGGTTTTAATCCGTTAGTCATAGTTATAAACATTAGTTTCCAAATAATCAAAAATTCATTTCTTTGTTCAAATAGGGAATAGAATTTACACATTTCGGTACTTAGTAAACGGTCCTTGTGGGAATGATAATCCGGACTCTTAGGTCCATTTTAACTACTCTTTACGACCCGTTCACTTGCGGGGATATTTCGCATCGCGAGATATCAGTGAACAAGTTTTTGACGCTGTTGCTGGGGACTGTTTTTACTAATATCGATACCAATAAATTCTTACTTTAATTTAAATTTTGTTTTGCTTTATTTTAATTTAGTTTAGTTTTATTTTCGATTTGTCTTTATAAATTCATGTTAAGAAGAACTAAATCTTTTGAATTGCTTCCCTTTGATACAGAAATTGAACGCACTTTTCGACAAAGGCGCAAACATCAGTTGGAAGCAGCTCAACACACAGATTTGGCAATGGTAGATAACCAAATTCAGCACAACCAAGACAATCTGCCAGCAGACATTGTTGTTCAACAACAGAATCAACCGAACAAGGGGAGGCGAGCATTAAGGGATTATATGATTCCTCCAGTACGGAACATTGGAACTTGCATAGTGCCGCCTGCTATAACTGCTAACAACTTTGAGATCAAGAATTCTTTGATCTCTCTGATCCAAAACTCTGCCGTCTTTCATGGGTTACCGTCTGAAGATCCACATGCACACCTACGAACTTTTCAAAAATTATGTGACATGCAGCGAATGAATGGAGTTCCGGGTGACGCTGTAAAGCTGAAACTATTTTCCTTCTCATTAGCAGACAAGGCTAAGGCATGGTTTTACACGCTACCCCTCCACACAATCACTACTTGGGAAGTAATGAGTCAAAAATTCGTTGAAAAGTTCTTGCCACCTGGCCGGATGTCAAAGCTGAGGCGCGAAATTCTTTCGTTCAACCAACAGCCAGGAGAGTCCATTTTTGAGGCGTGGGAGAGGTTCAATGAACTGGTTCGTCAATGTCCTACTCATGGAATAGCTGATTGGATCCTCATACAAACCTTCTACAATGGGTTGACCAATGACAACAAGAAGCATGCAGATTCAGCTGCTGGTGGATCTGTGATGGATTTGACTTACGAAGAAGCCTCCGAAATATTCGAGAAAATGGCAGCAAATAGTTATCAGTGGTACTCAGATCGCACTGCACAGAAATTTGGTGGAATAGCTACGGTAAACGAAATTACAGCTATTAATGCTAAACTGGACGCATTGAAAAAAAAAAAAATTTGACAGCATGAATCAGCAGCCAGTGCTTGCAGCTCAGGCAACCATAGTTTGTGACTACTGTTTTGAGAATCATGCACTATCAAAGTGTCCTATGGCATGTCAAGGTCAACCGGATAAAGAACAGGCAAATTTTGTGGGAACAATCAGAGGCAGCAAGGGGGTATGTACTCACAGACATACAACCCTGAATGGAGGAAGCATCCAAACTTCTCATGGGCTAACAATAAAAATGTCCAACGACCACCAGGGTTTCAGCAGCAACAACAGCAGCAACAACAAGTTAAAAAGACTTCCAGTGAAGAATTGATACTGCAGCTGCTACAAAGCCATCAAGCAACATTACAAAAATTCAATTGGGGCAATTGGCAAATGCAAGTTCAGAAAGACAACAAGGTAAACTGCCAAGTAATACGGAAACAAATCCAAGAGAACAAGTACAAGCCATTACAACCAGAAGTGGGGTCCAATTACCAGAAATAAATGTGAAAAGAATGGATAACTCAGAAATCGTGACAGAACCAGTGGAAGGGAAAGAAGAGGTTCACACGGAGAAAAAAAATTCGACAGAAAAATCCGATGGGTCAGCAGAAGCTGAGGTGAAGAAGGCCCCTACTCCAATTAAGGCCTACGTACCTCCTATACCATACCCACAGAGGCTAAGGAAGCATAAGCTAGACCAGCAGTCTGCTAAATTTATTGAAAAAATCAAGCAGCTGCACATCAACATTCCTTTCGCAAAGGCTTTAACCCAGATGCCTAGCTATGCAAAGTTCATGAAAGAAATCCTGAAAAATAAACGAAAGATGGACGAGCATGAGACAGTGATGCTCACTGAAGAATGCAGTGCAATAATTCAGAAGAAATTGCCTCCCAAACTAAAAGATCCAGGGAGTTTCACAATACCCTGCACTATTGGTTCTATTAACTTTGAATCTGCATTGTGTGATTTAGGTGCTAGCATTAATCTAATGCATTTATCGATTTTTAGGAAGCTCGGGATTGGAGAAGCAAAACCAACCACCATTTCCCTGCAATTAGCAGATTGTTCGATAAAATATCCTTGGGGGTTCCTTGAAGACGTGCTGATAAGAGTGGGAAAGTTCATTTACCCTGCTGACTTTGTTATACTGGATATGGAAGAAGATAAGACGATCCCGCTCATTTTGGGACGGCCTTTCTTGAGAACTGGAAAAGCAGTGATTGATGTTCACGAAGGAACACTAGTGCTTCGTGTGGATGAGGAGAAGATCACTTTCAATATCTTTAAGTCCATGAAGTACCCCTCGTCGTTGGATACGTGCTTCACTGTGGATATTGTGCAAGAAGCAGTTCATAGTGTGTATGATGAGGAGCATCCTGAAGATCCATTGGAGGCTTGCATAGTTCAGTCAGAATCGGTGAACGCAGAAAATGAGGAAGTGGCAAGGATGGCTAATGAATTGGAGGCATCACTAAGGTTCACGTTAAGGGCAGGCCGCTATTTTGAACCATTAGGTAAAAATTTGCAGAAATCTCGACCATCGTGTGAAATTCCTCCCACTTTGGAGTTAAAACCTTTACCAGCTCACCTACGATATGCATTTTTGGGGGAATCTTCAACACTGCCAATTATCATTACAAGCCACTTGACAGCATTGGAAGAAGAACGGTTGTTGCGGGTGGTGAAGGAACATAAAACCGCAATAGGTTGGACTATTGCCGACATCAAGGGTATTAGTCCAACTATCTGCATGCATAAAATTTTGATGGAAGATGAGTCCAAGCCATCTGTGGAAGGACAGTGAAGATTAAATTCATACAGTGCTTGGGTCAGTCCAGTTCACGTAGTTCCAAAGAAGGGGGGCATGACAGTAATTGTAAATGAGAACAACGAGTTGATCCCTACTAGGACAGTGACCGGATGGAGGGTATGTATTGACTACAGGAAACTGAATGCTGCAACCAGAAAAAATCATTTTCCATTATCGTTCATCGATCAGATGTTGGAGAAGCTAGTAGGTCATTCACACTATTGCTTTCTGGATGGATATTCGGGGTACAATCAGATTTCCATCGCCCTGGTTGACCAAGAGAAAACTACATTTACATGTCCCTACGGTACATTTGCTTTCAAGAGAATGCCGTTTGGACTGTGTAATGCTCCAGCAACCTTCCAGAGATGCATGATGGCAATATTCTCCGATATGGTGGAGCGATTTATCGAAGTCTTCATGGATGATTTCTCAGTCTTTGGATCTTCATTTGATGAGTGTCTACACCACCTCTCCCTGGTGCTTAAAAGATGCACGGAAACAAATCTGGTGTTAAATTGGGAGAAGTGTCACTTTATGGTGCACGAGGGGATTGTACTAGGGCATCGGATTTCTGAAAAAGGAATTGAAGTTGACAGGGCAAAAATTCAAGTAATTGAAAAACTACCCCCACCTAACTCAGTTAAAGGAGTAAGAAGTTTCTTAAGCCATGCTGGATTTTACAGGAGATTTATAAAAGATTTTTCAAAGATCACGAAGCCCCTGTGTAATTTACTGGAAAAGGACGTAGTTTTTAATTTTTCTGAGGAGTGTTTATCATCATTTAATACACTCAAAGAAAAATTAACCACTACACCAATCATCGTGGCACCAGATTGGAGTTTGCCTTTTGAGCTCATGTGTGACGCGAGTGACTACGCTGTGGGGGCAGCATTGGGGCAGAGAAAGGACAAGATTTTCCACGTAATTTATTATGCCAGCAGAACATTAACAGATGCCCAGATAAATTATGCCACAACTGAGAAAGAGCTTTTAGAAGTGGTATTTGCCTTTGACAAATTCAGGTCTTATCTTATAGGATCAAAAGTAGTGGTGTACACAGATCATTCGGCATTGAAGTACTTATTTGGGAAAAAGGATGCCAAGCCTAGACTGATCAGATGGGTTTTACTACTTCAAGAATTCGACATTGAAATTCGGGATAAAAAGGGTACAGAAAATCAGATTGCAGATCATTTATCCAGATTGGAGCAGGTAAATCAGGAAAATCTTGAAGACATAAACGAAGTATTTCTCGATGAACAGTTGATGTTGCTAGCCCATATGATGCAGGTAGAGAAGAATAAGGGGCCCTGGTTTGCTGACTATGTTAATTACTTGGTCAGCAATGTTTTGCCACCTGAATTTACGTACCAGCAGAAGAAAAAACTCTTTCACGATCTGAAATTCTATTATTGGGAAGATCCATTTCTGTACAGAAGGGGACCTGACCAAATAATTCGACGGTGTATTCTAGATGAAGAGATTATAGCGGTTCTAGAGAGGTGCCACTCAGCCCCATATGGTGGACACATGGGAGCCACTAAAATGGCGGCTAAAGTTCTGCAATGTGGGTTTTATTGGCCAACAGTGTTTAAAGACGCCTTCTCGTTTGTCAAAGCATGTGACCGGTGCCAACGAACAAGAAATATATCATCCAAGCATGAGATGCCACTTAACAGTGTTTTGGAGGTTGAAGTGTTTGATGTATGGGGAATAGACTTCATGGGTCCGTTCCCACCTTCATACAACAACAAATACATACTAGTGGCGGTTGACTATGTATCGAAGTGGGTGGAAGCAAAGGCATGCCCAACTAATGATGCCAGAATTGTGGTTGATTTTATACGAAAAAACATTTTTACTCGATTTGGAGCACCACGAGCAATCATAAGTGATGGAGGAACTCACTTCAACAATAAGTTGTTCAAGGCAGTACTGGCCAAGTATGGAACTCATCATCGCATGGGGACAGCTTATCATCCGCAGACTAGTGGGCAAGTGGAAACATCAAACAGGCAGTTGAAACGGATTTTGGAGACATCAGTGAGGTCATCCCGTAAAGATTGGGCCAGCAAGTTGGACGATGCCTTGTGGGCATATAGGACAGCTTTTAAAACTCCCATCGGGATTTCACCATTTCAGTTAGTATATGGAAAAGTGTGTCATTTGCCTGTTGAATTCAAACACAAGGCATACTGGGCTTTAAAACAGTTGAACCTTGATATGGACTTGGCCAAAGATCAGAGATTTTTGCAACTGAATGCATTGGATGAATTTCGCTTGGGAGCCTATGAGAATTCCTCAATCTATAAGGACCGGACGAAGAAGTGGCATGATCACCACATTCACAAGAGGGAATTTCAAGTTGGGGATCAGGTGCTCCTGTACAATTCACGATTGAAGCTTTTCCCGGGAAAATTGAGGTCGAGATGGTCTGGTCCATTCACAATTGCACAAGTTTTTCCATATGGCACATTTGAGCTTCATCATCCGACTAAAGGACATTTTAAAGTAAATGGGCAGAGAATCAAGCATTACTTTGAGGTCGATTTTGATAAGGAGAAGTCATACGTTGACATCGCCATTCCAGAGTGAACAATGCAGAAAGTCGGGCTTGAGACTATAAACGGAGCGCTTGTTGGGAGGCAACCCAATTTTTCTTCTCTTTCATTTTTCTTGACTTATTTTACCTTAGTTTCACATTTCATCACTTTTATCATTATTGCATTCATGACTTCTGCTTTAGTTAGTTTAGGTTCATTAGTACTCGTTAAATTGTTTTTGTGCACTTTTTATTCATATCATTTGTTCTTTGCATGATTTGGCAATTTTAGGCATATTTTCAAATTTATAGGAAATTTTGAGCACCATAGGTTTTAGTTGTCATTTCCGAGCCTCTTCACTAGTTGATCACGGTTAGAGGTGGATATTCATGATCATCCACGTTTTTTAAATCATTTTGTGAGTGTATAACACTTTTCATAATTTTTAAAAAAAAAAAAAAAAAGCAAAGGACCAGTCGCGATCGCTACTCAACCGTGGAGGTGATGGCGACTGTGGTCCAAGTTTTCAACATATTCTTTTTGCGATAACCACGCAATCGCTATTAGGAGTACCACGCGATCGCGTGGGTGAACTGGGCGCGAGAATTCACTTTTTAAAACCCGGCAGCTTCCATTTGGTTCTTCTTCACGCTGCCGGGAATATTCTCGACTCCACGCCAAGATCTCACTCCAATCACCAATTTTCTGCTTCATCCCATCACATAGGTGCAAAATCAAGTTCATAAACGACCCTCATCACAAAATCAAGGTATGGATTCATAAGATTTTGGTATTTTCCTCTTTTGACCGAGTTTTACCCTAATTGTGCACATTTCGAAATTTTGATCAAAAGGAGTATGGGTTAGGTTAGATTGTGGATTGGTTGTATGTTGAGATGATGGGTAAATGATTTTGGAAGTCTCCATTCCCTAATTGTTATGATTCCTCCATGATTTTTCTTATGCCTTCAATGTGTTCGATGAAATGTCTCAACGAGATTTTTGTTGAAATTTGAAAAATCCACTCGAGCACATATCTTGGTTACATGTTTCTCACCATATTTGCACTAGAATTTCACATTTTTCCGCATTGCATTGCACAAATGTGCATGTTTGAATCTCTAGCACCATTGCAGCCACTGCAGGGCCATTGCAAAGCCACTGCAGGGCCATTGCACGCTCACGTCACCACTTCATCATTTCATTTCTATATGCATCTGTTATCCGTTGGCTCTAAAATTTCAATATGTTACTCTTGAAGTGGAATACTTTATTGTGCTCGGGACACGTTTCAATAATTTTACTTTTTTCGGCACGATAATCGAGGTTAAAAAGTACCAGTCGGGTTAATATTCTTTCTCTTTTATTGTGTAATTTTTCACAAGTTTGGGGGTTTGTGCCATCATTCTTATACTTTTCCATTCCCACATTGGTTCTAATGTTGAGTTTGCTCTTTTTAGGGACAATAATGCCTCCAAAAGCCACTGCTTCACAAAAAGGGAAAGGAAAGGCTGGGCCTTCTAAGCGGAAATGAGGTACCTCGACTGAGGATCTGGAGGCCGATCAAGGGGACATAGGAGGTATTCAAAGGTTTCTGGGCAGCGATGAATTACACAGATATGAGGTACTGCTCAAGGGGAAGAAAATTTGGAATGAACGTGAGGTGGTTTTAGCCGAGTTCCCAGATACCGAGCTAGCCCACCTGATTGAGAGGGCAGGTTGGCATAAATTGGTTGGCACGCCGCACAAGCCCTATCCACTACTAGTCAAGGAGTTCCTGGCCAATTTCAACCATGCTATTGAGACAGACGGTGCACCTCACAGATATAAGACATGGGTGCGTGGTAAATGGATCCGATTTTCTCCGGCTGTCATTGAGCGGGTTATGGAGCTAACACGAGAGGGGATTGAGCAGGTCCCTAGTGCTTTGGATATTGATATGATTACAAACTTTTTGTACGGCCGGCAGAATGTGGAATTGGAGAAGCCGGGGCGTTTTGAACATGGGGAGCTTACTGAGAGTATTAGGGTTCTCCACATCTTCATGTGCCACAACATAGATCCCACTTCACACAGGACAGAGTTCAATGAAGACCGGGCTCGTTTAATTCATCATCTCGCCAGGGGACGCAAGTTGGACTTGGGGAGGCATATCTTTGATTTTATTATTACACTTGCCTCCCAGCTAGACTCCGGCCGCCAAATCATGTTTCCTTGTTTGATCAGTGCTATCTGCGTGGCCGAAGGAGTGGATATTTTGCCCCATGAAGAACCTGCGCCTCTCGGAGCCATTATCAGCAGACGCACCCGAGAGAGAACGAGGCCTAGGGTACCGCGAGGCCCACCTGCTCCTCCACCAGCCCCAGTGGATCCTGTTGCCCCGGGTGATCCAGCAGCACTAGTAGATCCAGCAGGACCATCCGCACCAGCCGCACCAGCAGCACCAGCTCCTCTCGGTGATGAGAGGCTCCTACGGCAGATACTTTTGGAGTTGACTGACCTGACTCGCGCCGTCAACATGAGGAGGGAAGCTTAGGTAGCACAGCACAGGCAGCTGGAAATCCTGGAACAGCGACTTGACCGTCTGATTCAGGGTAACATCGCTGGGGAGCAGCGCATCATGCGCCATACGATGACAGAATTCAGGGGTCAGATCTCGCGGGTGCAAGCCAGGCTCTTCTCTATTGAGAACCGATTGGAGGGAATCGAAAGGAGAGCTGAGGGGATTGAAGTGAGACTTGAGAGGATAGAAGGCAGGTTGGATACAGACACCCCAGGCCCATCTCAGCCTCAGCAGCAGGACCTACCTCCAGGAAGTTCCTGATCTTTTTCTTTTTACCTTGCCTTCTATTTTTGATACTTCCTTGTTTAATTGTTTCATTGAGGGCAATGTAATTTTTTAAGTTTGGGGGTAGTGGTTAAATTTTCGGCTGTATTTATTTTTTTGATCGTATGGGCCTGTATTAATTGATATTCTGTAACTCTTCAAACCCTTATTAATCAATGCAAATACTTGGTCCTGTATTTGATGCCTAAAAAAAAAATTAAAAATTGTTTTGACATACTTATTGTCAAGGAAATAATATTAATCAATTTGTGCATAGGCTTGAAAATTGGACAACATGAAAAAGCATGAACTTATTTTTGGACTAGTTATGTTTTGCTAGATTCATACTTATTGCGCACATAGTCAGTGTTGGATAATTGCTTATGTGAAGGATTTTGTTTAATACATGTGGGGGCAGAGTTTATGCAATTTGAACTTAGAAACGACTTGAAAATCCCTGAACTTAGATCATAAGATATCCCACCCCTAAATTAGAACCAATCATGCTAAAAGGCAAGTTTGGGGGTAAAATGGTTGGAAATTGTATGTATTGACGGGTTGGAGGTCTGTGGTTCTTGGTTTTGCACGTTAGTCATTACAGTTTGGTCAACGGGTATAAACCATTTCCAGCATAAAAACAGAAAAATGCTGAAGGTCTTATTCCGCTCTTCAAATGCCTTTTTGACTCGAGTAAGTAAGTCTGAGGGATCTTTCAAACCTGGTGCCCTAAAGCCAACTGGCTTGGGAGTCATCGACCTAAAGCTCGCTACAGGGGTCAATTAGAAATCAAGTACGGAGAGTAGACTTACATATAAGACATTATAACATCTTTAACTTTTCTGTTTAAGCCTTTATGACTCGGGCAAGTACGTCTGAGGGGTTCTTTGGACCTGGTACCCTAAAGCCAACTGGTTTGGGAGTTTCCGATCTGAAAGCCCGCTACAGGGGTCATATAGAAAGCAACTATGAAGAGTTCTGCACAAAGATGGTAAAAGACAGGGACATTAAAAGAAAAAGTCGTCCATTAAAAGAAAAAAGTATACATATATATATATTTGCATGGTATAAGCTTTTTGACTGAACTGTAATGGTTGAGGTTGTAGAATTGGGGACTGCTGATTTTTTATTGGTTATGCACACATATTTCTGATTCTGACTACCTTGTGAGGGAAAAGCAAAGAAAAATTTTAAAACCCACAAAGATAGAAACCTGGGATATGTGAGAGAAAAGCAGAAAGTGGTGATCATCCATGAGCGCTGAAAGGAACGTCATTAAAAGTCATAGATTGACCACATGGGATTTGGGCTTGATTATGCATAATGATCCACGCAGTGTTGAGCATATCTTTTGCATAAGTATGAGTTTGACATTGGCTATTCACACACACACTTGAAACTCTGGCAGGATATAACTAGAAATTATTTTGCACTGTTGTTCATAACTCTTGCTTAGAGCGTAAATTGATTTGGACTATGGAGGCATATGGTAAGCATGCTGGCACAACAAAAATATCTTATCTCTTGTTTATTTGATTTTGTAAGCCATTATCCATTGTTCGAGGACGAACAATAATTCAAGTTTGGGGGTATTTGATAGGTGTATTTTATACACTTGGGGATATGCCAAAATGAGAATTTATCATGTTGATTTATGAATTTATTCTACCTAAATTGCGTCTAATTGTTGTTATTTCAGATTTTAGTCAAAAAGAGGAACAATGAAGCAATTACGGGAAATAAAGGTCAAAAGTAGGAAAATTGAAGAGAAACAGAAGTTCTGGGGTCAAATTGATCAAATCAATAGTTGGAGATACACTTCGCAAATAAAACTAGAGGACTGACTTGAAAGCCAAGAAAAAGATGATGAATCGCGTAGTAAAACCCCAGGTCGCGATCGCGAAGTCTCCATGTCAGTGATCGCGACATGGCGACAATTTTCATGCAGAGCGAAATAAGGTACACCCACGCGATCGCTGGAACTCAACCCACGCGATCGCGTAGGTGTCCGACTGGGCCCGTATTGGGCTTTTATGCGCGATTTTAAGAGAGAAGACTCGGGAAATTAACCTAAGTTGGAACAGAACGCGAGAGGCAAGGAGAGGAGCACCTTTGCAGAGCTTGATATCAGAGAACTCTTGGCAATTTGACATCAAAAGTTGAGGAGGAGATTCAAGCACGGAATTTAGGATCTCGACAAGGAAACTCGTTCTTGGTGCAAGACTTCTTTTCTTACTGTTGAATTCATAAATTCCGACATGTTGAATTTTGATTTAGATTGTTTTCGTTATTCATTCATTATGCGTATCTAAACTTAACGTTGGGACTCACGACGTAGCCTAGTCAATTACTTTAATTCCATATTCCTTATTTTTAACGCCGAAATGCATGTGTTGATTTATTATTGCGTTTAATGCATGAATGAATTGGCCACTTATTCATGATTACATGTGTTATTTCCATAATCCGAGAGGTGAGTCAGTAACATAGATCTAGGTAATAAATCCGTTAATTGAACGAGAGATAGAGATATACTTTTGTGATTAGTGCGATCATGTGTGAGTTCTTACATGTAATGCATTTAGATAAGGAATATTCGGACCCGCTGTAGAGATACAAGGTTGACTTATCTAGGTAGAATTGACTTAAACTCGAGAGAGGAATTTCAATTTACAATAGTGAATTCGATCGAACACATATTTAGAAAATAAAATGTTGAATGGGAATTGATTTAATTGGCTAGGTGAACTCGTGAATCCCAACTATTTTCAATTATACTTAAAAACAATCAGCAATTGTGAAACCTCAATCTCGTGCAAGGTTTTAATCCGTTAGTCATAGTTATAAACATTAGTTTCCAAATAATCAAAAATTCATTTCTTTGTTCAAATAGGGAATAGAATTTACACATTTCGGTACTTAGTAAACGGTCCTTGTGGGAACGATAATCCGGACCCTTAGGTCCATTTTAACTACTCTTCACGACCCGTTCACTTGCGGGGATATTTCACATCGTGAGATATCAGTGAACAAGCATCACCTTTTGTCCCCCTTGAAGATGATATATATAGAAGAGAGAGAATGAGGAATGATATTGATTTAGGGATTGTAATTGTATATTGTGTAGGTGGGATGGGGTGCTATCTGGACAGGGACACTATCTCTCACATTTATCGTGAGGGTAATCAGGTTGCTGATTCACTTGCTTCTGAGGGACGGGACTCGAGAGTTTATCGAGAGTATGGGCCATAGGATCTACCATGCAGCATCAAAGAACTTCTACAGATTAACATATATGGACTTCCTAGCTTCAGAGGACTATAGTCTAGTTTTTATCTTTTATTCTTTTGATGTACGGGGCATGTTTTTCCCCTTTTATTCCTTCCACATCATTTTTTATCAGTTGCTACATTTCCTTTATCTTGGAGGTCAGGTGATGAGAATCATAGGAGGTTCGACAAAGAAAAATCAATCATGCAAGCTAAACAATTTTGAAGTACATTTTTGTGGAGCTCCGAGGCAATTTAGGGTCATTCGTTAAGAAGATTCAAGGCTTAAACTAGAGATCAAGCCAAGAAAAGAAACGAAGAATCAAAGTTTTGAATTAGATAAATTCCAGAATTGAGGTTCACTACTTCTAGAAGAATTGTATTTCTTTTCATCTAGTTTTCAGATCATTTTGAATCACCTTAATCGGACGTTGGGATCAAAAGTTATGATCGAAACACTGAAAATGACAGCCTCAGTAAGTTTCAGTCGACCGAAAGTTTTTCGGTCGACCGAAAGTCCTGAAATTCCAACTAAGCCTCAGTTCATTTTGGCTAAGTGTTCACCAATATCTCGCGATACAAGATATCTCCGCAAGTGTACGAGTATGAGAAGTAATAAAGTGGACCTAAGAGTCCGGATTATCGTCCCACGGAAACTGCTATTAATTATCGAAATATGTTAGTTCTACACTTTATTTGAACAGAAAAAGAGAATTTGTGATTATGAACTAAAACTAAGAAATTAAACAAAAGAATTAAATTTTCGAATTTGTTTTTGTTTTAAAAGACGATTGTAAAGTAGTTGGGATTCACGATTTCACCTAACCAATTAAATCAATTCCAATTCCAGTTTTATTTCGTACAAAATGCATTCGGTCGAATTCACTAATGTATATTGAAATTTCTCTCTCGAGTTTAAATCAATTCTACCTAAATAAGTCAACATTGTATCTCTACAGAGGGTCCGAATATTCCTTATCTAGATTGCATAAAATGCAAGAATTCACACACGACCGCAATAATAACAAGAGTATATCTCTATCTCTCGTTCAATTACCGGATTTATTACCACGTTCTAAGTTATTAACTCACCTCTCGGATTATGGAAATAACTCAATATATCGTGAATTGGTGATCAAGCAATTCAAGCATTAAGAACAATAATAAATCAATAATGCAACAAAATATTAAAACATGAAATTTGAAATTAAAATAATATGACTAGGCTACATCGTTCATCCCAACATAGAATTTAGTTACACATCATTGATAAAGAACAAAAACAGTAAATATAAGCATTCATTGAAAGTAATGTAAAGAATGGAAATCTTGCACCAAGTATCTATTCTTCAATTATCTTCAATTCACGCCCCTTTGCGATGTTTGATTCTCCAAGAATTTGATGTTGAATTCTCTGTTGTAGCTCGTTCTATGGAGAGGCAAAGGTTCAGATTTCATGCCTCATGTCTTGTATTTATAGGTTTTGGAGAAAACATAGGTCAAAAATCCCAAAGCCTGTTAAAAATCGCGAGAAAAATCTGATCTGCGGCCTAGTCGGATAACTGCGCGATCGCGCAGGCATATTTCCAGCGATCGCGTGGTAATGCTGTTTAGCCTCGGGTTATGATTTTGCACCTTCGTGCGATCGCGTGGTTAGTGTCCAGCGATCGTGATTTCCATCTTTCCTCGACTATGTAAGTTGGTCCCCTACTTTTAATTGCACCTTCAATCCCCAACTTTCAATTGTTGCGATTTAGTCCACAAACTTTATATTCTTCTCGAATTGCTCAAATAAGCTATTAAATCCTTTAATTATGTCCTCCAACTCCTGATTCGTTCACTTTAGCACCATGAACCTTCCCCAGTTGACGTCACATATCTCTCATTTGCTCAATTAAGCTCTAATTTACATCCAATATTAACGTTTTTCCATTAATTGCTTCATTCTTCTTCGATTGGGACATTTTCTGAAAAGTAAACAAATAAACACAAATTAAGGAGCATATATTCTAAAACGACAATAATTTCTTCTAATTTAGACATACAGATAAGTGTATAAAACACACTTATCACTGAGTGATGGTCGACCGAAAGTTGCTTAAACTCAAAAGTTCTAGGTTTTTTATGCAATTTTGGTAATTATTTCTTTTGCCGCATAATTTGTACAATATATACTCATTTCCAAAACCCTAGCACACAACTTTGATGTTGTTCATGTGATAATTCTTGTGAGAAGCTCCTCTCTTGGGTGAGGTAAAATCTCATCTCTTTTATCTTGTATTTTCTTTGGAAGTTAATCAACTTTACTTGAGTATTGTTTATTCTTGTATTGTTATTGATTTCCGTCACCTTGAAATTTGTTTAATCTTTATCCATTGGGCTAAGTTCTTTAACCTATGAATTTTGGGTGGGATTTTAACTTGGGTTAAGGTTTTTTATCGCTTTATTTACCATCTTAGCTTTCTTGGAATTGATTCTAAATTGTTGTGAAAATTTTTTGGTCAATATACCAAGGGGGTTCACATCTTTTGGTATCAGAGATTGGCTCTAATTTGGAGCTATTCTTTACATTTCTTATTGTTATTATTCAAAAAAAAAAAAAAAAGATTTGGGAAAATTCTATGTTCTTGAGATATTTGTTGATTCCATGTATTGGGTATATTGATTGTGATTTATTGCAGGAATTCCATTATTCATTCACCACAAAACCTATATTTTCTAAATTGTGTACTCAAAGTGTTTGATAAAATGCCTCAATGAAAATACTCCACTAGTGCTTTGTTGTTGAATACCCATATATTGCTAATTACTTGGGGCTATCCAATTCTCATTATTGAGATTGTGTTATCAACATTTTATCCCATATATCATTTGCTCCATACATTGGGTAATTATTGTTCATTCCTTACTTACCACATTTGGATTGTTGGGGATTTATCATATGTCCACATTATATCCATTCAAGGCTACTTCAAGATTAAGTACAAAGTGTTTGCTAAATTGCCTCATTGAAAATTATACTCTTTGTGCTTATTGTTTTACATCTATGCATTGTCTATTACTTGTGGTTATTCAATCTCAGTGTTGAAATTGTATTCCTAGCATCTTATTCCACATAACAATTGTTCCTTTTGAGTATAGCAAGCACATAAATTCCACTTTTCATTGTGTCTACTTGTTATAAATTCCTTATTCCTTGTTTGTGATTTCTTTGACTCTACAAGAATTATACTTTGTGGTTTAGTTGATTACCTTCCTTGGAGAACTTGAGAAAGGAGATTTTGAGTGGAAAAAGACAAAAGTGGTGAGCTCAATAGAGGGTAAGAGCCTAAGTTGAGTAAAACACGAGTGAAAAATATTCTTGTGAGAACACTTTCACACTTGCACACCATGTCCAATTTCAATGCTCAAACTCAAGACTTAAAGGAATTGTTGCAAACTTTTTCAATCACCATGGCTAGGAAAATGGAGGAGATTGAGGGAGGGTTGGAAAGGTTAGCAACAAAAGGGGAGAGTACATCAACTCGTAATGGAGGAAAGGGAAGGGATAACAGAAGAATGATGAATAAATGTGGAGATGTTTTGGTTGATGATGGGAGAATGGGAAGGAAGAATAGAGAAGGAGTCAGGGGTAAATATGGGGATGTTTTGAAAAATGATGGGGATAGTGAACAAAATGGGAGTATGAATAGGAAAAGAGGAGAATGGGTAGATAGGAGTGGAGATGGAATTGATGATAATATTGATAGAACAAAAATGAAGATTCCATCATTCCATGGGAGGGGTGATAATGAGAAGGGAGAGTTGGAGAGAATTACTAGTCCACCAACAACTTTGGCACATGATAATAAGAGGGAAACGTATGGAGAAAATACTTTCTACACTAGGTGCCTTGTGAGGGATAAGGCATGTAGTCTCATTATATATGGGGAGAGTGATACGAATTTGGTGAGTGCTAGTAGGGCGAAAAAATTGGGGTTACCGGTAATGAAGTATCACAATCCTTATCAATTGCAAAGGTTGAGTGACTATGGGGAAGTGAGGGTAAGTGCACAAGTTCTTCTTACTTTTCACATTGGTACTTATAGTGATCAAATATTATGTGACGTGGTTCCCATGCACACTACTCACATAATTTTGGGGAGACCTTGGCAAAGAGATATGAATGTCAGACATAGTACAACAAAGAACCGGTATAGCTTTCAAGTGAATGGGAAAAAGGTGGTGCTCCTACCTTTGAGTTTGGAGGAAGTGCTCAAAGATCAAATGAAACTCAAGAAGGAGTTTGAAGAAGATAAGGAAGTTGAAAGGAGGGGGAGCTAAAAATTGAAATAGTTGATCAAACTCCAATTTTTCCATGTAGAAGGTAAAAATTTGAGAAGTGAAGAGGTGCATGAATTGGGGAATGAAATTATTAATGAAGGGGTGCATGAGCCTACACATGTGAAGAAAATGGTTGAGCTTAAAAATGTGGTAGATAAGGGTGAGCATGAAAATTTTATAGTGTTGATGAGCAAAAGGTTGAAGGGATTAATGGAGGAGAAGTGAAGAGCCTCGTGGTGCAGGAAGAGGAGTTGGAGGTGATGAATCACAAGTATGAGGATCCATATCTCATACTTTGTGGAACTAACATTCCCCACCCTATTTTGCTTAATTTTATTTTGCAGGTTAATGACACTTGGTACTTTGGGCCACGTCACTTATGCCCAAAGGAGTTCATGATTCAACCCCTTCTTATCGCTAAGGCTACAGGATACTATTGGTCGATCAGGAGTCATGGAGGCCATAATTTTCCTTTTAATCCAGGAGGTGCAATGAATAGGGATGACAAAAAAATCCGAAAGACCTAAAACTTGGAGGACCCGAAACAACCAGCCCTGAAAATGACCCGCCACATCGGGTCCGCTGGGTGGGTTCGGGGTGGGTTGTTCGCCCCGCGGAGCATTTCGGGGCGGCCCCGACCCACCGCCCCGCCCCGCCCCGTGACCGGGAATAATTTATTTTATTTTATTTTAATGGAATGAGAAACTAAAAATAAATTTAATGAGGTCTAGAAGAATAGAACCTTTGTGAGATTTAAGGGTATGAGAATACACAACCACTATACCATTATGTTGTTTATTGATTTTTTTCCTTCAAATATATACATATTATCTTTAAAGTTCAAACTTAAAAACTCTAACTAGTTCGACGCCTAAGTTTTTCACCTAAAATTTCATTACCAATTTTTATAATTAAAAAAAAAATTAATTAATTTCGGGTCATTGTCGCGGCGGGTAGGTCACCCCTCCCCGCCCTGCCCCGCCCCGCGAACAGTTGCAGGGAGGGGTGGGACGGGGCGAGGCGGCCCTGACCCATTGCCATTACGAGCAATGAAGTATCATGAACAACCATATGATTCGGGACGAATCATCCTGAAGGAGGGTATGTTGAGAATCATAGGAGGCTCGACATAGAAAAATCAATTATGTGAGCTAAACAATTTTGAAGTACATTCTTGTGGAGCTCCGAGGCAATTAATGGCCATTTTTTAAGAAGATTCAAGTCTTAAACAAGAGATCAAGGCAATAAAAGAAGTTAGGAATCAAATTGGGAGTAAAGACATGAAGATTGGATCAAGTTCGAGATTCAATCAAAGTTTTCCGAATTTGAGGTTTTCTATTTGTGGAAGAATTGTAGCTCTTTTCGTCTAGTTTTTAGATCATTTTGAATTTCCTCAATTGGACATCGGGATCAAAAGTTGTGACCGAAACACTGAAAATGGCAGCCTCAATCAGTTTCCGTCGACCGAAAGTTTTCCGGTCAACCGAAAGTCTTGAAAGTCCTGAAACTTCCGGTCAACCGAAAGTTGCTAAAACTCAAAAATTTGGGGTTTTTTTATGCAATTTCCGTAATTATTTCTTTTGCCCCATAATTTGTACAATATATACTCATTTCCCAAACCCTAGCACACAACTTTGATGATGTTCATGTGATAACTCTTGTGAGAAGCTCCTCTCTTGGGGATGAGTAAAATCCCATCTCTTTTATCTTGTATTTTCTTTTGAAAGTTAATCAACTTTACTTGAGTGTTGTTTATTCTTGTGTTGTTGTTGATTTCCGTCACATTGGAATTGGTTTAATCTTTATCCATTGGGCTATGTTCTTTAACCTATGAATTTTGGGTGGGATTTAAACTTGGGTTAAGGTGTTTTATCACTTTATTTACCATATTAGCTTTCTTGGGATTGATTCTAAATTGTTGTGGGAATTTTTGGTCAATATTATTGTTGTTGGAGACTCAGTATCTGGACGAAATGCCTATGCCATTTGATGAGGTTTTAATTTTTTTGTCTATTATTGGAAAGAGTGTACATACAATTGATTTTTGTTGATAGGGGGTTGGATGATGTCTGGGATGGGGTGTGGGTTAGTTTTTTTAATGTATATTCATTGGTTAATTCTATTTTCACAAGGTAGTTCACATCTAGTCGACAATTGGTGATAAAATTACCATAATATCCCTTATTTAGTTATATATATATATATATATATATATATATATATATATATATATATATATGTCTTATTTTACATAGAATTTGTTTAAATCTTACACATAATAATATTAACAAATAATTAATTAATTATATTTAAATTATGCATCTTTATGACCCTCATCAACTTCACGAAAAAAGAATAGATTTAATTAGAAGTTTACATAGTGAATATTTAGAATTAGAAAGAATTGGAAGTGGTTTAAGTACAAAAGCAATAGAAATAAATGATGAAATTAGAAGATTAGTAAGACAACATAACGAATACCTTAGATTAATAGAAATAATTGAAATTAGACAAGAAGGAAACATAAATATAAATAAATATAGAGAAAGAGCCTTAAGAAGAGTTAGAAGAAGACTATAATATAATTCCGCAAAAATAAAAATTTACATTCCGATCCATTGTGGTATCAGAGCCAACACCAGAGTTAGTGGCTATATATACTTAGAAATTTATTTAGAAAAATGTCTAAAAAATTACCAATGACCGAACCTAGAGTATATAATTATAAATCTAAAAATTTACCAAATATAGCCATTGGCCATTAATAACTGAAATATATGAAAAATTTATACCATTTATACTATTAGGAGAAGGAGGATTTGGAGAATATAAACAATTAAATTGGACAAATTTATTTTTACTAAATAAATTAGGAATAAGTTTAGATAAAACTACAGAACAAAACTTAGAACAAGCAAAAAACTCAGAACAAGTTCAAGAAATTATCAATAATTTACCATTAGAAATAAGACAAATGATGGAAATAACTAATGATTATAAAGAAACAAAAATATACCCACACAAATATTAGAAGTAAAGCAATGTGTAAATAACCTGTCAAAACAATTAATAACCTTAGAAAACCAAATTAGGCAAATAACAGATAAAATAAATAAAATAGAGAATATAGTAGGAGTATATGAAAACCCAATAGAAATTATAGAGCAAAAAACTATAATAGAACAAATAAATATGGTAAGAACCATTAAAGAAGAAGAAATAGGGAAAAATGATTTACACAAAAGATTAGATAATATACAACAAAATATTGAAATTGTAAACCAAAATATAACAAAAATATATGAAGAAACGGAAAAAAGAAAACCTAAAAGAATAATAACTGACAAAGAATTTAAAGTTATCAATAGATTAGGAATAAATATGATTACCGAACAAATAGAAAAATGTATACAAAATCCTAGAGAAGAAGGTGAAGAAGATTACATAACAGAAAAAGATATATAAAAAAATTTAAAAATCCTAAAATAGAAGAAATTAATATAAATGAAAAACAAAGGGCTTTAGTACCAGCAGAACAAAATCCACCGGAATATATACAATAATAACCAGGAACTAACCAAATTAAAAAAGAAACTACAAGTAATATTAATCCAAAAAATACACCAGATATCTATATGAATCAGAGATAAAACCAAAATTTTAGAACTAATAATTTTATATCACAACCAAAATATTACACAAAGCTAAGTAAAAACTACCCTATAGAATATACACCATGGAGAAGTATGGAAACACAAATTAGTTCAGAAGGAAGATGGATAGATTTAGGATGTGTACAAGATGTAAATCATGAATTAGAATTATGGATGAAATCTATGGCTATGATGGCATATACTAGAGAATTAACAGGAAAACAATTCCAATTAATGTTAGAAAATACATTTATAGGAACCACTACAAGATGGTGGGGGAACTTAACAGAAACTTATATAGAACAAGTTAGAGGAAATGATCAAGATGAAATAGGAACTATACTTAGTAGATATGAAGATGTATTAAAAAGAGAATATATATTAGTAATAGACAGAGATACTAAAATTAGCTCAAAACTAAGAAATAGATATTTATTAGAAAATTTATCAATATGTGATGTGACATGTGTTACTTTAAACAATTTGCATGTGAATTTAGAGAATATTTTGAAAAGGCAGAATATAATCAGGAAACATATGGTATGAAATTATGAACCAAATATTCTTTAAATTACCAAACCCATGGAATTTAGAATTATTTAAAGAATGGGAAAAATTAGAAATACCATTGAGTAATAATAGTCTAGGAGCAAGAATACAATTTATAGAAATGCAACAAAAGGAAAAATGTATGCAAGCAAATAATGTAATAAAATTTCACAAAGCAAGTAAAAAATCATTATGCTGTGATAAATTACAATATAAACCAACCCAATGGGGATGTCATCTACAAAGAAAATATAAGAAAAAGAAATATTATAGAAAAGACAAATTTAGAGACAAATTTAAAAAATTCAATAAATATAAAAAGCTATATAATAAAACATTTAAAAGGTATAGAGTACCATATAAAATATATTTAAGAAAAAAATAAAACAAAACTAGAACATACCATAAAAATCCTAAAAAATGTAAATGTTATTCATGTGGAGAAGTAGGACATATATCTCCAGAATGTCCCAAGAAAGATAAAAAGAAAAATATGATGTATATTTCATTAATAGAAAAAGAAAATTACAACCTATTACCTATTGAATAAGAAGAAGAATGAGAAGAAATTCCTGAATGTGGAGAAATTTATGAATTAGAAGAGTATGAAGTAGTAAATTCTATTATGGAATTAGAGTCTTCAGAAGAAAGTGAATCTAATGAATCTAGTGAAAAAGAATATTTTTATATAAATATGATTAGACAAATTAGTGATGAAGGTACATCTAAAGAATATGAATATCAATTAGAAGAAAATGAAGAACAACTAAATGAAAGATTAATATTTAATCCTACAATGTATGAAAAGATCTTAAAATTAAAATTAGATGTAGAACCAAAAGAAATATTTAATTTACCATTTTGGCAGAAAAATAAGGAAATAGCATATATAGCAAGAAACCATAGTCACCCTATATATATAAGAGATACTGCAGGAAATACATTAATACCTATAATAAATGAAGAAATAATAAGACAAGAAATAAATATATTGAATCCTAAACTAAAAGGAAAAATAAAAAACATATATTTGAGAGCCGTACAAATTATAACAAAAGCCTATTTTAGAGAAGGAATAGATACACCTATAGAATTCTATATTATGGATGATAGAATTGTAAGTTCAGTACAAAATGCTTTAATAGGAATTGTAACAGAAAATTTAATCAACAAAAAAGTAAAATTTACAATAAGACCAAACTTCAGCATAAGTATGGGAGAACAAAATAAAAATAAATCCTTAACATTATATTACAAATTAAGAGGAATAGATATGGAACCAGGAAGTAAAACTATAAGTTTAACTATTAGAACAATATATGCTTTTACTAGTAAACATGAAGTAAAATTAAGAATGCTACAAAAACACACATAATAGAACCCATATTTAAAAATTTATTGGAATACAAACCAGCTAAAGAGAATCCAAGAATGACAATACCAGAAGACATAGAAATAGATTTTAATCAAGCTAGGCGATTAGTAAATGTGGATAAACCACAAATAGAGTTTGGAAGAAGATCAATTAGCCTAAGAAGAAATACTAGTACAAGATCATTACCTGAAATAGAAAATAGAAATGATTCAGAAAAATAAATAATGACAAAAATACATAGAATAATACCTAGAATGAATCTATCAAAAAGAAATGATACAAAACAATTTGAAGTTATGATAGAAATTAGAATAAATGGAGAATAGAAAGAGCAGAAAGTATTAATAGATACTGGAGCAACTGTATCCCATATAAAAGAAAACATAATAGGAGAATTTGAACTTAAAGTAATAAATAATCCAATTCAAATACAAGATTATTTTGGAAATATTCATCCCATGGATACCTATATAGAATTACCAATAAGAATAAATAAAAGAAATGAAATAATCATAAACATGTACGTAGAACATATAGGAAAGGTAAATACAGAATTATTACTAGGAACAAACTTCTTAGAACAAGTAAAACCATAATACATAAAAGATGATAGAATGTTATTAACAATACAAAATGAGAATCTAGTTATACCAAGGTTATTATGAATAAAATACAAGGAGGAAGAGAACATATTTATATATTAACTAAAATGAATTACAATGGATATCTCAAAAGAAACTATCATGCCTTGTTTGATATAGGATCATCATCCTGTTTATTTAATATTTAAAGAAAATGTATTACCCCCAGAAATGTGGAGTAATAAAAAAGATAATGAAGAAAGAGTCATACTTGCATAATTTGACGGAAGCACAAATCTAATAACTAAAGTAGCAAGGAATGTTAAAATACAAATAGGAAAATATGAACTACAAATACCTTATGTATATCAATTTGATGATATGCCAGGAGATATATTATTAGGAAATAATTTCATAAAACAATACTATCCAATAACTATTGATGAAAAAGTTATACTTTTATCTACCCCTTGTCACCATATAGCAACTGCAATAAGAATTAATGGCCCTTACTGTAGAGAAAAAAAAAAATGCCTCATATAGCAGCTCAGCGTGATGAGGCTAGACAAAAATCAACACAAACAACACAATTTATGCCCAATAAAAATAGAATAAATCTAGTACAAGAACATTTTGATCAAATAATAATAGAAAATATTACAGAGAAATTATTAAAATTATCAGGAGATAATCCTTTACAAAAATGACACATAAATAAACCTCTGGCAGAAATTATATTAGAATAGACACTAAGATTATTAGTGTGAAACCAATTAAACATACACCAAAAGAATTACCTGGATTTGAAATGCACATAAAAGAAATGCTAGAAAAGAAATTCATAAGAGAATCTAATAGTAAACATAGTAGTTCAGTCTTCATTGTAATAAAACATTCAGAACATAAAAGAGGAAAATCTAGAATGGTAATTAACTATAAAAGGTTAAACACTTATACAAAAGAATTAAAATATCCAATACCAAATCAACGGCATTATTTAACCAAATTAGAGAAAAGAAATATTTCTCTAAATTTGATCTTAAATCAGGATTTTATCATATTATGTTAACTGAAGAATCCAGACATTTAACAGCTTTTACAGTACCACAAGAATTTTATGAATGGAATGTGTTACCTTTTGGATTTAAAAATAGTTCAGGAGAATTTCAAAAATACATAGATAAAATATTTAAAGATTATTACCATTTTATTATAGTATATATTGATGATGTTCTTATTTACTCTGAAACTAGACAAGATCACTTAAAACATCTTAATATTTTTATAGATATTGTAAGAAATAATGGAACTATATTATTAGCTACAAAAATGGAGATAGCTAAAGAAAAGGTAGAATTTTATGGATCTATAATTAGCCAAGAAGGAATAAAACTCCAGAAATATATAGGTACAAAAATACAAGAATTTGACAATCATATAAAAGATAAAACACAATTACAAAGCTTTTTAGGACTTGTAAACCTGACTAGGAAATACGTGCCTCACTTAGCAAAACATTTAATTCCATGACAAAAAAGACTAAAAGGAAAAACTAGATGGATACCATGGTCCAAAGACAAAGAAGAAGTACAAAAAATTAAAGACATTTGTAAAGATTTACCAGAATTAGAATTATCCAAAAAAAAATGTGATTGGATTATAGAAATCGATACATGCGAAATAGCATGAGGAGCAGTACTTAAATATATTTATCCAAAAGAGGATGAGGAAAGGATTGCACAATATACTAGTGGCAGTTTTACTCAAACTCAAACTAATTATCATATAAATGACAAAGAATTATTAGCCGTAAAATTTGCTATTAAAAAGTTTGAATTATTTATTGTTACTACAAAATTCAAAATTAGAACCGATAATACACAAGTTAAATATTGGTTAACTAAAGAAATTGATCCAACTATTGCAAATAAAAGGTTAATTAGATGGCAAGTAGAACTCAGCCATTATGATTTTGAAATTATTCATATTAAGGGTACTGATAATGTTATTGCAGATTACTTATCCAGACATGGAAGAACTATTTAAGAAAGTAGAAGAAATTAATTTGGCTATGGGTCAAATGAATATCAATTATTCAAATCTATTCAACCATGTAAACACTTACATGGCGCAGATAGTACAAATTAACAGTGAACTAGCTTTCTATAAGTCAAAGGTTAATTCTCTTGAGGAAATGTACAAAGGAGGATCTCAATCCTCTCCAGTGAAGAATGTATCTATAGAACTCCCTATTGAGGAAGAAGTATCTAATATATCAATTATTGAAAGTTCATCTTCCAAAGCCATTGACAAAACTATTGAACCATCTAAAGAAACTTTTTTAGAAGCTGCGAAGAAACCAGCAGTTGTAACAAATGAACTATCAGAAAAGGAGAATGTCATGAAGAAACTGGAGACATTCTTGAAGTATGTGAAGTATCTAAACAAGAGGATAAAAGAAGGACAATGGTTAAGGACAATTAGCCATCAAAAAATTAATAAAGCAATTATTTTTCCAGGAGTAGAACCAAGAACAGTCAGGGGCTGTTTGATCAACGACTTATTCAGTGCATCTACCCTAGCAAGGATATCAAGGAAATATCATTATTACCTAATTCTATCAAAGCAGCAGTTAAAGCATACTTTGGAATTACCAAAGCTAAAAAGATCTATGTCAGAATTTACTCAGTCATTCCAGAATTTATTGATGAAGAATTTCTAAGGCAAAACATATTGTAAAACTTGAAGTAACTACCAAAGCTATACTTTCAGAACCAGAAATTAAGCCATTTAACAAAAAAGAACAGATACAAGCTATTCCAGGAAAAAAAAGGCATTGGGATTTAGAATCATATACACCGAATTAAGGGATACCCTTACACAAACTAATGTTTGGGTATATGAATCTAATGATGACAAATTATTAATCTACAACATTGCAAGAATTAATCAAGTTAATTGTCAATTGTGAAAATTAAGATAATATGCTGAGAATATACTTGTCAGCAATTTGGATCTTAGCAAAAGAGCCTATGAATATCTACATCAACTAATAGAGGTAAAAACGGGTTACAAGTGTAATAATTGTGGGGACCTACTCAACTACAATGAAGATGAAGATTATCTTTTCTGAACATGAATTATCTAAGGCATGGGGGTCCAGACCCATGTGAAACTTTAGAAAAGTAGTAGAAATTATTGTAATCTTATCTTTTCTTTATCTACTTTAATTCTTAGCCAAGTATGTAAAAGATAGGAAATATTATTTTGTCCACCAACTTTGCTTTTACCAACTATAAAAGGAGGAGTCTCCCCTCATTGTAAGCATCCGAAAATCATACTGATTTTCAACAATAAAAATCTATATTCTCTCTATTTTCTTTTCATTCCTTGTTCAAATTTTTTTTTCATCAAACCAATCCAGAAACAATTAGCAGAAGGTATGAGTAACTAAACTCCACATAGATATATATAAAGCCATAAAATAGTTAGCAATACTCTATTTATTTATGAGTCCATAAATTTATTATTTATAAAACTTTTGTTAAAAGAGTACATCCAGAGGTAGGAAACGAAACTGGATTTTATTAAACCTCTTTGAAGTGTTTGTTTAAGTGTTAAACAGAAAGTATTGGAGTAAGTCTTTCCAGCATCCATTAATGTGTGAGTCTTTCGAGCAACAACGATCTCCTCTGGAGTTGTATTTAATACTTAGATAAATAACTGAAGAATATTTGGTCAAAAATATTTTAAAATCAGATTTACAAAGAAGCGTGATGGACCCATAGATAGAAAGAAGTATTGTTATTTATTTATGGTGGATTATATATCGACTTTATTATTATTATTATTGTTCAAATCTTGTTATCATAATCTATCATTTTGTTTATAATATTCCTTACATGTTTTTACATACGTTGAGAATTGGATTAATTATTAGAGGAAAATTTGAATTAAGAACTTAAATTTAAATATTTAGAAATCGTTCTCTTTGTGTTTCAATTTTGAATTTTAGATTTTGTTTTGAATTTTGGATTTTGGTTGTTTGTCTTGGGACTACTGAAAATATGTTCTCTTTGTGATTTTGGAAAACTGTTTTCAAAAATAGAAAACTGAAAAATGCGTTTACTTTGTAATTTTCTAATATATTTATTTTGTGAAATTTTATATGTAAAAAATGGTTGATTTGTTGAATTACATTAATTTTAATGTCAATAAATCAGTTAGTTCTCTATGTCAATAAATTCATCATTAATATTGTTTCAGCTAAACAAAAATTCAACCTCATACCAACAAAATCTTAACATGGATCTATATATAATGGCAAAATAACATAAGAGCTTCTAATGAAGAAAGTGTCACATTTACACAAAAAAAAAAAAAAAAAAAAATCTTAACATGGATCTATATATAATGGCAAAATAACATAAGAACTTCAAGTGAATAAAGTATCTCACATTTACAAAAAAAATAAAAATAACATGGATCTATATATAATGGTAAAATAATATAAGAACTTCAAGTGAATGAAGTGTCTCATATTTACCAAAAAAAAAAAAATCTTAACATGGATCTATATATAATGGTAAAATAATATAAGAACTTCAAGTGAAGGAAGTGTCTCACATTTACAAAAAATAAAAAATAATAATAAAAAAAATTAATACAAAATATCCAAAACGCAATAAACTCGTTTTAAGTTTCCTTTGAATTTTTTTTTTTTTTTTTTTGGAAAACGAATTTCTGAAAATGGGCAAAGTGAACGCATTTTCGATATTTTCGAAAATTGAAAACTCAAAACGGACTAAAAACAGCAAAAAAGAACAAGGTTCCTTTTTTCTTTTTGCCCTTTTGATGTTCTGTGTAGATCTATGTCTTCTTTTTCATTGCTTGTAGATTTGTGTCTCTTTTCCTCCGATAATGTTGTCGTCGCGTTTGCAGATCATTCGTGTGCGGGAGTGCAGATTTCATCGTTGCAGGTCGTTCGTGTGCTGGAGTGCAGCTTTCGTCGTTTCTTGCAGTCGACGGTCGTGTACTTTGGTTTTTGAAACCTAATCGAAGCTGGTAATTTCTTGGTCTAGTGAATTTTTCTCTCGGTGTGTTAAGATTTTTTTCCCTTATTCTGTATGTTGCGATTTTGCATGTACTGATTTAGTTTTTCAACGTTGGTGGGGTTGTGAATTTTTTTTTCTTTTTATTTTGTGGCTAATTTAATATAAATGTAAATGATTTATTTCAATTAAAATGATTCTTTCTCTAGGGATTTCTCAAAGAATCTTAAAGTTTTTTTTTTTTAGTAGTACATAATCAACAAATTATTGTCAGACAAGGAGAAAACCCATTCAGGCTATATCCTTTTTATCACCATATTTCATCCATGAATTCAAAATTAAAAATTCTTTAGAAACAAATGAAACGTTCGAAGAAGTAGAATTTTCCTTCAACTTTACTGACTGGTGGTAGAATTAAGTCTCATTAGTGAAAAGAATTATTTACTTCATAAACCTACTTATTTACTTATGAGTAACTTTTAGGTACTCTAACCATTATAAACCTTTATGCTAATGTTTGCATGTGGAGTCTCTGCTTTCAAAATGTATATGTATGTATAGAATCATGTTAATTTATATTGCAACTTGATGGCTGTAGGATTTGCTTAACTGGAGTTTCTATGATCAGATCATTTGCAAGTGGATTCTGTTCTTGCTCCAAGGTAATTTCATGTATATTTTTTTTTTTTTTACATTTTTTAAATAATATTTTCTTGTCGTGCAGTCTGTCGCATAATATCACATTTTTGGTTTTAAATTCATGTCACCAGCAATTGTAAGAATGTGGTGAGTTTGAGTCCCATATTCGGAAGTCAAATGGAGTGTTCTTTTACACAATTTTTAGGTGTTCTTTTACACCTATTCTCTACTTTTCGGCTTACACAATTTGAGGACTTCAAGTGAATGAAGTATCTCACATTTACAAAAAAAATAAAAATAACATGGATCTATATATAATGGTAAAATAATATAAGAACTTCAAGTGAATGAAGTGTCTCATATTTACCAAAAAAAAAAAAAAAAATCTTAACATGGATCTATATATAATAGTAAAATAATATAAGAACTTCAAGTGAAGGAAGTGTCTCACATTTACAAAAAATAAAAAAATAATAAAAAAAAAAATTAACACAAAATATCCAAAACGCAATAAACTCGTTTTAAGTTTCCTTTGAATTTTTTTTTTTTTTTTTGGGAAAACGAATTTCTAAAAATGGGCAAAGTGAACGCATTTTCGATATTTCCGAAAATTGAAAACTCAAAACGGACTGAAAACAGCAAAAAAGAACAGGACCTTAGTTTTATGATTTATGAATTCAGAACCTTTAATAGATTAAGTCCTTCAGAAGTAAACGAATTTAAATATTTAAGAGAAGAAACAATTAAACAATTAGAAAATATAAGAGAAGATTTAGTAAGACATTATAATTTATTAGATTATGCAATAAAAGAACCCTCATTTACAGATTTTTCACAATTTACTAGAATTATTGTAAATAAAGGAAGAATAATTAGTGACTTGGATAAAAAAATTGAAGAACTAAATATAATTATTGAAGAAGAAACCTTAACATATAATAGTATATATTACGCATTTTATGTTAACAATAAATTTGAAGATATAGACATATCATCAGAAAACTAGAAGAATCATAAAAGGACAACATAATAATTACACATTTAAAATTTTTGTCCTGTAGTAGGAATTGTCATCCTGCTTGTGAATCTGATTGTGCATCTAACTAGGTCCTAATTTATTACATAAAATTATTAATCGGGAACGGGGCTAATATCGAGGAGAGGATCATCATTCCCGTCCTCGTCGTTGCCCCGAGGAATTTTCGCATCCCCATCCCATTCTCATTTTTGTCAAGGATTCCTTGCTCGTTTGGGTTGGATCCTCGTAAGAATTAGAGATTTCCCACTCAATTGTCATCTATAATCTTGTTTTGACCTTTGTGTTTTTCCTTCAAAACCTGGAAAATATATCCTTCAAATTTAGTTAAGAATTCATTTTTTACATTTACCACACTTTCAAATACCAATTCCATTTACAATCACACAACCAAACTCCTTATTTTCTTTGGATGTTTCCATGCTTGCAATCAAACGGGCCCTTGGGTTAATTAATCATAAATCAACTCAATCATACTTTGCTATTCAATTAGAGATAATTTTAATTAAAATCGAATTAAGTAATCCTAATAAGAATGATACCTTACTTCACAATCTTTATTACTTGACAACAATATCATACACCTGCAAGATTTTAACAATCACCTCCCTTTATACACACATTTTAAACCCCAGTTTTTCAAAAGAAACAGCCTTCCGAACTTGTGCTTATAGCAATGGCAATCACCTACATGTTTAAACAGCATAAAAGTGCTTGGTATGATGCATTAAATTGAATAACTTACTACAGATATAGAATCCAACGAAGTAAATCATAACCCTCAGAAGAAATAAGAATGAAAAACCAAATTATTAGTCTTTCATGATATTGAAATGTGAACTTGCAAGATTCCAGTTAATCTCAATATACAGAAAGGTTAATGAAAGCAAAATTTTGATTACAAGACAAATATTGCACAAATATCCCCTTTATATATGTTTTAAGAGAACTCGTCACTTAAAGGGAACTATTCTGATACGTTAACTTATGCAAATGCTCCAGACTCCAGTCATTACAAAATTCAAAATGGATACAAATAAAAAAGAAAATTTTCAGATGTAAATGCTCTTGTTCAGCTAAACGAACAAATACACTTGAAATACCATTTGTAAAAGCAACTACAACAATGCAGGGAATATCAGAACCTTGAGAGTTGTTTTGTCTGCCACCCAAGTAAATGCATCAAAAATAGAGGTCACTATTGCTGCTCGTATATTTGCATATATGTCTCAGAAAGCGCAACCATCTGGGGCAATGTTTCTGATACATGAAGGTCCTGCATCTCATACCTGGAGAGGCAATAAGTATGTCAACAATATGAAGTTTGGAAAAATAACAGAAGCAAAACCCAAGAAAATGGTCATGTAAAATCACCATAGTTCTTCCGATTTCCGCTGAACAAAAACCCTGTATGATCCTTCACCGGGTTTACCATCATGCACGATATTGGCAATTAAATCATACTTAGACCGCAACTTGTCATTCTCTCTGGGTGTAGGTAGAGGAATGTAATCCTTCAATTCCAGATTCTTCACAGGAAAATTAACTGTGACAGACAAATAGGATCTCATCAGAATCAGTATAAATATGTTGTCAACTACCCCCATCTCAGATTACAGATTGAAGGATGAAATGAAAATGGAATAGTGCTTTATGCATGTCAATGCACAGTACTTTTGTGTTGTATTTAGCCATGGAAGTAGAAGTATAAGCTTTAAAAAAAAAAGGGTCAAACAGATTTCGGAAAATTGTCATAGATGCCCCACAGCTACGACAAGGACCTCAGAAAACTGTGCACAGACAGGGTACTAAGAACTAATACACTTTCTAGAGTTAGCAAGCTACATTATAGCCTATGTTCTTTAACGCAATCATTACAATAAGCTCAAACATATTTCTAAAAGAAGGTACTTTTTAAGTAAGCCAAATAGGCCATCAGTTATACGGATCATTTGATAGAAGGTATAGAGACTCGCAAGACAATTATATCCCTGCTACAACCCTTCCCACCGATTCTCTCGATAGGTGACTTTACTACAATGTAGCATAAAAATTGATGCTCACCAAGAGTAGGGTTTTTCTCCACGAAGAAATAGTTCTTCGTAAACCTACGCATGTGCAGAATAAGATACTGAGGCAGTTTCGTAATGCGGTATCTCATCCTTGCTAAACGAGGCCGCACAACTTCTGTCACAGACTCACCATCAAACTTCTTTAGTATGTTGAAAAGTGGAACCTGAAAGCATTTTAACATGTGGAATAATGAGTTCAATTTTTGAACGGAGTCACCAAAAGAAAATGAAAATTAGCATTAGTATTAGTATCACATAATGCAAGGAATAAGTCAAGTTGACACAAGTTATCCATTTCATTTTTCCCCATGGCCGATGCATCTATTGTGTGGAAGTAACATGGACATTTAACAATGTATTTTACAGGAGAATTTCATTAAAAAATCACATCTAAAAAATATCAGTTCAGATACCATAGGTCCATAGCAAGTATAACTGAAGAAATATTTTCTCAGCCACGAACTGGAACTTCCTTATAATAATGCAGAGAACAGATGCATGCATAAATAAAAGCTGCATCCCAAATCCAATTAGCTGTTTTAATAGAATTTGGCAACACATCCCCACAATCTGATCAAGAATTAATGCTTCACAACCATCCCAGTTGAAGGTAGGAGTTAAATAGGCACATAACAGGCAGCCTAGTCTTGATTGGGTAGCCAAACAAGATAAAAGATAGAGCTTTTGTAAGTAGCTAACAAACAAAAACGTATGAGATTGATATTAGACATGGCCCATGGGATGAGTAAAAAGAATTAATCCATTTGCACCCCATCCTTTATCCTTACCCCCAAGTGTGACCACCCCCTCACATGTGTGGTGGGGTCGGTCTCCTCATTAATGCGGTCCCACTATTGGTCTCATCCCCCATGTGAGGGTGTTGTTAAGGTTGAGGGCAAAGATGGGGTGCTTGTAACATTTCCCGAGTAAAAAACACCATGCTAGTTGAGACTGCCCTGATGTAGCCCTCCAATTTCAGCAAACAATAATCTACCTCAATACAAAATAACAGCCTATGTTCGGTAAAAATGTTAAAAAAACATGTTTTTTAACATCCCAATTCCCCAAACGACTTTTTAACCAAACATATTCTCTCTCCGATTTTCAACCACATTTTTTACCTAAAAAAAAAACATGTTTTTAAACACAAAAAGTTTAACAAACAAAGCCACAAATGCCAAATATATGAAAGTTACCACACATGGAACTAAAAATAAAAAATAAAAATAAAAAAATTAATAGTCAGACCTGTGGGATAATGTTTTTCTCCATGATGTCCTTGAAAAGAGGTGGTGGTGGCAAGTCCAACCCCAGCATCAAGAATGACATTCTACTTGTCTCCATGACAACTTTATTTACTTCAGTTCCACCATCTTCTTCATTTCCATTGATCTGGCCATAACCATTGTCTTTGTTTTCTGTAATAGCTTTGCTATTGACCTCTTTCACAACCTCCAATTCTCCCTATAAGAAGATTTTGCACTTGAATACAACGAAAAAAGAACAGCGGAAGGTCTGACAAGATAGAAAACTTAGCGAAGAGATAACCTGAAAACACTTGTGTATGATGTTGCGGCCTTTTTTTGAACTTTTAAGATCTCCATGCAGCGTGTTAAGAAGCCATGATATGAATTCAACAGGGTCAGACTGTGCACCTATTCGAAAACGTTTTTTTACTAGCTTTCATAACGGCATGCAGAAACTCGTGTGGGCTCACCTGCAATTGTGCAGTATTATAAGCAAGTGAAGATATTTGACAGAAAGATATGACTTGAATGTGAATACAGTTTCAAACCTGTCCTTTAAAGTTTCTTGCATGCCATATCTTACGTGTGAGCTCTCCAAATCGATGAACAAGTGGTGATTTGCTGTCTTGATAATTTTCAGGGATAAGAAAGAAGTTCCTCAAGGGAGTAACTCGCATCAAAGATTGAATAGTGACATTAACAAAGTCCGTCTCTTTGATATTATTCAGCCCCACCTAAAAGATATTCCAATTCCAAAACTAGTATTAGTATTGGAAATAGATTGATATAGAAATAACAGTAACTATAATTAGAAAAATAAATAAATAAGAAGCAAAAAAATGTTAATTAAATACCATTCCAGGAAGATAGTCCGACCCATCAAGTGCCCTGGACCATTGTCGATTCTTATCAAGATGCTCTACTTGTTCACTAGTAAACCTAAAATAATGTGAAAAATTGTATGAACCATTGAGGTATGACATGACATAGCATGGCAAAAATAGAGGAATGAAAGGAAATACTGCATAAAGCAGAAGGAAATAATAAACTGTAGCACCAGACTTCCTGCCCCCAGAGAAAGTTTTAACTTTGATTAAATGACATGATTTCAATTCATTAGGAAAAACAGAACTTAAACAAAAATATGGTTAAGCCACTCAAAAAGATAGTATAAGCTTTTTCCATCTCTCTAGGCTCAATGGACCATAGAAACAAGACAAAGGAACTACAAATTGTAAAGAATTAAACAAATTACGCAGCAACGTGCCTTGGGTTGAGTACATATCGAATATCATCCAGTGATGGGTCAATAACTTCATATCCATCAGGTAGCCAGTAAACTTTCTCTGTTCGAAGATTGATGTAGACGTGGTGATCTGCTTCAAGACTATGAGTATATGCATGAGATTTTCTCCCCCTTCCTTGGTAATACTTCCCACAAACCAAACATGCATACACGTTCAAGTTTGAAAGAGATACTGAACAAAATTTTTCAAAGTCAAAATCCAGGACCTGCAAAGATTAAGAAATAAAGAAAGAATCACCGAATCAATCACCTTCATCCTGCAAAACCTCTCACTAATAACAAGCAAGAGCACAATAAATAGACGATGTTGGAGAATATTACAACTCCAGGCCTGTGAAAGACTTCCCTACTTCTCAGACACCTAACTTTTGATTCCTCAAACAGCAACACTTATATACTGTTGTGAATATGGAAAGTGTAATTATAGTAGGTGTATTTTCAGTACAGCAATATTTTTATAGGTATGTAAATATCCTGCATAACCTTAGGAGGGAAACTAGGATGTAATTTGGTCAGTCTATTCGTATTTATGTGTACCTTTTGTATCAAAGATGAATATGAAATAAACCCTAATTATATTACATGGTATCAGAGCCACAGGGCTTATCTTCATTATTTTTTCTCATGCGGCTGCCTGGTGTTCAGCTCTAATTATTTTTTTATTTTTAGTTTTTGAGGTGGCCCAAGTGTTTTGTCCGTGATGTTAGTCCACATGTGTCTAAGTTAGATCCTTAATCCCTAAAGTGGCTTTTTAGGGTATCCTGATGTTCAGAAAGGGTACAGATGTTATTCTTCTACTTTGGGTAGCAATTCGGTCTGTGCTGATGTCACTTTTTTTGAGTGTGTTCTTTTTTTCTCTGGATCTGCTACTCCTAAAGACAGTTGGAGGGGGAGGATGATGATATTTCGGTTTATTCTATCACTACGAGTGTTTGCTCCTCTATACCCACGGTCTCTGTACCAAATAAACCACCGATACATCATGTTTATTCTCATCATCCGACTAAACACCAGGATTCACATCCTCCACTAGCTCCTCAGTTTACAGATCCTAGTCTTGAAATTCCAATTGTTCTTCACAAAGGGAAACGAAATTGTTCTCATCCTATCTCTTCATTTGCAGCTTATGACCACCTATCGCCTCCTCTGAGTGGATTTATTGCTTGACTTGACTCTATCTCTGTTCCTAAAACTCTCCATGAAGCTTTAACCCGTCCTGTATGGAGGAGGAAATGATGGCTTTAGATAACAATGGTACTTTTGAACTAAATCAACTTTCGGCACGTAAACACGTTATTGGGTGTAAATGGGTGTATGTTGTCAACGTTAATCCAGATGGATCTGTGGCTTATCTTAAAGCCCACTTGGTTGCCAAAGGGTACGCTCAGCCATATGAGGTAGATTATTCTGATACTTTCTCCCCGGTAGCAAAACTTGCATATGTTCGCTTGTTTCTATCCGTTGCTGCTACAAATAATTAGCCTTTGCATCAATTAGATATCAAAAATTGATTTTCTTCGTAGTGATTTGCAAGAAGAAGTGTATATGGAGCAACCATATGTGTTTGTTGCTTTTTTTGGGGGGGGGGGATTGATTGTGTAGATTTAAAAAATGTTTGTATGGGTTGAAGCAGAGTCCCTGTGCTTGGTTTAGGCAGTTTAGAACAGTAGTCCAAGAATTTGGCATGAAGAAGAGTGATTGTGATCACACTGTTCTTTAAACAGTCTGAAGCTGGTAATATCTTGCCGATTGTGTATGTTGATGATATTGTGATTACTGGTAATAACCGTGCAAGTATTGCTGCTCTTAAGTCCTTTCCCCAAACACAATTTCAAACAAAGGACTTAGGTTTCTTGAAATATTTCTTGGGTATTGAAGTAACAAGGTCTAAGAAGGGAATCTTTCTTTCTCAATGAAAGTATACCCTTGACCTGCTGAAAGAAATTAGAAAGATAGCAACTAAACCTTGTACTACACCAATGGTTACTAATAAACATCTTACAACAGAAGATGGAATAGTATTTGATGATCCTGCGAGGTATAGAAGATTGGTTGGAAAATTGAATTATCTTACAGTAACTTGTGCTGACATTGCATATTCTGTTAGTATTGTGAGTCAATTTATATCCTCTCCAAGAGTTACTCATTGGGCAGGTTTTGAGAAGATCTTATGTTACCTAAAGGTGGCTTCTGGACGAGGTATACTACATAGTAATCATGGTCACTCTCATATCGAGTGTTTCTCAAATGCAAATTGGGCAGACTCTACAATTGAAAGACGATCTACCATGGTATATTGTGTCTTTGTTGGTGGGAGCTTGGTGTCATGGAAAAGTAAGAAGTTGAATGTTGTGTCTCGATCCAGCGCAAAATCAGAGTACAAAGTAATGGCACAATCAGCTTGCAAACTTATTTGAATATCTCAATTTCTAAATGAGATTGGTTTAGAGCAATCATTGCCTATGAAGTTGTGATGTGACAATCGAGCAGCTCTTCATATTGCATCTAATTTAGTTTTTCATGAGAGGACTAAACACAATAAAGTTGATTGTCATTTTATTCGAGAAATAAATCAACGGGGATTGATCTCAACTAGCCATGTCAGGACTATAGAACAACTTAGTGATATTTTCACAAAAGCCTTAGGTGGTCCAAGAATTGATTATATTTGTAACAAATTGGGCATGATTAACATCTATGCTCGAACTTGAAGGTTAGTGTTGTAGTAATGGAAAGTGTAATTACAGTAGGTGTATATACAGTAGGGGAAAACGAATTTCTAAAAATGGGCAAAGTGAACGCATTTTCGATATTTCCGAAAATTGAAAACTCAAAACGGACTGAAAACAGCAAAAAAGAACAGGACCTTAGTTTTATGATTTATGAATTCAGAACCTTTAATAGATTAAGTCCTTCAGAAGTAAACGAATTTAAATATTTAAGAGAAGAAACAATTAAACAATTAGAAAATATAAGAGAAGATTTAGTAAGACATTATAATTTATTAGATTATGCAATAAAAGAACCCTCATTTACAGATTTTTCACAATTTACTAGAATTATTGTAAATAAAGGAAGAATAATTAGTGACTTGGATAAAAAAATTGAAGAACTAAATATAATTATTGAAGAAGAAACCTTAACATATAATAGTATATATTACGCATTTTATGTTAACAATAAATTTGAAGATATAGACATATCATCAGAAAACTAGAAGAATCATAAAAGGACAACATAATAATTACACATTTAAAATTTTTGTCCTGTAGTAGGAATTGTCATCCTGCTTGTGAATCTGATTGTGCATCTAACTAGGTCCTAATTTATTACATAAAATTATTAATCGGGAACGGGGCTAATATCGAGGAGAGGATCATCATTCCCGTCCTCGTCGTTGCCCCGAGGAATTTTCGCATCCCCATCCCATTCTCATTTTTGTCAAGGATTCCTTGCTCGTTTGGGTTGGATCCTCGTAAGAATTAGAGATTTCCCACTCAATTGTCATCTATAATCTTGTTTTGACCTTTGTGTTTTTCCTTCAAAACCTGGAAAATATATCCTTCAAATTTAGTTAAGAATTCATTTTTTACATTTACCACACTTTCAAATACCAATTCCATTTACAATCACACAACCAAACTCCTTATTTTCTTTGGATGTTTCCATGCTTGCAATCAAACGGGCCCTTGGGTTAATTAATCATAAATCAACTCAATCATACTTTGCTATTCAATTAGAGATAATTTTAATTAAAATCGAATTAAGTAATCCTAATAAGAATGATACTTTACTTCAAAATCTTTATTACTTGACAACAATATCATACACCTGCAAGATTTTAACAATCACCTCCCTTTATACACACATTTTAAACCCCAGTTTTTCAAAAGAAACAGCCTTCCGAACTTGTGCTTATAGCAATGGCAATCACCTACATGTTTAAACAGCATAAAAGTGCTTGGTATGATGCATTAAATTGAATAACTTACTACAGATATAGAATCCAACGAAGTAAATCATAACCCTCAGAAGAAATAAGAATGAAAAACCAAATTATTAGTCTTTCATGATATTGAAATGTGAACTTGCAAGATTCCAGTTAATCTCAATATACAGAAAGGTTAATGAAAGCAAAATTTTGATTACAAGACAAATATTGCACAAATATCCCCTTTATATATGTTTTAAGAGAACTCGTCACTTAAAGGGAACTATTCTGATATGTTAACTTATGCAAATGCTCCAGACTCCAGTCATTACAAAATTCAAAATGGATACAAATAAAAAAGAAAATTTTCAGATGTAAATGCTCTTGTTCAGCTAAACGAACAAATACACTTGAAATACCATTTGTAAAAGCAACTACAACAATGCAGGGAATATCAGAACCTTGAGAGTTGTTTTGTCCGCCACCCAAGTAAATGCATCAAAAATAGAGGTCACTATTGCTGCTCGTATATTTGCATATATGTCTCAGAAAGCGCAACCATCTGGGGCAATGTTTCTGATACATGAAGGTCCTGCATCTCATACCTGGAGAGGCAATAAGTATGTCAACAATATGAAGTTTGGAAAAATAACAGAAGCAAAACCCAAGAAAATGGTCATGTAAAATCACCATAGTTCTTCCGATTTCCGCTGAACAAAAACCCTGTATGATCCTTCACCGGGTTTACCATCATGCACGATATTGGAAATTAAATCATACTTAGACCGCAACTTGTCATTCTCTCTGGGTGTAGGTAGAGGAATGTAATCCTTCAATTCCAGATTCTTCACAGGAAAATTAACTGTGACAGACAAATATGATCTCATCAGAATCAGTATAAATATGTTGTCAACTACCCCCATCTCAGATTACAGATTGAAGGATGAAATGAAAATGGAATAGTGCTTTATGCATGTCAATGCACAGTACTTTTGTGTTGTATTTAGCCATGGAAGTAGAAGTATAAGCTTTAAAAAAAAAGGGTCAAACAGATTTCGGAAAATTGTCATAGATGCCCCACAGCTACGACAAGGACCTCAGAAAACTGTGCACAGACAGGGTACTAAGAACTAATACACTTTCTAGAGTTAGCAAGCTACATTATAGCCTATGTTCTTTAACGCAATCATTTCAATAAGATCAAACATATTTCTAAGAGAAGGCACATTTTTAGTAAGCCAAATAGGCCATCAGTTATATGGATCATTTGATAGAAGGTATAGAGACTCGCAAGACAATTATATCCCTGCTACAACCCTTCCCACCGATTCTCTCGATAGGTGACTTTACTACAATGTAGCATAAAAATTGATGCTCACCAAGAGTAGGGTTTTTCTCCACGAAGAAATAGTTCTTCGTAAACCTACGCATGTGCAGAATAAGATACTGAGGCAGTTTCGTAATGCGGTATCTCATCCTTGCTAAACGAGGCCGCACAACTTCTGTCACAGACTCACCATCAAACTTCTTTAGTATGTTGAAAAGTGGAACCTGAAAGCAATTTAACAGGTGGAATAATGAGTTCAATTTTTGAACGGAGTCACCAAAAGAAAATGAAAATTAGCATTAGTATCACATAATGCAAGGAATAAGTCAAGTTGACACAAGTTATCCATTTCATTTTTCCCCATGGCTGATGCATGTATTGTGTGGAAGGAACATGGACATTTAACAATGCATTTTACAGGAGAATTTCATTAAAAAATCACATCTAAAAAATATCAGTTCAGATACCATAGGTCCATAGCAAGTATAACTGAAGAAATATTTTCTCAGCCACGAACTGGAACTTCCTTTTAATAATTCAGAGAACAGATGCATGCATAAATAAAAGCTGCATCCCAAATCCAATTAGCTGTTTAATAGAATTTGGCAACACATCCCCACAATCTGATCAAGAATTAATGCTTCACAACCATCCCAGTTGAAGGTAGGAGCTAAATAGGCACATAACAGGCAGCCTAGTCTTGACTTGGTATCCAAACAAGATAAAAGATAGAGCTTTTGTAAGTAGCTAACAAACAAAAACGTATGAGATTGATATTAGACATGGCCCATGGGATGAGTAAAAAGGATTAATCCATTTGCACCCCATCCTTTATCCTTACCCCCAAGTGTGACCAACCCCCCCCCCCCCCCCCGCTCACATTTATGGTGGGGTCGGTCTCCTCATTAATGCGGTCCCACTATTGACCCCATTCCCCATGTGAGAGTGTTGTCAAGGTTGAGGGCAAAGATGAGGTGCTTGTAACATTGCCCAAGTAAAAAACACCATGCTAGTTGAGACTGCCCTGATGTTGCCCTCCAATTTCAGCAAACAATAATCTACCTCAATACAAAATAACAGCCTATGTTCGGTAAACATGTTAAAAAAACATGTTTTTTAACATCCCAATTCCCCAAACGACTTTTTAACCAAACATATTCTCTCTCCAATTTTCAACCACATTTTTTACCTAAAAAACATAAAAAAACATGTTTTTGTTATGAAATATTGGGTATGATGTAATGAAATTAGGTAAAATTAGGTTTGAATGAATATTACCATTATGCCATTATACATATTACGATTATACCATTATCCGCCCATATAAATAAGGGCCTATATTTCATTTGTAAACTTGCCAATTTCTTGAGAATGAAAGAATTCTCTCTAGCTCTCTAAGCTCTCTCCATTTTCTCACTTATTAGTTGTTAGAATTTTGATAGTTTTATAACATGTTATCAGCACGAGTCTCTAGCCTATTGAGTAATATGACGGGAGTATGCTCTACAGTTGCACCCAAATGATGAACCTCTGTATCAGAAACCAGATTATTATTAATCATCATTTATACATCATAGATTAGAAGATCAATTTCAAGTCCATAGAAAAATTGAAGAAATTGTGTAATCCGAAACTTCCAAACCAAATTCATGCCAAACCGTATATCCAAATGATGATCAGAGACCGGATCCATGACCACGGCGACGGGACGATTCTCCGGAACCGGCGCGTGTCGACGGCTCCGGCACCGGCGCGGCGGCGCATGAGGCGCGTGAAGCCCACGCTCAGACGTCGTCACGGCGCGTGACGGCGCGTGGCGGAGATTCTGGCGACGACGTCAACAGGCAGTTTGTTCATATCGACGTTCTTGATTTTTCTATGATCTTACTTTTCTGTTTTGTGCAGTTTTGAAATTTTCCGGCTGTCGAATGTGGCGGTTTTCTTAAAAACCATTTTTGAAGCACTTCCGACGAGATTTTGAACTTCAGACCAAAAGTAAGTTTGTTTTAAATTAAATTTCAAACCTATTGATGGTTTCAATTTATCCATATGAGCAACATATTAAAATATGGACAATTTTACCCTTGGTAATACATAAAAGTAAATTAATCGAAAATTAACGATTAATATGTGATCAACAAGATAAATTAAATATTTTAAACAAGGTATAAGTAAAATAATCATTGTCATACCGTGACGGATTGGACTATTATGAATACCTTGACTGGATTTGACGATATGACTTGATCACTATTATGAATACCTTGACTGGAAGATATGACTCGCTCACTCATGAAAGGTAATTATTTCTTTATGTTGACACCGCCTATATGGTCGGTTTATCAATTGAATATATAAAATACTTTACATATATTCAAATTTTATATTATTTCAGAAACACCTCAGTTGTTGGTTAATTCTAACATATTAGAGGATGTTGTCAACATATATACGTGGTGGTATAACCCCAGTATTATTATTAATATTATTGTTATTTACTTCATTAAATGATACCAGAAGTTATCAATACTAAAGTTAGAAAATATTTTATCAAATGATACCAGAAGTTATCATTACCAAAAAGTTGGTAAATGTTTATAAAAAATATTTTATCAAACGGTAGCAGAAGTTACCATTATCTGTATTGAAAAAGATAGATAAAAATGGATTATCCAACAAGAAAAATGTTGATGTATGATAAGATAATATCACATGATAGCACGGACATAGCTAATGTGAAAATAATCTCATCAGTATTATGAGATGAATATTAGATGATAAGTGTCTGGAAAAGTTCTTACACGAGCACTTATGTATTCCAGAAGAAGTACACATTTACTCCAGAAGAAGTAAAAATTATCATCTAAACATACTGAAATGATATTATTATTATTGCTCCTGAAGAAGCATAAACGAGTCATACATGCAAACTACAAAAGGGGAAAACATTTATGATCCTCAAAATTAGAGATGTGTTTCAGGAGTAGCCGTATTCTACCACATCTGATCTTTTGAGGAAATAAAGAAACACTCAAAGAGGTGTGTTTCAAGAGTAAGAATACTCTGTACTCTACCACCTTAAATCTTTGAGGTACACAAGATTAAACATTGATAAAATCCTAGAAATTTAAGGTGTGTCTCAAGAGTAAGAATACTCCGTACTCTACCACCACCTATTCTAGGGTTCACAAAGTTAAGTTTACATTAACCGGACTCCATTTTCGCTTGATTCCCCTTCCTTACGACCAATCTATCTTAACTCCTGCTGGATCTTGTATGGGGATATATGATTGCAACTTATCCAGTCGTTCCTCGATAGTAGGAGCAGAAATAAGGATCCTCCTAGAAAATGGAGAGATGAATCCCTGTTCCACAGCATAATCAAGAAATGTTAATAAACCATCAAAGAAATTGTTAAAATTTAAAAGCCCAATAGGCTTGGTATGGAGATCTAAATGAGCCCATGAGGTAATATTAAAGATTTCCTCTAAAGTACCAAAACCTCCAGGCATGGCAATGAAGGCATCAGAACCATATAACATGCAAGTTATGCGTTCATGGATAGATTAGGTTTGTACTTCATGCCCTCGTGTTTTGCCTGCGATATCAGCTAAAGGAGTAGGTATAACACCTATCACTCTTGATTTTTCTGCTTGAGCAGATTGTGAAATACAACCCATCAATCCACTGCTACCTCCTCCATATACTAGATGGATACCTTTCTCTCCTAACTTCTTTCCTAAATCCACTGCTGATTCTAGATATCCAAAACCTTTCCCTACTTTTGATCCACAAAATACACAGATAGTTTTGATCTGTCGAAGTTTTGGTCCTTCCATCTTTGAGAGTATAAGGAAGGAAAAACTTATGAGAAAATGATATTTTGGGACGCATAAACTGTGAAAATCATTGGCTTTTTAAACTTGAAAAACGTCACTATTTACTGCTCATCTTTTGAAAAAGTGAAAACCTAATTCTGACTAAGTTACACTATTTTTGATAAAGCTTACCTTTCGGTGATTTTTCAATACACTTTATCAATACTCGAGAAATGAAACATGAAAATATTTTATGTGCAAATATATACACACAATATACTGATTTACCTTGTATCAATGCTGAATAGCCAAAACATCATTATTTATAACAGCCTGGCAAACATGATCTTTTGCTACTATATTTTCGAGACTATAACGGTTTTTATCCTCGTTAAATTGAGCATATAAGGAAAGGAGTTCACGTTGCACATACCCACTTGGGTGCGTCTCAAGAGTCAATCGGATATCATCCAATGACTCCTTACTCAGTCCACCCTTAATGAAATCGATTTTATCATCCCGATTTCTAGAAGAATATCCTACTGATTTGCAACGAGTATCACATGTCCAACGAGCACATTTGTAACAACCGTTCAGCCTTTTTGCTCTTCGTTTCTTTGCAAAAGTACTTTTGCCTAAACCAGGCATGTGATTAGAAAATGAATCTGGTAATTCACCAGCTAATCGAACTTTTGCTTCGATCAACCAACGAACATCTTCTGGAATGCCTTGATCCACCAGCAGCCTCAATCTTTCAAGTCGAACTCGGTAAATCTTTTTGAAAACATTTACCGGAAGATTAGAATAATATTTGCGAATATTTGATAATATAACATCCATTTTTTTATGGATTTAAACTCTTCCCAAATGATCTATTTAAATGCATTATTAAAACGCGTAAATTAGCGCTCCGCGTGTCAGTGATTCCATTAAGAAATAATGGAATAAATTATTGAAAAGGTGGGAACAATGAGATAATGCGTCATTACCTTTTTCGAAATAAGGGAAGATTTGGCGACAAGATTGAGATCATGAGATATTTCCTTGGATATTGTACCTGATTTTTTCGGTATACTAAAAGTAATAAAGGTATACTGATTTGAACTATACAGAAATACGTACTGATTAAATGAATACTGTATTGAACCAGAAGTTCATACATATGTACAAGTGAAAATATCTTGCTGAACCAGAAGTTCTATAATGATTGGTTAGATTCCAATTCAATAATGAGATTTATTGAGAATGCAAAATGGCATTCATTAAAGAACCAGAAGATTGTTCAGGTTAACAAGTTATCATTGCTGCTTGTTCTCAAAAGCAAATTAATTATCTCACTAAGAAAATTAATGACTGGTTATTTGCTCAAGTAATGATATTACGAGCAAAGTGATAAATGCTAGCATGAATATATCTTAAAGTCATTAATGATTTTACGAATTAGTTGAGATAATAGAATATTATATTACTAATGGTTTAGCAGATTAAAAGCCTCAAGTTATTTGCTATGAGAACAATTTGAATTTATATATTTCTCATACAGCAATATTTTACATACAAACCTGTCAATACGTTGAAATAAAAATTTGCTTGTAAAGCTTTATGATTTCTAAGAAGTGCGATATCTATATACACTCCAACAATACGCACTTGATATATGATTGTGATTATATCCATAATTACGTATGACATGTGTTGCGACATTTTTTATAATACAAGATTCTTGAATATTATGGGAAAATTAAAAAATAACACGCATGAAGCGTGATCAAGCTTAAAGCGTAATTATGCTTGAAGCATAATGACAATCGATTCCAAAAACAAATATCTCTTGAATAATGGAAATGATCCATTTGAGGCTAAATACTAATGGTGAGTAAAAGGGATATAATTAAATGTAAGAGACTCAGGTACCTGATGATAGAAAATACAAAGAGATCTCTCTATGTTATGTTTATATTGACATAAAATGGAATCGATAAATAAGTCGAATACACACAACCCTCTTATGAAAATGAGGTTGATGAAATTATAATACTTTGGCCAAATATAAAAATCCCAATATAGGGATTATTGTTATAGGATCTGAAGTCCAAAACACTTAAATGTGTAAAGCCAGTAATTATATGTACAAATGAAAAATATTTCACAGTCGTAAAAGACGGCTCGTTGCGCTCAAAATTTTTCATAGAACTGGCATGAAATATGGTGGATAGACTATAGTCTAGATCACTAGTTTGAGCTCTTTGATATACCAATGAGTGAGATCAAAATGTGTGATTCTCATCTCGGTACTTTGGAAGTTTTCTTTGATGTACCAGTTGATCGCGGTACGTTGGGATTTCAAGTGAAATGATTATAGATTATATGTCAAAATTGATATCTATTTCAATGATTGATTATACTCCTGCAAATTAGAAATTGCAGTTTATAAAGTGCAAGAACATACATGTATAAATCATTGAAAGATTCAATTTGCCCAGAATAGTATCATTATAGAATGAAAAGTGATTCTTAAAATAAAATCACATGAAGAATGATACATATGACCTCATAATATAATATGTTGAAAATGAAATTGGAGTGTACTATTATTATATTTGAATATTTGGGCATGCAATTGATTTTCAATATGCAAAATTATATTATCCATCGGGAAAATAAATATTCACCAGAAGTGAATTTGAAAATGAATATTTAATTATTCATCAGAAGTGAATTCTAGATTTTGATAGAAGTGAATCAATTCTAGATTTGAGTAATGCAATCAGTCTACTAACTAAACATTGCTTGGTATAGCATGTTCAGTACATCATAAATGAGCTATGACGTCATAAATGAGTTATAAACTATTTATAAAAGCTCATCACAAACTATATGTTTGATGAAATAATTTGAGATTGCATTAATATACTTGTGATATCCCTATGAAGGGAACAAATATGTGCTGCACTCTTTTTTCCTTAACTGAGGTTTTGTCCCACAGGGTTTTCCTAGTAAGGTTTTTAAAGAGGCAACAATTATGGCGTATCAATGAAAATAATGTACTCTTTTTCCCTTCGCTAAAGTTTTGTCCCATAGGGTTTTCCTAGCAAAGGTTTTTGAAACATTATCACAGCTATCTGCAAGTAATAATTCAACAACAAGTTCTCTCTTTAAATTGTGCTGGAATGATATCAACAAATGAAGAAAATCATAGACATCTTATGAAGAATGTTTTGATATCGGCTACACACAAGAAGATTTTCATAAATACATATTCCAGACGAAAGATGATATCATTATTCAAAAGGTTCATGAAAACTTGATTGCACACTTCAGGGGGGAGAATCATGCTGTCATCTTGTACTCTTTTTCCTTCGTCCAAATTTTGTCCCACAGGGTTTTCCTGACAATGTTTTAACGAGGCAGTGGCTGTACTCTTTTTCCTTCGTTCAAATTTTGTCCCACTGGGTTTTACTGACAAGGTTTTAACGAGGCAGCACTAAAGCCAGGCAGCACTAAAGCGATAAAGTGAAGCACTTCAGCACTTCATAATTCGAAGTTTCCAGTACATGATTTGTACTACTTATCATTGATGTCATTTCGGATATTAGACTCAATGATTAATGATGGCCAACATTAGGGGGAGCAGCTGTACTCTTTTTCCTTCGCTCAAGTTTTATCCCACTGGGTTTTCTTAACAAGGTTTTAACGAGGCAGACCATTGAGCAAGCGAGTAATATGTCATTCAAGCGAGTAATACGCGGCTGCCTGGTGTTCAGCTCTAATTATTTTTTTATTTTTAGTTTTTGAGGTGGCCCAAGTGTTTTGTCCATGATGTTAGTCCACATGTGTCTAAGTTAGATCCTTAATCCCTAAAGTGTCTTTTTAGGGTATCCTGATGTTCAGAAAGAGTACAGATGTTATTCTTCTACTTTGGGTAGCAATTCGGTCTGTGCTGATGTCACTTTTTTCGAGAGTGTTCTTTTTTTTTTTCTCTGGATCTCCTACTCCTAAAGATAGTTGGAGGGGGGGGGGATGATGATATTTTGGTTTATTCTATCACTACAAATGTTTGCTCCTCTATACCCCCAGTCTCTGTACCAAATAAATCGCCGATACATCATGTTTATTCTCGTCATCCTACTAAACACCAGGACTCACATCCTCCACTAGCTCCTCAGTTTACAGATCCTAGTCTTGATCTTCCAATTGTTCTTCACAAAGGGAAACGAAATTGTTCTCATCCTATCTCTTCATTTGCAGCTTATGACCACCTATCCCCTCCTCTGAGTGGATTTATTGCTTGACTTGACTCTATCTCTATTCCTAAAACTCTCCATGAAGCTTTAACCCGTCCTGTATGGAGGAGGAAATGATGGCTTTAGATAACAATGGTACTTGTGAACTAAATCAACTTTAGGCACGTAAACACGTTATTGGGTGTAAATGGGTGTATGTTGTCAACGTTAATCCGGATGGATCTGTGGCTTATCTTAAAGCCCAATTGGTTTCCAAAGGGTACGCTCAGCCATATGAGGTAGATTATTTTGATACTTTCTCCCCGATAGCAAAACTTGCATATGTTCGTTTGTTTCTATCCGTTGTTGCTACAAATAATTAGCCTTTGCATCAATTAGATATCAAAAATTGATTTTCTTCATAGTGATTTGCAAGAAGAAGTGTATATGGAGCAACCATATGTGTTTGTTGTTTTTTTTTTTTTTTTTGGGGGGGGGGGGGGGCGGTTTTGGTTTGGAAAAATATGTAGATTTAAAAAATGTTTGTATGGGTTGAAGCAAAGTCCCTATGCTTGGTTTAGGCAGTTTAGAGCAGTAGTCCAAGAATTTGGTATGAAGAAGAGTGATTGTGATCACCCTGTTCTTTAAACAGTCTGAAGCTGGTAATATCTTGCCGATTGTGTATGTTGATGATATTGTGATTACTGGTAGTAACCGTGCAAGTATTGCTGCTCTTAAGTCCTTTCCCCAAACACAATTTCAAACAAAGGACTTAGGTTTCTTGAAATATTTCTTGGGTATTGAAGTAACAAGGTCTAAGAAGGGAATCTTTCTTTCTCAATGAAAGTATACCCTTGACCCGCTGAAAGAAATTAGAAAGATAGCAACTAAACCTTGTACTACACCAATGCCTACTAATAAACATCTTACAACAGAAGATGGAATAGTATTTGATGATCCTGCGAGGTATAGAAGATTGGTTGGAAAATTGAATTATCTTCTAGTAACTCGTGCTGACATTGCATATTCAATTAGTATTGTGAGTCAATTTATATCCTCTCCAAGAGTTACTCATATCGAGTGTTTCTCAAATGCAAATTGGGCTGACTCTACAATTGAAAGACGATCTACCATGGTATATTTTGTCTTTGTTGGTGGGAACTTGGTGTCATGGAAAAGTAAGAAGTTGAATGTTGTGTCTCGATCCAGCGCAAAACTAGAGTATAAAGCAATGGCAGAATCAGCTTGCAAACTTATTTGAATATCTCAATTGCTAAATGAGATTGGTTTAGAGCAATCATTGCCTATGAAGTTGTGATGTGACAATCAAGCAGCTCTTCATATTGCATCTAATTTAGTTTTTCATGAGAGGACTAAACACAATAAAGTTGATTGTCATTTTATTCGAGAAACAATTCAACAGGGAATTGATCTCAACTAGCCATGTCAGGACTATAGAACAACTTGGTGATATTTTCACAAAAGCCTTAGGTGGTCCAAGAATTGATTATATTTGTAACAAATTGGGCATGATTAACATCTATGCTCCAACTTGAAGGTTAGTGTTGTAGAAATGGCAAGTGTAATTACAGTAGGTGTATATACAGTAGAGGAAATATTTTATATATGGTAGTTAAAAGTCCTTGCATAACTACAGGAGGTAAATTAGGATGTAATTAGGGCAGTCTATTCATATATGTGTGTGTGTGTGTGTGTGTGTGTGTGTGTACCTTTTTGTATCAAAGATGAATATGAATTAAACCCTAATTGTTTTACATATACAAATTACAACGATGGATAAGGAGAAAACGAACAGACTCTGATTAGCATATTTTATCGGTGAAAAGTGAAATAAAACCCCCAAGGAAATTAATTATGAAACACGCTGGTGATGGAAGTTGACATGAATTCAGTGATTCATAGAGGTAAGTGATATAGTGCTTTTAGTACCTGTCTATTAACCGTATCAAGATACAGAAAATCTCTTCTTACTTCCATAGTGCGATTACGCTGTCCTTGGCCTCCTACTGAACCTTGATCCTCATCGTCATCACTGTCTTCCTCATCGTATGCATGTCCATTTTGCCCTGATCTCCCACTATTACTTATGACCCTATCCCTGCCCTCACCTCGTCTGTCATCAATATCATCTTCATCATCGTCATCATAAGAAGCAAGCGGAAGGAGTGGATTGTCAAATGCAAGCTGAGGCGAGGACTGCTCGACTAGCTTCTGCCTCTTGACTCCCTCCTCCTCAGCCACATCGTTCTCCCATTCTTCTCTTTTTGTTTTCATTTTTTCAGTGAAACTATCTTTTCTCCAACTCACAGCCTACACAATTGAATCAAAGATTCATATATCAATTTATTCAACTAGATGGAAATCACTTAAGATAAAACTTTATGTAAAAGACGAAAACTACTGACAACCTGAATTTTAATTAATTAGTTCGTCAATACATCAAAAACAAACAGAATACAACAACGAATAGATTTAAAATGAAAAATGAAATAAATATAAGGAGAAAAAAAAAGCCCTGATTAAAGAAGAAAATTCAAACAAAATTACAGCAACAAAAACATAGGTCCAGAAGAAAGGAAGACAGTTCAGTAGAAAAAATCAAATAAAGGAGTGAGTTTACCTGTAGTGAATTAGGTTTAGGGAATTTGAGGAGAAAGAGAGACCTCGGCTCTTTGTGAGTTCTCCAGAGAAGGAAATTTTATTAAAATAAACTCAACGAATGGAATCTTACCAAGCAAATCGAACACATCAATAAAATACATAGAGGAAATAATACATAATAAAGGATAAAATGCATCGGACTAGTACCTGTTGGGATTTTCCCAGCCGCCTAGTCGCCCGTTGCCGATAGACCCACCGCCAAAGTTGCAGATTTTATTGGAGCCTTTTAATCGTCTCGCTCGTTTGGGTTTTTTCCTTCTATTCCGAATTGCAAATGGTTTATAGCGTGTTTGGCTATGCTATCCGACATATTATTTTTCTGTTGCTCTTGATTGAATATCATTTTAACAGCGTACAATAGTGTGGTATAAAAGTCGATTTAATATTATAAAATATGAGAAATTGAATCGCATGCTATATGATAAAAAATTTGTATTTCAAATTAAAGTGAAATATATCAAATATACATACATGTTAAAATTATAGTACAAAAAAATTAAAAAATACGAATATTTTGGAGGGTGAGAAATTGAATAGAAGGCTATATAATAAAAAATTTGCATTTCAAACTAAAGCGTAATATGCCGGATACACGCGTACATGTTAAAATCAGAGTGCAAAAACATAAATATGAAAAAATCAAAATAACCATTTGAAATATATACACACACACTGGGGATCTTGGGGACACCATATCAATACCCACCGGCCACTAGACGGGTGAGCATTCGTTGTCAAACGGGGCCCACCGAAAACCCCAATAGGGGTCTGCAACCTGCCCCCAGTAGGCACCATAAGGTGCTCACTGGAGGCATTATATAATTTCCATACATATATAAATATATATATATATATTTATATAATTTCAAAATTACTGTTGAAGGACGAAAAATGACAACTTTAGCAAGCCTATAACTCGTTTTTCCCTTTTTCCTTTCGTAATTGACGCTTTTCATTTTGTCCATACAAATAGATACACATACACATATCTGGAAAATAAATTCCTCTTCCATCTCGCTCTCGCTGTTACTCTCTTTCTTCGCGAATCTTCTCCCTAGATTGACTGAGTCCGTCGTGTACCGCCATCATCAAAGGTTCCTTTTTTTCCCTTTTGTTGTTTTGTGTAGATCTATGTCTTCTTTTTCATTGCTTGTAGATTTGTGTCTCTTTTCCCCCGATAATGTTGTCGTCGCGTTTGCAGGTCATTCGTGTGCGGGAGTGCAGATTTCATCGTTGCAGGTCGTTCGTGTGCTGGAGTGCAGCTTTCGTCGTTTTTTGCCGTCGACAGTCGTGTACTTTGGTTTTTGAAACCTAATCGATGCTGGTAATTTCTTGGTTTGGTGAATTTTTCTCTCGGTGTGTTTCGATTTTTTTTCCTTATTCTGTATGTTGCGATTTTGCATGTACTGATTTATTTTTTCAACGTTGGTGGGGTTGTGAATTTTTTTTTTCTTTTGTTTTGTGGCTAATTTAATATAAATGTAAATGATTTATTTCGATTAAAATGATTTTTTCTTTTGGGATTTCTCAAAGAATCTTAAAGTATTTTTCTTTTTTTTTTTAGTAGTACATAATCAACAAATTATTGTCAGACAAGGAGAAAACTCATTCAGGCTATATCCGTTTTATCTACTATATTTCATCCATGAATTCAAAATTAAAAATTCTTTAGAAACAAATGAAATGTGTGAAGAAGTAGAATTTTCCTTCAACTTTACTGACTGGTGGTAGAATTAAATCTCATTAGTGAAAAGAATTATTTACTTCATAAACCTACTTATTTACTTATGAGTAACTTTTAGGTACTCTAGCCATTATAAACCTTTATGCTAATGTTTGCATGTGGAGTATCTGCCTTCAAAATGTATATGTATGTACAAAATCTTGTTAATTTATATTGCAACTTTTCTGCAATCTATGTTAATTTATATTGCAACTTGATGGCTGTAGGATTTGCTCAACTGGAGTTTCTATGATCAGATCATTTGCAAGTGGATTCTGTTCTTGTTCCAAGGTAATTTCATGTATATTTTTTTTTTTTTATTTTACTTTTTTTAAATAATATTGTCTTGTCGTGCAGTCTGTCTCATAATATCATATTTTTAGTTTTTAAATTTATGTCACCGACAATTGTAAGAATGTGGTGAGTTTGAGTCCCATATTCGAAAGTCAAATGGAGTGTTCTTTTACACAATTTTTAGGTGTTCTTTTACACCTATTCTCTACTTTTCGGCTTACACAATTTGAGGACTTTGAGAACCATATGGACTTAGACAAGGATATAAGTGGGAATTGTATGCTGAAAAAATAGAAATATCTGGATTAGACTTCTTTAGAAAGAATCAACGTCAGATCCGAGTTGACCTTTATCAAGGCATTGTTGACAGTGTTTCTTTAGGTGAAACTAGAGGTTGTAAGATTGGTAAAAGGATTATTTTACCATCTTCATTCACTGGAGGGCCTAGAGATAACACAAAAAAATATATGGATGCAATGGCTTTAGTTCAACGATTTGGAAAACCTAATATTTTCTTTACAATAACTTGCAATCCAAATTGGGTTGAAATAAAGAATGAATTATTATACAATGATCAAACGCACAATCGTCTAGATTTAATATCACGTATTTTTAAATCTAAATTAGAAGAACTAAAAGAAGATTTATTTAACATGAATATTTTTGGTCCAATTGCAGCTTATATTTATGTTATTGAATTTCAAAAACGTGGATTACCTTACGCTCATTTTTTACTTATCCTACAACATGGTTTTAAAATTACATCAACAGATCAAATTGACAAAATGGTATCGTGTGAAATTTCGAATGAATCAAACAATCCTTATTTGCATTCAAGAGTAATAAAACATATAATGCATGGACCATGTGGTCAACTAAATCCAACAAATGTATGTGTGGAATACAGTCAAACGTGTAAAAATAATTATCCCAAAGAATTTATCTCAAATACTACCTTGAGCAACAATTCTTATCCACTATATCGTCGATATAACAGTGGTAAAAAAGTGAAAGTTAGAGGTCATTTTTTAGATAATAGATGGGTTGTACCAGATAATCCATATCTATTAACTAAATTTAACTGTCATATTAACGTTGAAGTTTGTTCAACAGTAAAAGCTGTAAAATACTTATACAAATATGTGTATAATAGACACGATTGAATAAATTTCTCGATCAATAATGACAAACAAAATATTGAGATAGATGAAATTAATAGATTTCAAAGTGCTCGATAAATATCAGCACCTGAAGTAATTTGGAGAATTTACGGTTTCAATTTAAGTGAAAATTCTCAATTATTTCCCTTCAATTACATTGAGAAGATCGCCAAAATATTATTTTTAATGACAAAGATAATTTAACTAACATAGTTAACAACAGTTTTCTTAGACGTACAATGCTTACAGAATATTTCCAAATGAATATTACAAACTAGAAATCTAGATCTTCGCTATATAGAGATTTCCCCATTCATTTTGTTTGGAACACACAAGGTCGTTTTTGGAATCCTAGAAAACAAAAAAATATTATAGGAAAAATTGTTTCTGCTAATCCTAATGAAGGTGAAAGATATTATTTACGTATTTTATTAAACCATATTAAAGGCGCAACATCTTTTGAAAACTTGAAAAAGGTAAATAATGTTCAAGTTAATACGTTTCATGAAGCTTCTTTGTATGGACTATTAAAAGAAGATAATAATTCCAATCTATGTATGGCTAAAACAATAATATATCAAATGACATGCTTGTTAGGGCGTTTATTCTCAACAATATTACTATGTTGCACACCTAATGATCCAAAACTGTTATGGTTAACTTATAAAGAATTTATGATGGAAGATTATATTTTGAAGGATTCTCCAAATCAACAGCTGAAAATGCAACTTTAGAGAATATAAATAACATACTTGAACTTTCAAGTAAAAATATAAATGATTATAATTTAGTTTCATATTGTGTTTCTACTAATGAACATGATAAATTAACTACTATGATTTCTGATGAGATAAGAGAATACGACAATGCTGTAACTTTATCGTCAATGATTGAAAGCTTAAATGAAGAACAAAGAAATGCACTTGAACAAATCTTCAATAAAATACTAAATAATGACACTAGTTTATTTTTCATTGATAGACCAGGTGGTACAGGTAAAACTTTTCTTTACAAAACACTATTACGGTCTGTTAGAGCAAAAAAAAAAAAAAAAAAATGGTTGCTATAGCAACAGCTTCATAAGGTGTTGCTGCATCTTTATTACCTGGAGATCGAACTACACATTCTATGTTTAAAATACTGCTTGATGTATCTCCTAATATCATGAATTCTATTAGTAAACAATCAGCATTAGCAACACTGCTAACAATGACCAAATTAATTATATGTGATGAAGCTCCTATGATTCACCGTTCGGCTATTGAGGCTTTGGAAAAATTATTAAGAGATATAACAGAACTTGACATGCCATTTGGTAAAAAAAAGTAGTAGTTTTTGTGGTGATTTTAGACAAATTTTACCTGTAGTTCAAAATAAATCAAAAACAAATATTATTCAAGCAAGTCTTGTGTTCTCTTATTTATGGCCATCGTTTACACGAATATCACTAACTCGTAATATGCATCCACATCTTGACACTGCTTTTTCCAAGTATATACTTTCTATTGGAAATGATGACATTGAAGCTCACACTTGTGGTATGATTGAACTCTCAAACAATATTGCTATTGAATTTGAAGAAGAAACAAAATCATTAAATGATCTCATTGATTTGGTGTTCCCAAGTATTGAGTCCTATGACATGCATAGTTTAACAATTATTAATAGGGTTATTCTAACTCCCAAAAATGAAAATGAAAATGTTGATCTTATAAATAGCTTATTAGTAGATAGAATTGATGGAGAAAAGTTTGTGTGCTATAGCTTTGATGAAGTGATTGACAAAACAGAAGGAAGTCTCCATGAAGATTTTTTAAATACATTAACATCTAATGGTATACCTCCCCATGAACTTGTTCTTAAAAAGAATTATCCTGTTATTTTACTTCGAAATATAAACCCTTCTGAAGGATTATGTAATGGTACAAGATTAATTTGTAGACAATTTGAGCGAAATGTTATTGACGCTGAAATAGCAACGGGAGAATACGGTGGAAAACATTTTTCTTACCTAGAATTCATTTTATACCATTAGAAAATGAAAAAAGGTTCAATTCCTTTTAAAATAACTCAATTCCCTATTCGTCCATGTTTTGCTATTACAATTAACAAAGCTCAAGGTCAAACATTATACTTCATTGGATTATATTTACCCGAACCAGTATTTTCACATGGTCAACTTTATGTTGCACTATCTAGAAGTAGATCAAGTTCTGATATTCGAGTATTATTGAATCCGTAAAATTCAATATCTCATTCACTTCATCAATATTGTACGAAAAATGTTGTTTACAAAGAAATACTTGATTTAGTACATTCAAAAATTGCTTAATATGTTAATTGAATATTCCACTCTAATTTAAAATGATATTTTATCACACAACATAGCACAAGATAACCTGTAGAACAAACTTCTTGCTTGGATGACAATTGCTAAAGTTTCTGTTTGATTGAGCTTACATTACTCTGTTCAAATCATTTCAGTGAGTTCATGAAGGAATGTATCTGTGTAGTTGAGATTTTAGCACTTTTGTTCATATTCATTACAGTAAGTTCACAAGGCAATATATCTGTGTAGATTCGGCTTGGAGAGATTGTTGGAATATTTAGGCCTTCTGGGACAGGTAAGTCAACGATCTCGAAGATCATGGCTGGGTTTCTTGCTCCAGACAAGGTAATTCTTATTTGTTTCTCATTTTAGAACTATATCTCATCTATTGATATATCTTCATACCATTCTTCTTTTCATATAGATTGATTTTCTTCATGTTGAAATATTTGTTAACTATGTGTAAATATTAGGGAGAGGTTTGATTCGAGGTAGAAGGTGTCATGGTTTGTTCAGCAATTTGGAAATATTTGGTCTTCGAATGGGCTTGGTGAGCTATATCAAGTATATAATTTAAAGTTATCATATTATAATGATATCAAATGGCTCTTAAGTCACCTTTGCAATGTAATAGGTTTTCCAAAGTGCATCTCTCTTTGATTCTTTAGTTGTTCGTGAAAATGTTGGTTTCTTTTTGTAAAACATGAAGGAGAATCCTTTTAAGATTTTTAATGGATCTTTGTTTCGTTACACATTACCATAACGTTGTTGTGGATATTTTCATATTTCTAAATCTTGCATGTGCTCTTTTTGCTGTGACAATAATGAGAATTCAACTGTGCCCGAGGATCAAATTGGAGAGCTTGTTACTGATACTCTAGATGTTGTTGGATTGAAGGTTTACATAAAAAAACCACTGTCCTTTGTCAAGACAGCTTTATTTAGCATATAAATCTAACACATATTTGTTGCATTAAATGAGTAGCTAGGTGAGAATATGCACATTAAAACTATTCACTGGCAAGTCATTAGATAAATATTTGTATATAGCAATCATATAAAAAGTAATGCAAAACATGCTATCGTCCATTAGTCAACAATGTAAATCATTTCTGAAGTAGTTTTGCATTGCCTACTTCTAAAACATCAATTCCTGGAAGTTCTTAGGCATTTGCTTTTAACGTAGAAAATTAAAACTGTTTAAGAGGATAAGTTTCAAGATTCAACAAGCTATGCATGTAGGTGAATCGGAAAAATGATAAATGGGGGAAATTTTTTGTTTGCTATTGGCCAGCCCGTATTGACTTTGTAGCAGATACAATTATCTAAATATACATATTTATATATGAAATTAGTGACCTGACCCATTTGACACTAGTAATGTAAGAGTTTTGTGAAAGAGTTTGTCCTTGAGCAATTTATATAGATATATGCTTCCTTGCATTTTATTATTTTTCAAATGTTCTAATAAATGTTTGTTGCAGGGAGTTGAGGACAGAATGCCCACTGAATTCTCTGGTGGAATGAAAAAAAGAGTTGCTTTAGCTTGTTCCATAATCTTTGATACCACAAAGAACACAATAGAGCTTGAGGTGCATTACTATGTTCTTTCTATTGTGCATGTAGTTATCTATTTTATATTTTCTTCTTATATAGATTTATTTATCTTTTGTGCATTAAACGTTACATCTTCCATTTAATGATTTCATTTTAAATAATTTAGATAGAATTATTTATGGGATTTATGTTATCATTTTTATGGATCCTGCATGCAGCTCTTTTTAGCATTTTTGTAGATACTAAATTGGTTTATTTCTAAATGCAGGCACTTAAGTACAGTGAATCAGTAGTAATAAGAATAACTGGTTTCTCAAACAATTGTGTTATACTTTACTGTTGGAATAGTATCCAAGCCCAATTGGTTGGGCCGGACTTGGGTTACTTGTTGGACAAGAATGGCCCAAACCCGCTATCTTAACCCTAATTAGGGTATTACTTAAACCTACAAGAACTAGGTTTTAGAAGTAAGAGAATCAGAGAGTCGCTTTTCTAGCATTAGGTTTTTCTCTTGCTAGCACAAAGAGAAAAACCAATTCTCTCAAATCCATTCCAATAGTTGGAGATTGATGGAGTTCTAGATTCAACTTGCTGTGTGGATTTCTGTTAGAGGCTAGACAATTGGACAGCTGGTGGTGACAAGATTGTACCTCCTATTTTAGATTTCAGATTCACGGCGTTCATCAAAGGTATCATCTCTATCACAAATTCTATCTAAGTGCAAGGTTGATTCTAGCTATGGTTTCGGGTTTCTTTTAATTTCCGTTGTGCATGTATGCCTCAAAATCTTACAGTGGTATCAGAGCTTGTCTTGTTACTTGTTAGGACTTGTTTAATTCTTTGATGGATTCAATATGATTGAAATATTTTATTATTATCTAGCTTTTGAGAAAATTGATTTTCTTGTTCAAATCTGATTTGAGATAAGAAATTAATCTTTGGTCGAAAATGGAATTGGAACAAGACGGGGCAGGTGGTGAACTGGCTTCAGCCGCCGCCTCCAGCGAAGGCGGCTTGGAATTGCCGTTGCAGATCGGAGACACGGGGAACGAGACCACTTTGCGGCGGCAAATCTGTTGTCGCGCTTGTAGAGGTCGTGGTAGTGTGCAGCTGCACCAACGTTGCAGTCGTGCGTAGCAGCAAGGCGCTGCTACAGCACTACGCAGTCGCGGGCTGCTTCCATTGTAGCAGCAGCGCTCGACTGCCGGAGGCCGAAAAGGGCAGTCCAGTTTCTGCATTATCTCCGGCCGCCCATGCCGGAAAAGGAGGAGAATGTAGATCTAGGGTTTCAGTTGGATGATTTGAGACGGGGGCCTTTGTTACAATTTTTGAAATTTCACGCCCCGTCTGCAATTATCTAATAAGGGTCAAATTGCAATTTTAAAAGTTAAGGGCCTGTCACACGATTTGAGAAATTGGAAGGACTACTCATAATTTTGAATATAGGGTCAAGCTGCAATTTTTAAAAAGGGTTTAAAATTTGATTTTGAATGGGTTTGACCCAATTTAAAATCTTGACTAGAATTTTAATTTTGACCCATAAAACATTTTATTTTAAAATTCACGACTTTTAAATTATTGTTAAAATTGGATTTTAACAAAATATTTAATTTAACCCTAAATTGAATTTTATTTTATTTAGGAGTTTTATCCTAAATTAAAATGTTAATTCAATTTGCCCTAATTTTAGAATTAGAGTTCGGACTCTAATTTGGTCTTTAATTAAAATTTGATTTTAATTAATTATGAATTAATAATTAATTAATTTGATTAATTAATTATTAATTGAATATTATTTAGGATTTGATTCTAAATTTAATTAGCCCTAGAATCTTAAAATTGGAGTTGGACTCTAATTTGGTATTTAATTGAAATTTGATTTTAATTAAATAAACCTGTCAATTAAGTAATTGATTAATTTGATTAATTAATTACTAAATTGAATTTCATTTTATTTTAGGAGTTTTATCCTAATTTGCCTATTTTGGAATTAGAGTTGAACTCTAATTTGGTATTTGATTAAAATATGATTTTAATTAAATAAGACCCGTTAACTAAATTTAGTTAATTAATTTGATTAATTAATTATTGTTTCGATCCGTTTCATCTAAAATAGTTTAGATGACCTAGATTGCTGGAAATTTGAAATTTGTTCATATAATATTAGATATTATATTATATTAGATTACATTTATATGATGAATGTGTATTTAGTGGGTGATTATGGACTCAACCCATGTGATTAGTTGAATGTATGGTTAATTTATTCTGCTTTGTTGGTTATTCCTACGAGCCTATTATTATTTAATTGGGTCTACGTGCCTATTATTTAATTTATTTATTTGGGTCTAGGAGCTCTAGTTTGTAGATATGGGCCTGCGCGTCCTTTGATACAGGCATGAGTGCCAACTAGTATAGGATACAGGTTGGAGCTGGCCACAAGAAGACAACTAATATAGGATACAGGTTGCAGCAGCATATGGAGATTATTGTATTTAGCATTCAATGATCGAATGCAATGTTTCCTAGGAATTGACCAACTAGTCTTCTTCATGGCTCGAGAAGACAAGATAGATATTGTCCATAATTATCCATAATATTATTATATGTATGATTAATTGCATGGTTGATGTTAGTTAATATACATAGGAATGATGAGACCAAACCCCTCTTAAAATTATATTAAGTCATATGCTTTCCATTGTTATAATGAAAAACTAGAGTCTACTATCGATGTCGCTTGTTGAGTCACCCAAGGCTACTCCCTGGTAGATATGTTTCTCATTATGAAGTATCAGATACTTCTGAACAATGGGTCGGACTTAACCAAAACCATATCATTTATTGAGTCAATCAAAGGAATATAATTTTGGAAGCAATTTATTAAATTCGTATTAATTGGTTAATACAAAGTGTCTTCCATTGTTATAGTGAAAAACCAGAATCCGCCCTCGATGTGGTTTGTTGAGTCACTCAAGACTGCAAGTAGGAAGGTGTGTTTATCACTATGAAACATAAGATGTTTCAGAACAATGGGTAGAATTTAACTGAAATCTATCTTTTGTTGAGTCACTCAAGGAGATAAGATTTTGGAGGTACAATCAAGTAAATGCATAAGATGTGTACGACAAAGAGTTGTCTACTTGATGATCTAGGAGTCACGTGGAGATGTGATTGATAAGAGTAGGAGTATCTACCTGAATGTTTTATTAGAGCTTGTTAAGTCACTCAAGGTTCTAATAGAATAAACGGGATCCTAGCCTATTGTGAATCTAATAGGATTTTACGAGATTAATGTTGAGGGTCATTAATTCAAGTAAAATAGTGGGAGCAATCGATTTAATAAAAGACCTTATTAAATTGATTTATGCATGATAACACGTGATTCTATTTTTGATTTATTATTGTTGTTTTATGATTTTTAAAATTTGAGTTGTCACTTGAACTTATGGAGTGTAATTGACACTTTGTAAGTTCATTAGACTGAAATCCTTGAATTGACATCGTCCTTTGAGAAATGAACTCAAAACACGATATGATCGAGAATACTCTTCTCGAACATGCCAATAATATGACACTACATTTATAATTGTAAGGCTTCCTTAACCGAACTGAAGAAGTGAGAAGTTTGGTGAACTTCTACTTCAGTTTTCTATTTGATAGAGGTTAAATAATCTACTTAGTCGATCGAATATTAGATATCGATAATATACAATGACTAAAAGTAGTATAATTGCGAAAAATGGTGATATACCTATTTGTAGGTGATAAAGCAAATGTTGATTGAACAGCTTAAGAAGCTATGACCTATCTTTGCCTTCTAATTCAATTTAAAATTAGACAATTGTTAATTACAGTTCTTATGAAGAACAACACTTTCACTTCATGTTTGGACATGAAACATTATCCTATTTAATTAAGAATAATAGTTATCCGTTAACTTAGATGGGATAATATGGAAGTGAGTTAAAAAAAAAAATTGTCTACATTCTAAATATTGATAAGGCAAAGAAGAAGTCACACTTAAATCTAACACTTAACTTATTCAATTAATAGAGATATATGTATATCTCGCCTTGGAGGTAAATTGATAAGTCAGTTTTCTTTTAAAAAAGGAAAGGTGGGATGGTTGATCCACTAAGCCTATTACATTCGGATGTAAGTGGACATATGTCAGAGTGGTCTTTAGTTATTAGATAACATTGATAGTCATTGTTATTTATAATGCAGTTTAAATCTGAGAGTTAAAAAGTTCAAATAATATAGATATAAATTAGAAGGCCAAAATGAGAAAAATATTCTAAGCACATAGATTTGATCAAAGTGAAGAATACTATAAAGTGATTGACTTCAAGATTATGTTATGAGAACATAATTTTTGCATAGATAACTCTTTCACATACGTCTCGACACGATGGCAAATTTGAAAGGACAAAGATTGCAATTGATGCAATTATTGATGAAGCCACGCAAAATCTCCAAAACAGTTTTTGGAGCTTTGCTTTGAAAACTTTATATTACACACTTAGTCGTGTTCCATGATAATCGATTGATAAAGGTCCATATAAGATATGGATTTAAAATGTCTAATCTTCCTCGCGTTAAGATTTAAGACTTCAATACTTATTAGAAGTATACCAAATTTGGATAAGCTATAACCCTAGTCCAATATATATACTCAACCGATTAAATAACTTGGAATATGTGCTTGCATTAGATATGGCACAGATCAATGCTTGGGACACAATTGGTGTTCAGGACATGGCGACGACTGAGAATGCACTAGCTCCATGCAAAGAAATTAGGATCATGTATACTCTATTGAGTTACACATCCCTGATTGCTAATATTGTATTAGTCATCAAGGATAATGAGCCTATATTTACATAGAAGCTAAGTCAAATTTTGACTAAATGAGATGGCAGGAAGCCATAGAATCCGAGACAAAACCAAGTTTTGGAACTTGTTTGATCCGCCTGAAATAGGTAAGACCCATAGGCTGTAAATGCGTTTACTCTAAATCAATTCGGATTCTGCTTGCAGTAGCAACATGCTATAATTATGGGATTTTTGAATTCTTAAACATAGTATACTAGCTATAGATATCTATGATAGATTAAAGCAAGCCTCACGGAGCTAGAATCTTGATTTTGATGAGAAAATCAAAATGTTTGATTTTATCAAAAGTTGAAAATAAAGAATGTGTGTATATAAAAGGTTAGTGGGAGTGTTCAATATTTCTAATAATATATGTAGATGACATATTATTGATCAGAAGTTAAGTCTCTAACCTTTAAAGTGAAAGTGCAATTATTTTGAATTTCTCCTTGATGGATTTGAGAAATAAGACCTTCACTTTGAGAACCAGAATCTATAGAGATAGATTTGGAAGGTTGTTTTGATTTCTCAATTCACGTACATAGATGTAATGCTAATGGGGTTAGCATGAACGAATCCAATATAGGATTCAATCCCAAAAGTTTTAGGTTAATCTTCTTAAAATGGTGTTTAGAACACATATTGAGAAATAATGATGTGGAGAAGATACTTGATTGTTTGACAATAAGATCTTCTTAAACACGACATTATGTATGACACCTTTTGTATTATTGAGTACTTGAGAAGTGCTAAGAATACAATAGACATATGGAGAAATGTAGACTTACAGTATTTGGGTATAGAGATACCAACCTTCAGTCAGGGAAAGGATGAAGGAAATATTCGGTCTAATTGTTAATTAACTCATAGTAGTGGTGTGGTCAGTTTGAAATGGTTCAAACAAGAGAGACCGCTAACAATACAATCGAGACCAAATACATAAGTGCTTGTGAAGCAATCTCGATCGTTAAGTTCATTAGTGAACTATAAGTGTTCCTAGCATTGTAGCTCCAGTAATGAGTACCGTGACGACAATGGAGCCATCACGCAAGTGAGGGAACTGGGTCTCATCAATGATCTGAGTATGTATTTAGGGGCTACTATCTTATTCGAAGATTGTAAAAAAATAGAATTCATGCCCACTAACCTTGAGAAGGTTGAATATGTGAAGAGTCACATATCGAAGATCCACATGTAAAACCATTATTCCAATAGGAATATGATTATCGTATAAACTCATTATGTATAGGATACTTAAGTTATTGGATCTAGTGGGAGAATATCAGTGTCATGCTCTACATCCAATCATTGAGATATCATAACACATATTATCATTGTTACAATAAAGGCAGATCTATTATTAAACTGAGTTTAACTCATTATTTGAATAATAGAGTCCGTAGAGTAAGTTTAAATAACTTGTAAGTCACAAGGTGTTTTGACTGTGAGATACAAGTTATTAGAAACTTTCTAAAATTTTCCCTGGTCGAAGTAACAACAAGATACGGATATTGTTGTTGCAGTTAGACTAGCATGTGTTGCATTTCTTTCTTCTGAAGAAAGTAACTTATCTCACAAGCTAGAATGTAGAGGGACATTCGAATGAACACATGGATGCATTGTTAGATGAACAAAGTATTAGATGACCCGCTAGAGTTTCCACATGGATAACTATCCAAGCGTCAGTAGTGAATTTCTAATGCACGGTTGTGGATTTGGTCCTTTGACTTGAGGACTTCATAGAATCTTATATGAGGATTACTATGTTTTGGCGAGCGTTGATGTTGGCTCTTGAGAGGGAGTCATCAGGATGACGTCGTACGGGTATAGTGAGAGTCATATGAAGGTTGTGTATGTCCAATATGAGGATTCGTCACTCCTGGGTAGTAGGAGATTATAACCTGTATTTCGCTCACTTAAGTTGATGTAAATTCCTCGGCCGAGGTGAAGTTATGAGTTGAAAAGGTGTTTTCAATCATAACAAAATCAACTAAGGTAAGAAGTGAATAATATAATTGGTTGAAATGAGATTGACGCTATCCATATCTCTTAACCAATTGGGTTATATTGATGAAGGGATTATATTTCCAAGGTAACCATACATGAACTGGTCTTGTCATGCCACATGATTTTTCCTTTCACATGGATTGCCTTGACACATTGCTAGATGTCAATCTAGGACGGCGACGTGAATTAATCGATCTTGGTGAGTCGAGGATGAATTAGAAATGGATATTTGAATTCATCTTATTCCAATTAGATTGGAATAATAATAGCACGACCTTTGACATCGTGAATGGAACCTAATGGGTCACACACAAAAGGCGAGAATTGAGTATCTGGAATTGAATCTTGTCCAAGTGGGAGATTGTTGGAATAGTGTCCAAGCCCAATTGGTTGGGCCGGACTTAGGTTACTTGTTAGACAAGAATGGCCCAAGCCCGCTATCTTAACCCTAATTAGGCTATTACTTAAACTTACAAGAACTATGTTTTAGAAGTAAGAGAATCAGAGAGTCGCTTTTCTAGCATTAGGTTTTTCTCTTGCTAGCACAAAGAGAAAAATCAATTCTCTCAAATCCATTCCAATAGTTGGAGATGGATGGAGTTCCAGATTCAACTCGCTGTGTAGATTTCTGTTAGAGACTGGACAATTGGACAGCTGGTGGTGACAAGATTGTACCTCCTGTTTCAGATTTCAGATTCACGGTGTTCATCAAATTTATCATCTTTATCACAAATTCTATCTAAGTGCTAGGTTGATCTCGGCTATAGTTTCGGGTTTCTTTTAATTTTCGCTGTGCATGTATGACTCGAAACCTTACATTTACATGGCTGAAGTCAGCTTGGTGGGTGGTGATCCAAATGCTTATCAGGTAATTTAAGTGCCTTTTGTTTTTCTTGATTCTTTTTTTTTTTGAACATTTACTGTTATCAAATGCTACCATTTTATTATGGTTGTTTTGATGTTAATACCTTTTATAAAGAATTTCTTATGTTTTAAATAATGTCATACATTTTATGCAATAAATAGATAAAGAAAAAAAACTTATTTAAGATTTTCTCTCTCAAATTATTCTTACATGTTTGAATAGTTTCATATAAAGAAAATTTAACTCTTTTAAATACGTGAAAATCCTTTTTGCTTACTACATGCTATTAGTGTTAGTAGTTCATAATATTTTTTTGGATGTTGTTTTCTTTTCTTACTCCGTGGATTTGTACCGGTGGATTTCTTATCCACGTTTTTTATGCTTCATGTGAATAAATTTCAGTTTCTTATCAAAAAGAAAATACATGAAAAACCTAATATTTTAATTCCATTTAGACTGCAGGTGAAACCAATCTTCAAATTTGTTGCTTCTTGTTCTTATAAGACTTTACGGTAAGTTGCATAAACACCAAAATTATGCCAGGTATGAATTTTATTAACAAAACTTCTTATTAAAGGTACGTGTTTAACTTTTAGTTTCTCTTGAATACATAAACATTATTATTATAACACGTCTTTTTTATCTTGTTCACATCTCAAAATTTTATTCTTTTATTTCTTCAGTATGCACTTTAACAAAAAACTTTTTTTCCCTTGCATGAGAATCTCACTTTTATATTTATTCACGATATACTATATGCATATTTATATAAATTACAATGATCATTACTTTTCTAATTTATTAACTTAATTTGCTTTCATTCAACTGTCTAGTAAATATGCTTCACATCAAATCCATTCTAAAATTGTTTCAAAAACTTCTATTATTAAAGGTATTCATTTTACTTTTAAATTTCCATTAATTTTATGTTATTTTTAGAATACAAATATACATTATATAAGAAATATACATTTTTGTTATAAATATTATACTATTTAGTGAATGACATTCATACCCCTGTAACCCTAGGGATAATTACTTTGTATATCCCTTTCTTCCCCTATATATATGGGGCTCTAATTCTTAATAAAACACAAGTTTATTTGCCTCTTTATTTTCTTCTCTCTTTCTCTCTATTTCATAACACGTTATCAGCACGATTCTCTAAAATTATTAGAAGGTAATATTTTTTTTTATATAGTCATCTGTCATGTGTACCAAAATTAATTTGGTTACACGTGAATTTTTTTTATATGTGTGTATCAAAAGGATGTCGAATCTTGTTCAAGTTACACATATGAATTTCGTATGAACTCCATCCTCAATTCAATTTCGAATCTGCACACGGAAACCAAGAATTATCATTTTAATCATTTCCAAACCTTGAATTTGTCTCCAATTTGGAATCTGGTGGCTTTGAATTGAATTTAATTTGGAAGTTGAGATTTCAAATCACTACATAATCTGAAACTTGGGTCTTTACTTCGGTCATTGGCGATGGAGATCGAACTTGATTTTTTTTTACTCAAAGTTTATTGCGTGCAATTATCATTAGTTTCCATGCTGAATTATAACCCTAGTGCCATTAATCGTTTCGAGTCAGAATTGAGGCTGGATGCGATAATTTCTCTAATTTCTTTTCGTTTCCAATAATAATTGGTTTATTCATGTTCTAAATTATGTAGATTGTGTACCCATGTTATTATGTTTAATTCATGCATTATTCACATACATATTTATATGTGTTTAATTTATATATATTATGGTTATTGTTGAATTTTTTTTTTTTTTTTTTACATTTAAATTAATAGTTCATTACGTTGTTGCTCCTGAAGTAGCGCAACTGTATAATTAATATTCCAGAAGAATATTAATATGACTATCATGAATAATTTGTTGTTGCTCCTGAAGTAGCGCAATTGTATAATTAATATTCCAGAAGAATATTAATATGACTATCATGAATAATTTGTTGTTGCTCCTGAAGTAGCACAACTGTATATAATTAATATTCCAGAAGAATATTAATATGACTATCATGAATACTTTGTTGTTGCTCCTGAAGTAGCACAACTTTATAATATTCAAGAAAGATTATTATTTGCTCCAGAAGAGTATAAATTATAATTTTCAATATTCCAGAAGAATATTTGACCTATTATTGAAGAAATAATAGAAAAATACAACATGCTCCCGAAGTAGCATATATATCGAAGAATATGTCATAATGTTTATCCCTGAAGGAAAACATACAACTTATGTGATGTTGATGATCTGATTTATTATTATGTGGTTTAATCACATTCTTCGAAATTAATTGTATTTTTTTATTTATTGTGTAGTTATACAAATGGCCAACATCACTAAACTCGAGTTTGTTGCACTTGACATATCTGGCAAAAATTATTTATCATGGATCTTAGATGCTGATATTCACCTTGTCTCGAAAGGTTTGGGAGAGACAATAAAAGAAGGAAACAAAGAATCCCTGCAGGATCGTGCAAAAGCACTCATATTCCTTCGTCACCATCTTCATGATGGATTGAAAGTTGAATATCTCACTGTGAAAGATCCACAAATTCTCTGGAAAAACTTGACTGAAAGGTTTGACCATCAGAGGACTGTAGTTCTCCCCAAAGCTCGCTATGAGTGGATGCATCTCCGTTTACAGGATTTCAAAACTGTCAGTGAGTACAATTCTGAATTGTTCAGAATAAGTTCTAAGTTAAACTTGTGTGGAGAAAAAATCACTGATCAAGATATGTTGGAAAAAACTTTTTCCACTTTTCATGCCTCGAATGTGCTCCTGCAGCAGCAATATCGTGAGCGTGGTTTTAAAAAGTACTCCGAACTTATATCATGTCTGCTTGTAGCTGAACAAAATAATGAATTGCTACTGAAAAATCATGGGTTACGTCCAACTGGTTCTGTACCATTGCCTGAAGCAAATGGTACCGCATTTCCTGAAGTAAATGCAATATCAAGACATGAACATGGACGTGGACGTGGACGCAGACGCAGACGCGGGCGCGGACATGGACGTGGAAGAAACCATGGACGAAATTTTCAGCAAAACAATCAGCAACAAGGGAACAATTTTAAAAGGCATAAAGCAAACGAAAATAGCATATCAAGAAAGGAGCATGAAGAAATTTGCTTTAGATGTGGAATGAAAGGGCATTGGGTACGTACCTGTCGTACGGCAAAACATCTTGTGGATCTTTATCAAAAATCAATAAAGGGGAAAGAAAAAGTGGAGACAAATTTCGCTGATTATGATGGTCCAATTGATGTGACCCATTTGGACATCTCTGACTTCTTTGCTGACCCAAATGGCAATATCGATCATTTAATTGAAGGCGGTGTACTTGAGAATATTGATTAGTTTAATTTTCAGTATCTAAATTGTCCTTTTTCTTTAAAAGTTAGTATGAATTATGTTTTTACTTATTTTTTTGAAGTTAGAGACATTTACATTATTAAGCATTTTTAGTTGATTAAAAATGTCGCTAAATTTCTTTTTATGAAATCAAAGTTTTAGAATATTTATTTTGTTTTGTTTATAAATTCAGGATGAATGATCAGGATATCTGTTTAGTCGATAGTGCAACTACACATACTATTCTTCAAGACAAAAAGTATTTCTTGAACTTAACATTATCAGAGAGTAATGTTAATACAATATCAGGTGCATAAAAAATCGTTGAAGGCTCCAGAAGAGCTTGTATTATTTTATCAAATAATACAAAATTATATATTGACGATGCACTTTATTCTAGCAAATTCAGAAGATATTTGCTTAGTTTTAAAGATATTCGCTGCAATGGATATCACATTGAGACGATGCATGAAAATAATGCAGAATATCTTTGCATAACTTCTTTTATATCTGGTCAGAAGCAGATAAAAGAAAAGCTTCCGGCACTCCCTTGTGGCATGTATTGTACATCTATAAAGATGATTGAATCAAATATTATCACGAACCAGAAGTTCGTTGATCCAAAAAGTTTTATACTTTGGCATGATAGACTTGGACATCCAGGAACAATAATGATGCGCCGAATAATTAACAACTCACATGGACATCCTCTAAAGAACCAGAAGATTCTTTTACCTAATGTTTATCCATGTGCTGCTTGTTCGCAAGGCAAGTTGGTCATTAGACCTTCGACTACAAAAGTCAATATTGAATCTCCAACTTTTTTGGAAAGAATTCATGGAGATATATGTGGGCCAATACACCCACCATGTGGACCATTTCGGTATTTTATGGTTTTAATTGATTCATCTACTAGATGGTCCCATGTTTGCCTACTTTCCACTAGGAATGTAGCATTTGCTAGACTACTTGCTCAAATTATAAAATTATGAGCTCAATTCCCTGATTATTCAATCAAGAAAATTCGTCTTGATAATGCTGGTGAGTTTAGATCACAGATATTCAATGATTATTGTATGTCAATTGGAATTGAGGTTGAACATTCGGTTGCTCATGTCCATACACAAAATGGATTAGCTGAGTCGTTTATCAAACGTCTACAATTAATTGCTAGACCATTACTCATGAAAACAAAACTTCCAACTTCTGTTTGAGGTCATGCCATATTACATGCTGCATCATTGGTTCGTTTAAGACCAACTGCGTATTATCAATATTCTCCTTTGCAACTTGCAATTGGTCATGAGCCTAATATTTCTCATTTAGGAGTTTTTGGTTGTGCCGTCCAAGTCCCAATTTCACCCCCACAACGTACCAAAATGGGTCCCCAACGAAGACTTGGAATTTATGTTGGTTTTGATTCACCATCAATAATAAGGTATCTTGAACATTTAACGGGTGATGTATTCACTGCACGTTTTGCAGATTGTCATTTTGACGAAATGACTTTCCCAACCTTGGGAGGAACAAAACTACATCCTGAAAAACATGGTAAAATTTCATGGAATGAAACAACTTTGTCTCACTTTGATCCTCGCAGCAATCAATGTGAGCAAGAAGTTGGAAAAATCATTCACTTGCAAAGAGTTGCAAATCAATTACCAGATGTATTTGTTGACACGAGAAAAGTGACAAAGTCACATATACCAGCAGAAAATATCCCTGCACAAATTGATGTCCCTGAAGGACAATCTGCTATAGCAAATGAATCTCAAATACGCCAGAAGCGTGGTCGACCAGTTGGTGCTAAAGACTCTGTATCTCGAAAAAGAAAAGTACAAGAGAAAAACCAACTAAAAACTTCAGCAGAAGTAGTATTTGAAAAGATTGATCAATCGGATATTGAGAATATGGATCAATCGGATATTGAGAATATGGTTCCTGCAGAACCACAAGTATCCAAAAATAATGAGATTTCAATAAACTATTTAGTATCTCATAAACTATGGGAAAGGAATACTATTGTCATAGATGACATTTTCGCCTTTAATGTGGCTCTTGAAATAATGAAAGATGAGGATCCTGAACCACTTTCTGTGAAAGAATGTCAGCATAGAAATGATTGGCCAAAATGGAAAGAAGCCATACAGGCGGAGTTAAATTCCTTAGAGAAATGAAAAGTATTCGGACCTGTAGTTCGAACACCTGAAAATGTAATCCCTGTAGGATACAAATGGGTTTTTGTAAGGAAAAGGAATGAAAATAATGAGATTACAAGATACAAAGCTCGACTTGTAGCTCAAGGTTTCTCTCAAAGACCAGGAATTGATTATGAGGAAACGTATTCTCCCGTAATGGATACTATCACTTTTAGATTCTTAATTAGTTTGACTGTGTCACAAAGGCTTGATATGCGCCTTATGGATGTAGTAACTGCCTATCTATATGGTTCACTTGATAGTGACATATACATGAAAGTCCCTGAAGGACTCAAAATTCCAGAAGCAAATAATACATGCCCGAGAACTATGTTCTCTATTAAATTGCAAAGATCATTATATGGATTGAAACAATCCGGACGCATGTGGTATAATCGTCTTAGCGAATATTTGTTGAAGGAGGATTATAAAAATGATGACATTTGTCCCTGTGTTTTCATAAAGAAAACAAATAGTGGATTTGCAATTATTGCAGTATATGTGGATGATTTAAATCTGATTGGAACTCCTGAAGAGCTCAATAAAACTGCAGATTATTTAAAGAATGAATTTGAGATGAAAGATTTGGGAAAAACTAAGTTTTGTCTTGGGTTGCAAATTGAACATTTCCCAGAAGGATTATTTGTTCATCAATCTTCTTATACAGAAAAAGTTTTAAATCGTTTTTATATGGACAAAGCACATCCATTGGCATCCCCTATGGTTGTTCGATCACTTGATGTGAAAATAGATCCATTTCGTCCACCTGAAGATGGAGAAAAAATTCTTGGTCCTGAAGTACCATATCTTAGTGCAATTGGAGCGCTAACATATCTTGCAAATTGTACTCGACCTGACATAGCTTTTTCTGTAAATCTCCTTGCAAGATATAGCTCTACACCAACTCAAAGACATTGGAATGGTGTTAAACACATTTTTCGATACCTAAAGGGTACTATTGATATGGGATTATTTTATTCTCAAAAATTGGGATCTTCTTTAGTGGGATATGCAGATGCAGGTTATCTCTCTGATCCACATAAAGCTAAATCGCAAACAGGATATGTGTTTACACGTGGAGGAACAGCTATATCATGGAGATCCGTGAAGCAAACCTTGACAGCAACATCTTCAAATCATTCAGAAATTATTGCAATCCACGAGGCAAGTCGAGAATGTGTATGGTTGAGGAACATGACCCATCATATCCAAGCATCATGCGGATTAACTTCAACTAGAGACAGCCCAACAATTTTGTATGAAGACAATGCAGCTTGTATTGCACAACTCAAAGGAGGCTTCATCAAAGGAGACAGAACAAAGCACATCTCTCCAAAATTATTCTACACGCATGAGCTTCAGAAAACTGGGGATATTGATGTTCAACAAATTCGCTCGAGTAACAATGTAGCTGATTTATTTACAAAGGCATTGCCAACATCCACATTCAAGAAAATGGTTCATGAGATTGGAATGCGTCGACTCAAAGATTTACAGTGATCAGTATCAGGGGGAGTAGCTGTACTCTTTTTCCTTCGTCCAAGTTTTGTCCCACTAGGTTTTCTTGGCAAGGTTTTGACGAGGCAGCATTTATTGTAATACTCCAAAATAACTGTACTCTTTTTCCTTCGTTTGATTTTTTTTTCTCATTGGGTTTTTATCAAACAAGGTTTTAACGAGGCAGATATTTTGTAATATGTCATTCAAGGGGGAGTGTTATAAATATTATACTATTTAGTGAATGACATTCATACCCCTGTAACCCTAGGGATAATTACTTTGTATATCCCTTTCTTCCCCTATATATATGGGGCTCTAATTCTTAATGAAACACAAGTTTATTTGCCTCTTTATTTTCTTCTCTCTTTCTCTCTATTTCATAACAATTTTTTTTGTTAATCTTATATATAATTTTTTTTATACATATACTCATCACTACTTATACAAATATATACTAATATTTTTATTCTTATTAACATTTTTCCCGTTATAATACTATACTTACAATCATTTTTTTTTAAATAAAAAATGTGCTTAGCACTACTCATATAAATGTATAAGTAATATATTATTATTATTATTATTATTATTATTATTATTATTATTATTATTATTATTATTATTATTGACATTTTTCAAATAAAATTTCTTTTTTAGTTCACCTAATTCTGTCACAGTCAAAACACTTTACATGGCTCTCTTTTCTTTTTTCAAATCAATTTAAAAACGTGCTCTAGTAAAGAAACAATCTGACAAAATAGTACCATTTTTTCCCTGTTTTATTAATAGTTTATTATCATTTATAGTTATTTATATATGCATGTTCATTTTCTACAGTATTCTACATCCATTCCCCATACCATACCTATATATATTCAGAAAAAATATCATTCTACAGGCCTAAAAGTACTTTTGGCAGTGTACTTGACTGATGACAGTTGACAGTACATCAACAGTCTGTATAACCATACTTTACACCTACCACATCTTTCAAATTTTAGATTTTTGGTCATAAAAAAATTATATACACAAGTACATACATACATACATACATACATATATATATACATACACAAACACAAACACACACACACACACACAATTATGTGTGTGTATATTATTTATTAAAATTTATAGTTATTTATTATATTATATATATACATTTTCATTTCTTGCAGTATACTAAAGCCATTCCCCACACCATACCTATATATATTCAGAGAAGAAACTTATCGTTGTACAGGCCTAAAAGTACTTTTGTCATTGTAGTTGACTTATCACAGTGCATCAACAGCTTGTATAACCATACTTTACACCTACCATTCACATTACTCTACCATTTAACAGTTTGTACACAAATAATTCTTTTAACCATTGTTTAACCTAACATTATTTTATGTACATTTTAACAGTGTCTTATACCTACCATATCAGACAAATATCAACTTTTCTTCTTCTTCAATCTCTTCATTTTTATTACTCTTCATCTCATCTCATCATCATCTCATATCATATATATACATCACACTTCATCAAAAAATACATTTAAGTCAGCTGGTGAAGAAGAAAAAACATACAAAGTTCTTACATTGTCTTAAGTTCTTTCAAGAATCACTTTGGTAAGTTTTCTATTTGCTCTTCTACATATCCCTACTATAAATGTAGTGTTCTTCAAGAATCACATTGATAAGTTTTATATTTGCTCATTTATATTACAAAAAAACATTATTTAACTATATAGCCTCTTCATTCCACAAGTGAAAGAAGTTGAAAATGTCTACAAAGCAAATGCTTATACCTGAAATCACTGCAGTCCATAAAAAAATGGACAACAAAAATTATTGTGGCTGAAAAATCATATCCAAAAACATCATTTTACAGGACCAAGAAGTATCAAACCTTACTATTTATGGACCTAGAGGTACTTTTTTTCAATTTGTTATTTGGAGTTAAGAAATTTCAGATTCTCATTATGTTTTTTTAAATAAATTATCAACACAGGATCATTCTACCTTTTACTTCACCATCAAGTTCTATTATATTCTTTTTTCTCCTTTTTTTATAAACAAACTTATGCTCTCTACATTTTGGTCTTCTCCAGTAAATTTTATAGAAACTTTCACTCCTTTTTTTCGTATTCATGCTGAGATAACATCTTCATTTCTAATTACACTTTTGTCAGTATATAATAATATTTAAAAATTAATGTCTCATTCATTTTTTGTTAGGGTAATACTGTGAGAGCAATGATCTGGGATCATCACATCCTAGCATTTGAAATTGTTCTCATTCTTGGAAACACGTATCTGATTTCTAATGCACTAGTAAGGTTAGCACTAGAGAAATACAAGAAGTTTGATGGGAAACTTCAATGGACTTTCTCTAGGACAACAAGAGTTGAGGATGTTGATGAGTTGCACCATGATATCATCTTTAGCAAGCTTCAGTTATATCCTTATCCAGAGTTAAGAAGCTACATAGATGGTAAGAGCAGACAAATTAGTATGTTTTCTATCCTTTATACTAACATAATAATGTCAGTTATCAATATATATATATATTATACTATAAACATTCATACTATTTGAAAATGTAAGTTATTTTTCTTTCATTTTATAATAATCTTATCTTACAGAGATATATATTCTATTCTTTATACACCATAAAGATAAAGAAATGTTGTTCATTGTACACTTTTCATTACATACTTTATCCAGATTCTTTACTTATTATTATATTTTTTGCTGTTAGTAAATGTATTGTTAATATTGTTATATTATTCTATATTTATGAATGAAACACACAGGGCATTTGTAAAGTTACCCATACATCACTGATTTATAGTTGATGCTTTATCACTTTAGGTTATATTGCAATGGTGGTTGATGTAAAATCGAAAAGGCCGTTTTACACAAAAAATGGAAACCAAACTACTGTGCAGGATCTTATCTTGATGGATAAAGAGTAAGTATATGTAAATTTTTATTTACATCAGATAGATTAAGGAACATTAATTTTTTCTACAATTTCACTTCAAGACATCAATAAATTAAATAGTGTATACTCATTTTTCATATCACATATTTAATACTCTTACTTTGAAAATGTGGTCCTCCTTTACTGACAATGAGTGTCAACAAATAACTCATTTGGTATCTAAAACCCCTGTGATTCTTGCAACACAACTTCTGGTTACTTCATTCAACGGTAAATTTTTCAGCACTCAAATTAATACAATTTCAATAACTCTTATAATTTTTATTTCTATTATTCTTGCTCTATAATTTATAACAACTTCTATCAAACTATTTTTTTTAGGTCTCTCTTTATCTACAACTTCAGACTCCTTTTTCTACATAAACTTCCCATTCGATGAAGTTAAAGAGTACCAAAGATGGTAAAAATAATGAACATTCAACCATTTTTTTTCCCACTTATAAACTGTATATTGTCATGTTTGATCATTTCATATTTCCCAACTTATGGGATCATTGCCAATTTAGAAAGGATTGCAGAGATTATTTCATCAAAGTCGTACTCTACCTCGAAGAAAGTAACAGCTTTGGAAAGTACTAGCTTCACAACAGTGAAAGATGTACATGAGTTAGCACGAAAGGTATAAATACAACTTAATAAACTTCTAATTATGATACCGCATTTAAAAATTTGCCACTGCCCTTTTTTTTATTAGAACTTCTATTTATATACACTTCTTAAATTTATAATTACATCTCTTCTCCCCCTCCCCCCCCCCCCCCCCCCCCCTCTTTCTAAAAAGGAAGTTTAACATCAATTTCACAATCTATTTCTATTCATTCAAAAAATTATATATTAAATTTTTCCTGTAGATATATTTTCACAACATGCATTTCATCAAAATATTGCATGTTTAACCTCTTATCAACAACTACTAAAGTGGTCTAGAATTGCATGAAATTAGAATCACTAATATGAACATGCTTGGCTTAAGAAAAAGGTGAAGTAAATTTTTATTTCAGAAAATGTTTGAGTATAATACCAATTTCTCAATCTTAAGTAAATAAGGCTTCTTGCTTCGATGACAGTGTGTATTGCCCTGCAGCCTAAAAATGTAACTCACATATATTTTAACTTTAACCAATGAAAAAAAAAATTATTTACTTGTAAATACATTTTTTTAGTTAGTAGAACATGCTCAAAAAACTCTGCAGTTTATCTTCCAATACTCATTAGCACTTTTTCTTAGGATCATCACTGCCAAATTAATGAACTGGTTCAAAATTATCTCTCTACCTTATAACAGATTTCACATGTAATATCCTCTTCTCATTGTATCAGTGCTGAACAAATTTTCTGTGAACATACTGAACACAGTATTATTTAGCAATCTATTTGTTTATAAGTATTTATTGAGAAATTTTAAAGTGCTATTTGTTACTCATACTATTTGAACTTTTTATAATAAATTCTTGTTCTTCATAATTTACTTTACATTCTCTAAAGTAATCTATGTGTTTCAAGGTAAAAGTAAATGACAAATCTTATTACATAACAATGCTTCTCTTCTATTTATACCATGCAGTTTCAACAGATTCGGTTTTGGATCAAAGGTTGTGCAACAGTGAAGATGAATAGCTCTCCATTCTGGTACATGGGCTACAACCTTTGTTTCAGATCATCTTGTGCCACAACCGCTAGAGAAAGCTATGATTGTCGTTATTGTAACACAGCAAATGTAACGACAATACCCAGGTTTTTCTCTCTTATCTCAGTATATATAAACCTGACTTACAGATTCATAGATAGATAACACTCTTGTTATTACTGTTATTTTTAGTACAACTAATATCCTACTTCTAGAACAATTTAATAGCATTCTCCCTTTTTTACTACACATCAACGGTTTCCTTTTATCCTTATTATTAATTTTTTAATTAGAACAAGAGCCGACATTCATATAGAAGATGAAACTGGAACTTTACCAGCCTCAGTCATGGGTGAAGTAGGAGAAGATTACCTACAGTCTTCAACTTTTAAATTGATGGGGATTTCTAAAGGGGTCAGCACCTTTTTAATGATCTTACCATTTTTTTCAAATTATTATGATCACTTACCTGTTTACAAATATTTTTCCACTTATCATTTGAAACCATTTTTGCAGAAAATCCATGACGGAAATATAAGGCTAAACATCGAAGATCAATACCTATTCTATGTGAAAGCCATTACAGAGACAAATAGTCCAAATGATCGTGGAAAAGCACAAATTACATATTCCCAGTCAGTTTCTAAGTTTGAAGTGATTTCTCTTGAAGAGTATGTGCCAAGTAAGTTCAAGCAGTCTCCTATAGTGACAACTGTTGATAGCTCTTTAGTTACTCCAGTCACAGCTGATGCAGTCTGTTAAGTTCATTTTTATACACTTTTTATACCTTTAAATTAACATATTTTGGAATATCTTGAGCAAATATCTACTAATTTATGCATATTTTGTGTTTAAATAGGTTAATATCCAAGTTTGAGGCAAAAAATCACAAAAGGAGTGCAAATTATGCTGAAATTGGAAGTTTGGGGACCATTTTGTTACTTTTGGGAAGTTCTGGACTACCTGCGCAATTAGCCGAGGGACCAAATTGCAAGATTCCAAAAGTTGAAGGACCTAAAGTGCAATTTTAGAAAGACATATTTGAAAGAAATCTAAAAATTTGGGGACTTAATTGATCATCATTGAAAAATGAAGGACTTCATGGAAGTTACAAAAGGACTTGGCTGCAAAGACCATGGCTCAGCTGAACCACGCGAACGCGTGGTCTGATCTGAGCCCCGCGCGCGAACTATGGCTCGAAACGGACCCGGGACCAAAATTGGTCACAGATTTTTTGCCGAGCGATCACGCGGTTATTTAAAAAAAAAAATTCAGGGTCGACCCGGTTCGGCCTTGTTTGTTGTGTTACGCAGATTTGTGCATTTTTTAGAATTTTTGGTTCATTTTTGGGATGATATAAATACCCAACTTCCTCACTTTGCTAGGGTATGTAAGTTTTATGCCTCTTTTCCATTTTTTCTTGTATTTTCTCTCAAGCTTTTCTTAATTAATGCATTAAATCTTTTAAGTTTTTGTGTTTTTACTTGTTGTCCTTCAATTAAAGCTTAATGTTATTGAAATTTTCATCATTGTTGTTTTTTCTAACTTTTCTCCTCAAACTTTCATGTTATTTTTGGTTTAATTAAAGTTTTGTATTGGGTTGTTCATGAAATTAATAGATAATGAAAAAAATCTTGATATAAAGTGAAGAAAACTTGGAATTTCAATTTCAAGAGCTTAACTAGAATGAGAGTTTTCTTTTATTATCTTGTTTTAACACTTTGTTTAACTTGTTGCTGAAATGATTATGTAGTGGTTAAATGTTGTGATTTTATTATGAGTTAATTTTTATTATGGGCTAAATAGTATTTTGTTGGAATGATTGGTGTTACTTAACTTAACTTAGTTATTTTAAGTTTGTTTATTTATTTTGAGTTATTTACTTTCAAGTATTTGCATTTATGGTTACTGTATTTTAATATTGTGTACTTTGATTTATGTTTATTGTCATGCACTTGTCTATCTTAAGTAGTTAATTTTATTTACAAAATTGCAAATTAATTAAGTGTTGTTTAAGTGAAATCATGAATCTCAACTTTTTAATATTCCATTCTCTTTATTGTTGTTAGAATTTAAAGTTAGTTTGTTTATGTTTTATTTTCACAAAAAAAATTCAAAAACTTATTGTGTGACGTCGTTGTTAAAATTAAATTAATTAGAGTGTGCAATTGAGTATACATTCCTTGTGGGATCGACAATCTGGATTCAAAAAGTCCACTTTATTACTTGAACGCGACCCGTGCACTTGCGGTACACGATTTTAGCGAACAAGTTTTTGGCTCCGTTGCCGGGGAATGTTTTTATTTGATTGCCACTTTAATTAAGTTTAGTTTTTACAATTTTATTTTATGTTTCATTTTGCTACTTTTGGTTAACCACCATCATTTTAATCTTTCTTATTTTTGGTTTTCCTTTTATGTATGCATGATTCTAACATTGGTGAAGTAGGAAAGATTTTTGCAATGGACAATCTTTACATGGGTAATGAATACATACTTGGAGAATATTCGAGTTGTGAAATTTGTTACAAGGTGCATGATAATGGACAATGTTTGTATTCGGGCAATAATTTGTTTTTGTCGATCCTTCTTGCGTTTAGAAAATATTTGAATTTCCAAAAACAAGCAATTGACACATCCGATGCTAGTTACATGCTCTTGGGAGATTGTGTACCGGAAGATTGGGATGAGGACATTACTCTTATAGGAGAGGGTCCTCCATTTTTGAATGAAAAGGTACTTGCAAAATATTACAATGAGCTTGCCAAGTTGGATGAACATGATATGCCTATGGGAGATACCATATTTTGGGAAGGATTTAAAATGTGGGGGTATGATCCACTCTTGGGGATAAATAGGAAAAACTTGCCATTGCCCATGGATTCGAATTTTGGATCGGTCATTCAATCCGAGGAGATATCAACTATTGAAGATGAGCTTGAAGAGAATGACAAGTTAATCACAAAAGAATCACAAGGGGAAGTGGCAGTTAATGAGGAAGAGATTAAGTCACATTCATTGCCCAACAATTGATTTTGTGATTAAGCCACTTGAAGAGGAGCAAGTCTACATAGTTGAATTTGAATTGGATGAAGTAGGCAAGTCATATGACATTGGAAGGGGCAAGGTGCAAGTTTGGAGAATCAATGAAGAGTGGAACAAAGCCAAAAGAAGAAAAATGGGCAAAGCATCAAAAGCTTCATTTAAAGTGCCATGAAGTACTTATGCGAAAAGTCAAGCTTATGACTTTAACAAAGCGCTTTTTGAGAGGCAACCCAAATTTCTTCTCTTTTGCTTTACTTGTGATTATTTACTTTACTTCTTTACTTTCTTTTTAATTATTTGTCAAACTTTTGTAGGTAACAAATATTTTTAAAAATCCTAAGCGACATTGTCTTCAACAAGTTTGGGGATGAACTACATTCGACGAAAGCTTAGGTCAATTTCAAACATCACAAGCAAGTATCAAATCAAGGAAGTTTTACTAACTATTTTCTTCTTTACATGTTGTTTCTATATTCAGATTGAGGACAATGTGTAATTCAAGTTTGGGGGTGTTGACTTCATTTTGCACTTTATCATGTTAGATAGTCTTGCCGGCTTAAGATGTTGTGATGTTTGATTTTGTTCATTTTGTTTTGGATATTGACATGCTAGATAGCCTTGTCGGCTCAAAATGATTTGATATTTGAAATTTTTGATTAATTCACGAATTATGATCGAATATGTCACTTGTGCCTATTTTTTTATAAATTGTTTATCTATGAGTGATCCTAAGTTCTCTTGAGCACAATAGTCACAACTAATTGTTGTTGAGATTTGGAATCTATTGAAGGTAGGAGAAATTCGTGGAGTAGAAAAATTAGGTTGTGCTTGTGAGCTTGCATTTTCAATTTTTATCAACATATCCAATTTCTTTTCAATGCTCTTAATCTCTTGATCCTTTGTGAGACAATTTTGGGGGTGGTCGAGCCGGTAAAGGAAACAGTCTAGATGCGTAGTGATTCCATGCATGCTTGATATGAATTTGTGTGGAGTGTTGTTGATGTTAAGTATAAGCTAAGTGCTGGCCAAATGCTAGAGATCTAAGCCTGTTTTAATTATTGCATTTCCCTATCTCGTAGCCTTTTTGACTCGAGTAATTAAGCCTATAGGAGTATCTTGAAACTTGGTGCCTTAAGTTTGAAACTTGGGAGTCACCGGCCTAAAGCTCGCTACATGGGTCAATTAGAAAGCTTAAGGAGTAAGGTACACACACACACTTTGGGGGGGGGAAAAAGCACATCATCATCATTGCATTTGCTTAATAAGTCTACCTCACTTCGTAGCCTTTTTTACTCTAGTTATTAAGTCCATAGGGGTATTTTGAAACTTGGTACCCTTTGATCTTAAAACAATTGGGGAGTTTCCGACCTAAAGCTCGCTACATGGGTCAATTAGAAAGCTTAAGGGAGTGGGGAAGTCGAGCAATCATCACATTAGTTTGTAGAAATCATGCATTTGTATTTACATAAGGGCTTAGGTTAATAGTGGGTTTGAATTACTTGGTATAAACTTTAATGTTGAAGCACTCATCTAGTGGAGAGTCACTGCATATCTAGATTGTTGAGATTACCGGTAAGTCACAACCAAGCTTTAGTGGAAAAAGAAATGTGTGAATTGAGAAGTACCTCTAGGATGACATCTCAGGAGAGAAAAGAAATAATTTGGGGGGATGAATGCTACGAGAGGGACATGAATGAAATTGACTACTAAGAGTGGATATTATTGTTTTGAAATTTATTCTTCCTACAATGTTTCTTTGAACCTTAGTGATAATTGGAGTGACTATGCACACACACCGATCAAACATGAGATAAACTCAACTTCTTTTTGTAGTATTATTTTGAAAACATAATTGTGAATTAATCATGCAATTTTACACTCAAGTAAGGATTTGCAAGTTATCTAGCATTTTTTATCACTCATTCATCAATACTTATTATGCTAGTAGATATTCTTGCTCGAGACGAGCAAGAGTTTAAGTTTGGGGGTATTTATTAAGTGCGTTTTTATACACTTTTTATACCTTTAAATTAACATATTTTGGAATATCTTGAGCAAATATCTACTAATTTATGCATATTTTGTGTTTAAATAGGTTAATATCCAAGTTTGAAGCCAAAAATTACAAAATAAGTGCAAATTATGCTGAAATTGGAAGTTTGTGGACCATTTTGTCACTTCCGGGAAGTTCTGGACGAGTTGCGTAATTAGTCGAGGAACCAAATTGCAAGATTCCAAAAGTTGAAGGACTAAAGTGCAATTTTAGAAGGACATATTTGAAAGAAATTTGAAATTTTGGGGACTTAATTGATCATCATTGAAAGATGAAGGACTTCATGGAAATTACAAAAGGACTTGGCTGCAAAGACCATGGCTCAGCTGAACCACGCAAACGCCTGGTCTGATCCGAGCCCCGTGCGTGAACCATGGCTCGAAACGAACCCGGGACCAAAATTGGTCACGGATTTTTGGCCGCGTGATCGCGCGGTTATTTAAAAAAAAAATTCCCAGGTCGACCCGGTTCGGCCCAGTTTGCTGTGTTATGCAGATTTGTGCATTTTTTAGGGTTTTTGGTTGATTTTTGGGATGATATAAATACCCAACTTCCTCACTTTGCTAAGGTATGTAAGTTTTATGCCTCTTTTCCATTTTTTCTTATATTTTCTCTCAAGCTTTTCTTATTTAAAGCATTAAATCTTTTAAGTTTTTGTATTTTTACTTGCTTTCCTTCAATTAAAACTTAATGTTGTTGAAATTTTCATCATTGTTGTTTTTTCTAACTTTTCTCCTAAAACTTTCATGTTATTTTTTATTTAATTAAAGCTTTGTGTTGGGTTGTTCATGAAATTAATAGATAATGAAAAAAATCTTGATTTAAAGTGAAGAAAACTTGGAATTTCAATTTCAAGAGCTTAACTAGAATGAGAGTTTTCTTTTATTATCTTGTTTTAATACTTTGTTTAGCTTGTTGTTGAAATGATTATGTTAGTGGTTAAATGTTGTGATTTTATTATGAGTTAATTTTTATTATGGGCTAAATAGTATTTTGTTGGGATGATTGGTGTTACTTAACTTCACTTAGCCCTTGTTTGGTTCACCTTAGATTTTTCTCTTTTTTCTACAGTACTCAATCTCAACCATCAAATAAAAGTCAAACCCACAATCTTTTACTTTTCAACCAAATCTCAATCATCTATTCTTCTAAAAATCACTATTCATTTCAAAAAAACTCTTTTTAAACAATACCAAACAAACACTTAGTTATTTTAAGTTTGTTTATTTATTTTGAGTTATTTATTTTCAAGCATTTGCATTTATGATTATTGTCTTTTAATATTGTGTACTTTGATTTATGTTTATTGTCATGCATTTTTCTATCTTAAGTAATTAATTTTATTTACAAAATTGCAAATTAATTAAGTGTTGTTTAAGTGAAATCATGAATCCCAGCCTTTTAATATTCCATTGTCTTTATTGTTGTTAGAATTTAAAGTTAGTTTGTTTATGTTTACTTTCAACAAAAAATCCAAAAACTTATTGTGCGACATCGTTGTTAAAATGAAATTAACTAGAGTGTGAAATTGAGTATACATTCCTTGTGGGATCGACAATCCAGACTCAAAAAATCCACTTTATTACTTGAACGCGACCCGTGCGCTTGCGGTACACGATTTTAGCAAACACAGTCACTACTGTTGGCCATTCTTTATCATCACCTCCGGCGAAACGCACTTTGTTCCCACCTGAGGCTGCAATGTCACCAACAAAGAAGAAGTTGAATGATAAACTTGACTAGATTTATTTCGGCAGAACTTTATCATCTATGAACAATGAACTTTTGTATTATGAACCTTATATTTTTTTTATCTTTTGATTAGCACTGGTGCTGTATTAAACGCTAAAAAACAATCCACTAGTTTGAACATCAAATTATCACTGTGTTTATATGAAATTTCCATTGCTGAAATTTCCATGTGCAAGTCTTTCAGCTTACATTGCATGCAGTAAGGTGATAATACCTATTTAGGAAAGCTCCACGGGAACTTTAATTTTATTGTTGTTTACCACAGGGTTCTTTCCTAGCAATGTTGATCAAATACTTAGGCATCAAAAAAAAGTTTTTGTTCAAATGATGTTGTTGAGTTGAATTATATTCCAATCTTAATATTTCTTGCAAATAAACACAAATATAAACCACTTCGTGCAACGCACGTAATTCCTACTAGTATGTGTATATATATATATATATAAGAGGCTCTTTATGTATGCATTGTTCATTTAAGGTTTGTAGCTTTCACACATATAAGTCAACAATTCATCTAGATAAAGTACAGTAAATGCACATCTTTCTCCCTATCCTTATTCATACACCGACTTCATTAACACGCTTTTATCTCCTCCACCGCCTCTTCCTATTAAAGTACGCAAACGATTTCTCAACCCTAGATCAACACAATAGAAAACCCTAGACTTCTCATCTGATATTCGCTTCTCGTTTCTTCCTCTCCTTATGGCGCGACTCCTTCTCACGAACTTCTCTCCATCTTCTAACGACGGACCGATGATTCGTCCTTCTTCTCACGTCGATTGCTTCTTCTTCACTTCGTTTATCTTCAAAACTTGAAGAATAAACAGTGCCATTTTTTTCTTACCAAAGTTGGAAGTTGGAATTCAGTCCTATAGGTACAACTTCACCGGGTCTGTATGAGATGGAAGTTGGATTTTTACTTTGATTCTTTAAATTTTTAGTGTAGTTCTGAATTTTTATTTTTAATATAATTTTGATATATTTCTTAGAACATTGATTACGTCTTTTTCAAATTTGACCAATTAAAATTTCGCTACCTATTACTGATGATGTACTAACAAAGAAGGATAAATTTTAGAAACTGTATATTTATATCGTGATATTTTGGTGTTGTAAATTGATTTGAAGAACTTAGATTTCATGTATGGTATAAGCATAGGATGGCTATGTTTTCTATTTTTTTTCTCTCTATTTCTTTGTTATTTCGAATTTCATTGGACTGGAATTCATCAAATTAAGCTATTTGTTAACTACCTTCTGTAGGCTCTAAAAATTGATTGTTTATGTACATTTTCCCTTTCAAAACTTGCTCGACGAGAACCGCATTTTATTGTAGGTTTTTGTTGTTCATCATAAATATTAGTAGTGCTTTGACTCTTTAGCAGAGAATGAACATCGTAATAGGAATAGTAACTCCAGTGATTGGTTGGTATTATTCATTTCTGCAAATTACAGTTCTTCCTTCTCATGATAGTAAGTTTTGAAGTAAAAAAATGCTCCTAAACATGCTTCTTTTTGTTCTACTGCAATTATAGTCACCCATTATCTTAATCAAATTATTATTTTCATCTCAATCAAATTTTGCTAGATGATAGATTTGTCGTTCTTTGGGAAAACTAGATTTCTGGATTTCCAATGGTAGAATAGGTGGTCAAAGATGTTTTAGCCAACGACCTCATTGAATAACTTTCACGATGTCCGGCTTGTTGAACAATTTTGGCAGTGCGCCTACTACTTGTTTCTTCACTTCTCTTGATCTCGAAAACACAAAAATGCAAGAATTGAGGTAAAGAATAGTCGAGCACAGATAATATACATTCACAATTATTGTTGGTTTATCTAATTATTAATTTGTGTGAATCAATGACCAATCAAATGATGATTACTTTTTTGTTCTTTCACATGCAATGGATTCTACTGTGACCACTTTATTCAAAATTCTAAAAATAAAATTGAAATGTGACTCAATGTTTTATTTCTTACCTTGTTTGGTTTTGATTGACAACTTACGGGCAGTTGAATATGAGGTGCTGACAAGGGAAACAATAAGAGAAGTAATATAGACAAAGAAAGTTCTGCTTCATACTTCAAATTACCTTGAAAATGTATATATAGTATGTGTGTTTGTGTTTAGATCTGTCAGAGAGAAAGATAGAGAGAAAGGGGAGAGAGTTTTTCATGGGTATTGGGTGTGGAGAAACATTTAAAGGATAACTTTTTAAATGTAGTTTTCTACGTGAAACCCTTTCTTTATGTTCTTTGTATGAAAACTTTTGTTTAATTTTAATTTTAATTTTTATTAGTCGTCTCTCTTTTTTCAAATGAGACCAACAATGGTGAAGTTCCTCATTGCATGATCTTTTGCAAGGTAAGGATCAACGTCTACGATTGCCAATAAAAAACCCCCATAAAATATATGAAAGAAAAGTTATGCGTTCTTTTTTAGACTAATAATATTTACTACTTTTCTATTTAGCTGTGCATAATCTTGATGGTTATGATTAAAGTAGGTTGATGCAAGTCCTGTTGTGTCCAGTTGTTGTCGCACCCACTAAACCAATGAAGAAAGGTTAAATTTTGTTCTTTATGTTTGATTTTATCTATGTAACTTTTGTTACTACTTTTATTACGTCTTGTGTGGGTGTGGTTTCTTTATATATAGAATGGATAAGAGAGAAGATGAAGATGCTCTAGAGAAGCCTTTGGTGAGTGTTAAGCAGTAGCAGAATGAGGATGTGGAAAGTGGAGAAGAAGGATGAGGTAAAGGTTGAAAAGAAGAACTTCAAAAACAAAATTGAGTCTATTGAGGAACAGCTCAAGGTTTTGTTGGTTTTATTTAAGAGATTATTATTTGCATTTCAACCCCTCCTATACCTCAGTTTTTAATTCCTTTATTAGTTGATCTGTACGAAAACCTCATTAACCTGACTATAAGATGCTTTCTTATGTTGTACATTTACTTATGATCTGTACGAAAACAATTTATTATGACAAATATATAAACAACACATGTTCTATTATTCACGCAAAAATAATCAACTGAGAATTGGTACTCATACAACGTACGAGTCAGCACTAGTATATATAATGAGGATAAGGATTTAATTTTTTATAAATAATTATTACTTGCTCTGAAGAATGAGACAAATAATTTATTAAATTGAACCTTAACCAATTTGAGATTCTTAAATTTAATTTTACCTTTTCATTTCGAGTAGTTTTTTGCTTCGTTAGAATGATATGTGAAATATTCTAAGGGTGTATTTGATTCGTGCGTTTTTCATGGAAAATGTCTCATTCCATAAATTATTTTCCTACTTTCATTATTTGGTACGAAGTTGGAAATTGAATTTGAATTCCATGGTACACTTACTTTAAGCTCTTTTTTAACCAATTTCATGAAAAAAAAAATGAATTCTTAAGCAATTGATGGTTTTTTATTTTCTAATTTAGATGGAATTCGATTTCTTTCCTTACTACAAGAATCAAACACACCTCAAGACAAAGATTCTTGTAACTAGACTTTGTTTCTCCATAAGTACTTTTTTATTTCTAATTTAGATGGAATTCGATTTCTTTCCTTACTACAAGAATCAAACACACCTCAAGACAAAGATTCTTGTAACTAGACTTTGTTTCTCCATAAGTACATTGTTTTACGCTTGTTAGAAGCGAAAAATGATCTACTAATCATCGTTGCTTAAATTAAGCATAATTGACTCTATAACGAACTTATTCACCAATTAATTTCTTGTATCATATCAATTCATTAGCATAAACTAAATAAGAGTCTGTTTAACAACATAATTCATTAGCATAAACTTATAAAGGAATATACTTTAACAACATAATTGGATAAAAACGAAAAACTACACCAAACAGGCTCTAAAGATGCTTAAAGTATCATTTCTACATTGGATGATACCCTAACTCATAATTCTTCCATATATCACTATTTCTGGTTTATTTTCTTAAACATAAATTATACGAAAGGAATATACTTTAACAACATAATTTGATACCTCATCCACTTTTAACAATAAAGAGAAGCTGGTAATTTAAAAAAAATAAAAAATAAGAAGCTGGTATTATCGACGTCATCCGTTCCAAAAAAAAAAAACATTTGTTTGATGCTCACTTTTTTTCAAAGTTTATTTTTCAAAACTCATTTTTAACGACACATTCTTCTATAAAATGATATTATACGTAAACCTAAAAAAATCGTACTTTTAACCACATATGCTATTACAAAATACTGATGCAAAACTCGTTTTTCTCTAAATATTAGGTTTCAAACGGGTGCTAAAACTCATGCCTAACATTTTCATATAATGGTATACTTTTCGATTAATCAAATTAATTAACAAATAGTACATAAATTTATTTAATTAATATAAATATAGATATAGAATTCATAAAAGAATTTAAAACTCTAGAATAAGGATCAAGTAATATTTAAATAATAAAAAAAATTGCACTAAACAGTTTAGAGCTATAATATTAATAAAAAATAATTAAATCAGAAGATTAGTAAATTTATTAGATTACTAATGTTGGTTTATATAAACATTTTTTCAGTAAATTTAAAATATAATTCATTGTCAAATAATCTTACCAAAAAGAAACAGTTAGTTCTAAGTTTGAACTAATACAAAATGGTAAAAGAGTCGATAAAATAATTTTAAAGTATATAACACTAGAACAAGAGATAATACGAGTGTATTGAGTTTTTATTTCCTCCCACCAAGAAAAAAAAAAACATTGGAAAAGAAATGCTAAAATTAAAAGCATATTTGGAAAATGTTTATAAACGATTGAAATTATAAATAAATAAAATAAATAGTGAATAAATGAGTCATATTTGTAAATTTCTTAATATATATGAATAAAAAGATATTTGATCATTTAACGGTCTATACTTTTGTCCTGTTCTAATGTAAGGATGCACAAAGGTGAGAAAAGGAAAATATTAACCTTCGTTCGGTAACTGTTATAACACTTTCGTCGGGTATTATTTGTGTTTCTTAGATAGAATTTGTGGTTAAAAGTGATTTGGATAAACGTGTGGATAAAAGTGATTTGGATAAACGTGTTGATTATAACACTTAAAATATTCCTAGTTGTCGAATACAAACTTAGTTGTACGCCCATATTGTGTATCTTGGATTACGTCCTAGACACAGGTGAACAGTGTAATGATTGTTTTGCCTATCATCAGTCAACATCCATATGTCTAGCATGTATAGCAAGGAAATGATTGAGAAAATGTATACATAACACAAAAAGATAGAGGAGGATTTTGTTAATATGTGAATGTCAAGTTCAACTTTATTGAATGATACTCAACAATTAATCAAATCTAACAACTGAATTTATCACCTCTTCGTCTCAATCTTAAGAAAATTCTTTTTTCCCTTCCTTTCCTATCGTCTGCTGCTGTGATCGCAGCACAATGACCGGACATAAAATACTCAAAACTGAAATGAGATACACTCTGAGGACAAACAAAAAATAGTTTTGGTAATAAGTCTCCCAAAGTTATGCAGCAGCCTGCCATTCCTTCTTGATCTCAAATGTATAATTCATCTCCAAGTAGCACCGGTTGTCATCGTCAAGGAACTACACAATATTACATTAGTGAAACAGAAATAGTAGTAAGAATCAAATTATGTATTGTGCAGTCATAGAAATGCACAAGAATATATAGAAATCTTCAATCTTTTGAACTCATTTTCCGAAGACTCTACACATCCATATTAAGAGCAGCAACAAATCAAGGTCTGTTTGGTTCTGATTAAAAACAAGATTTTTATCAAAGTAAAGTCAACATGTATCATAGGTTCCACAAATTTTTAACCATACATCTCATCAACATTTATCAAAATCTGCTAAAAATCTGGTTTTAATATCTATTAAACGGTAACTATGCAACTATAAATAGTTGCATATTACTTAAGCTTTTGATAGGAAAGGTCGAAGGCAATCATTAATCTGTTTTAATGTTTTGAGTTAAAGAGATGAGAAATCAATAGGTATTACAAGAGATGATCAATGGTGAAAATTCACCTGTGTTTTAGCTGAATATGATCCTCTAGCAAACATGCCAGACGGAGTTGTCTCCTCGGGCATCTCATGTGTATAAGGTTCTGGCTGAGGGCTGAAGGTTCCAATCATTTCTTTTGTGCTGTCCACTGAAATGATGTTTGTGAAAAGGGTAAATTTTAATCGAAACCTTCCAACAAGTGAATTAGGATTCAATTAGAAACACATAATTTGAGGAAACAGAACCTTTGATGCCAGTTTTCCAAACAGTGTTCCTGTACTTGAGGCCGGAAACAATATTGTTGCTGACCTGGAATGTAAATTTAAGGCTGTAACGACTTCCCTCTTTCAAAGTAAACCATGGGCCTTTAGGGTTTCCAGTCTCAGGGATTGTAAGAAAAATATCCTCCCTACCCTGGGATTTAATTGCCAGGCTCAAGATTTTGACTTCTGGATCCAGAGTTTCTACGATATTACAGCGACGACAGAAGAACGTCTTGAAACATGTTAGTTTCCTCTACACAATAAGAATGCTTCCACGGTAATGTCAATCGAGCAGTTTGAGTTATACGTACTGTGAGAGTTTACATTTGAATTTAGATAAAAATAGCTATTTACTAATGTTTTTCATATGTGTAAGGGATCTTATCCACAACTTGTAATTGAGTAGGGATTCTCTCTCATTCTTTCTTCTAGATTTTATTAGTAGATCATAATTTCCTTTACCCTATTCTCCAACATTAGAAATCTCAATTTACTTTTCCTCTTCAATAATAAGGGCCTTATCTCAATCTACTTCTTGTGCAATAAGCATAAGACTGAACCCATTCAATTCCTATAAAAGAATACTAATCCTTCACTTTCGTGGAATCCTTAATTATTCACAACTTCTTAAATTAGAAACCCAGCAATAAATGAGCAATATGTGACACGCCCGAGGCAACATCTTATAATTATTGCATAGTCTATCGTTCAACCTTAGTAAGCCCTAAAAATTGACAAATAGGACAAACTCATTTTATTCCTCATGATTGAGTGTCACATGATGCCCCTATTTGGGCCCATTAAAATAAAACATATTTTTCTCTCTTCTTTTCAACCGTACATTTATCAATAAAATAATATTACACATAAGACCATAAAAGACTCACTACTTTTTAACCACACATTCTCCTAAAAAGCACTATTCAAAAAACAATTTTTTCAAACAAAGTCCGTGGTTCTCTTTAAAATTTTATCTTTTTTTCTACCGTACTCAATCTCAACCATTCATTAAAAGTCAAACCCACAATATTTGACTTTTCAACCAAATATCATCCATCCATTCTCCAAAAAATCACTATTTATTTCCAAAAAAAAAAAAACTCATGTCAAGCAATATTAATATATATTTTTTTTATTATTAAATGGGGCTCAAACATGGACTATAGAAGAAGATTCATTAGATCATTTCCTCCTAGACATGCAGTGGAGGAAATATGGCTATGACTGCAAAGAACGTGCCATAGGATACTGAGGACGTATTTCATTTGATGCATTAGTTAAAGAAAAGGTTAGATCCTAGTCCTAGGAAAAATGCTGAAGATCATTTGTAAGGTCCCATAATTTTAAATTCCTATCAAACATACATCAAATTATTTTCTTTCTTCTAGACAGATGTAACAAAGAAATTAGTTTTTTTAATTTTAAAAAAAAAAAGAAAAAGAAAAAGAATACCTCCAACAGAATTCACATCAACACTCCCAAGAAGTTGTTCCTTCCACCTCCTCAAACTTTCATCATCCTAAACATCAAAAGATTATGCAATGAAATGGAAATTAGGTAACATAAATTTAAGGAGGAAAAACACAAACCTTGTCCTTCTCGGACAATTCTTTGAGAGTGCACTGAGGTCCCAATTCAATTTTGGATTCAGTATCTTCATCATCCTCGTCCTCAGTAGTATACAGAGAACTCTCACTCATTTGCCTACTGACCCTTCCAGTAGTACTATCAGGCTCAGCTTCAGAGTCAGCGTGATCTCCACCTGTTTTATTAGTTTCAGAAACAGGGTTACCCTCCTCCTTGTTTTCTTCCAATCCCATGCCTCCAACAGCAAAAGGCATCAGCAATCGCAATCAAGATTTGGTTCAACAATGGAAAATAATAATAATAATAATAATAATAATAATAATAATAATAATAATAATAATAATAATAATAATAATAAGTAATGCAACGAGAATAACGAAATAGAAAAGAACAGAGAAATGGCAAGCAGAAAAAGAAATGAATCTGCTTTTATATAGAAGAACAGTAAAGAAAACAAAATTGAGGGTAATAAAAATATTATTATTATTATAATGAATAAAAATGAAGGATCCAAGAAAGGATTTACAAAGGAAAGGGCTTCTTCTAAGAAAGAACAAATAGAAAAGGACACCAAGAAAATAATAATAATAATAATAATAATAATAATAATAGGGGAGAGAGAGAGAGAGAGAGAGTGTGTGTGTTTTTGATATGAAGGAATAGGTCATGTGGTGATCCGGGTTTGTGAAGAAATGAATCAAACAATAACAGAGAAATGGTGGGTAGGGGGATCGTGAAGGTCACTTGGCTTCGCAAAAAAATAAAAAAATAACCATGATTCAAGGGAACTCCAAGACACGAGACAGACGACAACCTAGGATTGCATGGACGATGGGTAATCTCTAATGTGAATTAAAGCAAATAGTCAAATAAGGACATATCGTTTTAACAGCGGCCTATTAAGGATCTATCATTTTTTTTTTTTTTTTGCAAGATTACCTTGAATCATCTTTCTTTGCCCGATAAGGACCTCCGTCCACTTCCGTTAATTTTTTTCCGTTTGTTCAACATATAAAACATTTTTTTGAATAAATCAAGGCATATACTTTATATATTTGGCTAATTAAGGACCTATTGTTTTAAGTATCAAATAATATAAGGACCTATCATTTCAATTGCATTTTAAATTACTTTTATAATATTGTACCATCAAATTTCATTTCCCGTTAAAACTCCATTGAACAATTCGAAGAATATATGCGTTTAATAATTTTTTTTCCAATTTTTAATTCAAATAATTATATTTTAACCCTCTGTTGGGCAATATTATTTCGTCTATAAACACATCATTTGAACAATTCAAAGAACGCGTTTATTCTTTTAATGAATTTTTTTCTATTTTTAATTCAAACAACTATGTTTTAGTTACCGATAAATTTTATTTTATTTTATTTTTAAAGTAGGGTAAATGTAAAATATTTTATTTTAAACTCACATAAATTCTTATCGAAACTATCAATTAATTTATATAAAAAGGAAAAAATTAATTATTCTATTTAAGAATATAAAATAAATAATTTAAAGAACTCTTTAGAAAAGAAAAAATCAAAACTTAAATTTTAGTTTTAATTTATATAGTCACTGTTTGGTATTATATAATAATTAAGAATATATAATATTAAATTAATGCGTATGACTCTTTTTAGGCAGCATCCAAAAAGGATAAATGGTAATGGGTCGGGTATGGGTCGGATTTGTCAAACCCAGGCCCTACCCACTAAAGATTTACACCTCCATATCATTTTCATATACCCATTTAAGAATGGCAATTCGGGTGGGGGTCGGGTCAGAGGCGAGTATCCTTTTATACCCATTTAAAACTCATTACTATTTATTTATTTATTTATTTTTAGACCTGGGCTATAAATGGGTTATAGATTATATGTGCTCCGAATTAACTTGAATTAGTTAAATATTGAGATTCACTCAAATTTGGCTTGAAAAAGCTTATTTTAGGTTGAAACTAAACAAGCGAATTTGAACAATTTTTGTAGACGTTAACAAAGTTAATAGTGTAAACATATTAAGGTTTAGACGTTAACAATGTCAATAGATATTTGAGTTCTATTTTTATTTATTTATTATTTTTTTGCGTGATCACTTTTATTTTAAATTCTATAATTTTTTAAGGAAATAAATGGGTATGCGGGTCGGATATGAGTATTGTAGTAAAATCCACACCTGACCCATACCCATGTCGGATTTTAAAGTTTATCTCTATACCCTACCCACGAACTCATCTAGTCAGGTAATCCCACCCATTTATGTCGGGTCTCTAACGGGTATCAGGTCCATGAGTATTATTGACATCCCTAGGTCCTTATTTGGCTATTAAACTTTTTCATTATAAAATATGTTTATAAATTTAATATCATATATATTATATAATATTAAATTAATGTGTATGACCCCTTGAGTAAAATATTAATTTAACACGTAAGACGTGGAATATTATATATTCTTAATTAGAATAATTTTTTTTTCCTTTTATATAAATTAATTGTTGGTTTCGATAAAAATTTAAGTGAGTTTAAAATAAAATATTTCACATTCACCCTAATTTTAAAAAAAACAATCTATTTTTTTATTAGTAACTAAAATATAGTTGTTTGAATTAAAAATACAAAAAACTCATTAAACGCATAAACATGCTCTTTGAATTATTCAAAGGGTGTGTTTATAAACGAAATAGTATTGCCCAACAGAGGGGATAAAAATAATTATTTGAATTAAAAATAGAAAAAAATTATTAAACCCATAACCGTATTTTTTAAATTGTATGAAGTTAGAACGGAAAATTAAATTGGTAAGACAATATTCTAAAAGTAAATTAAAAAGCTCTGTTTGTATTTCATTTTCTGTTTTTATTTTTTAAAAAGTTTTCTATTTTTCGTTTTCTTTTTCTTTTTCTTAAATTTGCTGAAAACCCGTTATATTTGCCATTTTTAAAAATTGTTTCTAAAAATGAAAAATTGGAAAACACGTTCTGTTTGAAATTTTGCAAAATACTACTTTAACTATTTGTAATTAATTTGGTTATGGGTTAAATTATATAAAAAAAAAATTATTTTTTGAAGATTTATTTTCTATTATAAGAAATTAGCTTATCTAATTTTTATTGGACTGATTTAATAATGACTAGAAAAATATTATAAAAACAAATAAAGTCATTAATGATAAAGTCCCAAAAATATTATAAGAAATTAGCTTCTCTAATTATTGTTACCACATTCATGTTCAAGTCACAATTAAACATGAGTCCATGTAAACAAAATAATCACACAAATAATTTGACTCAACAAAATGAATTCTAGTTGTCATAAAACAAAATAATCACATATAGGATAAACTCTATACTTCTGACATCTAACAACAAAAATTCTCACGAAATTTTTTTCGTGATGTTGATATTAAACTCAATAAAACTTTATTTTAGGCTTAGTTTCAAGTTAAGATAATTTAAGAAAAAAATACATTTTTCACGTTTTGAATTTTTTTAGTTGAAATACATTGAAAACACACAAAACTCGTTTTGGGCAAGTTGTGTACAAATATTTTTTTTCTTTCTAAAATACGTTTTCGAAAATAATAAAGAGAACGCGTTTTTAGTATTTTCGAAAATAAAAACACAAAACAGTTTCAAAACAGCAAAGAGAATAGTGCCTAAACTTTGAAATGATAGGTCCTTATATTATTTGATAGTTAAAACAACAGGTCCTTAGTTAAACGATAGATCCTTAATGACAGGAACCTAAAACGATAGGTCCTTATTTAGCTATTTCCTCAAAAAAAAATTAACGGAAGTAGACGGAGGTCCTTATCGAGCAAAGAAAGATTATTCGAGGTAAAATCTTCACACACAAAAAAAAGGTGATTAATAGACAGCGACTTAAAACGATAGATCCTTATTTAACTATTTACTCTTTGACCTATTCTTAGAGGGGGTACTGTTTACTTTGTCAAATCAATGAGTTCTTACTTTTTTAAGATCGAATTTTAGAAGAAGATTCATTAAAAAATTTATGTGGAGTTCTATTGAGCAATTATCGAAGTAACCGATTGGTCCCACCCAAGAGAATGATTTGGATTCCATCTCAAACCTCTAGTAGACTCGAGTTTTTCAAATGTTGGCAAATGAATGGTTTATACTTTATAATAATGATGAGGCATGATTTATTATTATTATTATTATTCTTGTCAATTATGCCAACATAATCAGAGATGTGAGATGTCACTAACCATCATTCTATGTTGAATATAGTGCTATGTATTTCATGTGGGGAAACAAGTGCACCTTTTTTAAGTTAAAAAAAAAAATAAAATAACATTTTTTTTTAGCCTTTGTTCGGATCTAGTCAGTGGCGGATCCATAGGGGGGTCCTAGGGGGTACGTGACCCCCTCCATTTTGATTTTGATTTTTTTTTTTTTTTTTTTTTTAAAAGTTCAAAAATAAAAAATCAAAAAAGATGATTTGAATGGTTGAATAATTATTTTTTTTTAGTTGAATGAAGGTAAAGTTTCGACTTTGAATAATTAAAATTTATGCATATTGAATAGATTCTTTTAGATGAAATATATGTAAAAGATTGTAACATATATTAAGTAAATATAGCCTCTTTTTGGTATCAATTAAAATCTAAATTTTAATATTTGTCAAAATCAAAAATCAATCTCAACCATAGATTTCATAGGACTCATAACTTTTCAATCACGCACCTCATCAACTTTTATCAAAATCTAAGAAAAATCTAATTTTAATCTACACTAAACAGGAATATAATTGATTAGAATTTGAATATGTTAATTGATTGTTTACTGCGATATAATCTGTCAATTTCTTTTGAATTATAACGTAGATTTTACTGAAAATAATTTAGCATATTTGTGAGATTGTATATTATTTAGTACATTGTCTTTTGTGAATTTGAATTTTATCATTATTTTCGATCTTTTCCTAAAAAAATAAATTTCGGGGGTGCTGCCCCCGAACCCCCGTAAAATCTACCACAAACTGTGCCCCCCTGCTACAAAATTCCTGCGTCCGCCACTGGATCTAGTGTAGAGATTATAAATTAGTTTTTATCGTTTTTCGATGTAAGATGTGTAGTTAAAAATTAGAGAGTGTGTGTGTGATTAAAAAGTGATTTGAGAAATTGTGTATATTATAAATTGGTTATAATCCAAAATCTTCCTTTTCCCGAACAATTTCTTTTTCTTTGAGGGTACATTCAAGCCTTGTTTCATATTCTTTAAATTCTTCTCATTTTTCTACGGTACTCAATTTCAACCATTCATTAAAAGTCAAGCTCACAATATTTGACTTTTCAATAAAATTCCAACCATCCATTCTCATAAAAATCACTATTTATTTAAAAAAATCTCATTTTAAGCAATACCAAAAACACTCTCAGCAAAGCTTGTTAAAGAAAAAAAAAATCGGGTAATCAAACTTTACAGTATTTTTTTCATATTCAAATATTAGACTTCTACACTTTAGGACATAATATACGAAGTTCACAAATGATAGTATAAGATTATAATATAAGAAGAATTCAAAAAAATAAATGTTCAATGCAAAATCGTGGAATTTGATGAAAGGTTCTAAAAATGGGTTTAAAATAAGAAACCCAAAGTTTGGGGACTTGGATGCAAACCTTCAAAAGTTGATTCATACCACTTATTGACGATTGGAGAGTGCTAGCAGGCAATTGGATGCAAAAGAATACTAATACTAAGGATTGAAAAGGAACGAAAAATGACCAAAATGCACCTTGAAGAAAGTTCAAGAACCAAATCACAAATTTGGCCCCAAAACTAACCTAGCGTGTGCCTAGCAAACTTGTTCGGTGAAATTTCACAAGCTTACGGGATCATTGATAGGTAATACATGATAAGTTAGTATCATCCCACTAGTAACAACTTAAATGCAAGTGAACTAGGTTTCTATCAAATTTCATCTAAGTGATGCAAAAGAGATTAGTGTGGTGTAATTATTCTAAATTATTCTAAGTATGAAAAGCTTTGAAAATGTAAGAAAGGAATGAATGTATCGAATTTCAGAATTCACCTATTGATATCTATTTTCAATTCTCGAATTGAGTAATTTAGTGTTATTCATTTCTTGCACCTTGGAATTCTCTAAGTATTAGTTTCTTTTTCTCTTAAGGTACATTAGCAAATCTCATTGGATATACAAAAATCCCGATAATCACATGTTTATATTGTTCATATTCACGGACCAAACTTTTATCCTTTAGGATATATACGAAGTACACAAAGGTTAGTATGAGAAAAAATGTAAGAAGCATGGAAGCTAATATAAAATGCTTGTTGTGAAATTTATCTCAACATCAAATGCATCTTTGCATTTATTGAGATATAAAAATATCTTAAGAGGCTTTTCAGATGCCAAAACCCGTCCCACGACCCACTCGAATTTTCCCATACCGCTCCAAACTCGTCTCGCGAGTCGACGAGGTCAGTTTTTTGGTCTCATTAGGGTCAAGGCCCCGTCAGTTCGAGATAGATCTTTTTTTTTTTCTTTTTTCCTTTTTTGCCATCTCTAGCAAAAGTTAAAGAAAAAGTCTTGTCAAACAAGTCCGTATTACAATAGGTATTACAATAGGTTTTGTTTCTTCAACAAATTTAAATCAAGTTTACCCGCATTCAAAAAATAAAAAAAAAATACTTAGGAAAATGGTGTGGAACTGATGAAGATTTTTTTGGCTTGTTAGTACTATTTTTAGTTCTCTATAGTTAGTTTCTGGTTTCATATTCCCGATCAACTATGTGAATATAAGAACTAAATATGACATAACCAAATTTTAATTTAAATAATATGAGAATACCAAACAACTTCAACCAGAGAAGACCTTCCACAAAGTAGGCTCAACTAGCATTTCATAATGTGTTTGGAAAATCATTTATATAAACAACACAATTTTCTAAACCAATTTTAACAACATCCATTTTTCGAAACCACTTTCTAACCACACATATCACCTCAAAAACATAAATAAATCATTTATAAATAACGGTTGTGCCTCCGAATAGAGGATTACTATATGAACTCAGCATGCACATTAAATTGTACCAAATTTTTATGCAACAATGTTCTTCTATTTTCGTTAGTGAAAATTTTCAAAATAAGCTACTTGAAATTGTGGTTAGAACTAAGTCAATCAATCGATTCTCCAACTTGTTCTTTGGCAGAAAATCATGTCATCACGCCCTATAAGGAATAGATACTAAATGTCACACATAAGGAAGATCTATTTACTGGTGTACAAATTTGAATTTTTTGGGAAAGAAGTACTCTGACAACAAATAGTAAAGAAGATCGCGGGATCTTTGCTTGAGCGATTTCATTACAAAATAACGGCTATTGAAGAAAGCAAAGATAATGAAATCATGAAGAAGAGGTTGACAGTAAGAAAATTGAAATTGATGAATAATGACCATGCTCACCAAAAAAATTATAAAATTTCTAAAAAATAATAAAAAAAGAAAAGAGTGGAAAATTTCAAAACCAACATTGGTACTTTGGGCATAGGGAAATTATCCACTATTGTCGACTCTGAACGAATGCCTTACTCCATTCCCTCATGGGATTCGTGAATGGCGGGGCCGGTAGCTCAGTAGTAGTCGAGCTCAGTAGTAAGGGAGATGTATGGCACTTATTCTCTTCTACCAAGGCTAGGATCTGAAAGAGAAGATTCACTTTCTGAAATTCCAAATGACATGGAAGAAGAAATTCTTCAATACTTCACGGAAATCTTCTTCTACATCCATGAAAAAAATTAAAAATCGTATTCAATATCATGAATGTAAATGATATAGACATATAGCGTATGAGTATGCTAGTACATTGTAAAAGAATTGAAGAAAAAATCCATGAACATCACGTGGAGTGAAGAAGATGAAAGACAATCTGACTCAAATTAGGAGGACGAAACTTTCAATGATCATGTAGTATTTACAGTAAATTTACCCTCTAGTTCTGACTCTTTGCATGGTATGCCTGTGGGTTTAGACTCATGAGTTAGAGAAAAAATGTTCAAGCCATGTATCCACTAACCACATAACACTGAATAAAAGGTTGGAAGCAGAACAATAAAAGAATGTTACTCTACATGCAAGATAGATTTCATTAAAGAGTAAATTGTTGCAATCAATATAGAAAACGAAACTTAAACAAAACTTGTAAGCGAAAAGAATAATCAACTCAAGAAGCAGCTGGACGAAATTAAATAGCACCAACGAAATTATTGAGTGTCTAAATATTTTCTCCACTTGAGTAAGTGAAGTCCTGTGTTATGGAAGAACAACAAGTATTAAAGAGGGTTTAGAGTATGAAGGAAAAGGAAAAGAAAAAAGTTTCTAAACCATTGAAGTTTGTTAAAGAAACTTGTTCTTGTAAGCTCGATTGGTTTGAATTCAGAAAGAACATCACTTGATACAGCCATAAAGCTAGACAGAATTGCAGACATCATAGACTCTACATTCAAAAACGTTTTAACATAACTAAAACACCCCTTCAAACTTAATCAGGTAGACATTTCAAGCAGGGTCGGACCTGTGTTAAACAGGGCCCTAAGCTCACTTCAAAAATGGGCCCCATAGTGACCATTTTTTTTAAAAAATGTTAATTTAAATATGGCTGAAAAACTAACAACAATATTAACTAATTAATAATAACCAAACAAAACTACTACTTAAATTCTTGAATAAAAAAGAAGTCAAACAAAAAGACTCATCAAGAATAACAATATGCCGACGAGGTATCAAAAATGCGTCCAAACAATTTTATAATTAGCAATAAATAATAATGAATCTCAGAATCTAAAAATTGGATTTGGAATCCAAACCTTCCACTTTCACGGACAGTAAAAGACCAAAGGTAAATCCTAATGCATTCTAGTTTAGTTTCTGCAAGTTATTTATCTTAAAAATAAGAAAAAAGTGCAAAAAGTTATAATGAATCTGATAACCATTACAGAAAAAACTTAGGTGGCATTCTGTTTGTATTTTATTTTGTATTTTCATTTTCGAAAATATTTTGTGTTTCCTGTTTTCATTTTTGTTTTCAAATTTGCTGAAAACGCGTTTGGTTTGTAATTTCTGAAAACTATTTTTGAAAATGAAAAGCTGAAAAACACGTTCTGTTTGAAATTTTACAGAATACTACTTAAACTATTTTTAATTAATTTGCTTGCAGAATACTACTGACTCAAACTCAAATTTCCTTTCACAATACACTGAAAACATGGTTACATGTAACACACTAATGTAAGAATTAAGAGTCTATATTAACACAGCTTGGTCAGGTTCGGGATTTGAGAAATCTCTAATTCTATTAAAATCCAGAAAATACAAGTTCTTACAAAAGCACCAGAGTTCATTTATCAGTGCATTTTTTGAAATATAATAACAAGAATTCTCACTTAAATTTTTTTGTAATGTTGATATTGAATTCAATAAAACTTTATTTAAAATTAGTTCCAAGTTAGGATAATTCAAAAAAAAAAAAAATTCTTTATTTAGGCTTAGTTTCAAGTTAGATAATTCTAAAATAAATAAATAAATAAATAAATAAAAACTTTATATTAAGCTTAGTTCCAAGTTAAGATAATTCTTTAAAAAAAAAAAATTCCCAAAATGCGTTTTTCGCGTTTTGAACATTTTTTGTCGAAATACACACAAAACGCCCAAAACGAGGTTTTGAGCGTTTTGCATTTTGTGTAAAAAAGATTTTTTATTTTCCAAAATGCGTTTTCGAAAATGGTAAAGAGAACGCGTTTTTAGCATTTTCGAAAATAAAAACAGAAAACGACCTCAAAACAGCAAAGAGAACAGGGCCTTAGAAATTCAATTCCAAACGATTTTATAATTAGGAATAAATAACAATGAATCTTAGATTAGAATCTAAAAATTGGAATCCAAACCTTCGGTACAGTGTCACCGTGCCGGGGAGCTGTGAGGAAATTGAAGTCGAAGTTTGGACTGGACAGCAACAGGCGACGGACGGCTGTGGAACTTGAAAACCGAATGGCTTGGCTTCTGGATGATGAAATAGGATCGATCAGGGAAGGTTAAAGGTTTGGACCTGGGCTAATTATACATATAGGCTACAGCATATGTTTTTTTCAAAAAAAAAAAAAAAAAATTGGGCCCTTTGAATTCTTGGGCCCTAAGCCCATGCTTCTTTTGCCTACTGTCAAGTCCGGCCTTGATTTCAAGTATCAATCTACAAATCAGAAAGGTAAGAATACAATATTCCCTGAAATGTGCATTGTGTAGTAAATATGGACATAATTTCCTTCACTGTTTGTCCAACAAAAATCTAGTAGGTGGATTTAACAAATAACAAACATTTAATACTAGAGTTAGAAAAGTATGGATAGGAAAAAGTGATTTGAACTGCTATGTTTTCAAATTTTATATAAATCAATTATACCCAATTCCTGGTATATTGACAATGGCTATTTTAGACATATGATACAAAATCGCTCTATGATGACTAACTACACAAGTTATGTAGATGGATTAGTTACATTTCGTGATGTAGCAAAAAGTAGAATTAATTGTGTAAACATTATTATGGTTGATGGACTCCCTTTCTTAATTTATGTGATATTTATTGTAGATTTGAAGGCTAATCTGATTAGTATAGGCCAATTGTATGATAATAAGTTTATAGTTATGTTCAATAAAAATTCATGCAAGGTATTGAAACGGGATGGTAACTGTGTTATGCATGGTACTAAGTCTAGTGATAATTGTTACACCATTGACTTTCTAGTTACTTATCATGTTTCTAAGCTGCCAACACAGATTTTTGACACAGACGATTGGGGCACCTAAACTTTGGTGACTCAATAAGACTTACCAAACATGATGCAGTACATGAAATTCATAGGCTCACTGAAAGCTTAAGAATATGCGTAGTTCAAACCAAAAATATAATAATTAAAAAAAAAACTAGAAATACACAAAAATAAGGTCAGCTTCTTACTACATCTCATGTACTAGAACTATTACATATGGACTTGATGAGACCTATCAGACTAAAAGACTCACTGGAAAACGATATATTTATGTATGTGTAGATGAATCTTTTTGGTATATTTGTGTAGATTTTTAAGATAAAAGTGTTCGCTCTGCAAGTGCACGGGTCGTACAAGTAATAAAGTGGACTTGAGTCCAAGTATCGATCCCACAAAGATTGTTTTAAATTGTATTTTAGACTACTACCTTAACCGAAACTAGAAAAACTTTGATTGAGTTGCAATTTTTGTTTTTTAAAATAAAAGTAAAGATTAAACTAAAAAATTGACAAATTTGATTTTAAACTTATGAAAATAAATGCGTTAGAATTATGAATCCATTTTGACTCTATCATCCATATCTTAACCAAATTATTTAAATACAATTCACGGGTTTTGAATTTCCATATTCCAAATGTAGTTAAAACTCCCTTTCGGACAAGCATTAACACCTATTCATGCGCATGACCCAACCATATTTCTATGTTGAATCCGAATGTGTAAGAAAGAATTAAAATATTTGTGAATACTATAGCAGAAAACACAAAGTATAGGGGTATATTTCTATCCCCTATCGGACTTTGTGGCAATTGAAAAAAAGTCTAATGAAATCTTAATCTTTCGAACTTAAGAAATCACAACCTAAAATCATAGAACTAGTGATCAAGTAATTGCATGATGGAAAAAGCATAATTCAATTGCTCAAAACCATGAATTGCATAAATTAAATAATAGATTAAAATATGGAGTCAAGAAATCAAAACTTCATCACAATTCCAATACAATTAACCTAGCCTAGAAACAAAATAGAAAATAAATAACAAGAGATATGAAAAGATATAACCCAATTCATCTCCTTGCAATTGTATCTTCAATCTTGATCTTGGCGTGGTTTGGATCCCTCAGCACTTTGACAGCGTTTTGGCATGAATTGAACAAGTTGGGAACCCCTAAGTTCGTGCCCCAAGCAATGTATTTATAGATGTTCTCGGAATTTAGGTTATTTGGGGATAAAGAATGCTGAATTCCACGCAAAAAAGCCCACCTGCGGCCCATAATTTCTACCGTGCGACCGCACGATTCAAAATGTTGCAGTCGCACGCCTCTGCAGGTTTGTTTCAGTCGCAAAAATTTCAGGTCATGCGGCCGTACGGTGTTGCAGTTGAAGGCAATTTCCAACTTTTGAAGTGCTACAAGTTGGTCCCTATCTTTTAATTTCACAGCTGGTCCTCCAACTTTCGATTGTTGCAATTTCGCCTCCTGAACTTTTGATTTCTTCCAAATTTGATTTCTTCTTCAAATATTCTTCTAATTGGCCCTGCAATCTACTTCATCAACTCTTGAATTTCTTACTTTGACACTTTTATCATCCAATATGCATGTTTTTGCTCCAATTCTTTTGTTTTCACGACTTTGGGGTTATTCCTGAAGTATAAACAAGTAACATAAAATAAATAGCAAATATTCTTGAACAAACAATTAAAATCCTACTTTTAGGATAGAAATAAGTGTATAAAATACACTTATCAAAAAGTAAGATGTCTTTGAGAGATTTATATTGTTGCAAAAAAAAAAAAAAAAATTAGTCCTGAGAAATACTTTGAGGGAAGAAAAATTGCTGAAATTAGGAGTGACTATGGAAACAAGTTTGAAAATGTCACTTTTTCTAAATTTTGTGAAGAATATGGCATATTTCATCAATTCTCTACAACCAAAACTCTTGAACAAAACGAAGTCGTAGAAAGCTAGAGTCTTGTTACACAATAAGAATCTTCCTGCCAAATTATATGCTAAAGCTATTAATACTACTTGCTACACTCTTAATGAGATCTGGAAAGAAAGGAAACCAAATATCAAGTATTATATATTTTTGGTAGCAAGTGCTATGTATTGAATGATATAGAACCCTTGGGAAAATTTGATCCTAAAATTGATGATAAAGTATTCATTGGCTATTCTGAGAACAATCAAGTTTATAGAATCTACAACATGCTAACTCAAACTGCCATTGAGTCTATAAATGTTAAACTAGAAATTTTTCATCTTATTCGCACGAAGCTAAAATGCAGAACTTAGAAGTATAGATTGATGAAAATCATAATGATCATGATAATCATACTTATTATTCAGGAAGTTTCAGTCGGATGCGACATCCAAAAGCTTGTTTTAGAGATATTGTACTTGCTCCTACAAATTCTGACAAGCCTAAAGAAGAAGGTGAATAACAAACCAGAGGCAGCCACCTACTTAGATATAAAAAGCAAATCCTTGAAAAAAGTGCTTTCTGACCATGGAGATTGAATGATTACCAAAAGAAGACTGGAAATTGAACTCGAAATGTGTGTTATACTTCACATATTGAGCCTAAAAATGTTATTGAAGCATTTGAAGATTAGAATTAGGTTCTTGCAACTCAAGAAGAATTAGCTCAGTTTGAACGAAACAATGCGTGAGAGTTAATACCTCGATCGAAGAACACCAACGTCATTAGAACAAAGTGAATCTTCAAAAATAAGTCAGATAAGCATGGAAATATAATCAAGAACAAGGCACAATTAGTTGCTCAGAGATACACTCAAGTTAAAGGGATGGACTTCGATGAGACTTTTGCACCCATCGTTAGGTTAGAATCTGTTAGACTTCTATTATCTATTGGATATCATATGGGATTCAAACACTAGCAGGTGGACGTCAAAAGTGCCTTCCTGAATGAGATTATGATTGAAGATGCCCGTGTTGATTAGCCTAAGGAGTTTGTGGATCCTCGTCTTCTTGATCATTTGTTTAGACTAAAAAAGGCCATGTATGAACTGAAACAAACTCCCCATACCTGATATGAATAACCTACAATGTTTTTGCTAGAGCAGAGATATAAAAGAAGAAGATCTTGTTGACCTATGGTTAACTTAACCTTATTGTTTTGATCATAACAAACAAGAATATATTGTGTCACTAACAAGTGTGCTTCAAGTGTTTCATGTAATGATAAATATTCAAAGCACTCTATGTTAAAATCGTCTCTCAAAGATATAAATCAAAACTATGTGATCAAGCACATGAGAAGCAAAGAAGATCATGAAAGAATTGAAGATATTCAAAGATCAAAATTGAAGTTGAAAAGCATGACATGAAGATCAAGAATTCAAGCATACAAGATTAGAGTTTAAGTTCAAGACTTTATTTAACCTATGTAAAGGTATAACACTCTCAATCTTTAGCGATGAAATTCAACGAGCTCGAAAATGATTTTTATGCATCAAGAAACTTAATTGAAAATTCGTCACTTGCATAAAATATTTTTATCTAAGTCAAGAATGTCTTTCAAAGGTTATTTGATCTTAAATCATAATTATACTATGTTAAACCACTTTGAAAAACAAGTTAGAAACCTAAAAATCGAGCATTTTCATGTTTTTCAAAAATCAACTTTCGGTCAACCGAAAGTCAACTTTCGGTCAACCGAACTTTTGGTTTCGGTCGACCGAAACTGGTCAACCGAAAATCCAACGGTTGAAAATGTGTAACGGCTATATGCACTTTCGGTCGACCGAAACTCCAGAAATGGTCAACCGAAAGTTGCTGATTTTGAATATCTTGATCTATAAATAGCCATCACATTCACATTCATTTTCAACAATATAGAAAAGATTTTATAAAAACTTTCTTGTGAAAATTCATTGTTCTTACTTGGTTTATATTCATCTATTTTTATTACAAAACTTTGATTGATCTAAACTTTGTTTTTATCAAATCATCAAAGTTTTTGGAAGAAAGTTTTGTGAAGATTCTTGGTTTTATATTGTTTAAACTTCTTCAACATCTTCACACTATATTGGAATTGAAGTGTAAGTCTCTCTTTGTTCTGAACTTGTTTTAATCTTTTAAAAGAGAGAAATTCCAATTAAGGAACTTTGATTATTTGTGCTACATTTTTCATTATCATTTGATTCATCAAAGTTCCATTGCCTAAACACTTTGAGCTTAACTTATTGTTAATTATTCAAGTGTGGCATCTCTTGGTACTTAATTTGATTCAATATTTTAACAAAAGATTATTTGAAAAACTTTGTTTGATTGCATTGAACTTTTCATTATCATTTGCATCAAAGTTTTTATCTAACACTCGAGCTTAATTCATTGCTATCTATTGAAGTGTTAGCCTAACTCTCTCGGTACTTAATTTGAGTATATCATTTGTCAAGAGAGTTATTTCAATTGTAAATTCAATTCATTATATCTTGTGGTTTCGAGAGCCTTGTGAAAACTCGATTGTTGGTTTCGAGAGCCTTGTGAAAACTCGATTGTTGGTTAAGGGTAGGTGCCCCTTGTTGTAAGTCACCTAAGGATTTGGTACTCCTTGTTGTAAGTTACCAATATAGTGGATTTGACCTTGCTCGTGACGGAGAGCTCGGTAACGGGGGACGTAGATCACGTTGGTTGATTGAACCTCCATAAATCGCGTTTGCATTCTCTTATCTCTTTTACTTACTTACATCGTGCTTACTCTATTCTATCAAATTATATTGTGCAACGATATATCTAAGTGTTATACTTGCTTTATCAATTAAGTTTACACACTTATAACACACTACATTGATAGTTAAGTTACTTACAACACTAAGTGTTCATACTTGTACACATTGATTTTTAAGTTTGAGATTATTTATTGAAAAAGTTTTATAAACCAATTCCCCCCCCCCCCTCTTGGTTAGTTTAATCTTGGGCTAACAATTGGTATCAGAGCTTAGGTGCTCATTTTTAAAAGATTTCACAATCTTGAGTTAATGGCTAACCATAATCTTGAGGGGCATTCTACAAATCATCCTCCTTTCTTTGATGGTACACATTATAAAGACTAGAATGATGATTTTTGTTCAATCAATAGATTATAATATTTGGGAAGTCATCAAAGAAGGTCCTCATAGGCTTACTAAAGTTATTAAGGTTGATGGAAAACCGGATCAAACTATTTCAAAACCTAGAGAGGAATATGATGATAATGATAGGAGAAAATTGACTTTAAATGCTAGAGCCAAAAATATACTTTACTGTGCTTTGGATAAGAATGAATTTAATCTTATTTGCACATGTGATTTCGCATTTGATATTTGGCATACATTAGAAATCACACACATGGGTACAAGCAAAGTGAAAGAAACTAAGACAAATCTTTTATTTAAAGATTTTGAAAATTTCTTTATGAAGCAAGATGAGCCCATTACTTGCATGATTACTCGTTTTACCGATATTGTCAATGGTCTTAAAGGTTTTGATCATAAATTTACTAACGGTGAACTTGTGAGTAAAATTCTTAGGTATCTCTCCCAAGATTGGAATCCATTGAGGATGTTGATCGAAAACACAATAGACGTCAACACACATCCATTGGAAGAGCTTTATGGAATATTGATGACTTTTGAGCTCAACAATGTCGAAACAAAGGAGAGGACAAGGAAAGGAAAAGAAGAGGCCAAGCGCGAAATTGCTCTTAAATCATCACATGGTAAATGCTCATCAAACTCAAACATAAGTGATGAGGAACTTGATGATCTTGCTATCCTTATCAAGAAGTGGAGATGCGTTCGCAACAATCATCGAATCCAAAAGAGAGACGAAAAAGATGAAAAGATTGTTTGCTATAATTGCGACAAACCCAGTCACAAAAGTACCGAGTGTCGAAGCAAGAAAAGATTCTTCAAAAAGAAAGCTCTACAAGCCACTTCGGATGAAAGTGATGATGAGCAAGATGAAGATGAGAGTCAAGATGAAGTGGCCAACATGTGCTTCATCACTATTAAGGATGAGGTAAATTTCTTTGATACCTCTTGGGCTTTGAATGATCAATGATTTAAATATCTATTGATCAACATATTTGATTAAAACCTCTTGCACTTCATAAAAATTTCTTACATTAAAAAGATGTATGAGTATGAATATGAAACATGGTGCTAATATGTGTTTTATTCATAATTTTATGTTACATACATGATTTAACCGAAATCACATGTAAATTTCAATATTTGCAGATTTCGGTCGACCGAAACTATTTCGGACGACCGAAAGTGTCATTTCGGTCGAACAAGTGTTCAACCGAAAGATATTTCGGTCGAACAATTGGACGACCGAAACCAGAGTTTTGGTCGACCATTAGTCAGCCGAACGTGACTGCAGCTGCCTGTTTTTTACTCCTGCAGAGTTTCAGTCGACCAATATACTTTCGGTCGACCGAAAGTGGCTGGACTTAGGGATTTTCTTTTAATTTCAAAATTTTCATACACAATCCCTAAATGACTTGAAATCATCTTCTCCTCTTCATAAAACTCTTAAACTACATTACTTTTGATCACTTATTTTTGATTAAAAGAGTGATATGATTGTTGACCAAAATTATTTTGATACTTTTAAACTTTTTAACTCATCCACACATGATCCACCTATTCAATGAGTTGAAAATACTTTGATGCTTTGACAATATGCATTATTATACCCTTTAAGTCATTTCACGCTACAAATGTTTTTCTAAGGGGAAATGCTTTACTAAGGGGGAATATGATTACAATCAAGATATTCTACTTGTGCTTCATTATTATGCTTATCACACCTATGCTCATGATTAAGGGATAGAAGCCACCTTTTTGCTTATGCCAAAAGGGGGAAAATATGGTGATGATTTGATTTAGCTTGACTTTGGATAATCTATATGCATAAAAAGGATCATATTATATGCTAGATTATGCCTCATTGGTTTGTATAAGATAGGGGGAATATATGCTAAAATTGAACTTATCAATTATTCTCATTTCCCTATGCTTTGATTATATGCTTAAATTGCTTATATTATCATTACAAATCATCTTGTTTGTCATAATCAAAAAGGGGGAATTGTTGACCTATGGTTAACATAACCTTATTGTTTTGATCATAACAAACAAGAATATATTGTGTCACTAACAAGTGTGCTTCAAGTGTTTCATGTAATGATAAATATTCAAAGCACTCTATGTTCAAATCGTCTCTCAAAGATATAAATCAAAACTATTTGATCAAGCACATGAGAAGCAAAGAAGATTATGAAAGAATTGAAGATATTCAAAGATCAAAATTGAAGTTGAAAAGCATGACATGAAGATCAAGAATTCAAGCATACAAGATTAGAGTTCAAGTTCAAGAGTTTATTTAACCTATGTAAAGGAATAACACTCTCAATCTTTAGCGATGAAATTCAACGAGCTCGAAAATGATTTTTATGCATCAAGAAACTTAATTGAAAATTGGTCACTTGCATAAAATATTTTTATCTAAGTCAAGAATGTCTTTCAAAGGTTATTTGATCTTAAATCATGATTATACTATGTTAAACCACTTTGAAAAACAAGTTAGAAACCTAAAAATCGAGCATTTTCATGTTTTTCAAAAATCAACTTTCGGTCAACCGAACTTTTGGTTTCGGTCGACCGAAACTGGTCAACCGAAACTCCAACGGTTGAAAATGTGTAACAGCTATATGCACTTTCGGTCGACCGAAACTCCAGAAATGGTCAACCGAAAGTTGTTGATTTTGAATATCTTGATCTATAAATAGCCATCACATTCACATTCATTTTCAACAATATAGAAAAGATTTTATAGAAACTTTCTTGTGAAAATTCATTGTTCTTACTTGGTTTATATTCATCTATTTTTATTACAAAACTTTGATTGATCTAAACTTTGTTTTTATCAAATCATCAAAGTTTTTGGAAGAAAGTTTTGTGAAGATTCTTGGTTTTATATTGTTTAAACTTCTTCAACATCTTCACACTATATTGAAATTGAAGTGTAAGTCTCTCTTTGTTCTAAACTTGTTTTAATCTTTTAAAAGAGAGAAATTCCAATTAAGGAACTTTGATTATTTGTGCTACATTTTTCATTATCATTTGATTCATCAAAGTTCCATTGCCTAAACACTTTGAGCTTAACTTATTGTTAATTATTCAAGTGTGGCATCTCTTGGTACTTAATTTGATTCAATATTTTAACAAGAGATTATTTGAAAAACTTTGTTTGATTGCATTGAACTTTTCATTATCATTTGCATCAAAGTTTTTATCTAACACTCGAGCTTAATTCATTGCTATCTATTGAAGTGTTAGCCTAACTCTCTCGGTACTTAATTTGAGTATATCATTTTTCAAGAGAGTTATTTCAATTGTAAATTCAATTCATTATATCTTGTGGTTTCGAGAGCCTTGTGGAAAACTCGATTGTTGGTTTCGAGAGCCTTGTGAAAACTCGATTGTTGGTTAAGGGTAGGTGCCCCTTATTGTAAGTCACCTAAGGATTTGGTACTCCTTGTTGTAAGTTACCAATATAGTGGATTTGTCCTTGCTCGTGACGGAGAGCTCGGTAACGGGGGACGTAGATCACGTTGGTTGATTGAACCTCCATAAATCGCGTTTGCATTCTCTTATCCATTTTACTTACTTACATCGTACTTACTCTATTCTATCAATTTATATTGTGCAACGCTATATCTAAGTGCTATACTTGCTTTATCAATTAAGTTTACACACTTATAGTACACTACATTGATAGTTAAGTTACTTACAACACTAAGTGCTCATACTTGTACACATTGGTTTTTAAGTTTGAGATTATTTATCGAAAAAGTTTTATAAACCAATTCCCCTCCCCCTCTTGGTTAGTTTACTCTTGGGCTAACAGATCTAGCCAGACATTATTCACCAAACATCTTAAGTATGGATTAATGGTTGCACAAATATACATTGACGATATTGTATTTGGATCTACTTCAGAAATAAAATCTAGGGAGTTCGTTATAATTATGCAAAATAAATTTGAGATTAGTGTGGTTGGTGAACTTAACTATTTCTTAGGATTGCAAGTCAAACAATTTAAAGCGGGGATCTTTATTTCACAAGCTAAGTATGCAAAGAATATGGTAAAGAAGTTTGGACTTGAGAATATAAAGCTATTCAGGACTCCCATGGCCACATCAATGAAGATATCCAAAGATGACCAGAGCAAGAAAATCAACTCTAGCTTGTATCACAGCATGATAGATAGTTTGTTGTACCTTACTGCAAACCGTATTGATATAGCCTTCAGTGTTGGAGATTGTGTATGATGTCAAACAAAACCAAAAGAATCTCACTAGGCTATTCTGAAACGAATCATTCAATATGTTAACAGTACATCTAATTTTGGTTTGTGGTTTACTAATGACTCTAATTTATATATTGCAAGATATATAGATGTAGACTGTTCATGAAACATGGATGATAGAAAAAGTACTACCCACATTGGTAACAATCTTATTGCATGGTTGAGTAAGAAATAGAAACATAACTCAATATCTTTGTTTGCTGCAGAAGTTGAGTATATTGTTGCATTTACTTGTTGTACTCAGCTATTTTGGAGGAAAAATCCTCAATGATTATGGTATTAATCAGAACGAGGGTTTCTTTCTGTAATATCTATTTCGATAAGTATTCGTAAAATTTTAATACTTTTAATCAACACAAATATAAAATGCATAAAAATAATAATATTCTATTACGATAATTATTAAAATTTTAAAAACAACATAATTAATCCAAATTATTAAAAACTTATTTGGATAGTAAATGTCAATTTATATATTTAAATAATAAAAGATCGCGAAGTTCAATCATTTTTATGCGTTATTGTTAAGTTCATTGAAAATGCGAATTTATATAATTTCTACATTTGATTATTTTATTTAACATTTTTTTTTCAATTTTCATTCAAAAAATTTATGACAATAATTATAAATGTGTGTTTAATCTCGAACCAACAAATATTTATACTTAACCAATAAAATTATACTTTTATTTAAAAAATCAATTAGTTAAAATATTAAAATAATAATTACGAAAATCTCCAATTATCATGATACGACAATCGAACAATGTGAAAGATCAAAAAATTATATAGAAAATTTTATACCGTATAATCTTTACAGAATTATTAAAATTAAGAATGACTAAAAATATTAGCATCCGCTCAGTAATTTTGTCTATAAATTTATTTACAAACAATACAATTCTCACCCACTTTTTAACTATACACATTTTTTGAAATCACTTTTTAATCACGCATCTTGGAAACGAAACAACAATATTTTTGTTTATAAACGAAACATAGCTTTCGAACGGAAGTTTAGTATTTTCTATAAATTTATTTATAAACAACACATTTTTCATCCATGTTTATTCACACGAGCCGTTTAGTATGAAAGAAATACTAAAAAAGTTTGATCAAGAAAAGATTTCTAATTCTTCAAGTTCTGATCTTAGGTCAGAAGTGAAAGAAATGAAATCTCAAATTTCCAATCTTGAACGTCAGGTTAAAGAAATTAAACTTGATGTTACTCTCCTCAAAAATTCCTCTTCAAAAATTCATAATGATTCTGATTCTTCTTCTTCTGAGCGACACTACAAGAAAAAAGGTCATTTGCAACATGCAAATGACAACATTCATTAATTGCATGTTGCCTTTGATCAATTTTTTTTTGAGTTTTAGCAACATTCAGTAAATGAGTGTTTCTAATAATAAGCTTTTACAACGTTCAGAAAAATGTTGCAATAAGTTTAGTCTTTTGCAACGCCATTGCGAGTTGCAAAATTCTAACAACTGCGCGTTGCAAAATCCCAGCCTTTGAAAACGCGCAGTGCATGTTGCAAAATGATAAACTTATTGCAGTGTGCAATGTGCGTTGCGGAAGGCTACCCTTTCGCAACACGCAGGTGCGCGTTGCGAAAGGTATCCTTTTGCAACGCGCAATGCGTGTTGCTAAAGGATAGCCTTCCGCAACACGATTTTTGCGTTGCAAAAGAATTTTGGGACTAAATTTTTATATTTATCCAAACTTGAGACTAAATTGCAAATCTTAAATCTCTGAACATCAAAACTCGTAACCCTAAATCGCACAGCACAACTCAGATCTTAGCTCTCTCTCTGTAAACTCTATTTCTCCGACCTCAGACCTCAGTTCTCTCTCTGTAAACTCCTACTTCTCCGACCTCATACCTTAGATCTCAGACCTCTCATCTCTCTCGAACTCTCAAGCGCACCCCCTGAAATCCCTCGGCCATCCCCTTTCTTTCCGAAAGACGAAAAACGAAAGAACCTATAACACGCACCATTTGGAGTCCCCTGTGGGCCGTGGTTCAACTTGAACGGAGGAGGGAACACTTCCTTTCTTTTCGAGCAAACTAAAATAGCAGTCACTTAAGTTATAGCTAACTTCATCACCACCACTCTACTCTCCAAATCTCAATTGAGAGGGAAAACTCAAAGCTTAAGCCTTTGCTTCAAAAACAACTCATTGTTGCTGCAAAAAAGATGGCTCTTCACTTGCAGTGCTATCTACAATCCCCAATTCCAAATCAAGGAAGAAGGACAGCTCGAAACCCTCGATTATCGTGACTTCTTTCTCGATAATTTCGGTAGAAAGGTCAATTCATAATTTGTCCTCCTTCTTCGTTAATTGTTTTCATGTAAATTATTATTTTTCTCATTTTGCAATTCCTCTTTTTTATTGAATGTTTGTTATCTTTGTGGGCTTAACCTCTTAATTAAGGGCTTGAAGTATGAATACTGGACATGTTTCTGGCAATTGATGGGGATTTGAGGAGAAAACGAGCTCGAGTCTTGCAATCTTGGGATTTTCGAGAAAGAGGTCAAATTTGAAGAAGAAGATAAACTACCATTATAAATTCATGATTTCAAACCCATTTTGATTGACGGTTCTTTTACCCCCTTTTTTTTCCAATTCATAAACATATAATCTTTTGTATAATTTTGAACATCAATAATTTACTGTTTTTGTTTAGTTGGGTTGAACTTGAAGGAGTTAGTATTATTAGCAATAAACTATTTGGGGTTGTGCAGAATAATGGATTTAGGTGATGAAACGCTGAAGCCTGAAGGCCTTTTGCTCAATGTGTCTGGTGAGTTATAGATCGTTTCTCCATCTGTTGATAAATTGTTATTCTTGTAGTTTGGGTGGATTTTAATCGATGCATTATTCATAAATGGAATGCCAAATTAAATTCGTCCAATTGGATATTGATCTCCATTAGCTACTTCGTAGAAGTTATTGGATATACATAGCATGAGATTTTCTTGATTGCAGACTCAAAATTTCTGTGCTTTTCCATGAAAATGCTTATTGAAAGCAGCGATTCATCATAGATTAAAGGAGTCATAATTCTTTTAACCCTTCATTTTTTCTTCTTTTGATCTTCATTGTTTTTCCCCCTATTTTATATTATTTTTCAGAGTTAGCAAGATCTCCCGGCCTCTCCAAAATTTAACATGGGAGTTCTACTGGTAAGCTTGTATGGTGATTGTATATAATATATGATTTTTCTTTTACTGTTCTCTAAATTACAAGATTCGTGTTTAAGTTGTTCCATATTCTATTTTCCATTTAGCATTTGAAGCACAATGAAATCAAATCCATTGAGTTTTATATTTTTCCTTAATGGCATAATCCAGATCTATGAGCTTGTTTTCCCCTATTTTAGAAAGTGATGAATGATCATTGTTGTCCATTAAATGCAAGTGCAATTTGGAAATTGCCTCATAAACTAATGTTCTGTATAGTAGTTAGTTTCATTGTGTTTGGTGTTTGAAGATTGTTGAAAGCTAGGTACTGCCAGCCACAACAAAACGTGGCTGCAGATTTCTTTTTCTTTTTTAGCAACTAAGTTCGAGTTGCTGCCATCAATTGAGCAGGGGTAGTGGAAAACAAAGATATTATATGCTGCTAATTACTGAATTGCTTGACAAGTCGATGTCCTTATCACCTATTCGAAAATGGCCTGCAAAAGATAATTTTTGGAATGTGCTCATTCATTCCATTTTGGCCTTGGTATTAAATTGTACCTTGTTGACCGTAAGCTCATTTACATGTATATAGGTCTACTTGTTTCAATAGTAGTTGATTCTGCTTAGTGTTATGAGGAATAGAACTCTCTTGGATGGTGGTGGTGTAACTTCTTCAATGTCCATGGGTTTGTCTCACATAGTTATGCACGTTGTTGCTTAATGTTTCTCATGTGAGATAATTTACCTTTCTTTTACACCGTACAAGTGATCAAAGTTGAAGATTATTCATGATTGTTTCCTCATTTCAACATGCCTAAAATAGTATGTCAATTCAATTTGCTTCCTAAACTACTAACTTTATTATCTGTTTTTAGTATGATGGCAAGCATGGTCATTTTCTACAGAATATTGTTTCAAATAATTATTAATTGAGTTGCTTCCTTGAAAGATTTTTTTTTAAAAAAAAATTACACCTTCCTTGTTAGGCATATATTTGTATGTATAGCTACACCTTGAACTTTTGTTTATATTATAATAATTTGGGATAAAATTTTGAGAACACGACTTTCAATCTTGACAACATCAAATATGTCTACTTTCCAAGATTTGGAAGTTTTTTACAATTAACTTTGTTGAAATCACCTTCTTAAACTCTGTGTTGGTTATTTTCCCATTGGGTATTGGGGGTTGGGGTGATCTGGAGGTGGTGTGGACATAGTAGGCAAGATGTGGAGAATTTTTGCTTGGAATAAGAAGTCTTTGCCAAACTTCCCTTAAAATAGTATGTAAATGATGTACTATAAGATCCTATAGCTTATTGACTCATGGTTCCTCGAGTGTAAATTCAAGTGGATACTAACTGTGATTATGATATTTCGTATGATTTATTTTTACATTTTTACATTTAGTGCAGTTAAAGTCATGATAATTATACTTTTATAATGTCTTTGCAGGTAAAAGTAAATTTTGTAGCCCTCTCAGAAGATGATTTGTGTTAAGCCCAGTTCAATCTAGACTTTAGAATCCAGGGAAGTACTCATCTTCTACGATGATTCGTGTTGAAAATTGGTGATAGTAGTACCTTTTTGTATGACTAATGGTCTGCTAGAGATACTGTTGCAATATATAGGGATAATAAATGTCAAAATTTAGATGTGTAATCAAATATGTGAAAAACTGCTGTTGTAGATATTGTTTTAATGTTGGAGAACAAAGTAATGTAATTTTTGTTTTGTATAAAAATATATGTGATCTAATTTTCTTTAAAATGCTTACAATTTATTTTGAGTAGTTGAATTATTTATAGTACATGTATTTCGTATTTTATACATTACGTATATATTTGAGAAATTTGTTGATTATCAATGGAATTATCTATATCGATTTGCGAAAAATAAAAAACAATGTAAAAGTATCAACGACAATGCGCAATGAGTGTTGCCAAAAGTATCAACGGCAACGCGCAACGAGTGTTGCCAAAAGTATCAACGGCAACGCGCAAAGAGTATTGCCAAAAGTATCGACGACAACGCGCAATGAACGTTGTCAAAAGTATCAATAGCAACATGCAAAGAACGTTGTCAAAAGTATCTACCGCAACACGCAAAGAATATTTCTAAAGGTCTACCGCAACACGCATTGAACATTGGCAAAAATATCAACTGCAATGCGCAATGAACGCTGTCAAAGGTCTACCGCAACGTGCAGTGAACTTTGCCAAATGTCTACTGCAACAAGCAATTCAACCTTTTGCAACATGCAATGAACATTGCCATATCTTTTCCCTCTACGGCAACACTGCGATTTGCAACATGCACACGAAAGCTGCAAAAGACCTTTTGCAATATTTTTTGCGCGTTGCCATAGGCTATTTTTGTTGTAGTGCAACTTAATGATTTTGATTCTCTTCAAACTGATGAAGAAAATATTAATGTCATTAATCGTATTCAACTTCAAAAATGGTATTGTCAGATGACGATCATCGTTGACAAAACTTTCAAAATCACCACCAGGGTTTTAATTGATTCAGGTGTAGATCAAAACTGCATACGTGAAGAATTAATTCCTACAAAATTCTTTGAGAAAACTACTGAGCGTCTTTATGGTGCTAGTGGTAAAAAACTCAACATTCAATATAAACTTTCAAAAGCTCATGTTTGCAACTCAAACATTTGTTTCAAAAATATTTTCTATTTGGTGAAAGATTTGGACCAAGAATTTATTCTTGGTATTCCTTTCATTGTTCAAATTTACCCTTTTCAAGCTAACGAAAATGGTCTTCAGACGAACATTTTCTGTCAAAATTTATTTTTCAAATTCACAAATCCTCCTTCTTTCAAGGACGTCAATGCTCTTAAGCAAGCGTCAATTTCTCAAATCATCAATAACATAAATTTCAAAAAACAATATATTTCTTTTCTCAAAGAAGAAATCAAATTTCAGTGGATTTCTGATCAGCTTCAAAATTCTTTTAATAAAGAAAAAATTTCTTTATTTCTCAAACAACTGAAACTGAAGTATGTTCTACTATTCCGAATGCATTTTGGGATAGAAAGAAACATATTGTTTCTCTTCCATACATTGCAGATTTTCATGAATCAGCAATTCCAACTAAATCAAGACCTATTCAAATGAACAAAGAACTCCTCGAGTATTGTACTAAGGAAATCCAGGATTTACTTTCAAAATGACTCATTCGTCCTAGTAAATCTCTTTGGAGTTGTTCTGCATTCTATGTCCTCAATCAAGCAGAAATTGATCGTGGTGCTCCGCGACTTGTAATCAATTACAAGCCTCTCAATTCTGCACTCCAGTGGATAAGATATTCACTTTCTCAAAAGAAAGATCTCCTCAATCGTCTCCTCAAAGCAGTTATCTTTTCAAAATTTGATATGAAGTCAGGCTTCTGGCTGATTCAAATTAATGAAAAGGATAGATACAAAACTACATTCAATGTTCCATTTGGTCAATACGAAAGGAATGTTATGCCTTTTGGTTTAAAAAATGCCCATTCTGAATTTCAAAAAATCATGAATGACATTTTCAATCCTTTTCAAAATTTTATCATTATTTATATTGATGATGTTCTTCTCTATTCTGAAAGTTTAGAACAACATTTCAAACATCTTAATAATTTTTTCAAAATTGTCAAAATTAATGGTTTAGCAGTTTCTGCAAAGAAAATTGTTTTATGTCAAGAAAGTATTCGCTTCCTTGGACATACAATTTTTCAAGGAACTATTACACCAATTCAAAGAAGCTTGGATTTTACTGACAAATTTCCAGATCAAATTAATGACAAAACCTCTCCTCAAAGATTTCTTGGATGCGTTAATTACGTATCTGACTTCGTTCAAAATATCCGAATTCTTTTTCCCCACTCTTCAAAAGACTTCAAAATAATCCAAAACCATGGGGTCCTGAGTGCACCTTAGCCGTCCAAAAGGTCAAAAGTGCTGTCAAAAGTATTTCATGCCTTTCAATTATTGATCCAGATGCCAATCTTATCGTCGAAACAGATGCGTCAGACATAGGGTTCGGTGGAGTCTTAAAGCAGGTTCCAAAAGGGTCAAGTCAAGAACACCTGGTCCGATACTATTCTAGTGTTTAGACTGGTCCTCAAAATAACTATTCAACTATCAAAAAGGAAATCCTTTCAATTGTCCTTTGTATTTCAAAATTCCAAGATGATTTAATCAATAAATCGTTCATTTTAAAAATCAATTGCAAAGCATCAAAAGACGTTTTGCAAAAGGACGTCAAAAATCTTGTTTCAAAACATATATTTGCAAGATGGCAAGCCATTTTGTCGTGTTTTGATTTCAAAATTCAATTTATTCAGGGAAAGAATAACATTCTGGCAGATTTCCTCACAAGAGAGTTCCTCATCAAAAAGAGAGAAATTTCGAGTGAAAGAGAGGCCACCCCAAAAGAGTGTTCAGAAAAAATTGTGCCAATTGGTACTTCAAAATTCAAAAAATAATTGGTTCTCTTCATGGCTTTCTCCTCAAGAAACAAAGGCAAGAAAATTGCCTATTCTTCTTCTCAAAATTCTCTTCCTCTCTCAAACAAGTTTTCGTGTCTTTACGATTTCCCTCAAGATTCAGATTTGAAAATCCCAAAATCTTCAAAATTCAAAAAATATTTTCAAAAACTTTCTGTTAATCTCTCAAAAGTTAACAGAAGTTCTCCTTCAAACATTTCTCCCTCTCATAACAATTGCAACGCTTGTTATGCATTGCACAAATTCTTCACTTTTCAATATGACGCCTCAAAGTGGTATGAATCTAGAATTTCTTCTCGTCACTACTGGGGATCACCGTTTTGCTCAATTAACTTTGAACAAAAATATTATGAAACTATTAATGATTTCAATCAAAATATTAATAGCTTCATTATTCATTTTGCAAATTGTCACCATAGTTATGGTGAATAATAAAAATTCTAATTTTCAAAATAAGGTACTACTGAGTCTAAGAAGTCAGTGGCTATTCCAGTTCAAACGATAAGTGGTAAAGAATCCTCAAATTTGTTGATGGCTATGGACTTTCCAAAAGTTCAGATGAAGAATTTTTCTTCTTTCAAAATTCAAAATCAAAATTCTTGTCATAATCAACTTTAAAAAAGATTCTCTCTTTATTAAAGATTAATTTGTTTTCAAACTTTCGGTAGAGTTGGTGGAGTGGTTGGCAAGCTTTTGGAAAAGCTGCAGACAAGCTACTGTTCAATCAACGACTTTCACGCTTCAATCAACTTTTCAAGATTCCTACTTTTTGGAAAGTAGTCGACAGAGCACTGTTCAATCACTGTTCAATCAAGACTTTCCTGCTGTAAGGCAGAATTAACCTGAGTGATAAAAATTCTCTTTGAGAATAAGTTATCCAAAGATTAAATTCTCACTTCAAAATACTTTCAATATTATTGTAATCGTTCAATATTCAATCTTTCGATATAAATTCAAAGTTCTTTTTCAAATTATCTTCAATTGTTATTTCTTCAATATTTTGTTGTTGTTCTTCAATTTATCCGCAATATTTCGTGTCTACCTAACATGGGATATATATATATATATATATATATATATATATATATATATATATATATATATCCTCTTTTGAGTTTCAGAGGTAAATCCTCATATGAAAGACTCTCATCCCTGCGGAAAGCCCCCTTGATGGAATCCCTCAACTTCTCGAGATTGGACAGCTTTCCTTGGCCTGAATCATATCCCTTCCTCTAAGGAGTGAAGTTTGAAGGAGAGAGAAAGCTCTTTTATCAAATAGGCTAGCTTCACTAAAGAAATTGACTATCAGAACAGAAAGCATACTACCAGAAAAAATACCATCCAAACAAAGGATACCATCTCAGGCATAGCAGAAAGTAAGGTCAACCAAACCAATCTACCCCAGCCACCCAAGCCAATATCGCCGACAAGGAAGGAAAGGCTACTGCCTTGGCTACACACACACACACACACACACACACATATATATATATATATATATATATTTGGAGGGAAAATTGCATTTAATGTTTCTCTCTCTTAACTTCTACTTTTTTTATATATATGTATAGAAGATATAGATTCTATTACTATATTTTGTGATAATACTAGTTCTATTAATTCTAAAAATCTCGTACAACACTCTTGGACAAAACATATTGACATTTTAGACACTATATTTTCAGATAATTGGTCAAAGGTAGGGTTATTATCCTGGAACACAAAAATATTGAGAGTTAGTTAGTTGATTTGCTTACAATATTTTGGATACTGTTAGATTTGAGACTGTACAAAAAGTCATTGGTCTATGCATGATGCATTAAAAGATTCTTGTTTTTCAATGTAAATATTTTTGTTGAGTTCATTTTTGCATGCTTGTATTTTTTTTATTTTCTTATATCTTTTAAAATTTTAAAATTATATAAAAGTGATAAAAAATAAAAAAAAAAAAGAATGGTTATTTCTTCCAAATGTCACATGATGTAAGTTTATGATTGGTTTACGATTATTTGAATGGAATCGGATTGGTCAATCAGTGTGATGTGTACATTATATCATGTGGTTAATTATTATTAGACAAGTACACTTCCGAGACATCTGAAATGGTTTGACTATGCCTTACTTCTGACAGAGTTGTTATCTTTAAAGTGACAAGTATTCCGCTCTTCAAATACCTTTTTGACTCGAGTAAGTAAGTCCGAGGGGTCTTTCAAACCTGGTGCCCTAAAGCCAACTGGCTTGGGAGTCATCGACCTAAAGCTCGCTACAGGGGTCAGTTAGAAAGCAAGTACGAAGAGTGGACTTACACACAAGACATTATAACATCTTTAACTTTTCTGTTTAAGCCTTTATGACTCGGACAAGTACGTCTGAGGGGTTCTTTGAACCTGGTACCCTAAAACCAACTAGTTTGGGAGTTTCCAATCTGAAAGCCCGCTACAGAGGTCATATAGAAAGCCAGTATGAAAAGTTCTGCACAAAGATGGTAAAAGACAGGGACATTAAAAGAAAAAGTCGTCCAATAAAAACCAGTATGAATCAATTTGTCCTTAGACTTGAAAATTGGACAACATGAAAGCATGAACTTATTGTTGAACTAGCTATGTTTTGCTAGATTCCATATTTAATGCGCACATAGCCAGTGTTGAATAATTGCTTGTGTGAGGAATTTTGTTTAATACATGTGGGGAAAAGTTTTATGCGATTTGAACTTAGGAATGACTTGAAAATCCCTGAACTTAGATCATTAGACATCACATCCCTAAATTAGAACCAATCATGCTAAAAGGCAAGTTTGGGGGTAAAATGGTTGGAATTTGTATGTATTGACGGGTTGGAGGTCTGTGGTTCTTGGTTTTACACTTTAGTCATTACAATTTGGTCAACGGGTATAAACCATTTCCAGCATAAAAACAGAAAAATGCTGAAGGTCTTATTCCGCTCTTCAAATGCCTTTTTGACTCGAGTAAGTAAGTCCGAGGGGTCTTTCAAACCTGGTGCCCTAAAGCCAACTGGCTTGGGAGTCATCGACCTAAAGCTCGCTACAGGGGTCAATTAGAAAGCAAGTACGGAGAGTGGACTTACACATAAGACATTATAACATCTTTAACTTTTCTATTTAAGCCTTTATGACTCGGGCAAGTACGTCTGAGGGGTTCTTTGAACTTGGTACCCTAAAGCCAACTGGTTTGGGAGTTGCCAATCTGAAAGCCTGCTATAGGGGTCATATAGAAAGCAAGTATGAAAAGTTCTGCACAAAGATGGTAAAAGACAGGGACATTAAAAGAAAAAGTCGTCCAATAAAAACCAGTATGAATCAATTTGTGCTTAGGCTTGAAAATTGGACAACATGAAAGCATGAACTTATTGTTGAACTAGCTATGTTTTGCTAGATTCCATATTTATTGCGCACATAGCTAGTGTTGGATAATTGCTTGTGTGAGGGATTTTGTTTAATACATGTGGGGCAAAGTTTTATGCAATTTGAACTTAGGAATGACTTGAAAATCCTGAACTTAGATCATTAGACATCACATCCCTAAATTAGAACCAATCATGCTAAAAGGAAAGTTTGGGGGTAAAATGGTTGGAATTTGTATGTATTGACGGGTTAGAGGTCTGTGGTTCTTGGTTTTGCACTTTAGTCATTACAATTTGGTCAATGGGTATAAACCATTTCCAGCATAAAAACAGAAAAATGCTGAAGGTCTTGTTCCGCTCTTCAAACACCTTTTTGACTCAAGTAAGTAAGTCCGAGGGGTCTTTCAAACCTGGTTCCCTAAATCCAACTGGCTTGGGGGTCATCGACCTAAAGCTCGCTACAGGGGTCAATTAGAAAGCAAGTACGGAGAGTGGACTTAGACATAAGACATTATAACATCTTTAACTTTTCTGTTTAAGCCTTTATGACTCGGGCTAGTAAGTCTGAGGGGTTCTTTGAACCTGGTACCCTAAAGCCAACTGGTTTGGGAGTTGCCATATGAAAGCCAGCTACAGGGATCATATAGAAAGCCAGTATGAAAAGTTCTGCACAAAGATGGTAAAAGACAGGGACATTAAAAGAAAAAGTCGTCCAATAAAAACCAGTATAAATCAATTTGTGCTTAGGCTTGAAAATTGGACAACATGAAAGCATGAACTTATTGTTGAACTAGCTATGTTTTTCTAGATTCCATACTTATTACGCACATACCCAGTGTTGGATAATTGCTTGTGTGAGGGATTTTGTTCAATAATTTAAGGGAAAAATACATAATTGAGGGCTTTACAAATACAGATTTCAAAAATAAGACCAAATATATATATATATATATTCAAAAATCAGGTTGTAACTAATATTAATTATTTATGTTAAATAATTAAAAATATTTTATTAATTACACATATTGAGGTCACACCATTACATAATTTGATGACACAAGCCCAAATCTTTTAAGTCACAAGTTTTACAACTGATGTAAAGGTCACAAATTACTAAATCATTAGGTCACACAAATGTCAAATCAGTCAATCTCGACTTTTTTCTAGGTTACAATGTATTAGATTATTAGGTCACAAATTTTTTAAGTAACAATTATCAAATTATCAGGTGAAATTTATATAATTTCTTGGTCACAAATTATAAATCATTAGGTCACCTTTTTTTAAGTCACATTTATCAAGTCAACATTTTGAACAATCAACTTGCAGCTGCCTCACCACCACGACCACAGTTACAGCCACCACTTACGCCACAGCGCGACCTCGACCTCCACCACCACCAGCGACAAACCTCCAACAATCAAACACCATGAACCACACTCACGACCTACAACATAGCCCCATCCCTCAAATTTGTCAAGGTCACAGCATCTCGTACAATCAACACCTATAGCTGTACTACCGCCGCTAACGTCTCAACACCACCACCACGACTATCACCACGGCCTCCACCACTACCTCCAGTAAATTGCACACCATGTCAAAATTCCAAGACCGAAATTCAAAGTCCTTCCCTCATCACCTCCGCCACCATTTCACGTTGGCTGAACCACCACCAATCAAAGTTACAAAAAAAGGGCAAACTACGCCGCCGCCACTGCTAGATGTTGCAGTCGCATCGCTGCTTCAACCAAAGTAGCGGGACCGCTACAGCCAGAATCCCTCTCGATCTCAGCAGGACCACAACTAGATCTACCAGAATCCTACTCGATCTAGCAGCGCGCTGCAAGATTTGTGCAGCGGCTGGCGGTTACCTTGAAATCTCCTGAGACATTGAATAAGTGGTGTATTTAGGGGGGTACGGTGGAACAAAATAGCGGCGTCGCTGCATCGCGCGCAAGCAGCGGCGCACAAGGCGATGCAGTGGTGAAGAGAAGCAGCGGCGCCGCTGCATTGCGCGCAAACCTGAATGAATGTGGAACGGTGGATATGGCTGGTTAGCACTGCCTTTTCTGGTTTTGTGTTTTGGAAGAGAAGGAATGGTGGAACGGTGGAGAAGAGGAAATGTAGGAGAAGAGAGGTAGTGAGAGAATACGAAGAGTTGAATTATTAGGGTTTGCCGGTTTGAAAAGGAATGGTATATAATATGGGTAATTTATTTACTTTTATAATAATATTATTTAATTATTAAAATTTTATTTATAACCTGAAATTTGAAGGAATATGGGTTTTGACTTATTTTTTAATTTGATTCCTAAAAAGCAGGGATATGCGTAATTTCCACATTTTTTAATCTATATATATATATATATATATATATATATATATATATATATATATATATATATATATATATATATATATATATATATTAATAAAGCTAACCGAGATTCTGGCCAATTAATTTTGACGAGATTCTCAATTTCAAATGAATTCCACAAAAGCAATTGCGTTTGGGGCGGTTTCTTTTTTCCCCCCATTTCCTAGTTTTTCCACGGTAACTAAATTAGTGGTGCTCAAAGTGATGGCCTGTTTCTAGATTAATGGGTTGTATCAGTTGTGTATCTGCAATCCAGTTACGCCACACCAAGAAGTAAGAAGAAGGAACTTCCATCTAAATCTATGGCATACCTTTTATTAATATTGGTGGTGTAATCTGAGCCTCTCGTGTTAACATGCACTGGGCTTTTATCCTCACTTCTTCGTCTCCTCTTCTCCTGTATAATTTAAGGTTTCTTTTGGCTGATCTCAATTTTTTTAATTCATTAATTAGAAACCCGTTAGGCCAAGCATCTTATCTATGTATGGAGTTCATGGGTTACCTACTTTGTTTCTCCTGAACTCCACTATGCGTGTACGACATCATGGTTCTCGAACCCTTAATTCTCTTGTCTCCTTTTATGGAAATGTCACTGGCACGAAGATAGCACTGATTGATGGAGTATATTTGGACAAGATTGGTTTCACTGGATATCTAGAGGAGTACAAAATTAACAAGGAAATCTGTCCATTTCCTTGGGCTAAATTCCCTGAGAATTTGCTTCAGCAGGAGACATGTTTGTCCTTGGCTACTCTATTTGTGATTTTGAGATTGCTCTATCTTTTCTTCCCAACTTTGCGAGTATGTGTTCAATTAACTTGTAGGAGGTGTGTTGTAAAATTGAGGAGTTTGTGGGAGCATCCCGTTGCGTACCTAAACTGAGCAATACCGTCGTTCAATTCCCTTAAAGAACCTTGCAAGAAAAGAAATTTGCAGGAAGGAGCTCACTAGGTTGCTGAAATTGGTCACAGCAATCCTGACATATTTTTCATTGATAAAGCAGGAAGACGTAACCCAGAATGTCTTTCAGAGGGAGTTGACAAGGAAAGGGTTTTGAGAGGCTGGACTACCATAGAGGTATCTGATTCAACATCATGTAAATAAATGTAATATCACTGTAATTTTTTAATTCTCAAAAGTCAAAATATATTCAAGTTACCCCAATTTTTAACTCTGTATTATGTTTGTCTTCTTTACGTCTTGTGTTTTTTGGGGTTGTGAAACGGTGAAGTTGCTGAAAGGAAAATAAGTTCTACGCCAAGTTTGCCAAAAATATTTCTACGGGCTAATGGCGACTTCTCTTAGGATTTGAGGACATCTGATTTTTTTCATATTTGCTCTTTGATTTTCTCATTCTTTTTTAGTAATTCATTGTATGAACTTGATTTGGGACCTAAGCTCTCATTTGGGTTATTTTGATCGATAAGATCAATTTTGTTTCTCCCTCAACCTTTGAAAGAAAGAGCTGCTTTCCTCTTCACTCATTGTATGGCAGAGTCAGTTATTTCAAATTCTATTTTCCATTTAATGTCTCGAGGAATTTTATTTTTCATTATCACACAATTATACACATCTTGATAAGTCAGTTTTGTTTAAAAAATTGCATTTGAATTTTTCTTTGTAATGAAAAATTATTGTGGGTTTACTTGACTACATGAGAAGCTTCCAGGTTGAATTTGATGGGTTCTTTGACGATGTTATTTATATGGTGGTTGTTGGACTTGGTCCAAGTGGAGAGCTGAGATACCCAATCCTGTAAAACATGGTTGGAGGTATCCTCTGCCAGTGAGTTCCAAGTAATGGCATATTTAACTATATTTGTTGCTAATTTCGACTGTGTCAAGTTTTTCGTTATACCCTTCCCCTATTACCTACCGAACTATTACATCTCCTCTGAACATAATGCACTTTTTAAACCAGTGTGTCCCAATAATTTTAGACAAGTATTCAATATCAAAGAACATAAACCTACAAAATCTACCATCAATTTGCAAAGAATCTCTAACGTAACATTTTTACCTTGAAACCTCTAACATAATGCTCCTTGCGTGATTCAAGAAAGGAAGCGTGTAGTTATTATCCATGTCTCATATAGGCATGGAGCCAAATTGCACGGGCCAGAAATTACATTATAGCAAATTTCAAATGATTTCCCATTTAGATCTTTTATAATGCGGACTATCATTGCCAATTCACGCTACCGGGTCTGTATTGTTCATATAAACACTGGTAGAAGAAAAAAATTCATTATCTCAACTCTCAATTGATTATTTTTGCCTTTAATTTCTCTGATTTTGGATAATAATTAATTTCAAATTGCTGAATCAACACTTGATGCAATTTTTCTTAAGGTTGATTTTGAAGAACTCAAGTCTGTGTTATAGTCTTCACATTCATGTACTGCAATTTGTTCCATGTTCTGAAAGTTATACAAGAATGTTCTAAAAAAATTGGCATTTCTTGCATGCTATCTCTCTCACAGTATTTACTGGGACTCAGATTGAAGTAAAGGAAGGTAATGCTTCAAAAGTAGCTTCGGTTGATTCTCTCATTTGCCAAGTTGTTTCCAGACCAGAATGCTCTACAACAGTGCAAATTGTAGTTCTTTAAGGGAGATTTTGATGGCGATGAAGAATAAAATTGGACACTTGAAGAATTTAAAATAATATAGTGACAGGGAGGGAAGGCAAGAAACCCCTTCTTACTGGGGATGTGTTTTTTGAACCTTAAAGATGGCATAGGTGTGGTAGGTGATCTATGCTTTACTGACAACTCAAGTTGGACGAGAAGTTGTAAGTTCGAGCTTGGGACAAAATTCGTGGATAGCATTGAGGGGATTAGAATAAGAGAAGCCAGATCAGAATCCTTCGTCGTTAGGAATCACTGAAGAGAATGTTCGGAGTTCAATTGCTTTCTCCTTTCCCCATTCACAGTTCTAGAAAATAGAAAAATTGTGTTAGTTGTACTACATGCATCATAATGATGTCCAGTGTACCATCAAGATATGTTTATATGGATATTATCAAGACTGTCTTATAGGCTTCACATTTGTAGATATATTTTTGTTTAGTTATTTTTCATTAATATCATTTTAGTTTGCATGGTATGAAGCTTCGAATTAAACTAGTATTTCTCTCGTGCGATGCACGGAAGTTATTCAAAAATATCAATTCGATAAGTATTTGTAAAACTTTAATACTTATACATAATTAACATAAATTCAAAATGCATGAAAAATAATATTATACTACAATAACAATTAAAATTTAATAAATAACATATCTAATTCAAATTATAATAGTTTTTTTGAATAATAAGTCAATTTATATATTTAAGTAATATATGACTGTTAATTTCAATAATTTTTATGAACTATTATTAATTTCAAAGAAAATACAAATGTAGTAGTTTATTTAATGGTATATCATGTTTGATGTAATATTATGGTATAATATTAATTTTGTAGAAGACATCAATATATTTCTCACGATTTTTGCATTCTCCTCTCGTATTTAAGTTCTTCCATTTTTCATTCAAAAATATCAATCACAATAATTATAAATATGTGCTTCACTTAAACCCTTGAATATTTGTATTTAATCTGTAACGCCCCGAATTTCGTGGAGCTCGGGACGCTATGTCGTCCTTTAAATCCAATTTTATTGCGAAAATAATTAAAAATTTCAAACATCATATTTATTATTTGAAACCTCTGAAACAATATTTTTGCGGAAGAAATGAATTTATAAAACATCACATCTATTATTTAAAAAATGTAGCGGAACATAATTCTAACAAATTCATAAAAACCTTAAATCTTAAGTTTTAAAGTAAAGTAACAATAAATAATTAAATTGATGACATTTATGAAACTTGACTTAAAAAGAAAATTAACATTACTTCTGATTTTTCAACCGCTGTAACGTCCCGAGTTCCGAGAAATGCGGGAACGCCACTTTTCTAAATTTTGAATGAACTTTATTGCAGAAGAATGACTAAATATTAAATAGCACATTTATTGAATAAAAGTTTAGCGATAATTCAGATGAAATAAAATAATTCGTACAAATTTATTTAAAATGAAAATTCTTGATAAAATGAAATAATTATTTCGAAATTCACGACTTTAAAAAAAAAAATCATATCAATTTATAATTTGCCGCCATTGCCCATCACTCGCCACCGTCTCCGAAATCTGCAAAATTTGTTAAAACAACGGGGTGAGCATTTCAAAATGAAATACTCAGCAGACTCAACTCCAATAATTAATCTACAAGATAATTGGATAAGGAATTATGCAAATAATGTAGTGATATTCTCTTCTTATTTATATGCATCATAAAATGAGTGCAAATGAACATATTCTTGTCTTGTCTCATGCTAGCAAATAAGTTATGACGTGCATAACATAAATTCTCAAATTTATCTCATACGAAATATTCTTGTCTTTTCTCATGCAATTAAGCATATAAAATCACACAAATCCACATAAATACGTGCAATTATAGTCTAAATTAATTAGTGGGGGCGAGTCTACCTTTAACTTTACGAGTTCTCAAAAATCGGAGCAGGAAAATCACGTTGTTCTTCTATATGTTCAAGCGCCTCGTCTAGCCAAAAATAAATAAACCTTAAAGTGGTATTTGGAAATCAAATATTTTTGAAATAAAAGAGTTTTAAAATAAGAAAATAAAAGTTTAGGGATTAAATTAAAAATCAATGATTTACAAAAGCTTATGAGTTGAATAAAATATTTTAAAACCAAAAGATCAAAATAATACTTTTAAAAACTAAAGGGGTTGACTTAAAATATTTTAAAATTTGAGACTGAATTGAAAGGACTTTAAAAACATGAGGGCTGATTAATAAAACTCTTTTAAAACAATGGCTGAAATAAAATGTATTAGGAATCAGAGATTGAAGTTTGATACTTTTAAAAACTGAAAGGACTGAAATAAACATTTTCAAAACTTGGGATTTAGAAGCAAATTTCGAAAATCAAATAAAATATAACAATTATATAAAAATTTCCTCTCTCTCTCTCATCATTTACAATAAGAGAAGAGAGGCGAGAGGGAGAGACGCGACCGGAGAGGCTACTCCGGTTTTAGCCACTGTCGGTGCTTCGCGATCGGCGTTAGCGCCACCGTAGGGTGGTGGCTCTGGTGTATGGGAAAGGGTGGCGTTTGGGGTAGATTTGGGAGTGAAATACAAGACCAAACCGAGGCTGAATACTCGGATTCATGGGCTTTCCGGCGAAGAACTCCAGCCATTATTGAGGTAAGTTATGGGTTAACCTGATTCTTTGGGTTTTTGGGTTTGTTTTGGGTTTTGATATTTGGGATGTTGATTTTGTTGGGGATTGGAGCAGGGGCGGTTGAGTGGTGGTGATATGGTTGATGTTCGGTTTGGGTATGGACCGTGAGGTGTTGGTGGTGGTGTTTGGTTCGACTATGGTGGTTGCAGGGCCGTGGTTGAAGTCGGAAATATATATGCTCTGTTTAGTTTGTGAAAGGTTTTAAGTTTACAGATTGTGGTTGGATTGATGCAGGTGATGGGGGTTTAAATCTGTGGTAGTAGATTATGGTAGGGTTTGGATGTTGATTGGAAAACAATGTTTGTGGTTCGGTTGTGGGAATGGTGTGGTCACTGCGAAGTTGGAAATGTCTTAGTCATGGTGGGCAGTGGACTCAAAAATGGCGTATCGGTGGTGGAGGTGGAGGTGGTTGTGAAATAAAATCTTGGTTTGGGCGTGATGTGGGAAATGAGGTGGTGGTGTTCCAACGGTGAAGGGTGGTGATGGTGTTCAAATGATATTGGTTGGGGAGAAGATACTCACCTTGTGCTTGGAGGTTTCTGAGATATGTCTGTGTGGTTATGTGAGTGTAGTGATTTATATACAGTGTATTGGTTGCCTTCAAAAGGGTAGGCTAGAGTGAGGGAAAATATTGAGGGAACTGGGAAAGAATTATGGGATTGAGGAGTGATCATGGAAAAATCTTGGATAATTCATAATTTGTTAAGCAATAGATTAGCAAATGATGTGATGGAAAAAGGAAAGTATAACCTGTGAATTCTGTTCTTTATATTTGGCAGCTATGACTTTGGGAGGATTGAAGGGATTTGGGCTGATTGAGGAGGTTGAAGGAAAAGTTAAAGGAATAAGACATATCAGTTATGGCATGTAAGGGGGAAAGAATTTTGGGAAGAAGGAAAAGAACGTGAAGTCATCCATTGATAGACAAGATGGAGATTTGGAAGGGAAACTGCTGGGAAAGAAGAGAAATAAAAAAAAATGTGTTGGATTGGTTGGATCAAAACAGTTTGGGATCTAAAATAAATTTTAAAATTTGGATTAAAAATAATAATTTAAAGCTTGGACTTAAGATTTAAAAAAAAAAAAAAAAATAGTGACATTGGAATATTGTTAATAAAATTTGAAATTTGACTATGATTAAAATAACTTAAATTTCACGTATTAATGGCTAGACGAAAAATGTGTTTAAAAATAAATGAGCAAAGTCGTAGCGACACATAAAAATATTTATTCAAAATTGGTCACAAAAATTCTTGGTCGCTACATAATCAATAATTTTTTTTTTTTTTACTTATAAAATCAAATAGTCAAAACTAGTAATAATTACATAAATCTAGCAATTATAATCATATGACCACATGCAATGTTGGAGTAAAACAATTTTACTGAAAATCGTATACCATGTAACATTTCACAGCTATTAAAATTAAGAATGATTAAAAAAATATAATTCATTATTAATATTCACATTTTTTTGCATTTGCCTCTCGTATTTAACATTTTCTCCAAACTTCTTTCAAAAACATCAAACACAATAATTATAAACGTTCTTTTAATTATATGTTCTTTATACTTAAATCTAAATATTATACTTAAATTGGAATATTATTTGTATTCAAAAATTATTGATAACATAATAGAAAATTATAAATTCCCATATAACAATAATTTACAAATATAAAAATATATATTTATATACAAAGTTCAACCGAACAATTATTCCCTTTCTATTGTATAAAAAAATATATAATTTCTCAAAAAAAAAAAATAGAGAATTCTTTTTAGTTTATATGTAGATTATTTTATTGGTGTAAAATGAGCAAAAATTAATTTTTTATAAAAATATGATATTTTGTAATTTGTAAATTTTTTGTAGAATGTGTAATCGAAAATTTGAAATTTTTTTTATAGAATGTGTGATCGAAATTTAATATTTGTACGTGTATTAAAAATTATTATGATAAGATAAAAAATAAGACTAACATATTACAAAAAACCAAATTACAAAAATATATATAGCATGACCAAAAAAAAGAATAAGCACGTGTTTTGTAAAAGTAAAAAAAGGTTTATAAACTATAGAATTTTCGAAATCACTTTTTAACCACATACATTTTCTATCTTCAATTTTACCATTATTTTTTTTACCTAAATATGATAAATAAATCAGTTTATAAACCAAACATTATTATCAAACAGGGACTTAAAACAAAAAAGATAAAAACAAATGAAAATAATAATAATAATTGCTTGGAATAAAAAAAGATTTTGGATGGAACTTTTCCACTTTTATATATAGAAGTATAGATATAGATTTATAAACAATATAATTTCTCAAACTATTTTTTAACTACACACATTTCTTTTCACTTTTTAACCACACACATTTTCTATCCACTTATTAAAAACATCATTTTTTGCCACATTTTACCAATAAAATAATCTGCACATAAACTAAAAAACATTCTTTAAAAACCTCACATTCTGAAAAAATCTACTATTTCAAACCTCATTATTTGAAATAATGTGTCGTGTTGCTATTAAACCCTTGTTTGAGATCCGTTATTTCAAATAACGTGGTTTGTAAAATTTTTGTCGAATGTGAAGTCAAAATTTAATACTTGTATGTGTATAAAAATTATTAAGACAAAATGAAAGATAAGAATAACGCATTACAAAAGGCTAAATTATAAAAATATACATAGTAAGACAAAAAAGTTAAGCCTCAATTCGTTAAGTGTAATGATTATGATTTATAAATCAATTTATAACCTACACAATTTCTTAAATCACTTTTTAATCACACATTTTTTCTCTTTCATTTTTTAGCCACACATATTACCTCGAGATTCACAAAAAACTAATTTATAATTAGCTCCATAGACACGAACAGAAAAAAAAAAAATTGACACCAATTAATGCCCACAGCCCACTTTAGCACTTTCTCCTTGCAATGCAAGCTTCTCAACATGCGCAACATCCATTGCAATATTATTATTATTATTATTATTATTATAATTATAATAATAAAAAAAATGGCTTGGGCGGGAAATGAAATGGGAGAGACTATCACCTTTTAAAATATAGTATAGATTTATGTTCAAAATGAACGGGGCAGTTGCAGAGATTCTGGAGCAAGTTTAAGGGTAATTATAAGCATTTACAAAAGGTTGTACAAGGACGGCCAAAAAAAATTGTTATACCGACGTACCTTCCAAAACCAGGATATCTGTGGATCAGTTTCTTTATAGCCATTTTATTCTGTATATGCTTTCCAATCCTCCACAGAAATTGCACTTTCACAGCCATGTAGCATCATGTCAAGATCTTCAGGATCTAAGCTTCGGAAAAAGGATCTCTGGAGTTTTTTGCAACCTATAATGTCAGCAAAACCTTTAGCAAAATGGGCCACCTGTTCAGTTATGGACTTCACGAAGCGATGCTGAATAAGATAATCAACATAGAGCTCCCTATTTTTACTATTTACAGTAATGCTTTTCCCACCACGGCAGAGCTCCACAAGCTTTCTTGATCCTAGCTCTTCAATTTCATGAACAAAGGTCAGACCGAGAGCATCTTGATCAACTGCCTCAGGATCCATCTCCAATATTTGCTTGCAGCTACTATACAAATAAGGATCTGCATCCTGTATATCTCCTAATGAAATAGTTTCCCCAGCTAATTGCAGAAAGAACACACGATCAAAGATTATGCCAATTTGTACTTTATGCATTAATGATAAGGCAATCACCCTGCCAGAGAAGCTAAAATATTCAAGGTGCAAAGGATCCACCTTAGATGCTGCAATATAAAACAGTGCAAAGGAAGGAAATTATTGACCTGTCATATGTTCCGACATTACAAATACTTAATTTGTAACATAAGTAATTTGTAACATGTTTAAACTTAACACAGTGCTTTAGATGTTCTATATAAATGAATAGAGACATTATAGCCAATTAATAGTAATTTGTGAAAAAGAAGCAAAAGAAGCTGTAAATTAATGTCACAGCAAATTCTTTGATTTCTGCTGAAGCACAATTTTGGCATGGTGATTTTGTGGGAGGGATTTCTGGGGGAAAAAGATTTGAGGATAGAAACATTAAGAAAAGGACAGGGATGGCAAGTAGGTTGACATATGGCTTTACAATAGAGGGTGCTCAAGTAAAAGTTTTACAGAGATGAGGACCCTTTACAGAAATTCCTTTTTTTTTCCCCAAATAAAAGAGCAATGACATACAACCACCTCCGTACAAAAACTCAGGTCAGGACAAGAGAATGGAGGCACTTCTGAGAGAGATAACGAGATCAACCTGTATTGTATTTTAGTTGTTGGTATTGTAGAGGTAATTTCATTTCGAACTTCTGTAATGGGAGTAGTACTCTACTCCCACATTCATAACTTCATATAATTCTCTATATTCTCCTCTCCTTGTAATTAAACAGGAAAGGTCTTGTATTAATTTTTTTATCAGCAAATAGGATTCTTAGGAGGAGGACAAGGACAAGGACGGGGGGGGGGGGGCTGGACAGGAAAAAGGAGAGATCAACCCCCCTTTCCATCTTTTATCAAATTAACATCCTTTCCATTTATGTAAACGTTGCTCATCAAAGTAAAGTGTTGGTGTACACCTCAAAAAGATAAAAGCACTCGACTATGTGACTGAGCCCATACATTTATTACCAATATACTGCTGTTATGATCTACAATCATCCATTCAAAAAGTTAAAAATGTAACTCTTCCGTGCGATACACAGGACACAATGCATGTATCAATTAAACACAAATTACTCCCTTGTACTTTATGCCCCAGCTTGTGCCTCATTTTTTGAGAATAGATTTTGTAAAAAGTTCTTGAGAATGTGGAGTTAAGAAGGAAAAAGTTTTGGGTTTACATGCAAAATTATTTTATTAGGAGAAGTGTGGTTAAAAATGAGTTTAAAAGAATGGGGATCAAACAAAGGCTATCTTTGACACCAAGCTGGATTTCTCTTACTGAAATTTCAAGCACGTGTATTTTTGTCTAACACCTTCCCATCTTTAGTTGCTCCTATTTGAACTTCAACCTCATCTATTTCCTGGGGTGCTTCATAAACATATAATGTCAAAAAAATTTGCATAATGATTAGAGATTGAGAACTCTCGGTGCTTAATCAAAATACAATGCTAACATTCACAAGTATCCTGTATAGTTCTGCTTCCACTAAATTATTTTGGGGGGGACAAGGCAGGTTGTCATTTTTTTCATCTTTCCCATGTGCAGTTGTTGTCGAAGGTATTTCACATACCATTTAAAAAATAAAAGAAAAAAAAAAAAAAAGAAAAAAAAAAATCAATTTGTAAAACCAGTATCAATTACAGATTCTCAAATCATGTTAAAGAGGAGGATTCAAAAAGATGAGATCTTTAAATACTCCTATATTTTTTTCATTCAATGTGCATTAAAGATTTTTAGAAGACGATAATCAAGGTAGAATTCAATCAATGTTTTAAAAACCATTCAGCACAGTCAAGAATAAATTACATTTAATATTAGAATTGGTTAAACCTCAAAAGGTTACTCCCTCAACAAAATAGAGATATATATGCTGTGCTAATAGTGTTTATGTGACGAGATAAGCATAGACGACAGTGTATCTCTATTTTCATTTGCTGCACCTGTACATACACAAATAAGCTTGCATTGCTGCAAAAAATATTTGACATTAATCACACAAGGCCTTCACTAATAAATTTTTAAAGAAGTAGGTCACTCAAAACAATGACACCTTACCTGGATTTGGAAAGAACCTTCTGCGATCCTTAGGGCAAGCGACAAAGAGGGCATTTTGAGGGTTGAAGATTGCTTGACATACCAAAAAGAACCACTCCCTTAGAACGCCCGGGCCCGTGGCCTCCTCATTCTTGAACTCCATAAATAAACCAGCACGCAAAGATTGTGAGTCCGCATGTGCAATGTACTCAAATGATTCTGCCAAAAACTGTGAACGATCAATTAGCATCTCGTGCAGCTCTTCATAGTCGTCCTTTGTCTCGGGAAGCATCATCATCACTAAATGCCTCCTCACCTCAAAATTAGTCACTTCCTTGTGCTTAAGAATCCACTTGTGATCATCACTCCTCTTTGCAAACTTGACAGTAAGATAACACAAGGCATCCTTCCTCTGTCTCATTTTGTCCCAAAACAACTCCTCTGCACCCTCATAAAGTTTTGAAATACTGTTAAGTTCCTTTAAAATCGTCAGATACTGACACCATCCAAAGAAAAGGGTCTCATTATCCAAACTCCCTCGCATCTCCAGGTGCTCATCAATTTTCCCCAAACAGTCCACCATTATTCCTAATAAATTATTGAAAATTCCGTGCAAATGCGTAATCTCCTCCCCATCAGGCACCGGCAGACAGTTATTCTCTCCCAGAGGAAATCTGATTGGGCCACAAGCCACAACTCGCTCCTCGATCTTCTTCCTCACTGCAACCACAAAGGCAGTGAAGTTGGGTATTTGACCCAAAATTCAACAATGGAGACTAATTAATTAGGTAAGAATGGTTGGTGAAGAACTTGTTAGGTATTGAACCAACAATTCAACATGAAGACTAATTAATTAGGTAAGAATGGTTGGTGAAGAGTTAGGTGAGATAAGTTGGTAAGATTGGTTGGTGAAAGAATTTGTTATTCCCAATCCGTCCCTAATCTTTGCCTATAAATAGAGATCAATTGTTGAAGAGAAGAGCACCACAAGCACAATTGGAGAGTGCCAAATATTGTGAGTCGGTGATCAAAGAGAGAAAATTGTGAGCCTAGCATATTGTGAAGTTTCTTGTAACTCTTTGTAGTGTAAGTCAAAGGGTAGAAATTATATGTGGTAAAGCTCGTTTGTTGTATTTTCTCTGTGGTCTGTGGGATTGAGTTGGTGAGTGAAAGTCTATATATTTGTAACAATTTAATATATAGTGAAAAGCTTTGGCGAGGGTCCGTGGACGTAGGCATTTTGCTGAACCACGTAAATTTCTGTGTTCGTATTTATTTTCTTATTTGCTTATTTTATTTTGAAAATCGAAAGATCCTGTGGGAAAAGTAAAGTGGGAATCGACGTGTCGAAATTCCCAACAAGTGGTATCAGAGCTACAGGTGGTTCAAATAATTTGAAGCGAAAGAAAATATGTCTGTCAAGTACGATGTGGAGAAATTTGACGGAAGAATCAATTTTGGCTTGTGGCAAGTACAAGTCAAGGATGTCTTGATTCAGGCGGGTCTGCACAAAGCTTTGAAGGGAAAACCAACTGAGAGTTCTGACAAAGAAATTGAATCCAGCAAGACTGATGAAGATTGGGAAGATTTGGATTTGAAAGCTGCTAGTACAATACGACTTTGTTTGGCCAAGAATGTTCTTGCAAATATTCATGGGATATCTGCTGCTAAGGAACTTTGGGAAAAACTGGAAGAGTTGTATCAGACGAAGAACTTGTCAAATCGCTTGTATCTGAAGGAACAGTTTCATTCGTTGAGAATGAGCGCAGGTACAAAAATCTCCGACCATCTTAGTGTTCTTAATGGGATTGTTTCTGAACTGGAATCTATTGGAGTCAAAGTTGAAGATGAGGATAAAGCGTTGATGCTCATCAGGTCTCTTCCATCCACGTTTGAGCACATCAAACCGATTTTGATGTACGGGAAAGAAACGGTGGATTTTGCTGAAGTTACAAGTAAATTGATCTCTGAAAAGCGGCGATTAGGTGGAGACGATAATTCATCTAATAATAATTTGCTTGTTACTGAAAAGTGGAAGAGAGTGAACTCCATGAAGAAGAAGGTGACATGTTGGAACTGTGGTCAATCCGGGCACGTGAGAAGAAATTGTCCAAAAGGTGGAGCGGATACGGCGAACTGCTCGAAGGACAATGCGACTCTCCTGGTGGAGGGTGGTGATGATGTACTCTGAGTAAGATGGGACATCCTCATGGCATGGTGCCAGTTGCCATGATAGAGGATGTGTTCTTACTGGCACGGGTACTGTGTTCGCATACAGCATTGGTTTGGTTTAGATGCAAGGTATGTGGTTTTTGTTTATGTCGATGGCTGATGAACTTCCAAGGAGAACCAAACATGAGAGTTGCACCATAAATTTCAGCAAATTTTGTTTCGACATGTGCCGATGAAATTCTCGGAGTTCGTTGATAATTCTGAGTGGTTATACTCATATGGTGGAGTATGAGATCTGTTAAAGTGGAAAAATGCTTGCCTGTTACCCAATGGTTGAATTTGAATGTTTTGGCTTGGAGGAATTTTGTGTCAAGGTGGAGATTGTTGGGTATTTGACCCAAAATTCAACAATGGAGACTAATTAATTAGGTAAGAATGGTTGGTGAAGAACTTGTTAGGTATTGAACCAACAATTCAACATGAAGACTAATTAATTAGGTAAGAATGGTTGGTGAAGAGTTAGGTGAGATAAGTTGGTAAGATTGGTTGGTGAAAGAATTTGTTATTCCCAATCCGTCCCTAATCTTTGCCTATAAATAGAGATCAATTGTTGAAGAGAAGAGCACCACAAGCACAATTGGAGAGTGCCAAATATTGTGAGTCGGTGATCAAAGAGAGAAAATTGTGAGCCTAGCATATTGTGAAGTTTCTTGTAACTCTTTGTAGTGTAAGTCAAAGGGTAGAAATTATATGTGATAAAGCTCGTTTGTTGTATTTTCTCTGTGGTCTGTGGGATTGAGTTGGTGAGTGAAAGTCTATATATTTGTAACAATTTAATATATAGTGAAAAGCTTTGGCGAGGGTCCGTGGACGTAGGCATTTTGCTGAACCACGTAAATTTCTGTGTTCGTATTTATTTTCTTATTTGCTTATTTTATTTTGAACATCGAAAGATCCTGTGGGAAAAGTAAAGTGGGAATCGACGTGTCGAAATTCCCAACAGTCCTGTACTTCATTGAATGAAGGCCCCATGCATGAGCTTGTGTCCATGCTTAACAGTAGATTGTGCGACAACTTAGCTGCTAATTCCCCAACAAGCGGAAAAATATCATGAATCCCTATCATCTCCTTGTGTTCTCCAATCTCACAATCAACCATTGTCCCCAAACTACTCCGGCACAAATTATATAATGGATCATAAATCCCCACCGCCCCACTTAGCAACTTACAGAATTCCAAAACAATAGGTGCACAAAGATGATGTGTATTCTTAGGCAAAACATTCTTAATTGAACTAATAAACTGTCTTATAGCATCATCTGCCACATCCCTATTGGGTTTATGAGAGGACGTATAGAGCATTACCATAGCAGCAGGGGCTGAGGAAGAAATGAAAATTTGCAAATGGCTCGATGCTTGATTATAATCCATACGCGGGGTTCTGGAGAGGAACTCCAGAAGCATCGATTTGACAGTTTTTGAGGGAACCAAATTGGGTGGTGGCTTAGCGTGGTTGTTCTTGTAGAGGTAGAAAACCATGGAAACCACGTCGTCCATGAGCTGCCAGGCCAGGGGGTGCTCGGTACTCCTCATGCGGCCTACTAAATGTAACCCAGCATCGTTCTGGACATTACACTCAGCCAGAGTATGGTCCCACTGCAGCTGTTTCCCCCGGTAAATCAACCGCTGCTCGATGACAGGAATTCCAGTAATCTTCTGAATTTTCTCATGGATCTTTTTGATGGTGTCGGTGCATTCGGCTTGAACGACAAGGGTTCTCTCGGAGAGCGTACGGACAAGGGTTTTCTCAGGTTATCTCTTCGCTAAGTTTTCTATCTTGTCAGACCTTCCGCTGTTCTTTTTATTCAAGTGCAAAATCTTCTTACAGGGAGAATTGGAGGTTGTGAAAGAGGTCAATAGCAAAGCTATTGCAGAAAACAAAGACAATGGTGATGGTCAGATCAATGGAAATGAAGACGATGGTGGAACTTAAGTAAATAAAGTTGTCATGGAGACAAGTAGAATGTCATTCTTGATGCTGGGGTTGGACTTGCCACCACCACCTCTTTTCAAGGACATCATGGAGAAAAACATTATCCCACATGTCTGACTATTAATTTTTTTATTTTTATTTTTTATTTTTAGTTCCATGTGTGGTAACTTTCATATATTTGACATTTGTGGCTCTGCTTGTTAAATTTTTTGTGTTTAAAAACATGTTTTTTGTTTTGTTTTTTTTTTTTTAAGGTAAAAAATGTGGTTGAAAATCGGAGAGAGAATATGTTTGGTTAAAAAGTCGTTTGGGGAATTGGGATGTTAAAAAACATGTTTTTTTAACATTTTTACCGAACATAGGCTGTTATTTTGTATTGAGGTAGATTATTGTTTGCTGAAATTGGAGGGCTACATCAGGGCAGTCTCAACTAGCATGGTGTTTTTTACTCGGGCAATGTTACAAGCACCCATCTTTGCCCTCAACCTTAACAACACCCTCACATGGGGGATGAGACCAATAGTGGGACCGCATTAATGAGGAGACAGATCCCACCACACATGTGAGGGGGTGGTCACACTTGGGGGTAAGGATAAAGGATGGGGTGCAAATGGATTAATTCTTTTTACTCATCCCATGGGCCATGTCTAATATCAATCTCATACGTTTTTGTTTGTTAGCTACTTACAAAAGCTCTATCTTTTATCTTGTTTGGCTACCCAATCAAGACTAGGCTGCCTGTTATGTGCCTATTTAGCTCCTACCTTCAACTGGGATGGTTGTGAAGCATTAATTCTTGATCAGATTGTGGGGATGTGTTGCCAAATTCTATTAAAAAAGGTAATTGGATTTGCGATGCAGCTTTTATTTATGCATGCATCCGTTCTCTACATCATTCAAAGGAAGTTCCAGTTCGTGGCTGAGAAAATATTTCTTCAGTTATACTTGCTATGGACCTATGGTATCTGAACTGATATTTTTTAGATGTGAGTTTTTAATGAAATTCTCCTGTAAAATGCATTGTTAAATGTCCATGTTACTTCCACACAATAGATGCATCGGCCATGGGGAAAAATGAAATGGATAACTTGTGTCAACTTGACTTATTCCTTGCATTATGTGATACTAATACTAATGCTAATTTTCATTTTCTTTTGGTGACTCCGTTCAAAAATTGAACTCGTTATTCCACCTGTTAAAATGCTTTCAGGTTCCACTTTTCAACATACTAAAGAAGTTTGATGGTGAGTCTGTGACAGAAGTTGTGCGGCCTCGTTTAGCAAGGATGAGATACCGCATTACGAAACTGCCTCAGTATCTTATTCTGCACATGCGTAGGTTTACGAAGAACAATTTCTTCGTGGAGAAAAACCCTACTCTTGGTGAGCATCAATTTTTATGCTACATTGTAGTAAAGTCACCTATCGAGTGAATCGGTGGGAAAGGTTGTAGCAGGGATATAATTGTCTTGCGAGTCTCTATACCTTCTATCAAATGATCCGTATAACTGATGGCCTATTTGGCTTACTTAAAAAGTACCTTCTTTTAGAAATGTGTTTGAGCTTATTGTAACGATTGCGTTAAAGAACATAGGCTATAATGTAGCTTGCTAACTCTAGAAAGTGTATTAGTTCTTAGTACCCTGTCTGTGCACGGTTTTCTGAGGTCCTTGTCATAGCTGTGGGGCATCTATGACAATTTTCCAAAATCTGTTTGACCCTTTTTTTTTAAAGCTTATACTTCTACTTCCATGGCTAAATACAACACAAAAGTACTGTGCATTGACATGCATAAAGCACTATTCCATTTTCATTTCATCCTTCAATCTGTAATCTGAGATGGGGGTTGTTGACAACATATTTATACTGATTCTGACGAGATCCTATTTGTCTGTCACAGTTAATTTTCCTGTGAAGAATCTGGAATTGAAGGATTATATTCCTCTACCTGCACCCAGAGAGAATGACAAGTTGCGGTCTAAGTATGATTTGATTGCCAATATCGTGCATGATGGTAAACCCGGTGAAGGATCATACAGGGTTTTTGTTCAGCGGAAATCGGAAGAACTATGGTGATTTTACATGACCATTTTCTTGGGTTTTGCTTCTGTTATTTTTCCAAACTTCATATTGTTGACATACTTATTGCCTCTCCAGGTATGAGATGCAGGACCTTCATGTATCAGAAACATTGCCCCAGATGGTTGCGCTTTCTGAGACATATATGCAAATATATGAGCAGCAACAGTGACCTCTATTTTTGATGCATTTACTTGGGTGGCGGACAAAACAACTCTCGAGGTTCTGATATTCCCTGCATTGTTGTAGTTGCTTTTACAAATGGTATTTCAAGTGTATTTGTTCGTTTAGCTGAACAAGAGCATTTACATCTGAAAATTTTCTTTTTTATTTGTATCCATTTCGAATTTTGTAATGACTAGAGTGCGGAGCATTTGCATAAGTTAACGTATCAGAATAGTTCCCTTTAAGTGACGAGTTCTCTTAAAACATATATAAAGGGGATATTTGCGCAATATTTGTCTTGTAATCAAAATTTTGCTTTCATTAACCTTTCTGTATATTGAGATTAACGGGAATCTTGCAAGTTCACATTTCAATAGCATGAAAGACTAATAATTTGGTTTTTCATTCTTATTTCTTCTGAGGGTTATGATTTACTTCGTTGGATTCTATATCTGTAGTAAGTTATTCAATTTAATGCATCATACCAAGCACTTTTATGCTGTTTAAACATGTAGGTGATTGCCATTGCTATAAGCACAAGTTCGGAAGGCTGTTTCTTTTGAAAAACCGGGGTTTAAAATGTGTGTATAAAGGGAGGTGATTGTTAAAATCTTGCTGGTGTATGATGTTGTTGTCAAGTAATAAAGATTTTGAAGTAAAGTATCATTCTTATTAGGATTACTTAATTCGATTTTAATTAAAATTATCTCTAATTGAATAGCAAAGTATGATTGAGTTGATTTATGATTAATTAACCTAAGGGCCCGTTTGATTGCAAGCATGGAAACATCCAAAGAAAATAAGGAATTTGGTTGTGTGATTGTAAATGGAATTGGTATTTGAAAGTGTGGTAAATGTAAAAAATGAATTCTTAACTAAATTTGAAGGAAATATTTTCCAGGTTTTGAAGGAAAAACACAAAGGTCAAAACAAGATTATAGATGACAATTGAGTGGGAAATCTCTAATTCTTACGAGGATACAACCCAAACGAGCAAGGAATCCTTGACAAAAATGAGAATGGGATGGGGATGCGAAAATTCCTCGGGGCAACGACGAGGACGGGAATGATGATCCTCTCCTCGATATTAGCCCCGTTCCCGATTAATAATTTTATGTAATAAATTAGGACCTAGTAAGATGCACAATCAGATTCACAAGCAGGATGACAATTCCTACTACAGGAAAAAAAATTTAAATGTGTAATTATTATGTTGTCCTTTTATGATTCTTCTAGTTTTCTGATGATATGTCTATATCTTCAAATTTATTGTTAACATAAAATGCGTAATATATACTATTATATGTTAAGGTTTCTTCTTCAATAATTATATTTAGTTCTTCAATTTTTTTATTCAAGTCACTAATTATTCTTCCTTTATTTACTATAGTAAATTTTGAAAAATCTATAAATGAGGGTTCTTTTATTGCATAATCTAATAAATTATAATATCTTACTAAATCTTCTCTTATATTTTCTAATTGTTTAATTGTTTCTTCTCTTAAATATTTAAAGTCGTTTACTTCTGAAGGACTTAATCTATTAAAGGTTCTGAATTCATAAATCATAAAACTAAGGCCCTGTTCTTTTTTGCTGTTTTCAGTCCGTTTTGAGTTTTCAATTTTCGGAAATATCGAAAATGCGTTCACTTTGCCCATTTTCAGAAATTCGTTTTCCCAAAAAAAAAAAAAAAAAAAAAATTCAAAGGAAACTTAAAATGAGTTTATTGCGTTTTGGATATTTTGTGTTAATATTTTTTTATTATTATTTTTTTATTTTTTGTAAATGTGAGATACTTCCTTCACTTGAAGTTCTTATATTATTTTACCATTATATATAGATCCATGTTAAAATTTTTTTTTTTGGTAAATATGAGACACTTCGTTCACTTGAAGTTCTTATATTATTTTACCATTATATATAGATCCATGTTATTTTTATTTTTTTTGTAAATGTGAGATACTTCATTCACTTGAAGTCCTCAAATTGTGTATGCCGAAAAGTAGAGAATATGTGTAAAAGAACACCTAAAAATTGTGTAAAAGAACACTCCATTTGTCTTCCGAATATGGGACTCAAACTCACCACATTCTTACAATTGCTGGTGACATAAATTTAAAACTAAAAATGTGATATTATGCGACAGACTGCACGACAAGACAATATTATTTAAAAAATGTAAAAAAAAAAAAAAATTCATGAAATTACCTTGGAGAAAGAACAGAATCCACTTGCAAATGATCTGATCATAGAAACTCCAGTTAAGCAAATCCTACAGCCATCAAGTTGCAATATAAATTAACATAGATTGCAGAAAAGTTGCAATATAAATTAACAAGATTCTGTACATACATATACATTTTGAAAGCAGAGACTCCACATGCAAACATTAGCATAAAGGTTTATAATGGTTAGAGTACCTAAAAGTTACTCATAAGTAAATAAGTAGGTTTATGAAGTAAATAATTCTTTTCACTAATGAGATTTAATTCTACCACCAGTCAGTAAAGTTGAAGGAAAATTCTACTTCTTCGCACGTTTCATTTGTTTCTAAAGAATTTTTAATTTTGAATTCATGGATGAAATATGGTGATAAAAAGGATATAGCCTGAATGGGTTTTCTCCTTGTCTGACAATAATTTGTTGATTATGTACTACTAAAAAAAAAAAAAAAAAATTTAAGATTCTTTGAGAAATCCCTAGAGAAAGAATCATTTTAATCGAAATAAATCATTTACATTTATATTAAATTAGCCACAAAATAAAAAGAAAAAAAAATTCACGACCCCACCAACGTAAATCAGTACATGCAAAATCGCAACATACAGAATAAGGGAAAAAAATCTAAACACACCGAGAGAAAAATTCACTAGACCAAGAAATTACCAGCTTCGATTAGGTCTCAAAAACCAAAGTACACGACCGTCGATTGCAAGAAACGACGAAAGCTGCACTCCAGCACACGAACGACCTGCAACGATGAAATCTGCACTCCCGCACACGAATGATCTGCAAACGCGACGACAACATTATCGGAGGAAAAGAGACACAAATCTACAAGCAATGAAAAAGAAGACATAGATCTACACAAAACATCAAAAGGGCAAAAAAAAAAAAAGGAACCTTTGATGATAGCGGTACACGACGGACACAGTCAATCTAGGGAGAAGATTCGCGAAGAAAGAGAGTAACAGCGAGAGCGAGATGAAAGATGAGTTTATTTTCCAGAGATGTGTATGTGTATCTATCTGTATGGACAAAATGAAAAGCGTCACGAAAGGAAAAAGGGAAAAACGCGTTATAGGCTTTCTAAAGTCGTCATTTTTCGTCTTTCAACAGTAATTTTGTAACTTGATTATATATATATATATATATATATATATATGGAAATTATATAGTGCCCCCAGTGAGCACCTTATGGTGCCTATTGGGGGCAGGTGGTAGCTCCCTATTGGGGGGTTGTCGGCGGGCCCCGTCTGACAACGAATGCTCATCCTTCAAGTGACGGGTGGGTATTGACATGGTGTCCCCAAGATCCCCTCTGTGTGTGTATATATATTTCAAATGGTTATTTCGATTTTTTCATATTTATTTTTTTGCACTCTGATTTTAACATGTACGTGTGTATCCGGCATATTACGCTTTAGTTTGAAATGCAACTTTTTTATTATGTAGCCTTCTATTCAGAGTCTGTTTGGTAATGTGAAAAATTTTGATTTTTGTAGTTTTTTTTTTTTTTTTTTTTTGATGGATGTGTGGTTTAAAAATGTTTGAAAAGTAAAAAAATGGTGAGCTTGACTAAGAATGGATGGTTGAGATTGATTTTGAAAAGTTGTGGTAAAAGTTTTACCTTTACCAAACAAGCTTTCAATTTCTCATCCTCCAAAATATTCGTATTTTTTAATTTTTTTGTACTATAATTTTAACATGTATGTATATTTGATATATTTCACTTTAATTTAAAATACAAATTTTTTTGTCATATATCATGCGATTCAATTTCTCATCTTTTATAATTATAAATAAATCGACTTTTATACCACACATTGTACACTGTTAAAATGATATTTCAATCAAGAGCAACAGAAAAATAATATGTCAGATAGCATAGCCAAACACGCTATAAACCATTTGCAATTCGGAATGGAAGGAAAAAACCCAAACGAGCGAGACGATTCAAAGGCTCCAGTAAAATCTGCAACTTTGGCGGTGGGTCTATAGGCAACGGGCGACTAGGCTGCCGGGAAAATCCTAACAGGTACTAGTCCGATGCATTTTATCCTTTATTATGTATTATCTCCTCTATGTATTTTATTGATGTGTTCGATTTGCTTGGTAAGATTGCATTAGTTGAGTTTATTTTAATCACCGACCGTAGGGACGTATTCTCCCCTGCGATCCAAAATTGGCAATGATGTCTGTCTTCAAAAATATCTCTCAATCAACGCTGAAATTTCATCAAATCTCACCAAAAATTGTCAAAAAATCACCAGTTATCTCAAATTTCCTACCGAAATCTTCCCTCGGTATCAAGCATCGCTCGAGTTCGTAAGAAGGTAGAGAAAGCCGTGGTCTTTACCATCCAAACAGAAGCGGAAGAGAGAAAGAGGCTGAAGAAGAAAATTGGCGTTTTCCAAAATCATTCAAACTGAAAATCCATCAAGAGTCAGGCCATCAGCGCAAGAACAAATTTCTTTTCTCGTTTCCGTGCCTTCTTGGTTCTGTATCTCGATTTCCCCAGGTTTAGTTGGTTCTTTGTATGGGCTATATTTTTGTAATTCCTTGCTATTGTCTATTAGGGTTCTTTGATGTTCGTCCCTATGGTAAGAATTTCGTCTCTATGGTAAGAATTTTGTTACATCAGGGTTTCCTCAAATTCTCATCTGTTAGATTTTCAATTCCTAGGTATCTCCACTTTCAGTTTTTGAAGATCAGAATGTGTGCTTTTTTGTTTTTTGCTTTGCGATTTTTGTTTTTGATTTCCTTTCAATATTGTATTTATTAAAATAGAACCTACGGTGGATGAAAGCGGTATACTAGTAAAATTTCCTTCTCTGGAGAACTCACAAAGAGCAGAGGTGTAATACCACTTTTCGTTTTACTTGCTTTCTGGAATACCACCCAATTTTTTTATGATGAATAATTTATTTGACAATTATTATTGATAATAAGTTGAATTATTTTGCAGTGAAAGGACTTGAACGCCGTCTTGATCAATGTGCCAAATAGAAAGTTCATATATTGTCTATGTGCAATTTTATGTGTGATTATTAACGTTATTTATTAATCTTGTTATTTTCTATTTAATTAAGTTGAAAGTGGCCTAAATTGTGTTAAATGGGAATTGGGGAAAGTTTAGTGGCACTTTGAATTTTATTTGAGGGTCGTGAACATAAATCACCAATTTATGAGAGCTGAGGGACTAAATTGCAAATTACCAAAACTTAATCAATTAAACCTAAACCCTCAATTTTCTTATCTCACTCACGATCTCTCCCTCTCTCCATCCGGCCTCTCACTCACGCAACTCTCCCTCTCGCCGCTCTCTCCCTCTCGGTCGCCTCCTCTGTCACGACCTCTCCCTCTCGCTTTCGACCGCCGACCGCCACCCCATCGGAGGTAAGCCTTCTTTTTCCCCTTCCCCTCTCACACGCAAACACACACGAAACCGATCCCAACCCTTTTTCTCGGTCACTCACACACCCGCGCACACGGGTTTGCACACACACACACACATTCATATGTTGAATTGTATGTATATGTTGATGTATAAATGGAATTTAATGTAAGTATATATGTATTTCTCACATTTTCAGATTTTTGTTTTTTGTTTTATTTCGAATTATACCGTTAAATTTGGGGATTTAGTAATGCTTATGTATGTGTGTATCGATGTATATATGTATATGTGTGTGTGTGTGCAAGTGGTTTTCAGATTTCTTAGTTATGTAGACTAATTTTCAGATTTCAAAATGGTTGGAAAAAAAAAAAATACTTGGTTTAAATTTGAGTTAGTTAATTTAGTTTATGTTATTCTGGGTAAATTGAGAAATTTGAGAATTTTCATGTATTGATATAAATGGCTTTAGTCATATTAGCTAGTTAATTCTTAGATTTTTAATATATGAATCCAATTGTTAACCAATGGACCAATGGTTAGGTTAATTTTGGATTAAAAGTTATAGGTCCAGTTTTTCGAATTTGATTAGATTTATGAAATTAGTTAATTGCTTTTTGGTAAAGTTTGTAATAAATGATTATTTTATGATTTGTGAAATTGTTGGGATTTTATGGGAGTGGATTTTATAACGTTAGTTAAATTATGTAAATTTGAGTTTGAGTTTGAATAAAAAAAAAAAAATGATGAGAGTTTCTAACGTGGATTGAAATTTATCTCTTATTTTCAAATATGGTTTTATGTGTTTTGATTATTATGTAAAGTCACGCATGAGTTAAATTGAAGTTTTAATCTCGGTTAATGTTTGATTATTATTAAAATGAATAACGAATGTGTTTGTGAACTGAAAGTTATACGTTTTGTCGAATGGTTTAAATCTTTTGATTTCGAGTATTGTATGGAAGTATTTAATATATCTTAATACCTTGTTTGGAATAAATGATCACAAGAATGAAAAGGGAAATAATATTTATTGTTTTAACTTGTTTAATATAATGTTAAAAGAATGATGAATATATCAATTTGAACTGAAAGTATATTTTACTAAATGAATGGATACAACTAGGATTTTGGTACATTGACGACACGGGCAGCCGAGTCTCCTCCACTTGCAAATCCAGACAACCTCAAATGCTAAGGACGTCATGTAAGTAAACTTCCCCCTATGTTTATAGAAGTTGAATGTAAATGTGAAATGTGTAATCGTCTTGCAACTTACTTGCTTTGATAAATTCGTTTAATTTATGAAAGTATATGTTATGAAGAAGAATGTTCAAGCATGCACGTTATCATGTCATTGCATCATTAAGCATGCATTGACATCGAAATGGGGAAGTCAAATGTTTTAATGAAAGGAATGTGTCAAAGTGCAATTTTTGTCAAAAGTTATGTATCCCAAGTTTTAAGAAAGAATGAGTGTACTTCTATGTCATGAAAGATGCGAGTGGAAAATGGGGCGCGGGGGACCGGCGTACCCGAATGTAATGAGCCGCTTTGCGGTGGAATGAAGTGAATGAGCCGCTTTGCGGTGGAATGAAATGAATGAGCCGCTTTGCGGTGGAAATGTGAAAGTTAATCTGGTTCCAAATAAGAATTGCCCACTGTTATCTGATTGACTAGAAGATACACCAAGTGAGCTCACGATGGAAATGAAGTGAAAGTTTTGAAATGTTAAGTGAAAGTTTTGAAATGTTAAGTGAAAGTTCGAAATGTTTGAAAGTTTTGGAAAGTAAAGTAAATGGGGATACATATATGAAAATTTTAAAGCATTCATGTCATAAGATTGCATTCATGCATAAAGTTTACTTACTGAGCTTTAGCTCACCCCAATCCCTCCCCAACATTTCAGGTGATGAAAGTTAGGTGATCCGAGGAGAGCACTCGACAGCTGACTCAGGCTATACCCGCTTCAACCCTTTTAAATAAAGTTAAATTAGAATTTATTTCAATTTCTCATTATTTATTCCTTAATTCATGTATTATTGAGGCTAAATTACCTCTTATTTCATTTGTTAAAGTTTATTTACTTAGAATTATATTGTTGAGGAGTTTGAGACCTATCGTAATGGTTTGGATGATGTTTGAGATTGAATGAGTTGCGATGTGTATTTTAAAAATGGTTTTGATGTCCCTCTACAGGTTGGCTATGTCCAATTTACGGAGGAGACTCTGCCGAAATTTTTGTAAAATTTCATAATAGAAAATGGGAACGTTGAGGTTTTAAATGATTTCTTTTCCGCATTTAAGTAAAGAAAAGTTAACACGCCTAGGTTTAAGATTTTGAACTTGGGGTGTTACAAGAGGTCTCTCTTTCTCCTCAAAATCCCTAAACCTAATTCACTACAGGTAAACTCACTCCTTTATTTGATTTTTTCTGCTGAACCGTCTTCCTTTCTTCTGGACCTCTGTTTTTGTTGCTGTAATTTTGTTTGAATTTTCTTCTTTAATCAGGGCTTTTTTTTTCTCCTTATATTTATTTCATTTAAATTTTAAATCTATTCGTTGTTGTATTCTGTTTGTTTTTGATGTTGTATTGACGAACTAATTAATTAAAATTCAGGTTGTCAGTAGTTTTCGTCTTTTACATAAAGTTTTATCTGAAGTGATTTCCATCTAGTTGAATAAATTGATATATGAATTTTTGGTTCAATTGTGTAGGCTGTGAGTTGGAGAAAAGACAGTTTCACTGTAAAAATGAAAACAAAAAGAGAAGAATGGGAGAACGATGTGGCTGAGGAGGAGGGAATCAAGAGGCAGAAGCTAGTCGAGCAGTCCTCGCCTCAGCTTGCATTTGACAATCCACTCCTTCCGCTTGCTTCTTATGATGACGATGATGAAGATGATATTGATGACAGACGAGGTGAGGGCAGGGATAGGGTCATAAGTAATAGTGGGAGATCAGGGCAAAATGGAAATGCATATGATAAGGAAGACAGTGAAGACGATGAGGATCAAGGTTCAGTAGGAGGCCAAGGACAGCGTAATCGCACTGTGGAAGTAAGAAGAGATTGTCCGTATCTTGATACGGTTAATAGACAGGTACTAAAAGCACTATATCACTTACCTCTATGAATCACTGAATTCATGTCAACTTCCATCACCAGTGTGTTTCATAATTAATTTCGTTGGTGGTTTTATTCACTTTTCACCGATAAAATATGCTAATCAGAGTCTGTTCTTTTTCTCCTTATCCATCGTTGTAATTTGTATATGTAAAACAATTAGGGTTTATTTCATATTCATCTTTGATACAAAAAGGTACACACACACACACACACACACATATATGAATAGACTGCCCTAATTACATCCTAATTTACCTCCTGTAGTTATGCAAGGACTTTTAACTACCATATATAAAATATTTCCTCTACTGTATATACACCTACTGTAATTACACTTGCCATTTCTACAACACTAACCTTCAAGTTGGAGCATCGATGTTAATCATGCCCAATTTGTTACAAATATAATCAATTCTTGGACCACCTAAGGCTTTTGTGAAAATATCACCAAGTTGTTCTATAGTCCTGACATGGCTAGTTGAGATCAATCCCCTTTGATTTGTTTCTCGAATAAAATGACAATCAACTTTATTGTGTTTAGTCCTCTCATGAAAAACTAAATTAGATGCAATATGAAGAGCTGCTCGATTGTCACATCACAACTTCATAGGCAATGATTGCTCTAAACCAATCTCATTTAGCAATTGAGATATTCAAATAAGTTTGCAAGCTGATTGTGCCATTGCTTTGTACTCTGATTTTGCGCTGGATCGAGACACAACATTCAACTTCTTACTTTTCCATGACACCAAGCTCCCACCAACAAAGACACAATATACCATGGTAGACCGTCTTTCAATTGTAGAGTCTGCCCAATTTGCATTTGAGAAACACTCGATATGAGAGTGACCATGATTACTATGTAGTATACCTCGTCCAGAAGCCACCTTTAGGTAACATAAGATCTTCTCAAAAGCTGCCCAATGAGCAACTCTTGGAGAGGATATAAATTGACTCACAATACTAACAGAATATGCAATGTCAGCACGAGTTACTGTAAGATAATTCAATTTTCCAACCAATCTTCTATACCTCGCAGGATCATCAAATACTATTCCATCTTCTGTTGTAAGATGTTTATTAGTAACCATTGGTGTAGTACAAGGTTTAGTTGCTATCTTTCTAATTTCTTTCAGCAGGTCAAGGGTATACTTTCGTTGAGAAAGAAAGATTCCCTTCTTAGACCTTGTTACTTCAATACCCAAGAAATATTTCAAGAAACCTAAGTCCTTTGTTTGAAATTGTGTTTGGGGAAAGGACTTAAGAGCAGCAATACTTGCACGGTTATTACCATTAATCACAATATCATCAACATACACAATCGGCAAGATATTACCAGCTTCAGACTGTTTAAAGATCAGTGTGATCACAATCACTCTTCTTCATGCCAAATTCTTGGACTACTGCTCTAAACTGCCTAAACCAAGCACAGGGACTCTGCTTCAACCCATACAAACATTTTTTAAATCTACACAATCAATCCCCCCCCCCCCCCCCAAAAAAAAAAAAAAGCAACAAACACATATGGTTGCTCCATATACACTTCTTCTTGCAAATCACTACGAAGAAAATCAATTTTTGATATCTAATTGATGCAAAGGCTAATTATTTGTAGCAGCAACGGATAGAAACAAGCGAACATATGCAAGTTTTGCTACCGGGGAGAAAGTATCAGAATAATCTACCTCATATGGCTGAGCGTACCCTTTGGCAACCAATTGGGCTTTAAGATAAGCCACAGATCCATCTGGATTAACGTTGACAACATACACCCATTTACACCCAATAACGTGTTTACGTGCCGAAAGTTGATTTAGTTCACAAGTACCATTGTTATCTAAAGCCATCATTTCCTCCTCCATACAGGACGGGTTAAAGCTTCATGGAGAGTTTTAGGAACAGAGATAGAGTCAAGTCAAGCAATAAATCCACTCAGAGGAGGCGATAGGTGGTCATAAGCTGCAAATGAAGAGATAGGATGAGAACAATTTCGTTTCCCTTTGTGAAGAACAATTGGAAGATCAAGACTAGGATCTGTAAACTGAGGAGCTAGTGGAGGATGTGAATCCTGGTGTTTAGTCGGATGATGAGAATAAACATGATGTATCGGTGGTTTATTTGGTACAGAGACTGTGGGTATAGAGGAGCAAACATTCGTAGTGATAGAATAAACCAAAATATCATCATCCTCCCCCTCCAACTATCTTTAGGAGTAGGAGATCCAGAGAAAAAAAGAACACACTCAAAAAAAGTGACATCACCACAGACCGAATTGCTACCCAAAGTAGAAGAATAACATCTGTACCCTTTCTGAACATCAGGATACCCTAAAAAGACACTTTAGGGATTAAGGATCTAACTTAGACACATGTGGACTAACATCACGGACAAAACACTTGGGCCACCTCAAAAACTAAAAATAAAAAAATAATTAGAGCTGAACACCAGGCAGCCGCATGAGAAAAAATAATGAAGATAAGCCCTGTGGCTCTGATACCATGTAATATAATTAGGGTTTATTTCATATTCATCTTTGATACAAAAGGTACACATAAATATGAATAGACTGCCCTAATTACATCCTAGTTTCCCTCCTAAGGTTATGCAGGATATTTACATACCTATAAAAATATTGCTGTACTGAAAATACACCTACTATAATTACACTTGCCATATTCACAACAGTATATAAGTGTTGCTGTTTGAGGAATCAAAAGTTAGGTGTCTGAGAAGTAGGGAAGTCTTTCACAGGCCTGGAGTTGTACTATTCTCCAACATCGTCTATTTATTGTGCTCTTGCTTGTTATTAGTGAGAGGTTTTGCAGGCTGAAGGTGATTGATTCGGTGATTCTTTCTTTATTTCTTAATCTTTGCAGGTCCTGGATTTTGACTTTGAAAAATTTTGTTCAGTATCTCTTTCAAACTTGAACGTGTATGCATGTTTGGTTTGTGGGAAGTATTACCAAGGAAGGGGGAGAAAATCTCATGCATATACTCATAGTCTTGAAGCAGATCACCACGTCTACATCAATCTTCGAACAGAGAAAGTTTACTGCCTACCTGATGGATATGAAGTTATTGACCCATCACTGGATGATATTCGATATGTACTCAACCCAAGGCACGTTGCTGCGTGATTTGTTTAATTCTTTACAATTTGTAGTTCCTTTGTCTTGTTTCTATGGTCCATTGAGCCTAGAGATGGAAAAAGCTTATACTATCTTTTTGAGCGGCTTAACCATATTTTTGTTTAAGTTCTGTTTTTCCTAATGAATTGAAATCATGTAATTTAATCAAAGTTAAAACTTTCTCTGGGGGCAGGAAGTCTGGTGCTACAGTTTATTATTTCCTTCTGCTTTATGCAGTATTTCCTTTCATTCCTCTATTTTTGCCATGCTATGTGATGTCATACCTCAATGGTTCATACAATTTTTCACATTATTTTAGGTTTACTAGTGAACAAGTAGAGCATCTTGATAAGAATCGACAATGGTCCAGGGCACTTGATGGGTCGGACTATCTTCCTGGAATGGTATTTAATTAACATTTTTTTGCTTGTTATTTATTTATTTTTTCTAATTATAGTTACTGTTATTTCTATATCAATCTATTTCCAACACTAATACTAGTTTTGGAATTGGAATATCTTTTAGGTGGGGCTGAATAATATCAAAGAGACGGACTTTGTTAATGTCACTATTCAATCTTTGATGCGAGTTACTCCCTTGAGGAACTTCTTTCTTATCCCTGAAAATTATCAAGACAGCAAATCACCACTTGTTCATCGATTTGGAGAGCTCACACGTAAGATATGGCATGCAAGAAACTTTAAAGGACAGGTTTGAAACTGTATTCACATTCAAGTCATATCTTTCTGTCAAATATCTTCACTTGCTTATAATACTGCACAATTGCAGGTGAGCCCACACGAGTTTCTGCAGGCCGTTATGAAAGCTAGTAAAAAACGTTTTCGAATAGGTGCACAGTCTGACCCTGTTGAATTCATATCATGGCTTCTTAACACGCTGCATGGAGATCTTAAAAGTTCAAAAAAAGGCCGCAACATCATACACAAGTGTTTTCAGGTTATCTCTTCTCTAAGTTTTCTATCTTGTCAGACCTTCCGCTGTTCTTTTTTCGTTGTATTCAAGTGCAAAATCTTCTTATAGGGAGAATTGGAGGTTGTGAAAGAGGTCAATAGCAAAGCTATTGCAGAAAACAAAGACAATGGTGATGGCCAGATCAATGGAAATGAAGAAGATGGTGGAACTGAAGTAAATAAAGTTGTCATGGAGACAAGTAGAATGTCATTCTTGATGCTGGGGTTGGACTTGCCACCACCACCTCTTTTCAAGGACATCATGGAGAAAAACATTATCCCACAGGTCTGACTATTAATTTTTTTATTTTTATTTTTTATTTTTAGTTCCATGTGTGGTAACTTTCATATATTTGGCATTTGTGGCTCTGTTTGTTAAACTTTTTGTGTTTAAAAACATGTTTTTTTTTTTTAGGTAAAAAATGTGGTTGAAAATCGGAGAGAGAATATGTTTGGTTAAAAAGTCGTTTGGGGAATTGGGATGTTAAAAAACATGTTTTTTTAACATTTTTACCGAACATAGGCTGTTATTTTGTATTGAGGTAGATTATTGTTTGCTGAAATTGGAGGGCTACATCAGGGTAGTCTCAACTAGCATGGTGTTTTTTACTCGGGCAATGTTACAAGCACCCCATCTTTGCCCTCAACCTTAACAACACCCTCACATGGGGGATGAGACCAATAGTGGGACCGCATTAATGAGGAGACCGACCCCACCACACATGTGAGGGGGTGGTCACACTTGGGGGTAAGGATAAAGGATGGGGTGCAAATGGATTAATTCTTTTTACTCATCCCATGGGCCATGTCTAATATCAATCTCATACGTTTTTGTTTGTTAGCTACTTACAAAAGCTCTATCTTTTATCTTGTTTGGCTACCCAGTCAAGACTAGGCTGCCTGTTATGTGCCTATTTAGCTTCTACCTTCAACTGGGATGGTTGTGAAGCATTAATTCTTGATCAGATTGTGGGGATGTGTTGCCAAATTCTATTAAAACAGCTAATTGGATTTGGGATGCAGCTTTTATTTATGCATGCATCCGTTCTCTGCATTATTGAAAGGAAGTTCCAGTTCGTGGTTGAGAAAATATTTCTTCAGTTATACTTGCTATGGACCTATGGTATATGAACTGATATTTTTTAGATGTGATTTTTTAATGAAATTCTCCTGTAAAATGCATTGTTAAATGTCCATGTTACTTCCACACAATAGATGCATCGGCCATGGGGAAAAATGAAATGGATAACTTGTGTCAACTTGACTTATTCCTTGCATTATGTGATACTAATACTAATGCTAATTTTCATTTTCTTTTGGTGACTCCGTTCAAAAATTGAACTCGTTATTCCACCTGTTAAAATGCTTTCAGGTTCCACTTTTCAACATACTAAAGAAGTTTGATGGTGAGTCTGTGACAGAAGTTGTGCGGCCTCGTTTAGCAAGGATGAGATATCGCATTACGAAACTGCCTCAGTATCTTATTCTGCACATGCGTAGGTTTACGAAGAACAATTTCTTCGTGGAGAAAAACCCTACTCTTGGTGAGCATCAATTTTTATGCTACATTGTAGTAAAGTCACCTATCGAGTGAATCGGTGGGAAAGGTTGTAGCAGGGATATAATTGTCTTGCGAGTCTCTATACCTTCTATCAAATGATCCGTATAACTGATGGCCTATTTGGCTTACTTAAAAAGTACCTTCTTTTAGAAATATGTTTGAGCTTATTGTAATGATTGCGTTAAAGAACATACGCTATAATGTAGCTTGCTAACTCTAGAAAGTGTATTAGTTCTTAGTACCCTGTCTGTGCACAGTTTTTTGAGGTCCTTGTCGTAGCTGTGGGGCATCTATGACAATTTTCCGAAATCTGTTTGACCTTTTTTTTTTAAAGCTTATACTTCTACTTCCATGGCTAAATACAACACAAAAGTACTGTGCATTGACATGCATAAAGCACTATTCCATTTTCATTTCATCCTTCAATCTGTAATCTGAGATGGGGGTTGTTGACAACATATTTATACTGATTCTGACGAGATCCTATTTGTCTGTCACAGTTAATTTTCCTGTGAAGAATCTGGAATTGAAGGATTACATTCCTCTACCTGCACCCAGAGAGAATGACAAGTTGCGGTCTAAGTATGATTTGATTGCCAATATCGTGCATGATGGTAAACCCGGTGAAGGATCATACAGGGTTTTTGTTCAGCGGAAATCGGAAGAACTATGGTGATTTTACATGACCATTTTCTTGGGTTTTGCTTCTGTTATTTTTCCAAACTTCATATTGTTGAAATACTTATTGCCTCTCCAGGTATGAGATGCAGGACCTTCATGTATCAGAAACATTGCCCCAGATGGTTGCGCTTTCTGAGACATATATGCAAATATACGAGCAGCAACAGTGACCTCTATTTTTGATGCATTTACTTGGGTGGCGGACAAAACAACTCTCGAGGTTCTGATATTCCCTGAATTGTTGTAGTTGCTTTTACAAATGGTATTTCAAGTGTATTTGTTCGTTTAGCTGAACAAGAGCATTTACATCTGAAAATTTTCTTTTTTATTTGTATCCATTTTGAATTTTGTAATGACTGGAGTGTGGAGCATTTGCATAAGTTAACGTATCAGAATAGTTCCCTTTAAGTGACGAGTTCTCTTAAAACATATATAAAGGGGATATTTGTGCAATATTTGTCTTGTAATCAAAATTTTGCTTTCATTAACCTTTCTGTATATTGAGATTAACTCGAATCTTGCAAGTTCACATTTCAATAGCATGAAAGACTAATAATTTGGTTTTTCATTCTTATTTCTTTTGAGGATTATGATTTACTTCGTTGGATTCTATATCTGTAGTAAGTTATTCAATTTAATGCATCATACCAAGCACTTTTATGCTGTTTAAACATGTAGGTGATTGCCATTGCTATAAGCACAAGTTCGGAAGGCTGTTTCTTTTGAAAAACTGGGGTTTAAAATGTGTGTATAAAGGGAGGTGATTGTTAAAATCTTGCAGGTGTATGATATTGTTGTCAAGTAATAAAGATTTTGAAGTAAAGTATCATTCTTATTAGGATTACTTAATTCGATTTTAATTAAAATTATCTCTAATTGAATAGCAAAGTATGATTGAGTTGATTTATGATTAATTAACCTAAGGGCCCGTTTGATTGCAAGCATGGAAACATCCAAAGAAAATAAGGAATTTGGTTGTGTGATTGTAAATGGAATTGGTATTTGAAAGTGTGGTAAATGTAAAAAATGAATTCTTAACTAAATTTGAAGGAAATATTTTCCAGGTTTTGAAGGAAAAACACAAAGGTCAAAACAAGATTATAGATGACAATTGAGTGGGAAATCTCTAATTCTTACGAGGATACAACCCAAACGAGCAAGGAATCCTTGACAAAAATGAGAATGGGATGGGGATGCGAAAATTCCTCGGGGCAACGACGAGGACGAGAATGATGATCCTCTCCTCGACATTAGCCCCGTTCCCGATTAATAATTTTATGTAATAAATTAGGACCTAGTTAGATGCACAATCAGATTCACAAGCAGGATGACAATTCCTACTACAGGACAAAAATTTTAAATGTGTAATTATTATATTGTCCTTTTATGATTCTTCTAGTTTTCTGATGATATGTCTATATCTTCAAATTTATTGTTAACATAAAATGCGTAATATATACTATTATATGTTAAGGTTTCTTCTTCAATAATTATATTTAGTTCTTCAATTTTTTTTATCCAAGTCACTAATTATTCTTCCTTTATTTACTATAATTCTAGTAAATTGTGAAAAATCTGTAAATGAGGGTTCTTTTATTGCATAATCTAATAAATTATAATATCTTACTAAATCTTCTCTTATATTTTCTAATTGTTTAATTGTTTTTCTTCTCTTAAATATTTAAAGTCGTTTACTTCTGAAAGACTTAATCTATTAAAGGTTCTGAATTCATAAATCATAAAACTAAGGCCCTGTTCTTTTTTACTGTTTTCAGTCCGTTTTGAGTTTTCAATTTTCGGAAATATCGAAAATGCGTTCACTTTGTCCATTTTCAGAAATTCGTTTTCCCAAAAAAAAAAAAAAAAAAAAAAAATTGAAAGGAAACTTAGAACGAGTCTATTGCGTTTTGGATATTTTGTATTAATTTTTTTTTTTTTTTTTTTTTTTTTTTTTTGTAAATGTGAGACACTTCCTTCACTTGAAGTTCTTATATTATTTTACCATTATATATAGATCCATGTTAAGATTTTTTTTTTTTGGTAAATATGAGAAACTTCATTCACTTGAAGTTCTTATATTATTTTACCATTATATATAGATCCATGTTATTTTTATTTTTTTTGTAAATGTGAGATACTTCATTCACTTGAAGTCCTCAAATTGTGTATGCCGAAAAGTAGAGAATATGTGTAAAAGAACACCTAAAAATTGTGTAAAAGAACACTCCATTTGTCTTCCGAATATGGGACTCAAACTCACCACATTCTTACAATTGCTGGTGACATAAATTTAAAACTAAAAATGTGATATTATGCGACAGACTGCACGACAAGACAATATTATTTAAAAAATGTAAAAAAAAAAATAAAAAAATATACATGAAATTACCTTGGAGCAAGAACAGAATCCACTTGCAAATGATCTGATCATAGAAACTCCAGTTAAGCAAATCCTACAACCATCAAGTTGCAATATAAATTAACATAGATTGCAGAAAAGTTGCAATATAAATTAACAAGATTCTGTACATACATATATACATTTTGAAAGCAGAGACTCCACATGCAAACATTAGCATAAAGGTTTATAATGGTTAGAGTACCTAAAAGTTACTCATAAGTAAATACGTAGGTTTATGAAGTACCTAAAGTCGTCATTTTTCGTCTTTCAACAGTAATTTTGTAACTTGATTATATATATATATATATGGAAATTATATAGTGCCCCCAGTGAGCACCTTATGGTGCCTACTGGGGGTAGGTGGTAGCTCCCTATTGGGGGGTTGTCGGCGGGCCCCGTCTGACAACGAATGCTCACCCTTCAAGTGACGGGTGGGTATTGACATGGTGTCCCCAAGATCCCCTCTGTGTGTGTATATATATTTCAAATGGTTATTTCGATTTTTTCATATTTATTTTTTTGCACTCTGATTTTAACATGTACGTGTGTATCCGGCATATTACGCTTTAGTTTGAAATGCAACTTTTTTATTATGTAGCCTTCTATTCAGAGTCTGTTTGGTAATGTGAAAAATTTTGATTTTTGTAGTTTTTTTTTTTTTGATGGATGTGTGGTTTAAAAATGTTTGAAAAGTAAAAAAATGGTGAGCTTGACTAAGAATGGATGGTTGAGATTGATTTTGAAAAGTTGTGGTAAAAGTTTTACCTTTACCAAACAAGCTTTCAATTTCTCATCCTCCAAAATATTCGTATTTTTTAATTTTTTTGTACTATAATTTTAACATGTATGTATATTTGATATATTTCACTTTAATTTAAAATACAAATTTGTTGTCATATATCATGCGATTCAATTTCTCATCTTTTATAATTATAAATAAATCGACTTTTATACCACACATTGTACACTGTTAAAATGATATTTCAATCAAGAGCAACAGAAAAATAATATGTCAGATAGCATAGCCAAACACGCTATAAACCATTTGCAATTCGGAATGGAAGGAAAAAACCCAAACGAGCGAGACGATTCAAAGGCTCCAGTAAAATCTGCAACTTTGGCGGTGGGTCTATAGGCAACGGGCGACTAGGCTGCCGGGAAAATCCTAACAGGTACTAGTCCGATGCATTTTATCCTTTATTATGTATTATCTCCTCTATGTATTTTATTGATGTGTTCGATTTGCTTGGTAAGATTGCATTAGTTGAGTTTATTTTAATCACCGACCGTAGGGACGTATTCTCCCCTGCGATCCAAAATTGGCAATGATGTCTGTCTTCAAAAATATCTCTCAATCAACGCTGAAATTTCATCAAATCTCACCAAAAATTGTCAAAAAATCACCAGTTATCTCAAATTTCCTACCGAAATCTTCCCTCGGTATCAAGCATCGCTCGAGTTCGTAAGAAGGTAGAGAAAGCCGTGGTCTTTACCATCCAAACAGAAGCGGAAGAGAGAAAGAGGCTGAAGAAGAAAATTGGCGTTTTCCAAAATCATTCAAACTGAAAATCCATCAAGAGTCAGGCCATCAGCGCAAGAACAAATTTCTTTTCTCGTTTCCGTGCCTTCTTGGTTCTGTATCTCGATTTCCCCAGGTTTAGTTGGTTCTTTGTATGGGCTATATTTTTGTAATTCCTTGCTATTGTCTATTAGGGTTCTTTGATGTTCGTCTCTATGGTAAGAATTTCGTCTCTATGGTAAGAATTTCGTTACATCAGGGTTTCCTCAAATTCTCATCTGTTAGATTTTCAATTCCTAGGTATCTCCACTTTCAGTTTTTGAAGATCAGAATGTGTGCTTTTTTGCTTTTTGCTTTGCAATTTTTGTTTTTGATTTCCTTTCAATATTGTATTTATTAAAATAGAACCTACGGTGGATGAAAGCGGTATACTAGTAAAATTTCCTTCTCTGGAGAACTCACAAAGAGCAGAGGTCTCTCTTTCTCCTCAAAATCCCTAAACCTAATTCACTATAGGTAAACTCACTCCTTTATTTGATATTTTCTGCTGAATTGTCTTCCTTTCTTCTGGACCTCTGTTTTTGTTGCTGTAATTTTGTTTGAATTTTCTTCTTTAATCAGGGCTTTTTTTTTTCTCCTTATATTTATTTCATTTAAATTTTAAATCTATTCGTTGTTGTATTCTGTTTTATTTTTGATGTTGTATTGACGAACTAATTAATTAAAATTCAGGTTGTCAGTAGTTTTCGTCTTTTACATAAAGTTTTATCTGAAGTGATTTCCATCTAGTTGAATAAATTGATATATGAATTTTTGGTTCAATTGTGTAGGCTGTGAGTTGGAGAAAAGACAGTTTCACTGTAAAAATGAAAACAAAAAGAGAAGAATGGGAGAACGATGTGGCTGAGGAGGAGGGAATCAAGAGGCAGAAGCTAGTCGAGCAGTCCTCGCCTCAGCTTGCATTTGACAATCCACTCCTTCCGCTTGCTTCTTATGATGACGATGATGAAGATGATATTGATGACAGACGAAGTGAGGGCAGGGATAGGGTCATAAGTAATAGTGGGAGATCACGGCAAAATGGAAATGCATATGATAAGGAAGACAGTGAAGACGATGAGGATCAAGGTTCAGTAGGAGGCCAAGGACAGCGTAATCGCACTGTGGAAGTAAGAAGAGATTGTCCGTATCTTGATACGGTTAATAGACAGGTACTAAAAGCACTATATCACTTACCTCTATGAATCACTGAATTCATGTCAACTTCCATCACCAGTGTGTTTCATAATTAATTTCGTTGGTGGTTTTATTCACTTTTCACCGATAAAATATGCTAATCAGAGTCTGTTCTTTTTCTCCTTATCCATCGTTGTAATTTGTATATGTAAAACAATTAGGGTTTATTTCATATTCATCTTTGATACAAAAAGGTACACACACACACACACACACACATATTTGAATAGACTGCCCTAGTTACATCCTAATTTACCTCCTGTAGTTATGCAAGGACTTTTAACTACCATATATAAAATATTTCCTCTACTGTATATACATCTACTGTAATTACACTTTCCATTTCTACAACACTAACCTTCAAGTTGGAGCATCGATGTTAATCATGCCCAATTTGTTACAAATATAATCAATTCTTGGACCACCTAAGGCTTTTGTGAAAATATCACCAAGTTGTTCTATAGTCCTGACATGGCTAGTTGAGATCAATCCCCGTTGATTTGTTTCTCGAATAAAATGACAATCAACTTTATTGTGTTTAGTCCTCTCGTGAAAAACTAAATTAGATGCAATATGAAGAGCTGCTCGATTATCACATCACAACTTCATAGGCAATGATTGCTCTAAACCAATCTCATTTAGCAATTGAGATATTCAAATAAGTTTGCAAGCTGATTGTGCCATTGCTTTGTACTCTGATTTTGCGCTGGATCGAGACACAGCATTCAACTTCTTACTTTTCCATGACACCAAGCTCCCACCAACAAAGACACAATATACCATGGTAGACCGTCTTTCAATTGTAGAGTCTGCCCAATTTGCATTTGAGAAACACTCGATATGAGAGTGACCATGATTACTATGTAGTATACCTCGTCCAGAAGCCACCTTTAGGTAACATAAGATCTTCTCAAAAGCTGCCCAATGAGTAACTCTTGGAGAGGATATAAATTGACTCACAATACTAACAGAATATGCAATGTTAGCACGAGTTACTGTAAGATAATTCAATTTTCCAACCAATCTTCTATACCTCGCAGGATCATCAAATACTATTCCATCTTCTGTTGTAAGATGTTTATTAGTAACCATTGGTGTAGTACAAGGTTTAGTTGCTATCTTTCTAATTTCTTTCAGCAGGTCAAGGGTATACTTTCGTTGAGAAAGAAAGATTCCCTTCTTAGACCTTGTTACTTCAATACCCAAGAAATATTTCAAGAAACCTAAGTCCTTTGTTTGAAATTGTGTTTGGGGAAAGGACTTAAGAGCAGCAATACTTGCACGGTTATTACCAGTAATCACAATTTAGAATTGCATACCCTTTTATCCATTTTTAATTTTATGGTCGATCTGAAATTTTGACATGCGAAGCTTTTTTTCCTTTCGAAAAAAGTGTTGAGTCCAAAATATTAGTTCTTTAAAGGCTTAAAGATTATCAAGATCCATTCAATTTAGTTATTTTCTGGTAGTTACAAATTTTCTAATTTTTTTAGACGACTATGTGTTGATATGACCCTTATTTTCATAATTGTGTATGTGTTTAATTTCATTTTTTAAATTCTATGAATGCATCAAAATTGTTCTTATTGTACATAAATTTGTGATCCCTAACATCTGAGTTTATTGGGGAGTTTTTAATTCTTTGTTTCCCTCGTGTCATTCTTTTGCTTTAGTGGAAAGAGTAAACAAATTAAGAATTGTTTGGAATAAATCAATATTTGAATTTTTGGTAATTTTGTGTGTCTGTACCATCTTCTTTGAAGATATTGATATGCGATGACGATAAAAATCCAATAAATGTGGCGACAAATGGTGTGTATAAGTAGGTTTCCCGAAATTTATAATATTTATTCTTATTTATGTTGGCACCGACTTTTCCTAGAGTTCGCTGATTTTATTTCCCATTGTTCCATTTTAATACATTAATTTTTGTCACTAAAATATGTTCGTGCATCGGATGTAAAACTAGTTGGTATTAAACTGTATATGAGATCGTGTCTAAGAGTAAAAAGTGGAATATAAAAAGTGGGTAGTTTGTTTATAGCTACCAAAATCAGTTTTTGAAAAAACGTGTCTAATACACGATCCTATTATGCAGTTATTCTATGTGCAATAAATCGAAATTTACGTGTTTCCCTTTTTAAATATGCTGATTAAGGTTTTAAAATCTCACATTTACACACTATTTCTCTTACATTTACTCTCTATGTTTTATCTATACAGACTGTGTTTCAAAGTTTGTTTGTGCAGACCTTCAGTGGCAAAAATTAAAAATATAAAGGTGAGTAAGAATCAAGGATAAATGTCCGGAGCGATGGAGTTTATATAACCGTTTTTATTTGATGGTATCCAGTTTGGTTCAGTGTCATTGTACCGTACATAGACCCAGATCAGACTTTAAAGTATGTATCTTCTGAGAATTTACATCGCCACCAGCTCCTCGACATGCAATCGACAACAATGAGCCAGTTTCTTACCCAAGTTGCAAGGTAAAATTGGGAAAAAAAATAAAGAAGAAAGTTGAGAGGAAAATAGTTAGAGATCTACCGGAAATTTGAAAATCCATGACCGTGAAGAAATAGACCAGTACAACAGTGAAGAGTAACCTGAACAGGCAGTAGATGAGAGAGTCAGTCTTGACTTAGTTGGAGAGGTTTAGAAGGAGACTTAGTTTGAAGCTCTGGTAACAATGGGGAAGAATCATTTGAAGTCAGTCCTCTACCGTGAAATAAAGCAACTAGGGTAGAAAAGGTTAAACAAAAAGTTGGAGAGGATTATGAAACTCCATCATTTGTCAGCAGTCCAAATCTCCTTCCCCAGCTAGTTGTGCTAATTACAGAGTTATGGCAAACCCTGGGTTATTCAGCTTTGTAACATTTACCTAGCTAGGATCGTCATTTTGTTAATTTGTTTCTTATTTCATCAAAATGAGATTCTCTACCTTTCCTGTAATGCAAACCGTAAATTTATTGAGGAACTTAGGGTCCAAATTGAAGAATTTGTGAGAAGTGGACTTGATGAAATTGTTGGATTTCATAAGGTGGAGAAACTGTTGAACTTAGGCAGAAAGTTTTTATTCTAACATCTTTTGCCTCTAATTATTTCATTTCATGGATAACTGTTACTATCACTAACTATTTTAATTGATTTTTACTATCCTACATATTTCCATATTAGTTTAATAGGTAATAATGATGTTAGATTAGTTACATATTTCTTTCATTTCTTTAGTTTAATGAATCTAGGAAATATTCCATAATTATTCTTATCGTGTTTAATGCAGGTCTTTAGGTAAGAAAATAATTCTTCATGGGTAAATTGCATTTTCCTATAAGCGGACAAATAATCACAAAATGAATTATTTGTTTTGAACAATAATTCTTTAACGTGCATGTCGATGAGTTTTCACAGTTCACAAGTTGACCTACAATACACAGTCATCACCTCCCGTCAACTCCTTACAGCAAGACAGAATGTGATACTACATTGAAAAGTTTCTAAGCCAATATTTTCTTCCATACTTTGAAGAATACACAACAACCATGTATTGAATGTAGAATCCATAAGTTGATCGTGATTATTGGTGTAAAATTAAGAGCGGGGATCTTACTCCAAAGAGTTGTTGTGGCTTTGTAGAATAGGAAAGTGGCGATAAAGCCAACACTTATAGTTTTGATTTCACTTCATCAACAAGTCAAGAAAAGAAGAAGGGAAAAGTACATAATTATACAACTAAAACTTTCACTTTTTAAACATAACAAACTTAAAATCTTCTTTTAAAAATCAGGTGTTAATTAGTTAATTAATTAATAATATTATAATAATTATCATTTATAAATTAAATTAAAACTTATATAATATTAAATAATAAAATCAAAACAATACCTAATCCACAAGACCACAACCACTCCATCACAACCCAACCCCGCACTCACCCCACCCCGCCCCGCCCCCTGCAACCCACCCATCCCGCACCCACCCACCCCACCCTAACCTAACCCAAAAAATGACTTTTTTCCTTCTACTTTTCCACACTCACCCCCACCCCAAAAAAATAATTTTTCTTCTACTTTTTCTCACCCCGACCCACCCCACTCTACCCCGGCCCACCCCAAAAAATGATTTTTTTTTTTTCTACTTTTCCAACCCCGACCCCATCCCACCCCACCCCACACCCACCCACCCACCACGACCCCACCTCACCACAAAAAATGATTTCTTCTACTTTTTTCTAACCCCACCCGCTCCACCTCGAAAGTCACAGTCAGTCATGCAAGGTGACACAAGATCGCAGTTAAGTCACAAGGTCACACAGAGTCACAATTATAAACTTGTAAAATCCCACCCCTCCAAAGTCACAGTTGGTCACACAAGGTCAAAGTTCGGTCACACAAAGTCGCAGTTAGGTCAAACAAGGTCGCAGTTAGGTCAAACGAGGTCACATGTCGATCACATAAAGTCACACTTCGTTCTTACAAAGTCACAGTTCGATCACACATAGTCATATTTGACACAATTGTAGGTCACATCACGTCCTCATCCAATGGTCACACCAAGTCACAGTTGGTCACAATCTATATAATTGGTCACAATCATCCATAATTGATCACATATTATTTATTCATTGGTCATAATTACCTAATAATTGGTCATAGTCATCAATAATTGATCACAATTTATTTATTGATTGATCACAACTTACTTGTTTTCTTGACCACATTCCGCACTTATCATAAGTCCCACAAACTCACAATTAGTCAATATTTTGATCACATTTACCTATAATTGATCAAAATTATCATATAATGGGTACATATTATTTATTTATTGGTCATAATTTACTCGTTTTTTCAATCACAATTAGTTAATATTTTTGTCACGATTACCTAATATTTGGTCACATTCTGTATTCTTAGTTTTCTTGGTCAAATCCCCCATTTCTTACAAGTCACAATTAGTAAATATTTTGGTCACATTTACCTAATAATTGGTCACATCCCGTACTGATCACACAAAGTCACGATTTGAACACACAAGGTCATAGTTCGATCACACAAAGTCTCAGTTCGGTCACACAAGGTCACAGTTCAATCACACGATGTCATAGTTCGGTCACATGTGTTGCTAAACGTGACTTTGTGTGATCGAATCGTGACTTCGTGTGAACGAATGTGACTTTATGTGATCGAATTGTGACTTTGTGTGACCGAATTTTGCAACTAAACCAATTGTGATCTAACCGTGATCTCGTATGACCTAACTGCGACTTTGTGTGATCAAATTATGAACTTGTGTGACCAACTGTGACTTTAGGAATGAGTGGATAGGTGGGTGGGGTTTTTTCAACTAAATTTGTAATTGTGACATTGTGTGACCTGTTGCGACTTTGCATGTGGGGTGAGGTGGGGTGGGGTGATCGAATTATTAGGTAAGTGTAACCAAAATGTCGACTAAATGTGACTTTGTGTGACTTGTGACGAGTAGGGAAAGTGACCAATTATTAGGTAATTGTAATAAAAATATTAACTAATCGTAAAAAAAGTAAGTTCTGACCAATAAATAAATAATATGTGACTAACTATAAATGATTGTGACCAATTATATTAGAGGTTGTGACCATTTATAACTTTGTATGACCATTGGACAAGGAAAATTAGAAGAAAAAACCATTTTGGGTGGGGTCGATTTGTTGGGTGGGTGGGTGGCGAGGTAGGGATGGGGTGTTGAAAATTAGAAGAAGAAAAATCATTTTTGGGTAGGGGTGGGGTTGATGGGTGACGGGTGTAAGGTCGAGACGGGTGTGAAAAATTAGAAGAAAAATCATTTTTGGGTGGGTGGGTAGTGGTGGGGTTGCTAGGTGACGGGCATAGGGCCAGGATGGGGTGCAGAAAAGTAGAAAAAAAACATTTTGGGTGGGGTCAGTTGATTGGGTGGGTGGCGGGGTAGGGTCGGGAGCGAGGTGGGAGGGGTGTGGAAAATTGAAGAAAAAATCATTTTTGGGGGATGTGTAGGAATGGGATGGGTGGGTATGGTGGGGTGGGGTGGGGGCAAGGGTAGGGTCTGGGTGGGGTGTGAAAAAATGGAAGAAAAAATCATTTTTGGGTGGGGTGGGGTTGATTGGTTGGATGGGTGGGTGGGTGGGTAGTAGGTAGGGTCGGGGCGGGGTGGGTGTGGGTGTGGAAAATTAGAAGAAAAAAATCATTTTTTGGTGGAGTGGGTGGGTGGTGGGGGATAGGGTCTAGATGAGGTTGGTGGCGGGATAGGGTGGGAAAATATGGAGAGATAAAAAAAAAAAAAAAAAAAAACTCATTTTGTGGGATGGGGTGGACAGGGTGGTGTCGGGCTGAGTCGGGGTAGGTGGAAAAGTAGAAGGAAAAAATCATTTTTGCACTGGGGTGGGGTGGGGTAGGGTGGGGGCGAGGCCGGTGGGGTGTTGTCGTATTCTGTGGCTGGAATAAAATCAATTTTTCACTTTGCGATGAGGTGGGATTGGGTTGGGTTGGGATGGGGTGGGATGGGATGAGATGGGGAAGTGTAGGAAAATATCGAGAGAAAATAAAAATAAACTTATTTTTGGGGTCGGGTAGGATATGGGTGGTGAGGTGGGGTGGGGTGGGTGGGCAGAGTGGGGGTCTGGGGATGTGGTTAGAGTGAGATCAATTTGTCACTTTGCGATGAGGTGGGGTAGGGTCGAGTGGGGTTGGGGTGGGTGGGATGGGGAAGTGTAGGAAAATATCGAGAGAAAATAAAAATAAACTTATTTTTGGGGTGGGGTAGGATATGAGTGGTAAGGTGGGGTAGGTGGGTGGGTGGGATCGGGGGTTGGGCTAGGGTGAGATCTATTTGTCACTTTGCGATGATGTGAGGTTGGGTTGGGGTGGGGTGGGATGGAGAATGATAGGAAAACATCGAAAGGAAAAAAATAAAAATTATTTTTGGTGTGGGGTGGTGGGCGGGACAAGGGCGGGGATGAGAGAGGTTGTGACGTCAGATTTTGAGTTTTTTATTTAATATTATATTAGTTTTAATATAATATATAATAGATAATTATGTTTGTCTTATATATATTATTATTATATTTATTTTTAATTATTAAACATCTAATTAAATGAATTAGCACCTGAAATTTGAAAAAAAAAAAAAATATTCTCTCACGTGATTTTTGAATTGCATCTTTGAAATACAAAGTTATACTATGTAATTTTCCCAAAGAGGAAACTAAGGTGGCGTTTTGTTTATATTTTATTTTATATTTTCATTTTCAAAAATGTTTTGTATTTCCTGTTTTTATTTTTATTTTCAAATTTGCTGAAAACGCGTTTGGTTTGTCATTTCTGAAAACTGTTTTTGAAAATCAAAAGCTGAAAAACACGTTCTATTTGAAATTTTGCAGAATATTACTTAAACTATTTTTAATTAATTTGCTTACAGAATACTACTGACTCAAACTTAAATTTCGTTTCACAATACACTGAAAACATGGTTACATACAACACACTAATGTGAGCATTAAGAATCTATATTAACATAGCTTGATCAGGTTCGGGATTTGAGGAAGCTCTAGTTCTATTAAAATCTAGAAAATACAAGTTCTTTCTAAATTATCAGAGTCCATTTATTAAAACATTTTTTGAAATATAATAATAAGAATTTTCACTTAATTTTTTTTGTAATGTTGATATTGAATTCAATAAAACTTTATTTAAGTTTAGTTCTAAGTTATGATAATTCTTAAAAAAAAAAAAACAAAAAACAAAAAAACGCGTTTTCAGCGTTTTGAACATTTTTTTGCTGAAATACACACAAAACGCCCAAAACTTTTGGACGTTTTGCGTTTTGTGTACAATTTTTTTTTTTTTTCCAAAATGCGTTTTCGAAAATGGTAAAAAGAACGCGTTTTTAGTATTTTCAAAAATAAAAATAGAAAACGATATCAAAACAGCAAAGAGAACAGTGCCTAAGAGACTAAGGGAGTGTTCTTAGACATTTTGTTAATTTTACAAAATTACAAAAATAATACTACTTATTTTTTATCAATTTAATTAGATCGTTTGACCTGTAGCATGTTGTACGTTGAACTACAGTCACAAACATAGATTTAACATGCACGAACTAATCAGAATACTTAAAAATTGGGTGACTATAGTCTTTCCAATATTTTAACAAATAAGATTAAAATTAGTTTTAATTTATCTAGGTTTAGTATTTTCAAACTCTTTATATTTTAACTTTCTAACTTTTTTAAATTATTATTTTATTAGGTTATTGTAATTTTAAAAAGATATCCACTATCCTATAATAGTCACATATTTCAGGTGATTAATCTAATATTGACTCTTTCTATTTTAACTTTCTAACAATTTTTAAATTATTATTCATTTGCTTGGTGCATAATCTAAGCTATGTACATAAAACTATTTTTGCTTCCACGTTTGACTAGGTGTGAAAGTTTATCGGTTCGATTCCATTCAACTCAAAAATCGAACGTTTTCGATTTCAATTTCAGTTTAGTTTATATAATTTTCGATTTTTTTTTTGGTTTCTATTTAAAAAATTTAAGGGGTATGTCTCAAACATCGAATTTAGTGGAATTCTTTAGATTCATGAATTCTAATGGACTTTATGGACTTTAATGGAATTCCATAGAATCTCTCATATTTTAATAGAATTTTATTACTCAGATGTTAGTGAATTTCAGTAGATTTTAGTGAAATTTGTTGAATGTGTCTTCAATATGAAATTTAATGGATTTTAGAATTTCATATACTTTTACCTCTGTCGGGTGATTTATTTATTTATTATTTTTTGTTGTGGAAGTTGAACATGAACTTGAGACATAAGTAAAAAATCAACATAATTTCTTACTTGATCATCAAGAAGAAGAAGAAGTTTATATTCAAACTATGTTGTTAAAAAATAAAATATATAACATTGTCTAATTGTTAAAAAAAAAAAAAAGGTTGTTAAATCATATAAGCTAGGCATATTCTTGATATATTTGCTTAAAATGCTTCCATTGACTTTGATACATAGAGATGTATTTTTGACATTTGAGCATTTCATTTAAAACAGGAAGTATTTTCTTTTCAACGGTTTGTTTACTTATCAACCCACTACTATCACACGAAATTTTATGGAGTCGGGTATCTGGTTCCTTATGGAATTAAGTTATGAGATGGCAGTCTACTCAGCCCAATTAGAGTTTTTAAAATTAAAATTGGAGCCCACAAATTATGTCTAATTGATAGCTGATTAGGCAGTCATCTCATCACCTGATTCCATAAGGAACCAAGTACCTGGTTCCCTAGAAAAATTGCTACTATCACGCCATTCATGATAAGCAACATCAATCAAAAGTTCTAATAACATAGAGATCTCTTCTGCACTCCAAGAATTATACCAATTTCTACATTTTTCTTGCGAATCACCATTTGTAATATCACTACCAAAGAAAAATAGTCATTATACTTGTTCACTAAAATAACACCGCAAGTGTACGGATCGTGACAGATAATAGAGTGGACTTTTCGAGTCCAAATTATCGTACCCACGAGGATCTGGATTAATTACCAAAGTTATTCTAATTCTCACCTTATTTGAATGGCAAATAATTGAAGTTATGATGATTCTAAAGATTAAACCAAAAGAACAATAAACAAGAAATAAAAATGTATTTTTAAATCAATTGATGTAAAGTTGGGATTTCACAACTTCACATAGTCAATACCTTTAACCTCGCCACTCAACTTTTAATCTCCTAATGTGATCGGTCAAGCTCACTTATGCACATGAAATTCTCCTCTCAGGTTAAAATCAACTCTACCTAATTAGTCAATCATGTTAACGAACAGTGGTTGTAATGATTAGGTAAATGGAATACAAGAACTCAAATAAGATCGCAATTACAATGAACATATATCTCTATCGTTCATTCAATTACCGGGTTTTATTCCTAAGTCTAGATCATTAGCTCACCGCTCGGATTATGAAAACGATCCAATTAATCAATGAATTAGTGGCCAGTTAATTCACACATTGAACATAAAATAAAACCATACACATGCAATTAAACCTAAAACTTGAGTAATGAAATTAAAGGCGTAAAACTATGTTGCATCCTTTGATCCCAAAAAATAGTTTTGTTATTCATAATGAAAATTATAAGAACGTATTAATAATCTAAACCACACATCATGAGTAATTTGAAGAGGAAGTAAAATAACTCTTGCACCAAGAATTTTCTTCTACAAATTGATTTCCAAATCTTATTGCCATTTGCCTCGAATTAAGCCTCCAAAATCTCCAAGCTTTGATGGTAACTTGTGCCTCTAGAGTATATGCGCAAAAAAGCCCTCTTTTCATGCATGAAAGTAGCCTTTATATATTCTTCCTGAAACCTAAGCAAAATAGGGTTCAAAATCGTGTATGATCTTTCTTTCCCGCTGGGCTTCGGACAAGTACACGGCCGCGCAGGCTAACTTGTGGTGGCTGCGCAGTAGACTGAAAACAGGTTCTGTTAATTTGAAGATTTTAGTGCGGCCACTAAGTCTCAGGTCCGTGACTACGCAGTTCAAAACCTGTAGTACGATTTCCATCTTTTCTGGTACGTTTAAGTTGGCCCCTGAACTTTATTTGCACTCGAGTCCTTTATCTTTTGTTTGTGACAACTAGGTCCCTGAACTTTCAAAACTTTTCAAATCTTCTTCCAATCTTCAATCCATCTTCAATTTAAGCTCTCGAACCTTGATTCTTTCACTTAGCTTTCCTTGGGAATTTTTGGTTGACGATTCCATCATCGATTTTGCTCCTTTAAGCTTCATATTACATCCAAATGTCCATCTTTTCACTTTAGTGCTACATTCTCATGACTCTGGGAAAATTCCTACAATGTAAACAAATATAAAGCAATTAAGTAGTAATTATTCAAGAATGAAAATAATATAATCTAATTTAGACATATAAATAAGTGTATAAAACGTACTTATCAAATACCTCCAAACTAGAATTATTGTTCATCCTCAAAACTAAAAATCAGATAAAAAGAACAAAGTAACAAAATATTTATGATATGTTAACATGTTCATCATAAGCCTTAATAATACAACTCAAATCATGTCTTTGACAAAGAGTTTTGAACAACAAAGTACAAATAGTTTTAGTCAATTCATGCTCAATTTTCAAGTGTGTATGTGTATAGCCAATGTCGAACGCCTACTTATCCAAAAATGCACTTAAAACTGTGTAGTTCATCATGCTAAATCAAGCCCAAATCCAGTCTGGTCAACCTATGAAGTTCTAAACATTTTGCTTACATCGCTCATGGAAGATCACAACTTACTGTTTTTCTCTCAAATCTCATGCTCCCTCTATTGTGGTTTCTAAACATTCATCATTGCATTTTTCCACACAAGATATTCATGATTAGAAGTATGCATACAAAATAAGTCAAAAGTAGGCAATCCCAAATCCTACACCATTTATCTCCACAGTTTCAGTCAACAAAACTTATACCATGCATGTTTTTTTTTCTGAATGGACGACTTTGTCTTTTATTGTCCTTATCTTTTATCATCCTTGTGCAATACTTTCCTCATTTGCTTTTTATGCGACCCCTGTAGCAAGCTTTGAGTCGATGACTCCCAAGTCAAACGACTTTATGGCACCAGGTTTGAAAGACCCCTCAAACTTAATTACTCGAGTCACACAGTCGACATCGAAAAGTTAAAGAAGTTTGATTGTCTTATGTGTAAGTCCACTCTCTGTACTTACTTTTTAATTGACCCCTGTAACGAGCTTTGGGCTGATAGCTCCCAACTCAGTTGAGTTTAGGGTACCAGGTTTGAAAGACCCTTAAAGCTTACTTGATAGAGTCAAAAGGGCATTGAAGAGTAGAATAAGACAATCAGCATTTTTCTATTTTAATGTTGGTTATGGTTTATACCCATTGACCAAACTACTTTAACTAAAGTGCAAAACCAAGAACTACAAACCTCCAACCCATTAAACACGCACATTCTAACCATTCTAACCCCAAACTAGCTTTTTAAGTCATTTGGTTCTATTTAAGGGCGAAGTGACAAATGTTCTAAATTTAGGAATTTTCAAGTCATTCCTAAGTTTACGTTGCATAAATATGCCCCATATGTATTAAATACGTCCCTACACAAGTGATAACTCAACAAAGGCTATGTGCGCATGAAGATGAAATCGAGCAAGTCATGACTAATTAATGAAAATCATGTTTTTGTGTTGTCCAATTATTCATGTCAAAATAAAAATTGATCCATATTATATCCTAGGCAATAAACATATTTTTTACTGAAAAAGTGAGCAAGTGAAATAAATGAAACATATTAACAAATGAAACACATGAAACATTTAACATGAATTAATGTTCACACCAATACCCCCAAATTAAAACTATACATTACCCTCAATGTATGTCATGAAGGTATGACAATTTAAACACAATAATCATAACAAGGAGGGGCTCAAGTGCTTCCCGGGTTTGAGGATGTAAAGTTTCCTATTTGGAGCATCTTCTCGAGTATCAACTTGGATGTTTCATGTATGTTCCATTGCGTTTTGTGTGTCCCATATGGTGCGTACCTCGTAAAAGTGAAACAAATATATTAGAAGCATCATATCCACAACCCCCAAACTAAAGCAAAACTTAAATCTGAATTTGTTTTGAAAGTGATCAACTACCCGCGTTTAGCCCCCCAACATTGCTATGAGAAATTGACATTTTTCCGAGACATATTCGGACACATGAAAGTATGTATTGTGGTCTATAACATATCAAAAAATTCAGGTCATTTGAAGTGCATTAGGGTTGTGAGATGATGTGGCAAAAGTGGATATCCAATCTAAAAATTGTGCCAAAGGCTTGCAATGACCTTGATGTTATTTCTAAGTGTATTTATGAAAGGACTGCACAAAATCAATCTTCAATCTGAAGTGATGAATGTCGTTCAAAAGATTTCACAATTAGAAGAATAATTAGAAATCCCTATAGAATCATGGTCTTTGTACTACAAAGTCGTGTCGAGGTTCAGTCATATCATCTTCGGTTCTTGGTAATGCCATCTGTCCTTTTGTGCCTCATACGTCGTCTCCAATAATTACTTGTCTAAATACTAGATGCTTAGCCAAAGTCCATTAAAATAGAACTTCTAAAATATAAAGCCTCTCTCTACTAACATCAAACAATCGCATAATCATTGACGCATATAAATAAAAACAAAGTACATACATTTAAACATCGTAACAAAACTCTAAAAAAAAACCTATTGTTGTTCTTGCTATGAGATGATGGTTGCTTTTCCGAATACTCTTGTCGTGAGAGGAGGGAGATGGAGGCAAGGGCTACGTGCAAGTTGAGAGAGTTACGTTTGATGTTTTGTTTTGCTTTTTATTATTATTTTCTATTTTCTATTGGAAAAAAAGGGAGGAATGAACATTCGAGAGGTCATGGTCGGATTTATTAAAGAATTTTGCCTTCATATTTATGGTTTCAAATCCACCATAACCCTTCAATTCCATTCGTATAAGAAATCTATTGAAATCCATAGATTTTTTAGGAAACCAGAATCTTAAGAAATCAATTGAAATTCATATTGTGAACCTTGAATTTTGACGAATTCTATAAAATTCCAAATTGATGATACATGAAATGTTATGGAATTCTAAAATCCTTCAAATTTCATGTTGGGGAGACCCCTAAATTTTATGAAAATGGCTAAATGTGTACAAAAATCAAAGCTAGATTATCTAGTTGAAATGATATATTTGGGAAGGTAAGGAATTTTCAATGTGATAAATTTCCTGGTTGGATTCATCTTATGGTCATGCAAACTTATGTTTAGTAAATTAGAAAAGAAATGTTCCACGGAATTGATAAGGTTATAAAAAAAAGTTTTTATTACAACTAAATAATTATAAATGGATTATGCGGGGAGGAAAGAAAACAACAATGACCGATTCTAAAATTTGACTATTTAAACTATTCATTCTAGAGTATTTTGTCGCCATTTTTCTTAACTGTAGCCTACCTACTCTAATCAAAGCATCCTTAACAGTCTATGACTAGAAGAAATAGTAATATTAATATGCCAAGCAAAACAATGAACTGACCCGGAAGAACTCAGTGTTTTAGTTTTCATGACCTGACTTGACCCGAATCCGCGCGGTTTGGATCGGGTTTTCCATCCTCACTTTTAAACATACTAGTGGTACCCGTGCGTTGCACGGATGCAATAAGAAATGGGTATAGATAACAACGTACAAATTAGACCTAACTATGTTAATTCATTATGCAATGTACTGTTTTCTAATAGGCCTGCAAAATGAAATCAAAACTGCACACCTAGCATTTTTAGCAATAACTGATCTAGCAGTGCTTATTTTACCATTAGGTGGGGAACCAATGACATTGATCTGATGAGCTATGGCATTTCCACCTTGAAGCCCTGTTGAGTTCTTAGCCGCCATATCAGTGGCTGAAATAGACTTTTTTATCTATTAACAGAGACATAGGTAAAGATAACTAAAGGCATTACAAAACCAGAAAGAATTCAGCAAGAATTTTATTTACTTCAAAATAACAACCTAACATCAATTTCGAGGAAAATCTGGAAAATACGAACAATTTCGAGGGATGAAAAACATCTGCAATGCTTAAAGTTGAATCTAAAATGCTGTGTACGAAGAAATTAACATACACTAAACCATTAAATAAATACAAATTTAGGAAATGCAATAATCAATAATACTTGTAAATCTAAAAATTTAGGAAAAAAGCAAAAGAATGACATACGGTAAAAATATCTACAAATGAAACAAAAAATTGTAAGTTCAGTTTTGGACATATAGAAACTTACATAAACATAGCCAAGTCAAACCAACAAATTCTCTTGAAATTATTCTTCTATCTCTCAGCCTCAACAAAACCACAGCAAACTCAATGAACTGACGCCAGTTAAAAGCTTGTTGTTTGTGTGTTTTGTTGCACACAACAAACACACATATTCCCCTTTTTCCCACAAAATTTGAAGAAGAGTTCGATAGGAATGCAAGTGCTCAATCTCTCTGTGGCCTTTCCACTTCTCTTTTAATTCTAGAAATTCTCTCTTTCACTTCTAGCCTCTTTCTAATATCACCAGATTCCTGCACATCAGTAAAAAGTAAAAACAGTCAATAGGGAAAAAAAATCATTTGCAAAAAAATATATTAATGAATTCTAGACAAAAAATTGCCTCCCATAAAATATTTCAACGATGGTTACCCCAAGGTGAGTATGTTCTACTTTCCTAGCATGTATATGATGATAGAACATTAATATAGATTTAATTACTTTTGAAATATTAAAAGTTTATTAATGATATCATTAATAAACTTTTATATTAAATCTTTGAATGGAGCATTATTTAATTTATTTCAATTTAGAGTTGTATACAATAATCATAATAAAGAAACATTTATAGTTTTTCCCCTTGTGCTAACATTAGTGGATCTGGATTAAAATTTTATTCATCTTAATTAGCCTTGTGATAGAATAAATATGAAGATTTCATATATTAGAAAAAACAAATTAAGTTTCAAACACTAAAGTTGAAACTCAGTAAAAGGGTAAATTATTCCCATCTTGAGTTATAGTGAAAACTATTCATTTATTTCATTTACAGCAATGTGTATATATTATCGATTCCTGTAACTAACATTCAACAACAACATGAACAAGGAAGAGATTAAAAGAGCATATAAACATTCTTCACCACCAAACCACAATTAATATCCTCAAGATGATTAATAGAAACAAAATCACCTGTCATTTAAACTCCACATGTAAAATCATAAAAACATAACAATTATATCTTTCAAATCTATATCTATACCATATAAAAATACAGAAAATTATTCAATTAAAGTAGAGCAACTGCTTATTTCATCGAAGTATATATCAGTAGGAAAAGGAAAGAGTGAAAGTCAAATGTATCAAGTTTACATGTTTATAGCAAACTGTTATTTCCAAATTATCCTCTATAAGATAATATCATCGATTCAAAAACCCCATTAAACCCCATTCCATGTATCCCAAAATTCAAAAACAGTTAACTCAATGTCGTAAATCCAAAAAAAACCCGCCAAAAAAATATCCAACCTCTCAAAAGCATAATCACAAAGAAATCTACCACCAATTTATTCACTTGTTTAAATTCGGAGTCGAAGATTCGAGTTGATTATGGGTAAAGTGATAAAATAATATAACTTCTTTAAACTTGCAAACCATGCACAATTATATCATTTGGTTTAACTTGTGAACTGTCCTCTGAGCGTCGAGAAACGATTAATGAAGTATACATTTATTTTTAATTTACTATCCTATGAGAATTTACAAGATGTAGAATATGCAATTTATCGATAGTAGAATCTAAAGTTTATAACCGTAATATTCTCAATATAAAAGCTGGATCTAAATAGTAGAATCTGAAGTTTACAAATATGGGACAGGGTCATTTTTCTTTTCTTCTTCTACTTGCTCAGATTTGAAATTCTACGGCTAATCAGTTTTCATGTGGCTCTCGATGGTTTAATATAAGCATTTAGTACTGTGTCACTGATTCCGATATTGATAATTTTGAGTCTAATGATTAATAATACTTGTCATTTTAATTCATGAAGTAAAAGTTATTTTATGTGATTCAACGAAACTTCGAAATGCAAATTATCCAGTAATTGAAAGTGTATATTTGTAGTTGTCATGTGGAAAAAGACACCAGAGACCATGAACATTATTGAGATCAACGTTGGTGTTTTAACAATTATGATCTAATTTGCTTAGAGATAACTGCAGACATTCTTTACTCTTGTTACCTACCTATATTTTAATCTTTTTGAGATTAGAAACTGATGGTTAATTATTTTAAAAGTTTATAAACCATTTTTCCTTGTAACTCCTTGATATTGAAACTACTCTGACAACATTTCATTATGAGAATTCTCATTTGATATGTAATGGTACATATTACTTTATTTAATATCTAAATATGCGTAGTTGTGTATTGTATTTTCTGAGTATTTTGAGGCTTGTTGGCCTGAGGAGTGCAATACGAATTTAAAATTGATGTTTACTTAAAATGATCAACCGGCCAGCAAACATAAACATTCAGATAAAATAATGTTATTAATCCGAATACCCAAAAAAAAAAAAATGTTTCCACACAAAACTCAGTTGCCAGAATCCATAAAGGGGACAATAAATACCAGATGAAATACTCAAATTTATCAGAGCATAATATGAATGACAAAAATGTACCTTCATAAAACTCACAAGCAGAAGCAAGATCGAAAGCAAAAAAATCGTCTGTCTGGCGTGAGAGAGAGAGAGATTTACCGTTAAATTTAATTTTGACGGGGAATGTGTCGGCGAGTTGTTTGTGGGAGGTGTTGAGGAAACCTCCGCCGGTTGGGTTGCTGTCGCCGATTAAAAAGGAAATAAAATCTAGGAATCAAAATACACGAAAATCTCAGCACGGTTGAAGCAACACAAATCAAATAACGAAATAATGCAATAAAATAAAACAGGATTTTAAAAGAAACTTACAGATTAAAGCGATGACTCTGAACGTGAAAAAAAATCTGGATTTTGAGAGCCTTCAACCGATTATCAAAAGATGAAACCAAGAGAATTTATTTAGGAAATTCTGTGCAATTTTTCGATTTTTGATGATCTGAGAAACAGCGATTTATGATTTCAATGGAGTAGCAGCGGAACAATTTTCGGACGACAATACTCAAAGGAGAACTGGATCATAGTGAAAGAAAGAGTATGGAAGAATTGAATCTCTCAACCAAAAAGAGAGAGTGTGGCTTAAATGGGCAGTGGGAATAAGATTGGGGGATTTATTGAAAGGTCACAGTCAAAAGGCATTAAGTCAAAAGGGTAAATTTTTGTTTGATAAGTTAAAATGGCCTCCATCCTTATACAAAGATTAAATTATTCTTGTTATCTTGATAAATTTTCAAACTTACCTAACAATTTAGAAGGACTGAAAAATCCTCAAGAGAAAACTAACGTGTCTCTCTCTCTCTCTCTCAAAATCGTGTCCATCAACAAAGATCCTCCCCCCAGTTACCCACATTATAATAAACTCAGTTTTACTATCTGTGATCTTCTCCACCTTCTTTGGATTTATTACAGAACTATTCATCATCTTCTCAAATGTTGATAAAAATCCTAAGTTTTATGCATTTGATATTGGTAAGATATCCCAAAATTAATCTTATTTTGAGGTGCTTTGATTTGTTTAAATTGTATTTATATCAGTTTTGCTTGTTTTGGGATGAATTTTTTAGTATAAACTTCATCCATTGCAAAAATCTCATTCTAGACAGCGGGTAATATGATTTTACGCACACAGATCGATTAACCGACTTCATTGGTCGGTTAACCTACTTCAGTAAGTAGGTTAACCGAACTTCAATGAGGTTGGTTAACCTACTTACTGAAGTAGGTTAACCGACCTCATTGAAGTAGGTTAACCGACCTTTAACCGACCTCATGAGGTCGGTTAACCTACTTCAATGAGGTCGGTTAACCTACGTACTGAAGTAGGTTAACCGACCAATGAAGTCGGTTAACCTACCTCATTGGTCGGTTAACCTACTTCAGTAAGTAGGTTACCAACTTTGCAGTAGGTTGGTTAACCGACCAATAAAGTCGGTTAACCTACCTGAGTGAAGTCTGTTAACCAACTTTGCAGTTTGCTAACCAATTGTTAACCTGCTTGCTTAATTGTTCAAAAAAAAATTCCTTTAATAAATTCTGGTGTTAACACGTAACATTTTTCAATTTTTTTAAATGCAGATATGAATGATACTACATTAATTCCTATTTGTTACTATGGTGAGTTTGTGAAGAATGATCAATCTAAATGGATATGGAATTGGAGCAATGAAGAAGCAACAGAAGCAATTTTTTTGTCAAAAAATGCAACGTATACAGAATTATATCATGATGTACAAGAGCTTCTTCATATTGATTCTTCTTTACACACTTTGGAGATGAGATTTCTTTTCCTTGATAATAATACACAAGTTTTTGTTCCACCAGTCAAGATTACTTCAGATAGGCAAGTGAAATGGCTCCTAGAACTTAACAGAAAAGGTCAGTCTCCCCTTTGTGTAACAATTGTGAGCAAGAATCTCATTGAACGTGAATTTGAAGCAAGTATTGTTGAACATGAACATGCTATAGATCATGTTGAACTTGAACATACAATAAACACAGTTGAACACGGACATGTTGTAGATCATGTTGAACATGAACATGTAGCAGTTAATGATGAATTTGAAGACGAGGTCCGTAATGATGTAGATTCTGAGATGAGATTGGATGATGACAATGATGGGAACTGCGGTTTAGATGATTACTGGAATGATTTGGAGGTTGTTCGAAACAACAATGGTGACACTATTGAGGAAAATGGGAACAATGTTAATTTACCTACATGTGGACAAGAACTAGTTCAACGGAATGAAGCTGAAATTCGTTTTACTAATGAGGATCTTGTTGCATTGTCTGCACGTGGTAGCACATCAAGCCACACATTTGAGGCTGGATCAAGTTTAAGGTACGCTCATACGTCACATGTGATTCCTGAGGAAGAGGATTTGAAAGATCATCAGGTGTTTGAGAACAAGAAAGATCTACAACAACACATTCATTTGCTTGCATTGAAGCACAACTTTGAATTCAAAGTTAAAAAATCAAATAAGAGTACATACAGAATTATTTGCATAGATGATAGTTGCAAATGGCGTTTGCATGCTACGAAGTACAAGGAGTGTGATTATTTTGAAGTTCGTCGTTATGTACGTGAACATACTTGTTCTTTGGGTATACATAGAAATGATCATAGACAAGCGAGGTCATGGGTTATCGGTACACATGTCATGCATAATTTTCAAAATCCAAATCAAGAATACAGACCTGTAAACATCATCAGTGACATTCGTCGGGAGTTTGGGGTAAGTATGAGCTATCAGAAAGCATGGACGGCTAAAGAACGTGCCTTAGAGATATTAATGGGTTCACCTGATGGTAGCTATGCTAGATTGGCGGTGTATTCCCACAATTTGGTTAGATCTAATCCTGGCACAGTGGTATGTGTTGACACCGATCCAAGTAGTCATCGCTTCAAGTACTTTTTTATGGCGGTTGGACCATGCATTCGAGGATTTCACTCATCGATGCGGCGAGTAATTTCTGTGGACGGAACATTCTTGAAAGAAAAATATGAAGGTACACTGATAGTGGCAACATGTCAAGATGGAAATATGCAAATCTATCCTCTCGCATGGGGCATAGTAGATTCTGAGAATAATGAGTCATGGAACTGGTTTTTTGAAAAATTGAAGACAATAATTGGTGATATTGAAGATCTGGTCTTTATGTCTGACAGGAATGGGAGTCTACTCAAGGGTGTAAGAGATGTTTTTCCTAATGCGCATCATGCTCATTGCATATACCATATACAAGGCAACATAAAGGCCAAGTATCGCATCTCCGGGATGGTGTCATTGTTTAAGAAAGCGGCATATGCATATACAGTTGAAGAGTTTAATAAACATATGGATGAGATTCTTAGCAAGAACCCCGACCTTTGGGGTTATTTAAAAGAGGCTGACTATAAAAATTGGACTAGGTCACACTTTACAGGGATCCGTTACAACATCATGACGTCAAATAATGCAGAGTCGCTGAACTCGGTATTCAGAAAAGCTCGAGAGTGTCCAGTACTTGCTTTGGTTGAGTATATCAGGTGCAAATTGCAAAAATGGTTTTATAAGAGGCGCATCAATGCAGAAAACTGTACAAGTAATCTAACCCCGGCAATGGAGAAAAAAATTCGGAATAAATTTTAGTTGTCCAAGAAGTTCGTAGCGGATCCTATGGATGAATATATGTTTGATGTGGGTAATGGAATCAAGCACTTTGTTGTTAACTTAATCGATAGAACTTGCACATGTGGGAAGTTTCAGTTGGATAAGTTTCCATGTGAGCACGCTATCGCTGCTTCAAGACAGGCAGGGAATTCTGCATATGATTTGTGCTCTCCATATTATACTACTACAGTTTGGAAAGCAGCATACTCTGATACTATAATGCCTCTACCAAATGAAATTGATTAGGAGGTTCCAGAACACCTTAGGTAGACGTTGAATATCTTGCCACCGTTGATGAAACCAAGACAAAGTGGACGTAAGCGCAAAAGCAGGATACCATCGACCGGAGAGTTTTCTACGACACGTAAGTGTGGTAGGTGTGGTGCATCTGGGCACAACCAACTACGATGTAATGATCGAGTACCACTATCCAATAAAACAATAGACTAGTAATTGTGGTAGTATTAATTGTTCATATTTATAAGGTTACCATACTGATCAAATAGCGTATATGCATGCTATTCAGTTCTGTAGTAGGTTAACCTACCTCCGAACCGATTTGGTCGGTTAATAGGTAGGTTAACCTACCTTCGAACCGATTTGGTCGGTTAATAGGTAGGTTAACCGACCTCTAACCGACCAGTTAACCGACTAGGATGGGGTTTGAAACGTCTTGACTAGGTAGGTTAACCTACCTATTAACCAAAGTGGTCGGTTAAGGGGTAGGTTAACCTACCTTGTAACAGACCACGTCGGTTAGTAGGTAGGTTAACCTGTTGAAAAACCTACTAGTAAATACAATCAAATTAGACCTATACAAGTCATGTCATGAAAATCCTAAACAATAAATTCAAATTTTTTAGTCATTTACCAAAAAGAAAGATTCGATAAATTCAACACGTCACACTTGATCTAATTGAGCGAACGTTTTGATTGATTCGAGAAAGTTGCTAAACTTGATCCCGATTAGTAAAATCGATTGTTTACGTCACACTTAATGAACTTAATAATTAATCAAGCGTTTTAATAAATTTGAGAAAGATGCCAACGTAAGACCTCGATGGGTAAAATCCTTCGTCCAATTTCACACTTAATGAATTTAATAATTTATCAAACGTTAGCGACAGATTTGAGAAAGTTACTAATGTTGATTCAGATTGGGAAAATCGATTGTTCACGTCACACTTAATAATGAACTTAATAATTGATAGAACGTTTTAATAGATTTGATGAAGATGCCACAGTAGGACCTCGATTGGTAAAATCGATTGTTTACGTCACACTTAATGAACTTAATAATTAATCAAACGTTTTAATAAATTTGAGAAAGATGCCAACGTAAGACCTCGATGGGTAAAATCCTTCGTCCAATTTCACACATAATGAATTTAATAATTTATCAAACGTTAGCGACAGATTTGAGAAAGTTGCTAATGTTGATTCAGATTGGGAAAATCGATTGTTCACGTCACACTTAATAATGAACTTAATAATTGATAGAACGTTTTAATAGATTTGATGAAGATGCCACAGTAGGACCTCGATTGGTAAAATCGATGGTTCACGTCACACTTAATAATGAACTTAATAATTGATCGAACGTTTTAATAGCTATTAACTAATCAAGTCGGTTAATAGGTAGGTTAAAGGTAGGTTAACCGACCTATTAACCAAAGTGGTCGGTTAAGGGGTAGGTTAACCTACCTAGTCGGTTTTTTAGGGTTTAGGTTATTCAGTCGTTTAAACCCTCAAAAACCGACTAGGTCGGTTAACCTACCCAGTAACCGACCACGTCTGTTAACGGGTAGGTTAAAGGTCGGTTAACCTACCTGATATGTAGTAGGTTAACCTACCCAGTAACAGACCACGTCTGTTAACGGTAGGTTAAAGGTCGGTTAACCTACCATTTAACCTACCTGATATGTTACTAATAGGTTAACCTACCCAGTAACCGACCACGTCTGTTAATGGGTAGGTTAAAGGTCGGTTAACCTACCATTTAACCGACCTGAGTTTTTATGAGTAGGTTAACCTGCTGAAAAACCTACCAGTACCCAAAAATTGATATATGCAAGTGGACAGGTCATGAAAATCCCAAAAAATATATTCAAAAATTATAGTCATTTACAGATATTGTAATTTAGAAAAATACAAAGAACATTCAGTTATAGAAATTTAAGGATCATAATCAAGTCCGTGTAAATCAATCGTCAATTTCTTTCTCCACTGGAGCATATACAGGTTACGGACTTTCTCAGCTTCCTCTCCAGCAATTAAAAATTCAATAAATTTAATGGTAAAAATACCACAATCTCCTCTGCAATTAATGAGATAATAAAGAATGAGTATATTTTTGTAGAAAAATAGAAGAACAGTATGGACACAATATTTATCGTACTAAAAAAAACTTACTGTGTACTTTGCTTTGCAGTGTTCTCGACCCTTTCAATTGTAAAATTGCCATTCATAGTAGATATGCTTGCTCTCTTTAAAAGGCTCGGCAAAAGTGTAGTCAGTGGGTTCAATATGTTTTTCAATTGCCCTTCCGTAAGGCAACTTTTATCCGGGTCATACACATATATAGTTTCTTCGTCGAAACATACCTCAACCGCAAACCAATGACTATTTTCTACAACAGGTATGTACAGATGTGTACAATCTCGCCATCTCTTACCCAACTTTGGAGAATCACCATCTATGAAACTCTCTACGCATTGGATCCCCTCCGTCAAAGCAAACTGTAAAAGATTCAGAAATGTACTGTCCAGTATAGCAACGGGTCTGTTGAATGTCTTTGGGTAGTTCTTTGCCCGAAGCCGCAACAAATACATCGCCAAATCAACATGCTGAAGGCAAAAAAAAATAAATAAATTATCAAATAGTTCAGAAAAAAAACATATAAAATGTGATCAAATCCTTAAGTTTTACTTACATAGGAGTCGAGCCAGGCACCTGAATCCATGACCTCCTTAAACCACTTCTTCGCGTCATTTATTTTGACCCAGTCTAACTCGTATGCGACACTAAAAAGGACAATATCAACTAAAGGACATAAATTATAAAAAATTGAATTGATAAAAATATAGATAGGATATTTACCCGTCCTTTAATTGTGAATACCAAGTATCAAATGTCTTCTCCTTCACTGGATCAATCTTCTGAAAGGGAAGAAATGTTGAGCCATCCTCAAATTTTCTCTTCTTTCCCTCGGCTGTGAATGGAGAAGATAAGTACTTTGATCGTTTTGGAAGTCGCTTTTCCATTGGTCTCACATCAGCTTCGGGTATTTGACCGGCCAGACTTCTCTTATTACGTGAATATGTTCTGGCCGCCTGTCTCGTAGGAGGATCATTCATAGGAGATGCCACCTCCGTCTCCCTCACCTCTGCTTCATCTGTATCCCAGGGAGCTGCCACCTCTGTCTCCTTTATCTCCGCCTCCCTTACACCCGCCTCCTCCGTACCCCTCATCTCTACCTCCTCCGTCTCCCTAATCTCCGCTACTTCTGTCTCCTTAATCTCCACCACCTCCGTCTCCCTCACCTCTACCGTCTCCGTCTCCCACACCTCTACCGCCTCCTCTGTATCCCCAGCAGCTGCCACCTCTGTCTCCCTCACTTCATCCTCCTCCGTATCCCTCACCTCCCCCTCCTCTATATCCCTAGGAGCTGCCTCCTCCGTCTCCTCATCTCCGCCTCCTCCGTATCCCTTACCCCAACCTCCTCCGTATCCCTCACCTCCCTCTCCCTCTCCCTCACATCCTCCACCTACACCCCATCCATCATTGGGCCCATCCTCCCAGTACTGATAATTTTCATTTGTTTGATTGCGCTGCATCCACTCCATCATGCTATCAACTTTGTTGTTTACTAGTAGTATATCTGATCGCAGTCGCTCCTCCATCCGATCCATATAATTGAACAATCTAGGAGCAACAATCTGGTCAATGTGCATCCTCAAGCCCTCCAATATGAAGTCCAAATCGTGAGAAGGCTGATGTACATGAGGAGCCTGCTGACTAGCATGTGGATTTTCATGTGCAGGATCAGGTACTGAAGATGGAACCTAAGCAAATCAAATAATTAAAAATAAGCATTAATTCAATAAGAAAATGGACAAGGGAATAAAAGAAAATCACAAAAAGATTAAACAGCAAAGTCCTATTAACATACCCAAGTGGTCGGTTAACGGTAGGTGGGTTTTGAATTTGAGGGCAGGTTAACCTCCGAACTCTTTGGTAGGTTAACCTACCTTTTGAATTTGATGGTAGGTTAACATCTACCAAAGAGGTAGGTTAACCTACCAAAGAGGTAGGTTAATATCTACCAAAGTGGTCGATTAGCAGTAGGTTAACCGACCTCTTTGATAGGTTAACCTACCTTTTGAATTTGATGGTAGGTTAACATCTACCAAAGAGGTAGGTTAACCTACCAAAGAGGTAGGTATTAATCTACCAAAGTGGTCGGTTAGCAGTAGGGTAGCCGACCTCTTTGATAGGTTAACCTACCTTTTGAATTTGATGGTAGGTTAACATCTACCAAAGAGGTAGGTTAACCGACCACTTTGGTAGGTTAACCTACCTTTTGAATTTGATGGTAGGTTAACATCTACCAAAGTGGTCGGTTAGCAGTAGGTTAACCGACCTCTTTGGTAGGTTAACCTACCTTTTGAATTTGATGGTAGGTTAACATCTACCAAAGAGGTAGGTTAACCGACCACTTTGGTAGGTTAACCTACCTTTTGAATTTGATGGTAGGTTAACATCTACCAAAGTGGTCGGTTAGCAGTAGGTTAACCGACCTCTTTGGTAGGTTAACCTACCTTTTGAATTTGATGGTAGGTTAACATCTACCAATGAGGTAGGTTAACCGACCACTTTGGTAGGTTAACCTACCTTTTGAATTTGATGGTAGGTTAACATCTACCAAAGTGGTCGGTTAGCAGTAGGTTAACCGACCTCTTTGGTAGGTTAACCTACCTTTTGAATTTGATGGTAGGTTAACATCTACCAAAGAGGTAGGTTAACCGACCACTTTGGTAGGTTAACCTACCTTTTGAATTTGATGGTAGGTTAACATCTACCAAAGTGGTCGGTTAACAGTAGGTTAACCGACCTCTTTGGTAGTTTAACCTACCTTTTGAATTTGATGGTAGGTTATCACCTACCAAAGTAGTCGGTTAGCAGTAGGTTAACCGACCTCTTTGGTAGGTTAACCTACCTTTTGAATTTGATGGTAGGTTAACATCTACCAAAGAGGTAGGTTAACCGACCACTTTGGTAGGTTAACCTACCTTTTGAATTTGATGGTAGGTTAACATCTACCAAAGTGGTCGGTTAACAGTAGGTTAACCGACCTCTTTGGTAGTTTAACCTACCTTTTGAATTTGATGGTAGGTTATCACCTACCAAAGTAGTCGGTTAGCAGTAGGTTAACCGACCTCTTTGGTAGGTTAACCTACCTTTTGAATTTGATGGTAGGTGAACATACAAAAGTGGTGGTCAACGGTAGGTTAACCGACCTCTTTGGTAGGTTATCTATACCTGTCTTGGTGAAGAAATCTGATCTCTCCCACTGCCTGGATCTTCATCATGTCGAAGAGGAGAGACTCTATCTCCCTGGAGAAGATCCACGTTGTCGCCCCCTCCTTCATTATCAGCCATAACATCACCTCCATCCTCGTGGATATAAGCATCAAGGACTGGGTCTGCTCGTCTTGAAAAAGGTTCAAACAATTGCATGTGCCGTTGCCTCTTCTCAACCTCTGTAGCCATTAGTCTGACACGAACTTCAAGCTAAAAAGTTGACAGAGTTAATATTTACATACCATTTACATTATTGTGTGAAGGTAATAAAATAATACCATATAACAGTTACTCACCTGTGGATGGTCTAAAACGGAACTGATTTCATTTTGTTCAAATACTCCAGTAGCCGTCCAGTTCACCATCTTCGGAACTTTAATCACCGGTTTCCTAGTTGCAAAATCATTGCCAATGGCCGACAAAGCCTCATAAGCCCATACCTACAAACAGACATGATCATTTATTCATTCTCACATCTAAAAATAAAGCACAGTATAAAGAACTACAAGTGTTTGCTATTTACCTGCAATGCGTAAGGAAAACCCTCAAGGGAATAATTATAGACGCTCTTCCCCCCCTCTTTGAGTTTTGTTGCAATTTCTCCCCAACTCCTCAAAAAAGCATGTATCGTGCTATTATAGCACCTTCTTCCCATTGGATATTGATTAAATAAATACCTATCGTCGACTATATTCAAGACATGCATATCAATAGATGTCTTGTAGTGTTTGGATCTCAAAACTGACTCATAGACATATGCCAAACCCAATTTGTACTTGTCTTCCATTTCTTCGCAATTGTCAAAGGCAAGTTTTAACTGGGCGGGAACAATCTTATTAGCTCCGTTAAAATATGTCTCTGCCAGTCTATTGGTCACCGGTATTTGATCTTTGTACAATGCTTCATCCTCGGGGTTCAGCCCCGTAATCAGAGTGAACTCTTCGAATGAAAATCTAGCAGCCTTGTTATTCCCGACTCCAAACCATAGCTCATTCTTATTCTCGGACTTCAGCATTCTCAATGCTAGACCATGGATGAGTTGGCCAGATAACTGCATTTTTCTCATAAGATAGAATTTTCGAAAACAAGACCGACGGAAAGCTTGTCGATGATTTGCATCCAGTACGCTATAAACCTCATCTATAGCATCTAGGTTACAGAGGTTCGTACATTTTCCTGTAAACCGATCATTGATGTCCACTTGAAACTCCATCCTGCATAATATAAGACAATTTTAGTTAAATGGGTGTGCTAATTACGCTATGAAAATGGACAAGGAAATAAAGAAGAAACACAGAAAAATATTTAATAACAATACACTGTTCAAAAGAAAGTTCTAACAACAAAATGTTAGTTAACCGACCAAAGTTGGTAGGTTAACCTACCATTACCATTACGATCAGGTAGGTTAACCTACCAAACCTGGTCGGTTAACCTACCAAACCTGGTCGGTTAACCTACCATTACCATCAGGTAAGGGTAATGGTAGGTTAACCGTGGTCGGTTAACCTACCATTACCCTTACCTGATGGTAATGGTAGGTTAACCGACCATATACCATATGGTCGGTTAACCTACCATTACCATCAGGTATCAATTCATTAATGGTAATGGTAGGTTAATACCTGATGGTAATGGTAGGTTAACCGACCTTTTGATTCTAGGGTAGGTTAACCTACCTCTTCACAAACAAAAATTAAGAATACATCAAATTAGATTTAGAAGCCATCTGTTAACTCTTCATTATATCCTTTTTCATGGCATCATCAACAGAGATTCGGTATAAATTATTACATCATTTTAATGCTACTTGGAAGAGAAGGAAACAATATCCAAAACTAGTAACCGAAGGTAAACAAATCGAGCCACATAACCTCACCAAATCATACAAATCATTGTCACAATTCAGGGTTCTCGATAGGTTAACCTACCATCAAAGGGCGATTTACAGATTGCTGAGGGTAGGTTAACCGACACTGAGGTAGGTTAACCCCCTGATGGTAGGTTAATCTACCAAATATTAAGAACTTGTCAAAATTTGTCAAAATTACAGAAAAAGAATCCCAAGAAAACATCACGCAATTACAATGCTTAAAATAAAGAAACAACACAAGCAACTAGCTAAGAAGCGTGGCGGTTCAGTGTATGATCCAAGTGAATAGGTGAAGAAAGTGAAGACATCAAGTAGAGAACCCGTACCAGAACAGCCTCTGAGAAGATTATACCCAAATCCAAAGAACCCTTTTGAAGAATGCACCAATTCTTGAATTTGCAGAAGAAGAAGATGTCTGCCTAATTCGTTTTGCCGAAGAAGAAAACCAAGGGAAACCCGGAAAGGAGAGGAGAAGTCGAAGGGGTAGGTTAAGAGTCGGGTAATTCTAATTGAGTATTTGAAATGGGAGACGTTTTTTGAAATTGAAACTGAAGGTTATATTAGGAAACAATAAAATTTATTTTTATTACTATTATTTTAAATAAAAAAAATTTGGTCAAAGGCCATTTCCATAAAATGACAAATTGGGCTGGCCATTTCCCCATATTCCCACGAATAAGATAAGATGACAAGTGATGACGCCAGCCTTAGGAACAGTAACTTGGCTTAGCCTCTTTTAAAAGAGTCAGGAAAAAAAATCCCTCCTCATTGCAACTTTCTTGTTCCCAACGCTGTCTTCTTCCTCAAAATGGACTTCTATTTACCTAAAAAATTCAATGCCAACATCACCACAACCACTGAATCCACCACCCACCTACTCAAAACCACCAGCGTTACTAGACAAACCACTGCCACCAATACACCATTGTGTTGGGAACCTGGATTGTTCTACTCACTAAAATTGATTTCTTGTGATAGATCATCCCGTTACAAGATTTCTGTTTTATGTATTCAACTTGAAATAAATAATTTTATGCACACAAGAAAGAAAGTGATATTACCCTTGTAGTGTGATTTACAATAATCTCTTTTTCAACTTCTTGATTCCACCAACGCTTCAAACCCTAAAGCTTTCCTCGGTGTTCTCCAATGGCAGCTATGCAGGTGTGTGGCCACATTTCTCTAGATCTAGGTTACACTAGGATTAGGGTTTTCTTTGTAAAGAGGAAACACATACTACACACTTTATTGTGTGTCTAGCCACTTTTCAAACTAGGTCAAGAAAAATAAACTTAGTAGACTATTTGTAATCTCTTTACACTCAAAAAATCCTACCAACCCTAGTACCATAACGCAGGCTCATTTCTGCACAGCCCAATACAGGTAATAAGCCTGTATAAGCCTATTATAGTGAAGCCATCGAGGGAACCTAATCGGACCCAATTAAACTAAGCTCCAATAACTCTTGATCAGTCAAAATTAATTTATTAATCATGTTCTGTTCCACTAAAAGAACGAGATTACACTCTTAGTAAAATTGTAATCAATAATCAATAATTTTATCCTCTAACTTATTGCTCTTACATGTTACCTCCGTCGATTAACTCGAATATTCAGAGCAAGCTAAATTGACCAAAATGCCGTTTTTTGAATATTTATAAACTCTCAACTCTCATCTTCTATTTGAGAGTTTGATGTGATCACATCACATCATAGAATTCAACGGTCACTATCGAATTACTGAGCTCAGATTCAAATGTCTACTAGAATACCTAAAAGGTGACGGATTCCATAATACAAATATATGTTCCTCGTTAGTTCACTTTAATTCTCAAAGTACCAAGATATTGATCAGTAATTTGATCTCACCCATTGATACATCAAAGAACTTAAAGTTAGTAATCGAAGTTCATTATCCGATCAGGATTAAGGTCACACGTATGATAGTCAAGCGAAATTAAATTTGTATGGTCAATGTCACAAATTAATTTCATGTGATCCCGTTCAATACGTTCCAAACGTACTCTCAATTTTATTGTCAAAGTCAGACTTTAATAAAACCGAGACAATCTTATCAAAATAAATTGTCTATATTTATTTATTGATTGTGAACGTTAATTTTAAATCGAATTACAAATTGAATCATTCTGTATTTAATAACTTAAACAATCAATTTGTAATATCAAATCGACCCATGGACAAACGTAACTTCATATTAATACAATCAATTAATATTTTATTTCAAATATCTTGAATTATACTCTATGGGCATATATATTTCTAACAATTTCCCACTTTCCCTTAGAGTATACATGAAATATCGAATCGTCCATCTTGTCAACATCATCATTACGTTAATGATCATGTTCCCAATCAATATTGTAACTCCTTTCGATGTAAGTGACGGTTGTATAACAAACAATCCAAGATTGTATTATACTCAACAAATTAACCACCTTATCTCCCAGTTATATTCCAATTTTGACGACTCTCTAGAGTCTTGGTCAAATCAGATTTTAATTAGTTTTAATCCATCAGATCACAACCTGAATAAATAAGTAAATATTTACTCGTTTTCCAAAAACGCTTGAGTGTATGATTTACCTCTATTCAATAATCTGATCCTGGATCAAATTAATAATCACCAACAATATTCCAAGCATAAGATATGACCTATCTAGTGCAAATTAAGGCTTCCATAGCCGGACCGTAAGGAACCTTCCCTATCTTACCATGAGTCTTGGGAGAAAACTCATAAGATAGATAAAGTCCACAAAGAAAGTTATTCCTTTCAGGACTTTAATATTGCAAATTTAGATAGCACCTTATTATTACATGAAACTTGAGACTATTCTATTTCATTTTTCTTCCACTCCGAAAAATATGGATGTCTAGAAAATGGACAGTCATCTACAAGTCCTTCAAGTTTAATTGCTGGCACCAACTACCATTTAATGAAAATACTCTCACATATAAGTAGAGTGTCATTCAAATAAATAGTTGCGAAAACTGTCTTGTTATTCTGTATACACAAGTATGCTTAAGAAATATCAAGATTTTGATCAACACCATGTAACATAATGGTTCGATCAAATTCTATATTTTATGCATTGAACAATTATTCAAATCCAAAGTTGGACACTTGTAAGTCATGAACTTTTCTTTCATGACCTTTTGTATGAACCCCTCAAGTTACACTTTGTAGATGGTTTTCTCAAGATGCATTCAAGAAACAATGTCTTGACATCCATCCGTCGTACTCATTTTCACAATGAACGACAATGGATAAAAGATCTAGATAAACTTTTACATGGCGATTGGCGAGAAGGGTTTCACAAACCCATATCCATAAACTTTGTGTTGAAAGCATCAACTTTCTCATCTACCATTCTCTTATCATCTTAAAGACTCATCACACCTTATAGGTTTGACCCCATTAGGTGTGTCTACAAATACCCAAACATTGGTGTAGTACAAGGAATCCAATTCCGAGTTCACGTTCATCTTCCATAATTTCAAATACATAACTTTTACCAATTCCCTAAATGAGTAGGAGTTCTTCTCTTATTTTAGTAGAGACTGTCTAAAAAAGACTCTCTTTAGAATAAGTGTCAAGAAGGTGGTCTTACGACTTCCCACTCCAATTAGTCGCTAGAAGTGCATTTCTATTATGTCCAAATAGAGTTGCTTCCTCTCCTCCCACTACTTAATTATATCCCTTACTGGGATCAACCTCTCCACTACCTCTCCATGAACATAAAGAGGAGGTAGAACAGTGAAAACTTCTTCGACTACAACCTTTGGTTTTCCCCTGTCCATTGGGATCACCAGGCAAGAATTTGCTAATTTCTCCCACTAGGATCGGCAACCATCGATTTCGTAGGAAGTTCCAAATCATCAAGATTACTTCTATGCGGAAACGTGGAATCAAGTTGTTTGAACCACATTCTAACATCTTATCCAATAGAATTTTACTTGTGGATTTGTATTCTTCTATATACCTTATCCTCTAAGAAAGTTACATTTGTACTCAACAAATACTTTCTTGTCCAGAGGACTATAGAAGAAATAATTTCTAATTTCGTTGTATACCTTATAAATAATCAAACCTTCATTGTTGCCTCCATTTCGTCACTCCATCCTTTCAGCTTGTGTGCTAAAAGTCCCAAAATCTAAATGTGGTATAGACTGGGCTTGTACCTATGCCACAACTCTAGGGGTATTTCAGGAAGCGAATCAATGGTACTAGGCTATGAAGGAACCTGACTATCTCAGGTGTACATTCCCAAATGAAACTAGTAATATGAATAACTCATCATTGATTTGGTATTACCTTGTTCTCCTTTTCTGATAAATGGTTCCTAAACTCATATGAGAGATACACAAACCTCGATCAAATCAAAGTATCTCTATTCTCTTAATTACTTCTCAACTTCATAGAATCAAGATGTGGAGTGATCATCAGTAAAAGTGATGAATTACTCGCACTCTCTCGTAGCTTGAGCAAAAAAAGATCCACACTTATTGAAGTGTATTAATTCCCAAACTCTTAAGTCCATTTAATGTATGAGGACTATTGGTTAACTAATCCTCTAAACAAGATTCAAAAAACAGTATAGATTTCACCTCTGATCCTTTCGAGGTCCATCCCTTACTAGTATTAGAATCATGTTTTGGATAAGTGCAATCAAGCTTAAGATCTTAATCATTTTACCCTCTAAATGAGATTCATAAGTCCGCATAGATTTCACCTCCAAAATAATTAGAGATCTATCTTTGTCATTTATAGATTTCATCGAGAGTAGGGAAACTATTTCTCTTATAAAATCCATAATTGTTAATCCCTCATGCATTGATTGATAAGAAGAAGTGATCCCCATAGAAATCAAGTGTTAAAGTTTAGTTCTTAATCTTGATTTTCTCTCAGCCGAGCTTCCCTCTCTGAATTCTGGTTCTGCGTGAGGTAAGGGGTAGAGAGGAGACAACTCTCTAATTTTGTAACACCCCAAGTTCAAAATCTTAAACCTAGGCATGTTAACTTTTCTTTACTTAAATGCGGAAAAGAAATCATTTATAACTTCAACATTTTCATTTTCTATTATGAAATTTTTAGAAAAATTTCGACAGAGTCTCCTCTGTAAATTGGACATAGCCAACCTGTAGAGGGACATCAAAACCATTTATAAATACACATCACAACTCACTCCATCCCAAACATCATCCAAACCATTATAATAAGTCCCAAACTCCTCAACAATACAATTCCAAGTAAAGAAACTTTAGCAAATGGAATAAGAGGTAATTTAACCTCAATAATACATGAATTAAAGAATAAATAATGAGAAATTGAAATAAATTCTAATTTAACTTTATTTTTAAAGTGTTGAAGCGATTATAGCCTGAGTCAGCTGCCGAGTGCTCTCCTCTGATCATCTAACTTTCATCACCTGAAATATGGGGAGGGATTGGGGTGAGCTAAAGCCCAGTAAGTAAACTTTATGCATTAATGCATGCTCATGACATGAATGCTTTAAGCTTTGAAATATGTATCCCCATTTACTTTAACCTTTCAAAACTTTCACTTAAACATTTCTAAAACTTTAACTTCATTTCAAGACTTTCAATTCATTTCAAGACTTTCATTTCAAGACTTTCATTTAAAGGTTTCCAAAAACTTTAACTTCATTTCTATCGTGAACTCAATTAGTGTATCTTCTAGCCAAATCACAATACAGTGGGCAATATTCCTTATTTAGGACCAGATTATCATTTTTCCACCGCATAGCGGTTTAATATTTGCTACCGTCAAGCGGTTTAGCAATCGTCACCGCGAAGCGGTTTAATATTTGCCACCGTCAAGCGGTTAAGCAATTGTCACCGCGAAGCGGTTTAATATTTGCCACCGTCAAGCGGTTAAGCAATCGTCACCGCGAAGCGGTTTAATATTTTCCACCGTCAAGCGGTTTAGCAATCGTCACCGCGAAGCGGTTTAATATTTTCCACCGCCAAGCGGTTTAGCAATCGTCACCGCGAAGCGGTTTAATATTTGCCACCGCCAAGCGGTTAAGCAATCGTCACCGCGAAGCAGTTTAATATTTGTCACTGCAACAGTGGTTTAATTCGGGTACGCCGGTTCACCGCGCCCCATTTCCCACTCACACCTTTCATGGCATAGAAGTACATTCATTTATTCTTAAAACTTGGGATACATACTCTTTGAGAAAAATCTAACTTTCCCCACTTTTGACAAAAATTTGCACTTCGACACATTCCTTTCATTAAAACATTTGACTTCCTCATTTCGATGCCAATGCATGCTTAATGATGCAATGACATGATAACGTGCATGCTTGAACATTCTTCTCAATAAATTATGCTTTCATAAAGTAAATGAAATTCATCAAAGCAAGTAAGTTGCAAGATAGTCATTTACACATAAATCTCACTTTCACATTTACATTAAACTTTATTGAAAATAGGGGGAAGTTTACTTACTTGACGTCCTTAGCATTTACCGTTAGCTGAAATTGCAAGTGGAGGAACATCGGCTGCCCGTGACGTCAATGTACCAAAATCCGTGTTGTACCCATTCATTAAATAAAATATACTTTTAGTTCAAAATCTCATTTTAAACTCTAAGCAAGGTTTAAAACTTCTATTTCATTCACAATTTAATCCCAAACGTGACCTTACGCTAGGTCCAACACATATAATACCATACTCGAAATAAGAGATAAACTCGAAGGCAAAAAGAAAAATTGAAACTCACTTATCAAATTAGGCAAAACTTTTAGTTCAAAACACAATCATTATCCTTTTTGAACTAACCATACTCCTAACCAAAGTAAAAACTTCAATTTAATCCAAATGAGGTTTAAAGTTATTTCAAACACCTAGCATGCCATATTTTAAACACAAAAATCCAATTTCATTGCGAGTTAGAAGACTTTTTCGTCTTTTAAATTTTAACTCAAATAAATATATCTAACTATTCATGGAATTTTTTCCAATTTAGAAATTTACAATTTTCAACTCATAATTAAGCACGAAAAATAAATTAACAAACTTAAATTCGTACTTAATCAAAATCTGGAAATTCACATACATTGACAAGTTTGAAATGTATACATACATACACAAATATGTATACACATATTACCCAAAACTGAAGTTTAACAATTAAAAATTCGAAATCGAACCAGAAAGTAACATAGATTCTTATATTCATAGTTCTTAAAATTAATAAGTACATTTACAGATTTTCCCAAATCCTAACATTATACATATATATTTACATTACCCGATTTTTTCCAATTTAACAGTAAATTTTGAAATCTTACTAAACTTAAATCTGAAATTGGCTTATAGGATCATGAAAATTTAAATACATACAATGTAAATACACACACAAAAACTGCAATTTACGTGTGTATATATATATATATACCGAGGTGAAAGAAATCTGAAATTATAAACCACTTTCGAAGTCTGCACCCGTGAATGTGTGCGAGTGTGTGTCCGTGTGGGGTTGCGCGGTGTAAGGGAGGCGCAGAGGTGGTCTTACCGTGATAGTGGCTAAGGTGGAGGTCACGGCTGTGGGTGGCGGCCTCCGGTGGGGTGGCTTACTGGTAGCGGCCGGTGGTTGGGTCATGGTCGGCGAAAAAGGGAAGAGACCGAGAGAGAGAGCGACGTTGAGAGAGGGAGAGACCGAGAGGCGTGAGTGAGGGAGAGGAAAAATGAGGGTTGGATATAAACTTTTGGAATTTGCAACTTGGCCCCTCAATTCTCTCAATCTAGAAATTTAAGTCCACAACTCCCAATAAAATTTCAATTCGTCCTAAACATTTTCTCAATCTCAATTTAATGAAATTTAAACAAGCTTAACAAATAAAAATAATTAATTACACATAGAGTTCATAAACAATTTATAAACTTTTAATTTGCACATCGATCGAGACGGCGCCCAAGTCCTTCCACTGCAAAATAATTCGAATTATAGACATTAAATATCATGATTTTATAATTTATAATCACAGTAACATAAATATTGAGCGAAATTTAAAATTGCACGTAAAATTGAAAAACGGTCTTACAAATTTATAGACGAGAGATGAGTTAAGATTCGTTTGGTGGAAATTAAAAGCTCAATTCTTGCTTAATATGTATTCTATACGGTATTTTATCAATATAACAATTAATTATACATATATACATTCAAACATGTATCTTAGACACACCATATACACCCTACAAGCAGCGCAACAACTGGTGATTTTCATTTGCCAAGTGGTGCACATGCGCACAATTATGGAAAATGGCATGCATAATTCTATTCCTAGATGCCCTCTTTTGGTCGACATATGAGGGTCGAATTGAATTCCATTTCGAGTGTTCTTGGTACCGTTGTAAAGAGTGTATTTCAAGCTTCAAAAAGAGCACACATGCAAAAGAAACGAATGACTCTACAAGTTGAGGTGATTGCTCAAAGTTGGATACTCAATCGGGTTCCAACATTTAGAAAAATTTATGGGTTAATATACTTTCTAAATCCGTCCGGTTAGCCAACTTCTAGCCCATATTTGAAGAGGTTCCTAAGTTCAATGAAGGCAAGACTGATCGCCACATTGTTTATTTAGTTGAGTTCTATTGGATGGTATATCTTGCGACTTCTAATAGTAAACTTACACAATTTACTATATCCTCAAAGTAGCATACTTAGTCAGTGGCAAAACAGTAAATATGACGAACTCTTTCATTTATTTCGATTTAACACTCTATCTGTGGCATTCCATTCAATTGAGTCCCCATGTTATTTTTAACTCCTTTTGGGAATCTCTAGGTCTCTAATCACTCATGATTAAGCATCTTCTAGGCAATATTTGAAGTAGCGATAAAAATAATGGTATGAAATTTTTGGGGTGTTACAGATTTCACCAAACACGAGCTCAAATGTAATAATTGCGTTAAAGAACAAATGCTAAAAGCCTCTTTTTAGTAAATGTTTTTTTATTTATAATATGTTGATAACTTATTTATAAGTAACACATTCCCCTTAATTATTTTTTAATTACACATATTTTTTTCAAATTACTTTTCAACCACATAATATACATCGAAAACATCACATTATTTGTTTATAAACAATTTTCTTTTTTATCAAACTAAGATTTAAATTTTATATTTCAAGATAAAATATGTGCTTCAAAAGTAATGTGAGGAAATATGTTGTTTATAAAAACAACAAATGTTTTCACCCGTGCAATTCATGGGAACATGTTTGTGATAGTAATTTCGATCAAAATTTATGAAAATATGTTAATTATACAATCATATGAAATAAAATATAGTACAATAAAATAATCAAAATTAGAAAATCCTGATCTTTATAAAAAAAAATTTAATTTTAAAAGAAAATATTTATTATTTATTTATTTGTTTATTGAATTTTCTTTTTCTAAATAAGTTATTTTTATCCTTTTTTTATATGTTAAAATATTTTGAAAAAAAAAAATTAACAACCATAAATCTATATTTGTTTTGAATTGATAATTTTGAAATTAAAGAATATTGTTATTATATTTTTTGTATATTTAATTTTATCTCAAAATGAGTAAATGTTGATTTATTTATAACTAGTATTTCACCCGTGCGATGCACGGAAGTTGTTATCCACAATATTGATTTTAATAAGTATTTATAAAATTTTAATGATTATACATAATCAACACATATATAAATGCATAAAAAATAATTTTCTATTTCAATAATTATTAGACCTTAAAAAATAATATACCTAATTCAAATTATTAAAAACATCTTTGAATAGTAAAAGTCAATTTATATATTTAAATATCTGAATTTAATGAATAAAACTTTATTTACAAAAATAAGCAGTCAAAATAATAATTTTGAAAATCTCGCAATTATCATGATACGACAATCGAGTAAAGTTAGAAATCACTAAATTGTACCGAAAATCTTATACCCTGTAATCTCTAAAAATTTATCAAAAATAAGTATGGTTAAAAAATATTAATCATTGTATTAATATTATTAACTTAAAAGAAATCAAAGTATTAACTCTTCAATATTAACCTTCGTTCAATAACTTTTTCGATAAATTATTTATAAGTAACACATTTTTTCAATCCACTTTTTAATCACATATATTTCTTCAAAATTTTTCTCAACCACATATTTTATTATAATACTAAAACATAAAAAATTTAAAAATTAATTCTATCAGACTATCCTACTTTCATATATAGTATAGATTTTCACCAGTACAATGAACTAAAATTGCTATCCGTAATATCGATAAGCATTCATTAAAATTCAATGATTATACATAATCAACACAAATGCAAAAGATATAAAAATAATTTCTCCATTCTCATCACATATTTAACATTTTTCTCAATTTTCATTCAAAAACACCAATACAATAATTAAAAATATGTGTTTAATCTTATACGACAATTGAACAACGTTGAAGATCAAGAAACTATTATATCATATAATCTTTGTACAATTATTAAAATTAAAAATGATTAAAAAATATTAACCATTATTTACCATAATAGTAGACTATTAGTGTGTGTGTGTGTGTAAGGCAATAAATGCATTCATATCTATCTAGATTTTGCATTCACATTTGGCTTATAACTATTTTGTATTCACATTAATCTCGTTTTGCATTCACACTAACCAAACCATTTAACCCTATGTGCACTTTAGGCGGGAAAACAATAACTTCTATGGCAAGTTACTACTTTTATTAATATAAAGATATAAATTATTTTTTTTAAAGAAAATTTTGTGATCTTTGAAATAATTATTAATTTTTTAATTAAAATCGGTTTGACCCTGGTGGAATCTTCTAAACTTGACCTGTTGTGTTTTTCGCGTCAACCGATTTCAAGTTTTCTGAATACTGAGTATTATATAATATAAATGATATAATTTAAAATGAATGAGATAATGAGGAAAAGTAAAAATATAAAATAAACTTTTACATTTGATCTTGGGACGTTTTTACGGACAAAGTATTTATAATTTGCTCTCACTTGTTATCTTGTATTAAACTTCTCGTTGAGATCTTCAATTTGACACTCATATTACATATTTTTCGACTTCAAAATAATACAATAATTATCAAAATAATAATAATTAATACAAAAAATAGTTAATAGATTGTATAATAGAACTTAAGTGATATAATTTAAAGTGAATAGGATATTGAGGAAAAATAAACAATATAAACAACCCTTTACATTTGATCTTCGAGAGATTTTATGGATAATATGTTTACAGTTTGTTTTCACTTTTTAACTTGTATTAAAATTTTTGTTGAGATCTTCAATTTGCTACTCATATTGCATATTTTTTTTACTTTAATATAATACAATAATTATTAAAAGAATAATAACTATTACAAACAATTTTTTTTTATACTCCCCCCGTCCCAATTATATAGGCATATTTGAATTTTCATACAAATTAAGAAAACATATTTAATATTATTGAAAGAGTAATTTTTGTAAAGAAAATTTTCAACTTATCCTTATTTAATATCAAAACTAGTAGGGGTGGGCAAAAAAATCGGAACCGATATGACCGAACTGGAATCGAATCGAAAAAATCGAAACCGTATGGTTTTAAAAAAATAAAATAGGAAATTGGTTTTCGGTTCGGTTCTCGGTTCCGCCTTTAGAACCGAAAAACCGAAGTTAGAACCGGTCTTTGATCCTTGTTTTTTTTTTTTTTTTTATGGTCTTAATTGCTTGCCTTAAAACTAAAAATAAAAAAATTGTAATTTTCTTGAGTAAAGTGAAAATGATTAATTTTTTTTTATAAAATTTGTTACGTCTCTACCTCATTGTAACCTTTAACTTCACACTTGTACTAAAATTCTTGGTAAATGAAAATCGAATGAGACTAACTTATTAATAAGCGAAATTGTAAATGAACACGATGAAGTTAATTAAATATTTAAATACAAATATAAAATAATTAATAATAATGTATTTAAAGTTCATGATTCATCCCACAAGTTTATTATATTGCCATGCTTGAAAAACCTTTTAGGCCATTTGTTTCCTATTTTTATTTTTGAACATCTTCCATTTCATGGAGAATCCTATACTTTCTTTAGGGTAAAAGGATTTTCGAAATTCTTGATCTTGATATATTCGATAGAAATTAATTTCAGGTTATTAGCTCACTTCCCGAGGCCTGAGCTCCTCGATAAGGCTCTCGAAAAATAATTATTATTATAGAACCGAATTATAACCGAAACTGAACAAAAACCGAATGGTTTGGTTCTGGTTTGGTTCTTGCGATTCAATGGAACCGAATGGTTCCATTTTACAAGAACCGAAAAAGTATGGTTTAGTTCCGGTTCTTGAGATACCCGAACCGAACCACCTGACGCCCACCCCTAAAAACTAGTATATTGTAAGTAATAAAAAAGGGTACATTGATAAACAAACAAAATAAATACTTTCCAATAAAGAAACAAGTCTATATAATTGGGACAAACGAAAAAGTAAAGACAGTTTATATAATTGTGACGGAGGGAGTATATTAAAATAAATTAAAATCTTGATGTTATTAATAACATAACACGAATTTTAATGTCATTAATGGCACGTGTATCAATAATAATTACTAAAATATTTATTATATTATTTTTTTGTATAAATTCCAGGATTTAGAATGCTATTTTGAGCGAAAAATTATGTACGTGCTATTTTTGGTATATTTATATATGTATACGTAAATAGATTACCAAACGGAGGAAATAAAACAAGATTTGTTAAATTTTTTTTGTTTAAAAACATATATTTTTATATTTTTTAGATAAAATATGTGATTGAAAAATGGAGAGAAAAAATGTGTATGATTAAAAAGTGACTTAGAAAATTGTATACGAAAAAATATGTTTAAAAACATGTTTGTAAAACAAATGCTAAAATTAACTTTCTCGAAGTCTTATCGGTTGGCCAAACAAGACCAAATCAGTCAAAATCATAGCCGAAGAAAGTCAGCTGGCGGACACTACGGGTCCGGAAATATTGAAGAGACGTTTTAGATATTCTTTGCTTGAATTGCTCTTTCAAAAAATATACAGAAAATTTTAAGAAGAAATTCAGGCGCAAACTCACTCAGGGAGAGTGAGAAATGGAGTGTTTGGAGTTGATGCCAAAGATTGAATTACATGCTCACCTCAATGGCTCCATCAGAAACACCACTCTACTGTATTACCTAATCCTCCCTCAGTTGGCTGTCGTAATTAATTTATTCTCGTAGTTAAAATGAAAATCTCATCTCATCTTCGTATGCATAGTTAGACGCCCGTGTTTTCACTGAAATTATTGGAATTTTGGTGTTTTTTGTTTGTACAGACGTATCATTTTGTTGGGTTTAATATGTATACAGTGAATTACTGTAGAATTGGATAAAAGTGGCGCTGTTGATTTCTTTTTCCGCATATTTAAAATGAAAAATTTCATCTTCGCACACAAAATTAGGCACTGGCTTCTTCAATTAAATAAATTATTGTATTTGTCACATTTGTTGATTGTTGGTTTTAGTTTTTTTTCTTTTGACATATCATTTGTTGGGTTTTAAATTTGTATATACAGATCATGCTAGAGAATTGGGTAAAAGTGACAAACTGACAATATATGTGTATTTTTTTTTTTGCTCATAATTAAAATGAAAAAAAAAAAAATTAATCTTCATACACAGATTCAGATATTTTTATGTTGAATTAAACTTTTGTATTGTTATTCTGTTACATTTGTGGATGGTGAATTTTTAGTTTGTTTTGACATCATTTAATGGGTTTTAATTTTGTATACAGTGAAATTGCTGGAGAACTAGGTAAAAGGGGCACTGTAGTTTTTTCAGATGTAGAGAATGTAATATTGAGAAGTAAACCTTTTTTCCTCTGAAACATTTGCTAATAACTTAAATAATTAGATTTTTTACATGAATCTTGACATAGAAATTCTTCTATCGCTATAAATGTAGATGATCGTTCACTCCGTGAAGTGTTCAAGATGTTTGATTTGATTCATGTTGTTACTACTGACCATAAAACTGTCACAAGGATTACCAAAGAGGTTTGTTAATTTCAACGGTTTATGTGATTTGAGCTCCAGTAATTTCCCAATTGTGTTTGCATTTTATGCCTAATAACAGGTGATTGAAGATTTTGCTTCTGAAAATGTTGTCTATTTGGAACTAAGAACGACTCCGAAGGTATATATGCCCCTGCTATATTAAAAATTATATTAGGTACTGTTACTGTGGGATCCAACATCCATCAAAATATAACTTTTACTATTGTGATAATTGTTATTGGATTTTTTTTTTAGAATGAACGGCAATGTTGCCTTGTAGAATTTAAGAGAGTCTGTGTTGTGAATTTTGTGATTTCTAATGTCCACTTTGATATGTATACCCACATTTCCACGACTTCTTGAATTGCAGAGGAATGATTCAAAAGGGATGAGCAAGCGCTCATACATGGAAGCAGTTTTGGAGGGCGTAAGGGCTGTGAGTATGGTGGAAGTTGATCTTTTGAGTGAATTGGTTGCAGAAAATCCTGCTGTAAATGAAACATGTAATAATGCTGGAAGGAAAAAGATATTCGTGAGATTTCTTCTTAGTATTGATCGTCGAGAGACCACTGAAGCTGCAATGGAAACTGTAAGTTGAGTTTGGTACACATTATCGAATTTGGACTAGACAGGACATTTACAACATATAAAAATTTGATTCTTTTTTCTTTTCTTAATAGTGTTGTATACTGTCGACTCCACCTTACTAAAAATACAATTACTATACTGTGATAACGGAGGCGTATTAACATTGTTCAAATGCTTGAGCTCTTAATCATGTGTACTTTCTGAAGGTTAACCTTGCTTTGGAAATGAGGCGATTTGGGGTAGTGGGTGTCGATCTATCGGGCAACCCATTCATTGGTGAATGGTATTCTACACTACCAGTGGTTTTATACCATACGTAATCAGTATCCGTTTTCTAGTTCCTTTAGAGTTTGTAATAAGTAGTAAATTTCTGATTGTAACAGGTCAACATTTTTGCCAGCTCTAGAGTTTGCTAAGATGCAAGGACTTCCAATTACTCTACATTGTGGCGAGGTTCATTTGATTTGTATCTCTGCAAGTTTTTTTCATTGTGCTATCGCTAGAATAACTCTAAATAGTTTATTTCTGTAACTTAGTGCTTATAGGTGCCAAATCAAAAGGAAATCCATGCAATGCTAGATTTTCTTCCTAGGAGAATTGGACATGCTTGCTGCTTTGAAAATGAAGAGTGGGAAAAGTTGAAGAAGTCCAAGATTCCGGTCAGATTTTCATACCCATTACTCCATTATTCTTTTTCAAATAGTATATACATTTCCCTTTTATGATGTAGTTGAGGATAAAAAAACGTAGCACAATCTGCCCCTCGTATTTTTGAATTTCATTATACAGTCAACTTTGATTGCATTTTCCTTGTTTAACCAGATTAATTATATTATTTATTACGACCATGGCGGAGAGCACTATTAAAAATCAGGTCTTTTCTGTTGCCGAAGCCTCGAATTCCATTCTTAATGGGTTTCACCTACTGATTTTTTTCAACGACTCTCCGTTACTATTTTGAGGATGTCTAAAAGTTTCTAACGAAATATTGGTTGACAATGGATATATCGCTTTAGCTACAAAAATTATGTTGGTAATGGTGCATCCAAATACAAATTGAAATTTCGTTGGTAATTTTTACCAACCGAATTTTCGTTGGTAATGGTGCGCCTTTTTACCAATCGAAAATCCGTTGGTAATTGTATTCTTATTGATAATTTTGTTATGAGTTTTATACATTAATTAAATGAACAACATTTATATAAAATACAACATTTAACAACTTTATTTTCGAAAAAAAATTGATTGCCCTTCAACTATGGATTTTCAGTAGGTGAATGATTGGATTTTTTAATTATCAAAGTTGACTAATATTAGCAACAGAATGCCCGTAGTTAATATGAATTAATTTACACCTATGAAATTTTTGTAGGTAAAAGTGGGGAAAACATTAATTTACGTCTCCTACGGATATTTCGTTGGTTAAACATACATACGATTATATTAGGTATGGAATGTCCACTGGTAAAGAGCGAACACATTTACCAACGAAAATCCCGTTGTTGATTACGGAATGTGAAAGACATAATTGTTAAACGAATATATTGGACACGAAATTTCCATTATTAATTGTAATGGCAATACTTTAGGTATGGACTATCCGTTGGTAAAAGGTAAAACCTGTACCAACGGAATGTAGTATTTCTACTTGATAAGAAAAATATTTTTACTAAGCGAATATTCATTGGTAAAAATCTACCTATACCAATGAATATCTGCTGGTAATGAGTTACCTTTTACCAATTGATATTCTGTTGGTAAAAGTGTTTTTCTTAGATTTTACCTTTTACTAACGAAATTGCCGTTGATAAAGGTTTTGTATTGTACCAACGAAAATTTCGTTGGTAATATTTTCGCTTTTTACTAACGGACATTTCGTTGGTAAAATTATTTTTTTTAGGTTTTACCTTTTACCAACGGAAATTCCATTGATTAAATTTAAAACCTTTAACAATGGATATTATGTTGTCGATGGCCGTAATTGAAAAAATATAGAAATACTTTAGGCACGGAATATTAGTTGGAAAATAGTTATTATATTTATTAACGGAAAATTCCGTTGCTGTTTACCGTAGGTGAAATATATAATTGTTAGATGAATACATTAGGCACAAAATATTTGTTGGTAAAGCGATATCACATTTACCAACGGATTTTCTGTTGTTGATTACCATAGGTGAAAGTTACTAACTTTCCATTTGTGAAGAACGGTTTTTTAGTAATGTAGAACATAAGTAATTATAGTCGATTATCTCGAGATAGAATTGTTGTTACCAACATTATTATAAAATCCTATTGTTTTGACTATTTGTGGTAGACCATCATTATCTGCTACACCTAATGACTCATGCGTGGACTTTTGCCTGTCGATAATTTCATGTATTTTTTTCTCCATTCTTACAGGTTGAGATTTGTTTGACATCCAACATCAAAACCGAATCAATCTCTTCTGTTGATGTCCATCATTTTGGTTAGATATTTTAATTGTCTGGGGATTTGTATTTTAATCCTGGACTGCAATATATGGCATGCTTAGTACCGGGACGAATTCTTTGATGAATTTGAATAATTACCATTACCATTTCCATTTTGTAACGGAAAAGTTTCTGTTTTGCAGCTGAATTATATAAATCAAATCACCCTTTAATCCTTTGTACTGATGATATCGGGGTTTTTTCTACGAGCCTATCTGCTGAATATGCCCTTGCCTCGTCTACATTCGGTGGGTGTTATGTTTTCTGCATGTATGATCTAACGATACAGTGATTTATAGTATTGATTTCTGCACCATTTTAACCTTCATTATATACATTTTCGAATGACAAGGTCTCGGCAAGAGGGAAATGTTTGAGCTTGCAAGGAAAGCCATTGGGTTTGTTTTTGCTGGGGGTGAAGTGAAACAAAAACTGGAGGAAATATTTGCTTCAGCTGCTAGAGGACTGGATTTGTAATTGGAATTTCATATGAGGTTCTAATTGACTTCCTCACATGACTTCATTAATCCAAAGACCTTTGACTTATTCAACAAGTCTTTTTTCTTGAATTTGGCATTTTTTCTACTTTTGTTACTTGGGCGTGTATGTTTATGTGCATGGTGGTGTGTGTAGTGGTAGAATTGGAGCATGTTTGGCTTGGCTAAGATTATCTATGACCCAAAACCCTAAAGAATTATTCTATTTTAAAAAAGTTCTTGACAAAAAAGCCTGATAAAAAATCTCACATGTGGTGAGTGGGGTCAAGAGCAATGATTACTAGCTTCCACCCCTTATGTGAGATATTTTGTTAAGCTCTTTGTCAAGAGCTTTGTTAATATAGCAAGGTTGAACTTTAAAATGTTATCAACTTTACACTTGTTGATCACAAAATTCGGCTGGACCTTGGACCAACACGTTTCAGTTCCTCCCTCTTGAACACGTGGATCTTCTACGCACTGTGATAAACAATCAGTTTGCAAAGGGGGTCGAGGTGGCTCCTATTTGCACTCCGATGCCAAAGTCAGTGCTAATTTCAAGCATATATAAATTGGGTGCGGGAAATATAAATGTATAAAAGAGAGAAAAGGGAGTGAGTAAATATTTAGTTAAGAGTATGAAATTGCCAACCTCCTACAAAGCGGGAGGAGTGCTCTATTTATAGAGGAACTCGTTGTCTCGGATCGTGACACGTGGCATACTTTACACTTGTATTGACCCTAGCTTCTAAAAAGGAGATCTTGCCTTTTGACATTAATCATTACTATACGTTGTAGGGGATGATCGCCTATCACTTCATGGTAAAGGTAATGTTACATCTCTGACTTCATCACTTATCCTATCCCTCTTCTGTGCGTCACTGTAAAGCACCTCGGCTAAGCATAAATCACATCGGCCAGACACAAATCAGTTCAGCCAAAGAGGTTGGCGTGATATTCCACCTTGGCGGTTGACCTAAGGTGATATTCTAAGCTTTAACTGTCACGACCCGTCTCAGATCACCCTACTGGACCTGAAACGTGACGTGTGCCGATGACAGGTGACAACTAGATGTTGGACCCACCACCAAGACAAACTTGACTTTTCTAATCTTTCAGATCCACCTTTTAAATAAATTGATCCCATAAAAATTAATAAAAATTTTGATAGAGTCTCCCCTATATTATTGCCATAATCAACCTGTAATTCAACGTCAAAATCTCAACAATCATGCATAATAATCATAAAGACTTCCCAAAACCTTCCAAACATAACATTAATGTAATAAGACAATTGAAATTCCTAATCAATTCTTTTAATATATATACATACAACCCATATTACATAATCACCGGGCATATTACCGACAATGCCACAAAAAAATATCACAGCCTATAATATGAGCCCAAAAGATAACTTCTAAATACCATATAAGAATAAATCATAGAAATGCCTACGTTTAGCTCGTCTGGCGGCGATGGCTCTATCCAAGCTGCTCAAAATCTGTAACTTTTTCTTATAAGGAAGAGATATGGAGAAACGTGAGCTTGTAACTCAGTGAGTGGAGTTTATTAAGTAATTTCCTTTATAAATCATTTTTGAAACATAATTTATTTCATAAGCTTTTGTCACTTTAAATCAAATCATACATGCTAAGAATAATCATAAAGATCGTGGAATAATCATTTGTGGCATAACTGATAAAATGTAATACATAAGAAAATCACACCAAAGGTACCCAACTAAATCATTTGAAATCTGCATCTAGTCATACGTGCGTAGATTGCTAAGCATCTCCGTACCCGGCCCAAAGCCCCTCTGGGTACAAAAGTGGGTCCCAAAGACATTATATATACACCCTTACACACGGGCCATAGGCCCCCTCCGTGCATAAGAGTGGATCTTAAGATCATCTGAATACGGGCCACATGCCCCCTCCGTGATAGAGCCTTAAGATCACAAATAATATCCGCTAGTACACGGGCCCAAGGCCCTCTCCGTGCACTAACACAAGAACAGATAATCACATGGGTACTTTTGATGATTTGGAAACCATACATGCCAACTTAACTAATCAGGCTCGTAAAACATGGTAAAAAGAGTCATCTCGATAAACAAACTTAATTTTAAAACATTTGTTTTGATAATCATGCTAAAATCAAGTAATTTAAAAATCATTTTGTAACTTGTAGATAATCATTGTGAATAACGTAGAAAATTCTTTAAGTTTATTTTCCACTCACAAGATAATTGACAATCCACTAGCTTGGTCGATTTATAGCGCCAACTTCCTCCTCACCTCCTGAGATAAAATAAAATCTTCACATCAATATTTAAAACCACCTTAATAAATATAATAGTAAAAGAGTCTCACACTAGAATTAACTCATTAAACTTGTTTTCTGATTTTACACCATACTTACCCTTTTTACTTAGGAACATAAATCACCTCTAAAACTAATTAAGTTCTAATATCAGTTAAGATTCAAAATTAGAGCCACATTTATCTAAATCCCAAATTTTCCATTTTTACAAGCTTACTAGTTTATTTACCCATCTTCATAACTAAACCAACATTCATTATCAACACCAACAATTCCATTTCTAGTACAAAACAAACCAAAATACAAGTTTATCTCAACTTAATCACTAGTTTAACCCAATGGCATAAAATCCTAATATTTAATACCAAGCATTTATTTCAATAAACTTAACTATATAACTAGAATCACCAAAATCATCATTTCCACATTCATATATAACTCACAATTAAGCTATAAATCAAAACCCCTAATTTTACACATTATTGAACAATAAATATTTTACCACTTACCTCTTAATGTTAGGAAAATATGGTAGAATAACACCAACACACTCTTTGAGTTGGATGGGCTCTTCCTTCTTCTTCCTTTCCTTTTTTTTTTTTCCTCTTTTCTTTCTCCCGATTTTTCCTGCGTCTCTCGAAGCCTCTGTTGTCCACCCTCTTTTATTCCTTTTGTTTGGAAATTGATTGGCATTAAATTAGTATTGTATTATGTAAGGTCATCAAATATTGCCAAGTAAGTCCCCAAATCTTGTTCCTTGATTTAATTAAATCCTCAACTTATATAAATTTTAAAAAAATAACCCCAACAAATAAAATAATATAATTTGGTCCTAATTTGAATTTGACTAGTAACAGTTTGACTAATAAAAATAATAATTGGGTTATTACATTAACCATGAGCTAGAGTCCATTGGGCCCTCATTAGGTATTCGCTGGTGGTCCAATGTGCCGCATTTTGGGTACGATCTCATCATTTTGGCGCCGTCTGTGGGAAACCATACTGCTAACCACGAAAACGCATGATGAAAAGCCATACATAGAAAGAAAGTTTTGAAAAAAGACGAGTAACCTCTTGCAAAAGAGCGGAGAACTGCAAGGACTTTGAAATATAAGTTTATTAACCTTGAAAAAGGCAAGAACTTTGAAACATAAGTTTGTTAACCTTGAAAAAGGCGTAGAACTTTGAAACATAAGTTTGTTGACCTTGAAAAAGGCGTGAAACTTTGAAATATAAGTTTAAAAACCTTGAAAAAGGTGTAAAACTTTGAAACATAAGTTTATTGACCTTGAAATAGGCGTGGAACTTTGAAACATAAGTTTAACAACCTTGGAAAAAGGCTTAGGACTTTGAGATAAAAGATAACCCATCTTTGAAAGAGAAGGTAAAACAAAGGAATTGCTCTAAAATATGAATGAAAGTGATGATGATATTAACCCTCGAAGGGGTAGAAATGACCAGTATAGTGAGGAAGAGGTTCCTCAAAGGCCTCAGGAGAACACAAACGAGGGAATGACTCAACCTAACCCTCCGCGCCGGCACCGAAATAGCCGCATGCTGTGAGACATGACTCGCATGGCAGCCCAAATGCTGGAAATGCAGAAACAGTAGATTGAACAAACTGCTGCGATGAACGCTTACATGACTAGAGGGTATGTTATGAACGAGCCCATTATACCCCCGCAATATTCACAGTCACATTACTCACCATCCGATGCAGCCACTGCCTCCTATTATTATCAAGATCCACAGGCATATGCCAAGGTGGAATCCGCCCCCTCTACGAAGAAGGCCCGGAGCATGAAGCACCTGAAGAACAAGACCAACTCCCAGCTAGACACAGGGAGGCTTCGCCCGCAAAATCTAGCAGTGTCTTCAGCCGGATAGGAGAGCTATTCAGAGGCAAGCGAGGGGGTCGAACTGATCATGGTTGGCACAATGCAGCTGAGCCTACAAATAGGCAGGAGCGACATGCTGAAGAAGCCTTGTCGCGGAGTCAAATGCATAGGGACCAGCATGGTATGGGAGCAGAAAAGTTGGCCCCCATGCATGAGCCTAGGAATAGGCAGGAAAGGAGAGCCGAAGCAGCTCAGACCAAATCTCGTAATGATTTTCCAACCCATGAACGACCAAACTACGGTCGAGTTTTGCCACCACAAAGGCAGGAGTACGCTCCACCGCCCTACGACCAATACCATGACCCAATGTATTCTGGTCATGACGAGAACAGTAAACTACCCTCATACGAGCTGGATGACGAAGAGGAAATAAGTCCCTTCACGGAGGGCATCCGTAGGTGCCCAGTGCCTCATGACTTCGAAATTCCAGAAATAACAAAGTATTCTGGCCGAGGTGACCCTGACGATCACCTGCTAAACTACCGCGCTAGCATGGAAATAGATGGAGCTACTCCGGCACTGAAGTGCAAAGCTTTTGCTTTGACCCTTGAGGGAAGTGCGATACGATGGTACAAAAAGATCCCTCCTCGTAGCATCCACAGTTGGAGAGATCTGAAAACAGCCTTTCAAAATGGCTTTGTTTCCTCTAGGCCTGGCCAGCTCCCACTCCAACGCCTTCAGGATCTAAGGCAAGGAAGGGATGAATCTCTGAAAAGTTACCTAGCTCGGTTTACTGAAGAGATGCACATTTGTGAAAACATCACCGAGGTGGAGATGTTTTCCACATTGAAAGGAGGACTAGATATGACGAGCATGTTTTGGAGGGATGTCCGAAGTAGGAAACCGAGGGATTACAACGCTCTAGTAGACTTGATGAAGGAGGAGATCGTATCAGAAGAAATGGCTAGGTCCAGAGACAACCATCCTCAAGGGAGATACAAACTTGGGTATTCTAATGAAGCAAACCTCAAGAAAGGAGGTAACAAGGATAGGTTCGGCAATAACCGAAGTGGAGCGCTGCGTCCATTTCTGGGGACAGGGTCCAGCTATGTAGCAGAGATCACGTAAGCTATCCCCAACTTGCACTCCAACGCTCCTTCTCAGAATCCTCCCATGGCTCAAGGAAGAATGGAAAGTAGCCGAAGTGGAAAACAGTCCATGATTGGGGCTTACTGCGCCTACCACAGGTATTACGGTCACACAACAGAAGATTGCAGGGAAATCCACATGTTAGCGGACCAAAAGGCGCATGGAAGAAGGGGAAGTGATTTTTCCCCTGACAAAGGGAGAACTCAAAAACCAGATGGCCAGAAGTTCAACCGAGCTGACAGGAGAGCTCCGTGGAAGAACTCGACCAAAGAGAGGATTGACAACCGTCAAAGAGAGAGGAATAAGGGCCAGGATACCTCATCGGCACATGCTAAAGATATAAGAGAACCACCTACGCCTGTGGCTGACCCTCCTATTCGTGAAATAGACACAATATTGGGAGGCTTCCACCCAAGTGGGAGCACAAACAACTCCCAAAAGAGATATATCAGAGAAGCCAAGCAGCTCGCTAATGTGAATTACCATATCCATTCACATCCTGTTGGGATGCCTCGGACAGAATCTATCACCTTTACCCAAGACGATGCTATTGGAGTACACTTTCCACACAATGATGCATTGGTTATCATGGTAGTAGTGGCTCGGAATGGGTTGTCACGAATGATGGTGCCTCGGTAAATGTGATTTACGGGGTAACTTTTGATAAGATGGGGATCAGCACTCCACTCATTCCAGTCCCGGATCCAATATATGGATTTACTGGGGACAGCATAACTCCCAAAGGATCCATAACCCTTATGATTGAGGTAGGGCAAGCATCAACTTTTTCCAGAATCCCCATGGAATTCTTGGTTGTGAACAAAATCTTCTCCTATCATGGTTCAATTGGGAGGCCAGGTCTCATTGACTTGGGAGTTGCAACTCATACAAAATACATTTGCATGAAATTCCCCACGGAGCATGGTGTTGGGACTGTAAGGGGGAGCCAAACTGAGTCGCAGGCCTGTTACACAAACGCAATCCGGAAATTTCAAGACCAGACCTTGAACATGATTAGCGATGTAGCAATGGCCGAGACAGCTCTAGACCCTGAAAGACTGGGTGGAGGACCCTCAGGAAATGAGGATGTTACAATGACGCTGAAAAATGATATGTCAGATCTAGACCCAAGAATGGCAGGAGACAATTGCTCTACCCCAGCTGAAAGGTTGGAATGCTTCGGTATAGATCCACTTGGCCCAATCAAGGAGTTGCAAATTGGATTGGATTCACCGGTTGAATACAAAGATCAGCTGAAAAGCTTCTTACTTGAAAACCTCTATGTATTCGCATGGAAACATGATGACATGGTTGGAATCGATCTTAAAGTGGCCTGTCACAGACTCCAACTTGATCCCAGAAGCCCTGGGCACAGGCAAAAGAGAAGACCTACGAGTTCTGATAAGTATGAGGCCTTGAAAGAAGATGTTACAAAGCTGTTGAAAAATGGCTTTATCAGAGAATTCCGGTATCCGAAGTAGGTATCAAACCCTGTTTTGGTACCAAAACATAATGGGAAGCTGAGAGTATGTATTGATTTTTCAAATTTGAACCAGGTATGTCCCAAAGACAGTTTTCCACTACCTAGGATTGATCAGTTAGTTGACTCCACAACGGAACATGAGATGCTGATTTTTATGGATGCATACTCTGGGTACAATCAAATCCCCATGTATGAATCAGACGAGAAGCATACTTCGTTTATTACAGATAGGGGACTCTATTGTTACAAAGCTATGCCATTTGGCTTAAAAAATGCTGGAGCTACCTATCAAAGGTTGGTAAATCGCACGTTTTCAGAACAATTAGGAAACACCATGGAGGTATATGTTGATGACATGCTGGTCAAAAGCATGGTTGCCACAGAGTATATCCACCATTTGTCAGAGGCCTTCGATGTTTTGAGGAAATATCGAATGAAGCTCAACCCAGCGAAGTACGCTTTTGGGGTAGCGTCCGGAAAATTTCTTGGATTCATGGTGAATAGGAGAGGGATCGAAGCCAATCCCGATAAAATCAATACTTTGTTAAACATGCGATCACCTTGAAATCCAAAAGAAGTGCAAATCTTGACGGGGAGAATTTCGGCATTAAATCTATTCGTTTTCAAGTCCACTGACAAATGCTTGCCATTCTTTAAGGTCTTGAAGGGAGGGAAGCGATTTCAATGGACGCCGGAATGTGAGCAGGCTTTTGTCGACCTGAAAGCATTCTTCGGACAGGCCCATTACTATCAAAACCAAAGGCTGTCGAACTTCTCTACTTGTATTTAGTCGTATCAAAAGAGACCGTTGGCTTGGTATTGATCAGAGAGGAGGATGAGAATCAGTTCCCGGTGTATTATGTAAGCAAAGCCATGCTGGATGCTGAAATACGTTACCCAGATATGGAAAAACTTGCTCTCTCGTTGATCACAACATCTCACAAGCTCCGTCCCTACTTTCAGTCGCACTCCATACACGTGCTCACCAACTTTCCTATGAGACAGTTGTTGTAGAAATTAGATGTATCTGGAAGGATAATGAAGTGGACGATTGAAATTAGCCAGTTCGACCTACATTATGAGCCTCGAACCGCTGTAAAGTGTCAAACATTAGCGGATTTCATAGTTGAGTTTACACATCCGTCGGAGGTTGAGTTGGTTGATAACACGGATGACAGAGTGGAAATTGTTCGTTGATGGGTCCTCGATTGAGGGACTATCCGGTGCGAGAATATTGCTAATAAGTCCAGAAAGATTCAAACTGCACAGTGCGATCTGTTTTGACTTTAAAGCCTCAAACAATGTTGCTGAATACGAGGTGCTCTTAGCCGGGCTGAGACTTGCGAAAGCTTTGAAGATTAAGTCCGTAGTGGCGAATAGTGATTCGCAGCTCGTTGTGAGTCAATTTAATGGATAATTTTATGCCAAAGAACCAGCTATGGTCGCTTACTTGAAAAAGTAAGAGATTTGGCTGTGCACTTCGGAAAAATGGATTACAACATATTCCCAGAACTGAGAATTCCAATGCCGATGCTTTATCCAAACTAGCAAGCAACAATGATTCAGAGCTCCATAATCTGATCCTAATTGAGCACTTGTTGACCTCTTCTATTGAGCCAGGGACGGAGATTTTGGCAATAGAAGAAGAAGGATCTTGGATGAATCCTAAACTAGCATACTTGAAGCATCAGACAGTGCCATACGAGCCTGAAACAACTCGGAAGTTGCAAAGATATGCCGCAAATTTCTTACTTTTGGATGACCTGCTCTATAAACGGAGCTATACCTCCCCTTTGCTGAAATGTGTGGGGCCGGAGGAAGGACGGTATGTAATAAAAGAAATCCATGAGGACATATGTGGCAACCACGTTGGGGCGTTCTCACTAGCTCTGAAAGCCCTTAAATAGGGATATTTTTGGTCGACTATACGAAAGGACTTCCATGACTTCGTGCGCAAATACGATAAATGCCAAAGGCATACAACCATACTGCATCAGCCGCATCACAAGCTAACTGTGGTGACTAGTCCTTTTCCTTTTGCGAAGTGGGGGGTTGATATTATTGGTCCTATGCCTAGGGGTGCTGGTAATAATTGCTTTGCAATAGTGGCAATTGATTACTTTACCAAGTGGGTCGAGGCAGAACCCCTGATGAGGAGTACTGAGGCCAACACCACAAAGTTCATCTGGAAGAATGTCATATGCCGATTCGGAATACCGCACTCGCTGGTTAGTGATAATGCAAAACAGTTCAAAAACAGAAGCATAGATGAATTGTGCGACGATTTGGGAATTAATAAATTATTTTCATCTCTACATCACCCACAAGCTAACAGACAGGTTGAAGCTGTGAACAAGACCATAAAAAATACCCTGAAAAGGAAGTTGGAGTCCAAAAAGGGCGCATGGGTAGATGAACTCCCAAAAGTATTATGGGCACTTCGAACCACCTCGTACATTGCCACCGGTGAAACGCCTTTCTCCTTGGCATATGGATCCGATGCGGCATGTCCAGTCAAAATTGGAGTCACTTCTCTTCATCAAATCTATTATGACGAAATGGGAAACGAAAAAACACAAAGGGCTAATTTGGATTTCCTCATGGAAAAACGGAATGATTCTTAAGTGGTAATGACCAGGTACCATGAGAAAATGACCCGCTATTACAACAAAAGGGTTAAGAGTCGGCACTTTAATGTTGGGGACTTAGTCTTCAAAAATGTTCTTCCCTCAACTCAAGAACCAGGAGTAGGGACTTTAGGTCCTAACTGGGAAGGCCCTTACAAAGTCACTGCCGAGGTGGTACCCGGAACGTACATGATCGAGGACTTATCTGGGGTACCTTTATGTAATCATTGGGACATGGATCACCTTCGTCATTATTTCTAATAAATCAAATTCCTCTTCAGTGGTTACAACATTACCATATAATTTTATAAAATCCTAAGTGAGTTACGTTGAGGATTATACCAAGTACTGATTAGACAAATATAATGGATAAATACAAATTCCTAGATTATTCTGGTTATAAGACCATACGTCTACGCCATGCATGAAATTTTTTAAAAACAAGGGACTCTTATAAGCCTACACTGCGACCACTGCATATGGGTTGAAAGTGTTAAAATGATCAATAGGAGTTCATACAAATTTATAAACATAGGTGTTACAGAGTATAAGACAAAAAGGTTCAAAAATTGGTCAAAATCAAATCTAACCAGCAAACGTGAATGCCTTGAGCTACTTAGATCTGATGGACTATTCACATATCTTCATATAAGGCATTTTTGTCTGGAAGCGTTCACGCCTAAACAGAAGTGTTCACGCTTAAACAGATATGGTCGTACAAACTAAGACATTGAACTAAATATAAATAAATCATTGCATTCATAAAATCAAAGTATTTACAATTTGAATGTTGTTACATTTGCAATATAAGGCGCCATTGCACTTGCAAAAAAAAAAAAAAAAAAAACAATAAGGCAAATACAAAAGAGGATCATTGCAGAGGGACATCCTCTGAAGAGCCCTTTCCAGGTGCATCCAAAGAATCTATAGGATCATCGAGGGAATCTTCTTGAGGCTCGGGATACATGGATTCAATGGAGGATAGGTCTAGGGATGGGAAGGCTTCCTTCACGTCCCCCAAAGCCATCCTGGCCCCAATGTTCCCAAAGACCCTCTGCATGGCCTCATATTCTGGTGTCTCTTCAAAAGTGTCTTTGAAATTCTGGATTGCCTCAGATACCTTGGCACTTATAGCTTTCTCCACTAGTGATGCAAAGGTCTGCTCCAGAACTTCCGTGATCCTAGATTGCATATGCAGTTCCAGAGAGGCAAGGTCCTCCTCTGCCTTACTCCTAGCCTCCATCTCTCTCCCCAATTTCTCAGAGGCTGCTGCCACTTCAGCCTATAGGTTAACCTTGGCCGCATTGGCTGCTGTCAGAGCCTCAGAAGTTATGAACTGAGCCCGATTGGAATCGTCCAATTTTTTACAAAGGGACGCCACGTCTGCCTCGAAAGCTTGAAGGTCGTGCCTTAACTTTTCATTGTCCTCCTGAAGGCGTTTGGCTATCACCCTATCTTCCGAGGAGGCCTTGCGAGCAATGGACAGATGCTCTTTGAGGTCCTTAATCTCTCTAAGCATATTGTCTGCATGGCGAAGGGCAGTCTCAGCGTCCTTCTTGTCCCCTTACGCCTTCTCCACAGAAGACTCCACCTCGTCAATAAGGGCCAGAGCCCTAGCATTCATAGCCTTGGCAGCAAGCAGCTTCCGGGATGGAGTGGTACTAGAGGAAAAGGCAACCCAGCCCTTTGTCCAAAATTGCTCAGTGACTAAAGCAGCCCTAGCAAGAGGAGAACTGGGGAAGTCGAACAAAGAAGGACTGAAGGTAACATTTCTGGGGAGAAAACTGGCTCTAATGTGCTTGAGCTCTTCTGTCCCCTCAGGTGTCACTTCGTAAGCCAAATCTGGGATAGACATAGATGGCTCGTCCTCCAAATCCTGAATCTCTGGTGGTGGAGGTGCAGAGGTTTTTTCCTTTTCTTTGCCCCTTCTAAGCCTCTTTAATGGGACATACTCCTCCTCGGATACATGTTCAGAAATATCCTCGGACAAGGGAGGTTGTATAGAAACACTCTTAGACTCCCTCTCCCTCTTGAAGCCGCACCTGTTTGACCTTTTTATTTTCCCCAATGTAGCAACCATCTTAGGTTCAGCCCCTTTTTCTAAGCTAGGCTGTTGGGGACCCACCGGCAGCAGACTGGGTGGAGGCAGCAGTGCGGGAAGAAGACCCTGAAGTTGGGCTGTGGACGCCTCAGATACCTCTTTTGCCACCCCTACTTGCAGGTTAGCAAGTACTGCTTTTTGCCTCTTCTCGATTTCGCTGCCGTGGCGAAGAGCAGGAGGGATCTTTTTGGCCATGAGACCCTTCAAAGGAATTTTCGGAAAATCTTTGGAACCTAGTGAGAAAAGAAGGGGAATGAAGTTATGAACGGACGAGGTATAAGTTATGAAGGAAATAAGGAAACAAACTTACTCATAGCTCGCATAAGGTCGTGCTTAATAACTAATTTATTTTGTTGAATGACCCCCTGAAAAGTGCCCTTATAAGCAAACAAGTGCCTCACTGCTGCTAAGTCTGCGTCAGAGAGGAGGCAGGCAAAAGTGTCCCATGCCATAAACCAATAGTATGTTAGGAACCAGTAAAGAAAGATAAATAGAAAATAAAAAATGAATGATGCATGACACTCAAGGACACTAAAGCAAATGCAAGACTCACTAAGTGGGAAAGAGTTCGGGGAATCGTAATTTCTGGACTAGGGTCCACATGAGAGCTCTGCCACTCCCCCGCAACCTAGAACCATTGGTTCCTCCAGTTCTTTATCGAAGTAGGATGACCAGTAATAACGGGAGGGTATGAGCCCCTAGGAGACAAGTAATACAAGTCTTTGACGTCCGACCTCACGTCTTTTTTCCTTCTAACCGGTTTCTTCAAAGTATACAAGGTATGGATGATGTGTAGTGAGATGGGATAGTCAGGGTTGACCTCTTGCCACACTAGCCAAGTACCCACGGCCTGCGTCAAGAAGTTGGGAGCCAGCTGGTAGGGGCATAGGTTGTAGCTCCTGAGCAATGCCCTGAAGAAGGGGTGCAGGGGTAGCCTCATCCCGTAGGATAGAGCATCATAACATATGGCCACTTGACCTGGGGGAGGGCTGCAAGGTCAGCAAGAAGGTGTAGGGTGCACTAATCGAACCCCTTCTGGCATCCTGAATTTCGCCCGAGGCTCCAGCCAAATCAACCCCTCGAATTTCAGTGGCGATCTCGTTGATTTCCCACGACTCTGGGTTCGGATCAGGGTCTACATGATACCCTGATACTTTATTCACCAGGTCTACCCAACCTTCAACCTGGGCTATTTCCTCCTCGGAAAGCCCCAACTCTTCCCTATGCGCCCTAAATGGGGCCCTAACAATTAATCAGAGGTCCTGGTGATTAGAAGAAGAGCCTACATCCTCTCCTCTTCCCAAATCCCTGTCCCGCTTGCTTCGGAGCTCTCTCAAAGAAGCCTCCTCCTCGGATGATAGACGAGCCATGTAGTTCTGGTCTTTTTTTTCTTCACTGTCAGAATCACTCAAATAAATTATACCACTGATTTTCCTATTTCTCCTCTTAATCTGCTCCCTATAGAAGCGAGAACTAAAAACCGACAAAGATATTGGGCAGAAACCTCTGACAGGAATCGCCATTGCTAACATTTCCTGTGAACCCGTTCCCCCAACTCTTTCCATTTATTCTTAAAAAAGAGCCAGACTCACCGAAAGATAAACAAAAGGCAAAACAAAATTTTCAAACCCACGTTTGAAGATTAGAAGTAAAAAGGTTTTCTTTACACTTACAAAGGAAAAGAGATTTACCTTCAGAAACGGAAGTCCAAGATTGTATACTCGGAGCGAAGGACGCGCCAATGAAGAGTGTAGAGCGACAGGGATGAGTTGTTACTAAAAAGCCCTTGAAGAGATATAAAAAACTTGCAAATACAGAAGAGGTGCTGCAACTTCTTGTGGAGATGCTACTGCAAAAAATTCTGAGGATACGGTAAAGGAGAAACAATGAGGAGAAGAATGTTTTATAGGGAACCCAATAAACCAAAACCCTTGGTTTGCGAGTTACATAATTAACACGGGTAACCAACATCCCTTGGGGGATGGATTAATCAAGGTGCCAACTGTTAAACGAAGGGAGAAAATCGTTCAGTTACCATAGTGGACGCCATGCGCGGAAAGATGTCACCTATCATTCATTTCCTGCTCCTTGGGAACCGATATTAGTAGCCCCCCTTTATGTTAAATGCCCCGTCTAAAAGACATGTTGGTATAATTCCAATTTTCACTTGAAAAGTATAACTGGAATAGAAGGTCGGCTTTACTTTCAATCCGAGCTCCCACTAAGGAATGTCATTCCGAGCTTTAAGCCTGCAGCGTCATACGATAATTCCCAACCAATAGAAGGCAGAATAATAATATATATATTGGATGTAACAGATAAACAAAGTTCGAGCAAGATCATAATCCCATAGCTACACGACTACAGAAGGCCACCAAAACAAAGTTAGTGTCTCGAACATACAACAAATCCTACCCGCCCATGAATGACCACATCGGATTTGAGGGACTAGTGTTGAAATCGTACCCAAAATGCGACACATTGGACCACCAGTGAAGGCCCAATGGACTCTAGCCCATGGTTAAAACTTAGAATATCACTTTGGGTCAACCGTCGAGGTGGAATATCACGCGAACCTCTTTGGCCGAACTGATTTGTGTCAGGCCAATGTACTTTATGCTTAGCCGATGTGCTTTACAGTGACGGACAGAAGAGGGATGAGACAAGGGATGGAGTCAGAGATGTGACACCACCTTTACCATGAAGTGACAGGCGCCCATCCCCTACAACGTATAGTAATGATTAATATCAAAAGACAAGATCTCCTTTTTAGAAGCTAGGGTCAATACAAGTGTAAAGTACGCCACGTATCACGATCCGAGACAACGAGTTCCTCTATAAATAGAGCACTCCTCCCGCTTTGTAGGAGGTTGGCAATTTCATACTCTTAACTAAATATTTACTCTCACTCTCTTTTCTCTCTTTTACACATTTATATTTTCCGCACCCAATTTATAGCTGCTTGAAATGAGCACTGACTTTGATATCGGAGTGCAAATGGGAGCCACTTCGGCCCCCTTTGCAAACTGATCGTTTATCACAGTGCGCAGGAGATCTACGTGTTCAAGAGGAAGGAGTTGAGACGTGTTGGTCCAAGGTCCAGCCGGATTTCTTGGTCAACAACATTAAAATGAAATACTTTATCCTTATAACCCATTTTTGATTCAAAACTTCAAATTTCATACTAAATAAAAGTTGTGGGTCCCCTGAAATATGTAGTTAAGATTGATTGTTAACTTTAATTTTAAATTTAAATCGATACCAAATAGTGTTTCCTTTTTTTTTCCCTTTTAACTTAGCCCCTATTCGGTATTGATAAAAATTAAATTTTTAGTAGATTTTGATATTGATGAGATGTGTGGTTGAAATGTTGTGAGCTCCATAACAAGTGTGGTTAAGATTAAATGATGACTTTTAATTAGAATAAAATCTAAAAAAGTAGTTGAAACAAACAGGGGCTTAATTTTGATTATTTATTTATTAGGACTATTTATCTTATCGGTAATTTAATTACCACACTACCTTCTTTGCATTTTTAACAATAAAACGGCAAATACATAAAATATATTTACTTCACGTTGCATGGTTCATATTGTTCTCAAGTTTCTAGTTTTATTCAATGGTCAATTTTAGTTATAATCTATTCTTTGATTTTAATTTATAATGTAATAAAAATAATGATCAACGTAAAAACACAAATGAAACTGAGTAATCAAACGAAATATCTGCAAAAAGAGAAACTTAATGAGAATTAGTATTCAAATTTTGAGGCAAAATAATAGCCGCTTTGGAGATGCTACACACCTTGAAAAATACACACACATTAATGGTTGGTCATGCATTGCACTACTCATTAGTCTTATGTTGACTATTATAATATCGTAAAACCATGACCATTGCACGACTCATTAGTCTTATGTTGACTATTATAATATCGTAAAACATGAGTTTACGTAAAGGCTAACAATTGTCTATATTGAGCTTGGATTGAATTATAAACCAGTTTAAGTAGTAATTTTAACAAATTGTTGGTGATTTATCCATTGCATAAAATTGCTACATTCAAAAGAAAACCCACAAATATCATTACAAGAAAACCGACAAAATGTTGTTCACGCAGCAACGAAAAATTTAGGTTAAAAAAGATTGTGTGGAGCATACTCCGGATTTTGATGAACTATGGCCGCCTCACTCTCCCTTATAATAATAATAATAATAATAATAATAATAATAATGTTGTAAAGTATTGCTAAGAACTTCACAATGCACATTAACAATCAATTGTAATATTTTGTCAAATTATGATTCATCTGTTATTACATAATTTCGAAAACGAATTTGTAAATTTTTGTGAGCTCTTTGAATAGTATATTAAAAACTCAGTTTTACCTAATGTTTGCATAATTTTGAAAAATTGGACGAAAGTTAGCCATAAAAGAAACATTGGACGAAAGTTAGCCATAAAAGAAACATTGAAAAATGAATTATAAGGACTGCTAACAGGGATTTAAGAAGTCGTGGTCATTTTTGAATGCACGTTTGTTTTGTTTTGACTATTTTTATATAATTTTGAAAATGCAAGTTTGTAGATTTGTTTGAACTTTTTGAAGTGGTATATTAAAAAGTTAGTTTTGTCTAAAGTGCATATGTCGAAAATGAAATGAAAGTTGACTTGTGAGAAATAAAAATACACTATTAAATGATTATTTTAAACGACTATAACTTTTGCTATTGTCGACAGTTTTGTAATTTAAAAATATTGCTATAAAGTATCGTGTGAGAATTTTACATAAATATAAAGATCTAGTTATTATGACTCCATTTAAGTCCACAACGTTGATTAAAAAAAAAAAAGGACCAAATAGTCTAGCCATATATGAACAACAGTTAAAAACTCCCTCTTATATATAAGAGAAATATGTTAGTGATCATTTTAAAAACCGTTGACGATTATGTAATTCGAAAATAAATTGGTAAAGTATTCCATTAGAACTCTACGTTGGTACCAAGATCTTACCTCAAAGTTGGTCAATCAGAAAAAAAAAAAAAAACCCAGTAGAGGACAAAATAGTATAGCCATAAATGAATAGTAGTTAGAAACTCTTTTATGATAACTCATTTATAAACATATTTATAAATAACACATTTTCTCAAACTACTTTTTAACCCCACATTTCTCCAAATCACTTTTCAACTACACATTTTATCTCGAAAACACAATATTCTTACCTTAAAATTCTCAATTAGCCAAGTGTCTCCCCCTTATTGAGGGCCTTACCTGATAGGCAAAGTCCACCTGCCATTTGGTGGGTGGGTAGAAGTTATGGTGTCTACTGGAAGCATCATAATCGAACTCTGTGTGTATATATATTGGAAAGTGGCAATGACTTCACAAAACTTTTTTTTTTTTTGGGTGAGTTGGGAGGCAAATGTACTCATCCGCTTTCCAATGACAATTAACAAGTTGCCCTTTTCGTTCCAAAGTTGACAAAGTTCTCAATCTCACAATGAATGCGTCCACTTTCTTTTAGATACTACTACGTCTCTAATCTGCTTGAAGTTTAGTATTTGTTAACTAATTATGACTTTTTGAAGAGTTGGCATTTTGGTTGTTTGTTTTATTTGATTGGCTGTGATTTCATATGGTTTTTAGAAATTGCATTTCCTTTGTTTTTACTCTTTCTTTTGATGAGTTAATATATGAAATTGCTATATTACATGGAAGTTTGTTACGCATAGGATCAGCAAAAATGAGAAGAAATGGATAACACTTTTATAGAAACAATTTCTAAAAATTCTTTTTCAGCTTTTGATTAGAAAAACAATTTCTCAAAATAAAAAATCAAACGAAGAATATATGACTATAATCTTAAACAAACACTCAAAATTAAAAATGAATTCAATATTGAAAAATGAAAAGCAAATCAAACAAGGCATAAGTTTTTAAACGATAAAGAACCTAAAATCCTTGCTTCAAGGAGTTCATTGTCTCAACAATCACTTACTCATGTCCATGTCTTCGATTGATCAGTATAGTTTAAAGTGTTAGATTTTCGTCACTAAACTTATATCTATGTCTTCAACTGATCACTAAAGTTTAAATTGTTGAATTTTGGTCATTAAACTTGTCACGACCATGCTCAGATAAGCTTGACACGTCATTAGTGAGGGCCCACATAAGACTCATTGGCAACTAGTGGGACCTCGGGCTAGACCAGTGATTGCGAAGCCGAGGCGTCATGTCATCCGAAGCACTACACAACCGGATTCATTATGCCGAGCTGAATCTATTCGAGTCAAGATTAGTTACTGTGTTAGAAGGATATGACCTTCCTACAAATTGCGGCTTGATGTGACAACCTCTTTTGAGGGATGTGATGTTTACTTTAAATGGTAATGATTATAACCAAGGAAATGAATCGCTTCATGGAAGATTAAGAACTCGCCACATGTAAGGTGCTACATGTGTCATGATCTAAGAAAGTTACTCTCACTATAAATAGATCACATATACCTACAAGTAAGAGGTCATAAACTTTCTACTCAGACTCGATATACAAATCTCACTCTATTTTTTCTCTTTTACACACTTATATTTTCCACACCAAATTTATATTTACTTGAAATGAGTACTGACTTAAGCATCGGAGTGAAAACGGGAGCCACCTCGGCCCTATTTGCATACTGATTGTTTGTCCTAGTGCATAGGATGTCCACGTGTTCAAGAGGGAGGAGCTAAGACATGTTGATCTAAGACCCACTAGATTTTGTAGTCAGCATTTTGGCTCCGTCTGTGAGAAACCACATTTTCAACCACAAAAATTACTTGGTAAAAAGCCATCATGTACCCTGAAAAAGGGAACCCTGAACAAGGGACTCCTGAAAAAGGACACCCTGAAAAGGGAACCTTTAAACAAAAGGCTCCTGAAGAAGGACTCCCTGAAGAAAGAAACCCATGAACAAGGGACTCCTGAAGGACATCCTGAACACCAGTTTTTTCACAAGCCTCGGCTTACTGTCAAAATGACACATGGTCTTAAAGACCTACGATCATAAGCCTTGGCTTAGTATTGAAACAACACATGGTCTTAAAGACCCTATGATCATAAGTCTAGGCTTAAGTGTTGAAATGATATATGGTCTTAAAGACCCTATGATCATAAGCCTTGACTTAGTGTCGAAATGACACACGATCTAAATAAGAGACTTTGAAGAAGGACACCCCAAAAAAGGAACCCCTGAACAAGGGACTCTTGAAGGACACCCTGAACACTAGTTTTTTCATAAGCCTCAGCTTAGTGTCGAAATGACACATGGTCTTAAAGACCTATGATCATAAGCCTTGACTTAATGTCGAAACGACACATGGTCTTAAAGTCCCTATGATCATAAGTCTCGGTTTAAGTGTCGAAATGACATATGGTCTTAAAGACCCTATGATCATAAGCCTCAGCTTAGTGTCGAAATGACACAAGATCTAAAAAGACCAGTTTTTCATAAGCATCGGTTTAAGTGTCGAAACGACACACTGTCTAAAAGACCAATTTTTTCATAAGCCTTGGCTTAGTGTCGAAACGACACATGTCTTAAAGACCCTATGATCATAAGCCTTGACTTAGTATCGAAACGACACATGGTCTTAAAGACCCTATGATCATAAGCCCCGACTTAAGTGTTGAAATGACACACGATCTAAAAGATCAATTTTTTCATAAGCCCCGGCTTAGTGTCGAAATGATACATGGTCTTAAAGACCTTATGATCAGAAGCATCAACTTAGTGTCGAAATGGCACAAAATCTAAGAGACCAGTTTTTCATAAGCTTCGGCTTAGTGACAAAACGACACATGGTCCTAAAGGCCATATGACTATAAGCATCGGCTTAAGATTCAAAATGACACATGGTCCACAAAACAAACACTTTATAATCCTCGGCTCCAGCATCTAAAAGATACATGGTCGTAAAGGCCCATATATTATTGAGCCTCGGCTCAAGTGTCTAAGAAATGCATGATCTTGGAGCCCCAAAATTATTACAAATTGGTCCTATGATGATGAAATAACAAGACTCCAGATAAATTGAGATCCACTAGGGGCTGTCTGAAAGATCAAAGCGTATGAACAAATTGGGCCATACGAACAAAATAGGTCTAACACTCACAATACAAAATCATATCTCCAAATTCACCCTCACTTGTAAAATAGGAATGGTTGGGAATACTATGGATACACTAAGTGGAGTGGGGGAACGTACCTAAGTGGCCTTTTTTCGAAACGGTCGAAGTGATCGAACAATAATCGTAAGAATCGTATAAAGCCAATTAAATATGAGTTCTGCCACCCTGCGTGCTTGGAATAGACACAGAACTCAAACATAATTCATTCTAACAAGGGACTTCGACAAAATTAGCAAACACCTCGGCATTTAGTTCCTTGGAGGCATACTATTGAACTTTTGAAGAGTAAAATTGGCACTAGGATCAAACCGACCCTCTCCATTCGGATGGACCACTCCGCATTGGCATTATCTACGTGTAGCTCAAACCTCTTGGATAAAATCAAGGAAATGACCTATAACGAACAATGTTTCAACGTCCAGAAATACTTGTATGTGATTGGCTCAGAGGCTCAAGATGGATCCATCACCCTTGCAAGGGACTCAATTGCTTAAACATTAAGCACCTCGACGAATCAACACCTTTTTTTTAATACATTGATTAGTTTTAAGGATAAAACTTACAAATTGTTTGAACCGAACTTTATTATCTAAGGTACATCACTCCATGCTAGGGCTTATCAAATATGAAACCACCTGGGTGACAAAAGATAAATTCGACCAGATCTAACCAATGAACATAAATGTCTTAAACTTAGATCTGAGGACTGTCATTTCAAGGTGTAACTTCTCTTTGTTATGAAAGAAAATCATTACAAAAAGTAAAAAGTGCGAAAGTAAATGCAACAAATAGAATAAAAAGCCACTCAGGCCATTGAAAATGTAAACAGTCATACATAAGTCAAGGCAATAATATTTCAAAAAATTCCTAGAGAACTAAGGAACAGGAGCATCTTTGATCAAAGCAAGAACGTCTTGGGTAGAAGTGATGTCAGCGGACTTCATGAAGTCATATTCGGCAGTATCTACCGGATACGGATAGAGGGCCTCTATATTGGAGAGTTACAGATAGGGGAAATCCCCTTTCACATCCTTTAAAGCCATTCGAGCGCCAATGTTGCCAAAGACCCTCTGCATCGCTTTATACTTTTCGGTGTTCTCGAAGGTATCTCTGAAATTTTGGACATCCTCTGCCACCTTAGCCTCAACGCTTTGCTCCAGAAGCCTATACCTCTCATCCGCTAGAACCAACGCCTCCCTATCTTTCTGCCTAGCCTCCTTCTACTCTTCCAGCTCTCTGGTAAGTTTGACCACCTTATCAATAAGCTTGCCCTTCACAGTGTTGGCTTCAGCATGAGCATTGGCAATCACCACTTAAGCTTGGAAGGCATCGTCATATTTCTTGCAAAGGTTCGCCACATTAGCCTCAGCAGAAATAGATCTTTTTTCAGCTTCTCATTATCATCTCTCAAGGCCGTTACAGCGTTCCGCTCCTCTTGAAGAGACTTCCGAACTGAAGCTAAGGTGTAAGATACAGCCGAATTTTTCATTTATTTTCAAGTTCCGATGCCAACACGTGGCGTGCAGTAATTTGCAAAAATACTTTTATCTTTCTTTTCAAGAGTAAGTGACGTAAACAACGTCACTTGATTGAGATTTCGAAATCACTTTACGTAACTAAAATCAATTCTTTTAAGAAGCAACGATAAAACATTTAAATAAAATCTTGACTTTAAAATAAAAAGTAACAATAATAAAATAGTAAGTTCGGCAGTTCCAACATGTGACCTTATTCAATAGTCCACAACTCATAGGTTGACACCTAGCGCATCACAATCTGTCTCGCCGTTTGAAGATCTGCGCCAATCCCTTTTTATTTCTATCACTACCTGAAATATTAGATGTGACATGGAATGAGCATACACTTGTCTAGAGAGTGAAGTATGGTGAACATGTGCTATTGTACTTAGACAAGCCAACTTCACATATTCAAGATTCATGCAAGATTTACTTATTAAATCAATCAAGTTTATATTCATATCTCCTTGTCACGTCATATATTCAAGACAAGATTTATATTTAAGATCAGACCTAAGTCAAGTTCAAATCAAGTCATTTTCGATTATATGTATTTCAAGTTATATCTAGTTCAGTAAGTCAATTCCATATATTCAAATCAAGTCATATTCACATATTCTAGTCAAGTCATACTTCATATATTTAAGATCAACGTTAAAACATGTCTTACATATTTAAAACAATTAATTTCTATACTCAAGCCATATAATCAAGAAAAGACAAGTCGAGGCAAGACATATATTCAAGTCAGGTCAAGATAATATATTCAAGTTCATATGCATTTGCATATTAATCAAATTGAGTCAAGTTCATACATTCCAATCAAGTCAAACTCATTTATTCAAAACTTATGCAAATGTATGTATTTTCAAGATATCATGACTTTTAATAGGACCCATATTACAAATCAACTACTATCCTGGGCGCGTACAAGCAGAGAATGTAACCTTGAGTTTAAGCATGAAGTTTATTTCAAGAGTTCTTTTACAAGCGTGGTTTCTATACGAGTTTCAAGCAGGGAGTCGAGATTCCTAAAATTCATTAACAAGTGTAATCACATCGTGATCTAATTACTGGATTCTGTGGAATGTATATCAAGGCAAGCGGGATAAAGTGACTGTAATACTAAGAAATTCCTTTCTATGCAATGCATATTAAATACTTGAAAATCCTTTTCAGGCAATGTAATCATGTAATCAAGTACAAGTCAAGCCAAGTTAATTCAAGACAAGTTCAGGAGTTACTCACAAATAAATCTTACATATTCAAGATCAAGATAATATCCAAGTACGATAAGTTCACATATTCGAGAGTTGCATATAGACGAGTTAAGTCAGGTCAATAGATAGTTTTCTGATACAGAGGTTCACCGTGAAGGTGCAACTGCAGAGCATAAAACTTATCTCTTTGTTTATGACAAGATAATTACTTCGAACGGATATCTGGTTAGTAGATAGTTTTCTGATGTAGAGGTTCACCATGAAGGTGCAAATGCAGAGCATACGACTTTTCTACCCAAATCTTATTTCATATCATTCAAGATCACTACTCCTGATGGATCTCTATATTTAAGTTAGGTCAAGTTAAGATCAAGTCAAGTCAAGAGCAATCTATAATTACTTTATATATGGGGCACTTATAACATAATTCATAACTGATATCAAGTACAAACACCATTCACAATTTCTATAAATAATCGGAACAAAGATTACTCATGACGTATCACACTATTTAAACAATTCTAGTTCAGTTATCATGTATCGATACATGATTAGTGTATCGATACTTAACAGAGAATAGAAATTTTTCATGATTTCAATGTAGTGGTACATAAGATTAATATTTTACAAGCAGATGGCAAGTGAACCATTAAATTCAACTTATCATTTTAATACATGTTAAACAAGAATAAAGATTATTCAAGAAATATAGTTAGCGATGATAACTTTGATCATCCCTTTTAAACAAGTTATTTTTTTTATAAGTGGATTAATAAGTGTTAGTGTCAATATAGTGTTAGCGAGAATAAACTTGGTTAACAAACTTAATATATATTAATGTTAAACTAACATTAACGATAACAATACCAAGATTAAATATGAAAAGCTTATAACGAGATTATGGTAATATCAAGATAATAAAATCACATTAATATCACGACAAGATTAATGACAATGTAATTATATCAAGATCACGTAATCAAGTAAATACATAAACATATTCCACTCACCTCAGTCCAAAAGTGTTTAAAATGAGGTTCTATACTTTCTGCTTCATAATGTATCGATACATGATCATCTTCTTGCTTCACGTATCGATACATGTTTTGATACTTGCAGTTGATTTCAGCATCTCCAATACTGGGATTTCCTCAAGAATTTTGCTATATTTGATCGAACAGAATATCATTTTAAGAATCAAGATCATACTATTAATTTAACAAGTCTTGATCCTTAACAAAATACTCAAACATGATTCTAATCAAAATCTATAATTTTAACTTGTAACTATAGCATTTTCGACGGAAAGAGAAGAAAGAGAACCATTTTACGGTTTATTTCGTATGAATTTCCTTCATCTTTTTATGGCTATTTATAGACTTGGTAGGCTGCATAAGGAAGAATAAAACCCGTTTGTAGGAGAGTATTGATACAAAAATATGAATTAGTTCATCTATCCCAAAGCTGGAAGTGGAGACGCCTGAATAAATACCAAGCAGGAGGTGGAATGTCCAATTCATGCAAAGGAGTAGCTGGCGTTTTGTGGTTGAATGACTAATGATGCCTATAGGTATAGCCGTGGCCACCTCATGCTTAGTTTTCTCAAAAATTCAGTTTTCGTGGGTCATGTTTGAGCACAGATTCGAGGTACCAACTGGAACCAAAATCTTGGTTTCTTGGTACCATTTCGAAATACTCACGGAGTACTTTAATGTACAATTTACGGTGCAACAAATGGATAACCAAGGAGAAAGTTATGGCCTTTCGAAGTTGGTTATTCAAAACTATTTTCGGGTTACCGTTTTTACCGTCTTAACTTTAAAAATTCACCGAGTGCTATTCGTTGGTCGGAATGACAAACCGTTTTCATATTCTCGAAGTTCACTTCGAGAACTTGCTTGTACATATATGGTATGTAATTAAATGAGGTCAGGAGTGCTAGAAAAAGTTTCGAACAAAAGGACACTTAAATACGTTTTTGACCTAACTTTTCTTTTAATAAAAATTCCGCTTCTCTTTCTTTTCATTCCAAAATAATTATATTAATTATAAAATACTTTTATTACGTCAAAACAGATAATAAGGACGTCAAAATTTTTGGATTGTTACATAAGGACTCATTGAGACCCTTGATATCTTTCACAATGTTATCTACATTGCTCGCGACGACCTTAGCAATGGCCTCCCTCCGCTCCAGCTCTCGCACCTAAAATTTTGTCTCTTCTATTAAGACCAATGTTCGGACACTCATGGCCTTGATGGCTTCCAACTATTGACCAGGTGAACTTTAAGAAGAGTAAGCCTCCCATCCCTCAATCCAGTAGTAGTCCATTCTAGTCGCTACTTTAGCAGAGGACTCTGAAAGGGCTGCCAAGGTAATGAAATCTAGGACCTTTGGCCTATAGACAAAGCTGGCCTTAATTTGAACCAACTCAGAAACAACCTCTGGCTTCACACCTTCCATAGCCTGGAACTTCAGAAGGGTCTGTACCTTTTGGTTGATCCCAGTCAGTTGTATGGGAAGGACTGTCCTTTCTCTTTCTCAACCTCTTCAAGGGCGGCTGGACATCCGCTTCCATCTCCACCACATCATCATCATCACCCCCCACATCCTCAGCAGAGCTCTGCTCAATCCTCAACCCTTCCTTCCTCTTTAATATCTTCTCTTTATCCTTGCCCAAAGTTAGCTTGGAGCCATGCTCCTTCTCTATGGAAAGGAGCTTCTGCGTAGGAGGAATCAGAGGAGGTGCCGAAGACTTTTGAACATGGATATCATTCGGAGCAAGAACCTCCCTGGTAGTCACTTTGGAGGGGTTGGAAGCTTCTCTAGAAGCTTGCAAATGAAGGCTAGCCAGAATGATCTTCTGCTTCTTCTCCCCATCACTGTTGGCTCCTAGGACTGGAGGAACTCTCTTGGCAATGAGACATTTCAGTGGAATCTTAGGAAATTCCCTTGACCCTGAAAATTAACATGACGTAATAAACTCAGAGTCATGAAAAGCTTATGGCAATGAGGAAACACATAGGATGCTGAAAACTCACCCATCTCTAGCATCAAGTAGTGCTTAAAAAAAAGTATTCTGGAGGAAATAACCTTTTGAAAGGTGCCCCAGTAAGCGAACAATTTCTTTATCATTGTCAGGTCCTCTTCTGATAGCAGTTTGGCCTGTAAAATCAGAAAATGAACCTATATTAGAACTAAAACACTTAAACAGCCCAGATACCAATTACATCCACATAAGAAGGTGTAAAGACTCATTAGGGCAAGAGAGAGTCTGGGGAACCTTGATCTCAGGGGCAGGGTCCGATGGATTACACTGCTAGTCCCCAGCAATCCAAAACCATGGAGTCCTCCAGTGTTTGATGGAGGTCGGATGCCCTGTAATAATCGGTGGATGTTGAGCCTGTGGGGGTAAGATATAGTACCAATCTTTTATGTCCGGTTTGGAGTCCTTCTCCTTCTTAGCCACCTTTTTCAAGGTGTACAAAGTATGAATATTGTGGAGGGAAATTAGGTAGTTCGGACTGAGGTTTCCTTTGTTTCTCAATTTTGCATTTAATTTTTTTTCTCCTAATGTCCTTTTGAGAAGATTATTTTCAATGTAAAAGAAACATTTCATTTCATCATTTATGAAAAAATAATCATTGTTATAATGTGTCAAAATTGACCACAGCGAAGAAAATATATTCAAACTCATAACTAAACTTCATTATTAATCATAACTAAACTTCATTATTAATCTGATTTGAAATTGACAACAATATTTAACGATCAAATCACATCAGTTAACGCATAAAGTAAATCAATTTCAAATAAATTATCATTTCATGATAACACTATAACAATCCGCAATTTTTTCATTTTCGAGAAATAAATTTTTAATGTAAAACCTAGCTCATGTATCGATATGTGTACTATTTGGTATCGATACATGAAGGCGGCTAGTTTATCTATCGATACATGGAAGAACATGTATCGATACATACAAGTGATTTAGTAAAGTTCAACACGATTTTAAATAGATTTGGCCAACAAACTAGCCACCTGTAGGCTGTAACTTGTCCTACATGTGCTAGGGGTTGCATGCATGATTACACCTCATGCTAATAAAGTCCATGACTCTTAAGCTAGATTTAGGGCAATGATTGCCTATTAATCATATTTCACCATCTATAAATAGGCTCATATGTTGTGAAAGCAATCTACAAAGAAAAATGGCACAATACCATCTTAAAACCCAGATTTCAAGTTGTGAAAATATCTTACTATTTTGTTCTTAAATTCTGATTTAGGACATGTTAATGCAATAACATGATTCCGAAAATTTCTATTACATACCTGTAGAGATCCTGTATCATTTGTTTATAAAACATATTAAGTTCCAGCCTTGATCAGAATCTGGCAACAGATGCAGGAACTCATGAATCGATACATGAAGAACTGCAAGAACATGTATCCATACATGATTATCATGTATCCATACATTAAGGTATTGTACTATTTTCAGAAAAAACGGAATACTAATTTTTTATTCTTTTGTTATTTTCAAGTCTCAGTAACTGTAAGTAACAAATTACATCTTGTCTAGTTGATCTCAAATGCTACTTCGTGCAAATATTACATTATTTCATCTCTCATATAAAAGTAAAAAGTTCATTGCATGTTGTTACAATCAATATTATCCCACTTGTTATTACGCTATTTGGCGCTTATCTTGAGATATGTGCCATGTTATGGTTACGCTTGAACTACGGGGAATACTCCCTACTTGAAAATATGTGTGAAATACCACATTTGAATCAGGGTTCTAATTCTGCTTGATTATCTTCACACGCGGGATAACATTTGATTTGTAATACGAACCCTATTGAAATCATAGTTTTGAAAATTAAACTCGTTTTTCATGTTTTCAACTTGTAGATTTTGCAGCGTCAAATATTTAAAGCCACCTCGACTGGATGGAAACTTCTAGATGAGTGTTCAACATATATGTATGGGGAAAAAAGCAAAATCTGGAATCACCTGCTCGAGTTCCCAATGTTGTATCGATATGAGAATACTAAAGTAAGGATCGAGTACTATGATGCCGAGAAATTTGAGTTACTACATACTAATAGTTATAATTTTACTAATGTTTAGTATGTTGTAACAATAATATTGAAATTATTCCGAGTATCCATCCTAGATCTAAAACTACATATCATATGGTCCTACGGAATTAAAAGAATTGCGAACTCATTTGGATGAATTACTAGAAAAATGATTTATTCGACCAAATACATCTCCTTGGGGTGCACCACTGTTATTCGTGAAAAAGAAAGACAGGTCGATGCGTCTGTGCATTGATTATCAGGAGTTAAACAGGGTTACAATCAAGAACAAATATCCTCTACCTGGAATTGATGATTTGTTGGATCAATTGTAAGGATCAACAATCTTCACGAAGATTGATATGCGATCAGGCTATCATCAATTAAAGATCAAAACTAAGGATATTCCGAAATCTACATTTCAAACTCAATATCGACATTTTGAGTTCTTGGTGATGCCGTTCGGATTGACAAATGCCCCACCTTATTTATGGACTTGATAAACCGTTCTTTTTGACATTATTTGGATAAATATATTATCATTTTTATCGAAAATATCTTAATTTATTCAAACGATTACTAACAACATGGTAATGCAAATCCTACGAGAAAAGAAGCTTTATGCTAAATTCTCCAAATGTGAATTCTGGCTAGGCAAAATAGTCTTTTTGGGTCATGTAATTCCAAAAGAAGGAATTTTCGTGGATCTCAATAAAATTGAAGCAGTATCTTGGTGGAATCAACCACGATACCTACTGAAGTATGCAGTTTCCTTGGCTTAATTGGATACTGTTAACTTAGTAAAAGTTGACATTTTCTATTTTTCTACAAATTAGTAATTTAAGTAAAATTAATATAATTACTAAATACATGTATTTAGTAATTATTAAGTTTAATTAAATTACGTAAATATTTCTTGAATATAATATTTCCTATATATTTGTAATAATCATTTTATTTTTGGAGACAATGATTATTTTGTTTAAACCAAGAAATATTGATCTTTGATAATCAAAATATGTTGATCTCGAAATCTTGTGGTATAATCTCATGATTGGACCAAGTTTCTTGATGATTTATTCCTTGATATCCAAGTTTATCATTGGCCGAGTATAATCTTATGATTAGGCCGAATATCTTGATGATTTGATTCTTGGTATTCAAGTTTATCTCTTCATATGGTAAGATCTTTTGTTCCATAACCAATTGTGATTATCTTACCTTATCATTGCTTATGGTAAGATTATTGGATTTATAATTATCTTACCTTATCGTTGCTTATGGTAAGATTATTGAATTTATAATTATCTTACCTTATTATCAATTACGGTGGGATTCTTGATTTATCTTACCTTATCTTATTCTTGATTTTATTGCAAGAAATCAAGATTGAAAGCAACAAGTGTGACGCCCCGGGTTCTAATCACCCGACTCGTCATGTCAAAATTTTGAAATAATATTAAGCGGAAGAAAATAAAAATTTTTAATTGGCAAGATTTATTTAAATAAATTCAAAAATTGACAAACTTTAAATATTCACCAATTTACGGAAATAATATTTTCTAAAACATTTCCAAATAAAGCAAACTGTTCAAAATCTCAACATTTCTTAAAATGTGATTATTCAACTGAAATAATAATGAAATGTAATTATTCAAATATTAATGCCGCATCCTGCCCATCATTCGCTTCCATCTTCGATATCTGCAATTGTTGTAAAAAGGGGTGAGCATTTCGTTGAAATACTCAGTAGACTCATCGCCGATTAATAAATTTACATAAAAATTGAACACATAAACATGCAATCATATAGTGACAACTTCATCATAATAATAGGCTTTTGTAACATAGGGTGTGGGTAGTATCGTCTCATGCAATAAATGCACATAAGTTATGTCAAAGCATAACAAAATCATAATCTCGTCTCGTCTCATGCATTTAAAATCCATATAAGTTATGGCATGCTCATAACACAAATATTTCATAAGAAATATAAATTCTTGTCTCATCTTATGCAATAAATGCACATAAGTCACATGAACCATATAATTACGTGCAATTACAATGTAAACAAATTAATGGGGACGCGTTTACCTCAATTCTCTACTAGTGTGGTTGAGCGGGAAAATATATTTCACTTTTCTAGATCTCCGTACGTCTCGTCTAGCCAAAATAAAATAAAATTTTAATTAGTCTCTTGAAATTTAAAGTTTTGAAACAAAACTAAAGTTTGGATTTAAACGAATAATTTTAAAATATTGGGACTAAAATGGAGTTTTTTCCAAAATTAAAGGACTCATTTAAAACGCTTCTTAAAATAATCAGGGACTGAAATAAATGTTTTCAAAACTTAAGAACTGATTGGAAAACATTTTAAAACTCAATAGGGGTTGACTGAACAAATCTTAAAACTGCTAAGGATTGAAACAATTACACTTTCAAAAATTCGGGACTTAAAGATAAATTTAAAAATATATATAATAATGATATATATCCCTTCTCTCTCTCAGAGATCAGAGAACGGAGAAGGGCGACGCCCTTCTTCCGAGGTGCTGTCAGCGTGTTCACCGGCGATGATGCCATCGCCATACTGTGGCGACGCCGGACGGTTGTAGGGTGCGTGGGAGGAAGGTTTTGGGCTAATTTTTGGTGTGGTTTGGTGTGAAAAATCGAGGCTGGGTTCATAATTTTTCGGCGGTGGCTCAGCCAAAATGCGGCGGTCAAGGTAAGGGATGAGTTTATTTCTTGATCTTCTTGGGTTTTGATTTGATTTTTTTTTTTTTTTTTTTTTTGGGCTAAACTTGGATTTTTGGAGATGGGCAGTGGTCGGATTCGGGTTCGACTGCGGTGTGGAAATTTTGGAGGTTTGGTCATGGCAGTGGCAGGGCAGTGGTGAATTAAGATGTTGAATTCTGTTGATTGGGTTGTGTTGTGCAATTTGGGTAGTGATGAAGGGGCAGTGGTGTGATGCTCGACGATGGTGGTGATTCTTAGGCTGGTGGGCTAAAGGCAGTGCTGCTGTCATGGGTTCAAAACTTGGTTCTTGCATGTGGTTAGCTTGTCGTGGTTGCAGTGGTGCTTGGTCTGGTTGATGGTGATGATGATGAAACAGGAATTCATCGATGGTCGTACCTGAATTTGAATTCAGAGGTTGTGCCGTGAGGAAAAATGATTGTGAATTGGGAATTAAAATGGTTGGATAGATAGTCTTCGATTTGGTTTCGAACTTGAACTGCAGGAAGATTTTTGTGATAGGATTGGTTGATTGAGAGTTGGATAGGATCATGATTTGTAAAGATAATTGATGAATTTAAAATTTGAAGTGTAATTAGAATGATAAACTCAAATTTGAAATAAGATTATTTAGAGATTTTATTTGAATAAATAAATAATTAAATAAATAAAAATGAAATTGGATTTGAAAAAAAATAGATTTTGAATTTTTTTGGACGTAAAATCAAATTGGATTGAAATTTATTATTCTCGGCTCAAAACTATATTACTTGGCTGAACGACGTACGTGAACTTTAAACAACGGGTTAAATTATAGCGACACAGTTTTAAGCAAATAAAACATTTATTTATTATAAATGCAGAAATTTCTCGGTCGCTACAACAAGGATTCTTGATGGACAAGCAATCCGATTGCATTTAAATTGAAGAAAATGGGAGTTTTCTTTAAGAAGTCTTGAAGCTAATTTTCGTGTCTTCGATTCTCCGGGAGGAGGAATCAATCACTTAGAGAAGAAAAGACTTTTAGTGTAAAGATCAAACGGGAGGTTTGAATCATATTCGAACAGGAGTTCGAGGTTGCTGAAAAGTGTTGCAGTTTCAAAGAAAACTATTGAAGAGTGGTAGGACGCCAGCTCATATTACATGCCATAGAAGGATTAGGGAGTGATCTATTTCTTGGGTGTTTGATAAGTTTATGCATAGATTTATCCTGTAGTTTAGATTGATCTGTATAAACTCTTTTCTTATATAGTGATTGATTTTTGTTCGCAGGGTGCGGATACTTGGGTTTTCCCTATTAGGGTTTTTCCCACGTTAAGCTCAAATATTGTGTTCTTGTCTTCTTACAATTCTGCATAATTTTTATTGTCTATTTACGTTGAACACTGCATCAGCTAGATTCATCTGATATTGTGCTGAAACAAATCTTAACGATTAACTGTTAATTTGTTATTATCCAGACCTATCTGTGACAGTCTGTTCTTTCAAACAAAAAAAATTAGACAACTTTAAATTTTCAGATACTATCGAAGATTCATTCAAGACTTCTCCAAGATAGCAACATTATTAACTAGACTGACATGGAAAAAATTATCTTTCAAATGGTCAGAAGAATGTGAGAAAAGGTTTTCAAGAATTGAGGAAAAGATTGACTACAACTCCAATATTGACGATCCCACAAGAGAATATGGAATTCATTATATATAGTGATGCCTCTAAGAATGGTCTGGGATTCGTATTGATGCAACAGGGAAAAGTGATAGCATATGCCTCTCGACAGTTAAAACCTTATGAACAGAATTATCCAGTACATGTTCTAGAACTGTTGCAATAGTTTTCACCCTAAAATTTAGCAACACTATTTGTATGGTGAACATCGTGAGATCTAAATAGATAACAAGAGCCTCAAGTACTTCTTTACCCAGAAAGAATTAAATATGAGGCAAATGTGATGGTTGGAGTTAGTAAAAGATTGCGACTATGGGATTAACTACCATATTGGCAAAGCCAATGTAGTAGCAAATTCTCTAAGTCGGAAAGTACCAACGAAAGGAAAAAGACCCCAAGGAACTTCAAAAAGATATGGAGAAATTTCAACTCGAGCTAATAGATCCAAGGAAGGCTCGAATTCATACTCTAATCGTATGGACTACATTGATGGAATTGATAAAAGAAGCTCAGAAAATCTATGTTTTGCGGATATAATATGAAGAAGTATAAGTCAAGCACCTTCCAATTTCAATATTTCAGATGAAGTCTGTAACACCCCGAAAATTTCATACCTTTATTTTTATCGCAACTTCAAATATTGCCTAGAAGATGCTTAATCATGGGTGATTAGAGACCTTGAGGTTCCCGAAAGGAGTTAAAAATAACATGGGGACTCAATTGGATGGAATGCCATAGAAAGGGTGTTAAATTGAAATAATTGAAAGAGTTCGTCATAATTATAGTTTTGCCACTGACTAATTATGCTACTTCGAGGCTATAGTAAATTGCTTACATTTACTATTAGAAGTCGCAAGATATTACATCCAATAGAGCTCAACTAGACGAATAATGTGGTGTTCAATTTTGCTTTGATCGAACCTAGGAACTTCTTCAAATATGGGCTAGAAGCTAACCGGACGGATTTAGAAAGTATAGTAACCCAGAAATTTTTCTAAGTGTTGGAACCCGATTGAGTAACCAACTTTGTATGATCACCTCAGCTTGTAGAGTCATTCGTTTCTTTTGCATGTATGCTCTTTTCGAAGCTTGAAATACACTCTTTACAATGGTACCGAGAACACTCGAAATGGAATTCAATTCAGCCCTCAAATGTCGACCAAAAGAGGGCATCTAGGAATATAATTTTGCATTCCATTTTCCATAATTGTGAGCATGCGTGCCACTTGGCAAATGAAAACCCACCAGCTGTTGCGCTGCTTGTAGGGTGTATATGGTGTGTCTAAAAAACTTGTTTGAATGTATGTATATATGTATAATTAACTGTTATATTGATAAAATACCGTATAGAATACGTATTAAGCAAGAATTGAGCTTTTAATTTCCACCAAACGAATCTTAACCCGTCTCTCACCTATAAATTAGAGAGTTATCTCCTCTCTACTCCTTACCTCATGCACGACTAGAATTTAGGGAGGGAAGCTCGACTGAGAGAAAATCAAGAGTAAGAACTAAACTTTAACACTTGATTTCTATGGGGATCACCTCTTCCTATCGATCTATATGCATGAGGGATTAACAATTATGAATTTTATAAGAGAAATATTTTCCCTACCCCCTGATGAAAACTTTAAAAATAAGGAGAATGATTTGGTTGTATAAAAAATTGGGAATTAAAGCTACGGATAGCTTCACAGTAGATGAACCGAGGATGAATCCCTAATGGGAGCTATTGGTAGCCTTAATCCAACAGATAATCCGATGATAATAGTAACTTGAAATGTTAAATTGTGGATACGGACAAATTTTTGGACATAAAATAAGAGCTAATAGTAAGGTAATTAGAGTATTTAAGTTAAATAATTGTTAAGGAAATAATTCATGGCCTAATTCTTGAAGAATGAAATTTTAAGGTCTATGGAGAATACGAGTTTAACGATTATTGAGATCCTTGAAAGTACGGTTTGAAGATATTAATACCATAAGATTGTTGTGATTTTGTAATTGAAAAATATATTATTCTTGAGTTCCTTTCTTAGTGGTCATTATGTGCAAAAGTTCATTTATAAAAAGATGGTCACAAATTACTATGTATTTTGTCGCGTTTGAAGGGATAATGTATGTATGAAATTGTAGTTAAGGGTTAATGAATAAACTTTGTTTACGGTATTAATATCATTGGAGAAGCAATTGGTGAAAACAAATGTGCTCTCTATGTTCTTACTTGCTTATAGTTGATTATATGCAAAGTTGTGAAAACTTAAGAGGGGATGTGTGACTATGCTGTCGTGTTGATACTAATAACATGAACATAAGATTTTTAAAGATGCATGAAGTGATCATTTACCCTTATTTGCATATAGTCACATATCATATGGAGAAGAGAGTATGTTGTGTATGGATTATTTAAATCTTACATCGTTCTTGATGTTTCATGAGTACCACGCAATCACATACATTTATGATCATTCAATTATTTAAGATAAAGATTATTTTATTTTGATGATCGTAAAAAGAGTTAAGATGTCCCTATTTTAATTATACACCTAGGGAGCAAATCCCTATGGAGGTCACGGGTTATAAGAAGCCCTAGGGAGCAAGTCCCTGCGTATTAATGTCCCAGGTTATGAACGGACCTTATGGGAGTGAGTCCCACGCGAGCTATCAACTCATGAATCTAACGTTCATTAATATGCTTGGGTTGCAAGAACCTTTGGGAGTAAGTCTCATACAGATTGATAACTCTTAAATCTTGCTATAGTGAGCCAAAAGCTCTAAAGAGGAAAGTCGAGTAGACGTACTTGTGAGTGTGATAAATCACTCATGTGACCTTGTGCTTCAGATAAACACTTGCGGTGTATAATTTTAATATGGGAAGGGCCCCTAAAAGAGAAGAGAAGAGATCTTTTGAAAAGAAATTGTATTAAGCATTTTTGAAACTTTTCAAAAAAAAAAAAAAAAAAAAAAGAAGAGAAGAGAAAGAAAGAAAAGATTTTGAAAAGTCAAGCATCATGTCATTTATGCACTTCATAACATTCATTAAAATTTTGTTTTTGAAGATTTCTTGTCGAGTTGATATGAAGGTGAGAATCTATGTCACTCAAATTTAACTTGTTTTTGCGTGAATAATATTATGAATGCATAAAGTGATATGTGGTAGTGAGATATTATTAAAAGTGATTCGAATATTCATAATTGTCTTGGAAGATGTTTGATAAGATGAGTGGTGACGTTGACTTGTAATATCTATGATTCTATGAAAAATAGGATGCAAAGTTCAGAGGTAAAATTTTATCACGTCACCTATTAATTGCTTGTTACTATATGTAGTTGTTACATATACTTTGCTTACTAAGCTTCACAGCTTATAAGTCGTTTCATGACTTCTTGTAGGAAATGACTCGTGATGTGTATGAGATGGCTGACACTTGGGGCGAGATGTCACGAGATGGGAGTGAGTACTACATTTTTACTAGATATGAATTTTGGGCACACTACTCTCTTTGACCGGGTATTTACACGAGGGAAAAGATCTATGAGACCGTGCACCTATACGACGCTTACTCTTACGAGCCTTTAGGTGTATTGCTCTTTATATATTAAAATGTAATGTTGAAAACGTATCTTTTGAACCTTTGGTATGTAATAGTGCAAGTAAGTGTGTAGCTACCAAAAACATGTTAGTATAATTGTGCTGCCCTCCTTTTTGCTACTAGGGATGATGAGGTAAGAAAGAAACCACGGAATGTATTTTGAAAATTTAATACGCAAAGGTGGTCTTTTGAGCTATTTCACACCACGTCTAACATGTGAAGTTTGATGAATATTACATCTCCGTAAGTTCTCTTAAAGGTATTTTTGCACGCTGCTTATTAATTGAAAGGTTTTAATCAGTTATTCCAGAATTTAAATTTTCATAAGCATCTTTATTTTCATAGACCGCCGCAAGATTCTAGTAGCTCACAGATGTTTTGAAATATATATATATATATTAAAATTTTAAAGAACTTTTGGAGTGTGACAAGCCATCTTGTCACGACCCCAAAATTCAACCCTTTTTTTTGTGGAAGACGGCTTCCAGTTGCTGTCAGTTGAACTGAAAACATAGTTGCAGGTGGCTACTAGTAGCGTGTTTTCTAAAACAAGGCAGATTTAATACATTTTCCAAAAACTCTTTCTAAACTTGTTTAGAAACATTTTAATTGTTCTAAATAATGAGTTTATCCTATTAAACATTTTAGGATCATCATTCTTACTTTGACTTTAACATTTTAATAACAACCGAGTCAAAACATTTTAAAAATACCATAAAAAATGATATTTAAACATCATGCGGAATTTTAAAATACAAGGCACATTTATTTGCATAAAAATCTACTTATACATTTCAAAACTAAGCCCCAAATAGTATTTAATTTTAATTACTAGAAGAATAAGAATTTCATTCCAAATTATTTTAAAGTACAAAATGGCTTAATCTTTCATCTCTTTGGGTTACCAATAAATACTCTTCAATCTCGATCGACATCCTCCATAGGGAATCCACACTACAAAAATTAATGCTCTATTACCTATAAAAAGAGATATCAAACAACTACGAACCACATGGTCCAGTGAATAAAACTTGATACATGTAATAAGAGTTTAATTTTAACATAAAGTGTATGAAATCATATAAGTATCTATCATTCTCATTATTTTCTTGTTAAACTTTCACATTTTCATGAATGAATATAAATAATACACTTTACCTCACAATTTCGACATTATCTCTCATATAAGTGAATGAAATAATAATCACATTTAACATATCGTGAAGTGACATGCATGAGTGATAATATTTTTCACTTTCTCATGCTTTTTTTCTTTCTTTCTTTGAAAAGTGGTATGCATGAAAGATAAAGATACTTCACTTTTCTCATACTTTCTTTGTCTTTTACTTTAGGGGCCTTTCACCTATTAGGGTCGTACACCGCGTGCAAAATTGCTTTCTTAATAGCACAAGGTCACTAGAGTGTTCTTTTACACTCACGAGTATGCTAACTCGATTCTTCTTTAGAGTACTTTGCTCAAGAGCATGCTAGTTCGAATGAGACTTACTCCCAAGGACGTCTAATAGCCCGTGGCCTCAAATAGGAACTTACTCCCTAGGTGTACAACCTAAATAGGAACTTTTCAAGTTTCATAATAATTTCTTGAAAACATCATTTTTCTCTTTCCAATGCTTTAATGATCAAAAATATTTATGATGTCATGATGCACATGAGACAACAATAATCATGCAAATCTTGCTTGGAAGTTCATGCACATAATTTCTTCTTCATAAATGACATAACAATTTGCACATAAATATCAATAATCATGCAAATCTTACTTGAAAGGTTATGCACATATTCATTCCTTCATATATAGCATAACAATTTGCACATAATTATTTATTCAAGCATGACATAACAATTTGCACATGATCTTTATTTAAGACATCAATACCATAATATCATGACATGAAAATTCTTCACATAACCATAGCACCTTGCCTATTTACACAATTTAAGCAAATCATGTTAATCTTATCTTAACATACTTCTAATCATGTGTATTGAACATAAAATGTAACTTAAGCCTTTAATAAGTTTTAATCATCAAGTTCAACAATATTTCATCTCAAAATCTACTTTTAAACACTTGCAAAGTTATAACTTTAAATGAGAATTCCTAGCAGAGTTTCAAGCATGTTTATGACATTTTAACACACTTCTAATCTTTTTTTTGAACATAAAACAATACTTAAGCTAATGAAAAGTTTTAGGCATAAAATCCAACATCTACTAGCATCAAATTTCCATGTTTCAACACTTACAAAGTGATTTTTTGAGTGTGGAACTCCACCAAATTTTTAGAATGCCTTTGATGTTTATTTTCACCCTTCTAATTATGGGTATTGAACTCAGAATGTAACTTAAACCAATAACATGTTTTAGACATAAAGTCAAACAACATTTAACTTCAAAAACTAGTTTAAAAACACTTGCAAAATGACAATTTCAAACAAATAGTTTCAGCAAATTTTTAAAACATGTTGGAGACATCCCAATACACCTTTAAACTTGAGTTTTGAATATAGAACTCGTTTTACACCTATGCGATGCACGAACATATTCTATTGAAAATGATTAAATTAAATAAAAAATACAATTGAAAAAACAGCAAAAACTACAAAAATTCAGTAACAATTAAATTGATAATAATAATAATATTTTTATATTATCAATGCACGCTAGAACAAAATGGCAACCACATACACTTAAAGATAGGTAACAGAAGGCATGCAAACATGTCACAACCAATTGCATATTTAGGTTCTTGATAAACATATTGCATTTATATATCGGATATTCTACTTAAAAAACATAAGGTTACATGAATTTAAATGCAAGGGAAAAAAAAGCTTTATTTTCAATAACTATATGGCAGAAGTCAGTGTATAATATCTTAAATTAAAGAGTCTCAAAATTTACCCAATTATCAAATCGACAAAGCTACCCTTCAGCATTGTAACTTGTAAGTAAGAAATCAAGCAGCAACAAGAACATATACTGGTAGCTGAGGTTAAGGTCTTAATATCAGCACACTACTTCAAGTTGGTTTAGTCGGAGAATAATGGGTCGAAAGCGGGTACTTTGTATATCAACCCAAAGAAATTTGGGAATCTTCAAAAACCTTGCATTAAGGAGATGATTACATTTCTAAATTGTCTAGCTCTAAACCACGGTAGTGAAGAAAAGTGTGGCCGGCAAAAATCACAATTAAATGCCTGCATGGATGCTCAGACTGGCAAAAACAAAACGGCTTGGGGAAGCATTAACTATAACCTTCAGAGGCTTAACAGGGGAAGAAAATAGCGTCGTTTCTATACTTGATTGACATGTATTATTGACTGATTTTGATGGTGAATATTGAGCATCATGTATGTCAAAAACAAAATGCAGTGATTTGTTGTCATCAAGTTAATTTTGCAATTTTCGTTTGAAACCATTGAATGAAAAGCTTTGGTGAGAGTTGCTCAAAAAAAAAAAAAAAAAAAAAAAAAGTCCCAAAATTCGCATGCGCTCAACTTTCCACGATTAACAAAAAGTCCATCATGTTTTATTGTTGAGTTATCAATTTGGAAATATTCGTCCTGAAAAAAAAAATCCATCATGTTTTAATTTTTGATTCCATCTTCGAAGTTTCATCGACTAAAACTATATCATCATCAAATAATATGAATCGAGACATCCTGGTGCAAAGGTGACACAAATTCTGGAGGATAATTATTTTTGTTCTCGAAGGATGTACGTAAGCAATGTAGCTGTACCACCACCAAGTGAGTGGCCAACAATCTGGAAAAAGATGGGGACATTGGTCATATTACTAACAAAAGTATATGTATATATGCAGGTACATACATCAACTGAACTTTAAAAAAAAAAAAAAAAAAAAAAGGCTTAACAAATTTAAATATTTAAAAGGGCATGGAAACTACACATTTAATAAACAATTTAGAGCACCGGATTGCTTTTCCTCTCAAATGATGCTAAACAGATGCATTCCGTTATTTGACAATAATAACTCAGTTAAGAAACCAAGAGCAGGTTATAAACAAAAACAAATACGCTCTTGTAACACAACTTTTACTTACATTCATTAACAATGAAAACTGGAATCATAAGACAGAAATTCATAGGCTTGTTTTGAATAGCTTCCGCTTCTGCCTTTTGTAGTAGAGCTTCTTAAGGAAGCTACATTGGTTAGTTTCCTCTAAAAGCACTTCTAATAAGACAGATCAGTTTCAAGAATTATCGTAAACGGCCCTAAAGCCATGTCAAACAGTCCAATAAAGGAGGTGCAAATGGACTGGTGATAAGATAGTGAGGCAAATTATATTTATAGGTAGAAGACATAGATTAAGTAACGTAAGAAAGAGCAATTATTAAAACCCGACCTCAAGTAATCTGGAAGCAAAGTGTTTAATATAACCCCTCCCTAAATTCTTCACAATATTGTCTATTAGATAAAGAAATGGTAGCTTTTGCTCTCTAGGAACTTGTTAACAAATATATAAGGTCAGATATAATATCGATAAGAAGAATTTCGAAAACTATACATACTAGTGAAAAAATAATAGGCTATATAAAGTACATGACAAGCACGAAAAAAAAAAAACCTAATCTTTAAGATTGGATAGCACTAACAATTGAAAATGAAGGAAGCAAAATAATAACCTACTTAAAAGTTTTTCTGAATCTTATTAACAATAAAAGAGATAACATCTCTATGTCAATAGTGATAATAATCAAATGCTTAAAATTTTGGCTAATACTAATTTCCGTATCTTTGGAAAAGATTAACGATGCCATTTACAACCAAGAAATTGCTCGATTTTGTATAATATTGGATTACATTATTAAGTTCTGCTACATAAGTAATCATTTGAGCAATTAACTTAATTGTTCTTCAGTAAGCACTAATAAGAGCATACCACCAACTTTACAATAATGGGCATCCTCTTCAAGAAACCAGGAGAATGAATTAGAAACAACTCTTCACCAAGTATACAAATGCTCTTATATTTTTAGCAATTAGAAGAATGAAAGGAAATAATACTACAAAAGTTAATAGAAAAATCACTATAAAGGATTACACGAGGAAAATTTATATCTTACGAAGCCCAAAATAGACATTTAATTTACTGTACTTTTCTCTGATGGAAAGAGAACATAACTCAGAACTTCAGCTTCAAACGTACATCCCACACATTGATTTCAGATAATAAAACTGCTCAACTATGGCGGTAAAATAACAATGAATATACAAATCCCATACAACTCAATGTGCTCAGAGAAGCCCATAATATCAATATATTTTAGTAATCAACACACAAAAGCAGAGTAAAGTTTTTCACCTCCTCCCCACCCCCTCGCCACAAGGGGTTGGGAAAAGACCCTCCAAAAAAATAGAAGACATTGCACCATCACAGATCCTTTGTCCAAACTTTAAACTCGCACCAGTCAATCAGAAAAAAGATGGTTGTTTTAAACAACCATAGATAATGGCACATGGATATTATAGGCATTACATTGGTGATAAAATGCAATATCAATGATAATAAATTGAAAGTGGATTTCCAACTTCCCACATCGTTACCATCCGCAAATGATCTAGCAATTTTTATTTAACTCTTGTGTTTCTGATGGACTATAATCATACCCCTGCTTTGGCTTCTAAAGTACATCTGCTTCAAAGTAGCTAGCAAACTCCAAAAATATTGGAAATGGCTTCTTTGAAAAAATACAGCAAAAGGTCAACAATTTCAAATAATGATACAACTGGTCAACAATTTTTGGGCACTTCAGTCGCTCACAATTTTCACCATCATACACACTTACAACTTGTAAATAATCCTGCAAAATTATTATACTCAATTGCAAATGAAATCTAGATCCAAAAAGTCGATACTCAGATAATTAAGGCATTGTAGACAGAAAATAGAAGTTAGACTAAAAATTTTTTAGAGAAGGAGAGATATAGTAACATAGAAAGCACATTTAAGAACATGCAAAAACTAATGTCTTGTTGCTAAGTTACAATAACGTGTACATGAGAGAATGTATTAGGAGCAAAAAAAATAAAAAAATAACCATTACATTAAGACAAACATAGACAAAAACTCATCCTTTTAAATTTCACGTACAGTACTACCTCATTCTATGCTGGATGGATTTTATAGGAATTGCATAATTTGATAATAAGTGATTTCAGAAGAAGACAACACCAAAGTACAAAATTCATTCCTCAAAAATGGCCTCTAGCTATTGCAAAATCCTATCAATCAATTTTATTTTTTTTTCCAGTTCTTTCTTTTCTCTATTTGTGCAGTGGAATCTGTAAGTTTCAATGGCAGCAATCAGGATTTTCATCCAAAGGAAGAATCACTGAAGATTAAGTTCATTAGAAACCGTCTGATGAATATCAATAAGCCGTCTATCAAGTCAATCCAGGTAATTAATTGCTTCTTTTTGCTTAATCAATTATTTTTTGCTTAAATAATCTGACTTTACATTTCTTGTTTTGTTTTATTTCCAGAGTCTTGATGGTGATCTTATATTTGTGTAAATCAACAAATAGATAGCTGCACTAAAGAAGGAAAGAACTTCAGACAAAGATAATCCTCGGAAAGATCAAATGTAACATAATACATAGAATCATGTAAACAATAATGCAGGAAAAAGATAAATGACCTTGACATCAGTTGGTTTGATGTAGATGAACAGGAAATACCCAATCTCAAGCCCAATTGAGGCTCTGAATCCGATTCTGAAAACACCCAAGAAAGAACATACTATACCCATCTGTAATTTAACCTCCGATTTACCCGTTCAAGAAAACATGTGCTAAGATCAAGAAAATAAGAGAAAAATGAAGATTAAGAGGCAAAATGCTAATCTGAAAGTGAAGGAGGAGTAGATTTCAACTGCCATGCCTGGGTCATATTCTAGTCTTAGTTTGCTTTTGGTGCGGGAAATGGACAAAGGCCCAAACAGTTTTTGCTGCAGTATCGGCGGTGGTGACGGTGGTGCAGAAGTGACGAGCTTGGCGGAGGAGGGCGATGTAGGCTGGAGAAGTAGGAGGCTGTACACGCGGTGTGAGGGGAGGGATTGGGAGAATGGTGGCGTACCATGAAAATGGCAATGGCCCTTTTAAAAAATAGATTCATCAAAATAGCCCCAAATCAAAATAGCCCCAAATACTATAAGCTACCTTAAATATCATTTTTCAATCAAACCTCTTTAAATTTAGAAAAGTTACAACTTAGTCCTTAAAACTTTTCATTTATATACCTTTAATTAATTTGTTTATATGATTTTATTTGATTTTTGTTTATCTCATAGTAGCACCCCTTCACTTGGTATCAAAGTCATATGACAGATCTAAAAGATAAATATTATATAACACAAATTAAAAATAAATATATAATATATACATCAAGATTTATGATTATGCATACATTAATACTAGCCGATAATTATAAAATAGAAATATTGAGAACTTTAAAAGACTTAGACAAATATATAAGAAAAAATACATTTATGATCTAATAAATTTCTATATAATAAAAGAAGATTTTATCATAAACGAAATATTAGATTTAATCCACAAAGATATACTAAAAGAATTATACAAAGATTATAGAAATAGATTATCATAGAGGAGAACCCTTATTAATCAAATATCTAGATATGAACACAAATGAGAAATTAGATTCAATAATCGAACAAAGAGGAAATCTATTAAACCAAATGATAGAAGAAAGAAATATAAAAAGAAAATGATTTCTAAGACTAAAATCATTAGAAAGTAAAAGAAAATATTTTAATATAATTCTAAAACAATTATCCAATATACTTATGATCATAAATAACAAAGAAAAAATTAATATGGAAAAATATGATATAACTGGAGAAATAAAATATTACAGAGTACAACAAAGAAAAACGACGTTAAGATCAATTGAAGAATTTTTCGAATATAATAAAATGATATGTAAAGAAGTAAAATATGATACGAAATTAAGATTAGAAGTTGAGCATATCAAAGGAAAAATTTAATGACAGAATTTTCAGAAATAAAATTTGAAAAACAAGTAATAGAAAATATTAATCTACCAGTAGGATCTTACCAAATAAAAGGAGCTAATACAACTATGTTTCAACCATTAAGCTCGTAGGGAGAATCCGATGGATTTCTTAATATGTAATTAAATTGGATAATTGTCTTTTTATGGCAAACATATAAAAACATAAATTTACAAGATAAACTAGCCATTGAAGAATTACAACAATTAAATATAAAGGATATGAATATCAAAGAAAAATTACAAAATATTCAAAATAAACTAACAATACAATTCAAAGAATTAAAAAAAAAATGATAGGAGAAGTTAGAAACATAGATGAATAAATCTTAAAAGAATTCCAAAGAAAGTCAGGAGAATTAATTAATCAAAATAAAATTGGAATAAATAGATAAATTAAATGAGAAATAAGAAAAGATGAAAATGAAAAAATCATATTAATAGAAGAAAGAATAAAAAAGATAGAAATAAAAATAGATGATATGTATGATAGACTATTTAAGATACAAAAAACTAAAAAATCAAGAGTATAAAATGTTAATAAGCAAATATATTGAAGATCTAAAAATATTAATAAAATCATTAATAAGTGATGTTCAAGAAGTAAAAAATGAATTAAAAGAAGCAAGAAATGATATAAATATACTAAAACTAGAGATAAGAGAATTCAAAGAAAATAATAAAATCAAAGATAAGAAAATAGATAAAAAACTCATAGAAAAAGAAATACTTAGAATAGGAAAGAAGCATTTTGAACAAGAAAAAGTTATAATAGAAGCAGGAAGTACGGATGATGAATTTAGAAGAAACATATTACCAAAAATACTAGATGAAGAATTATAATTACAAAAATCTATAGAAAAAACTTTAGGAAAATTAAAAGTTGAAGAAAAAATTGAAGAAGAACAAGAATTAATGAAGAGTTAGATTTGCTTATAGAAAATTTTGACCAGTTAAGCATAAAAAATCTTAATGAATACCAAGTTTTAATGAATACTGGAGGAGCACCTAACTCTGCTCCTATAAGAACTTCTAAACAAGAATTATCATATCTAGATGAAAGTTATGCACCATTATATAGTAAACCACACCGGCAATATTATGATAAAATCAGAGATAGACAACCACCTAGAGGGAATAAATATAAAGATAGGTTTGAACCAAATAATAATTATGATAAGCCTATTAATCATGGAGGAACAAAATTAGATTTGGATTGTAAAATAGATACTAAAAAAGCCTTATTAACTTGGGCAGATTCAATGATACTATTCTTTTTATATAATAAAGATGATATATGGGAAAATACTGATAGAATGATAAACTTTTTAGTAGCATCTTTTGAAGGACATGTTAGAAATTGGTGGGAAGGAATAAGTAGTGATACAAAAGTATTAATAAGAAGAAATGTACAGACAGAACTAATAAAATCAGATAGAAAGGGAATAGAAAAATTAGTAGATTATATTGCGGATGAATTTTTAGGAGAAAATTGGATAAGTAATTTTGAAGCAGAATCAATAAGAAAAAAAAATAATGCAAGAGTAATATTAATAAATTTAACAATATGTGATATATGTAAAATCAAAGAATATACTTGTGAGTTTAAAGAATACTATTATGTCCAATTCTATAGTAATGAAAATCAAGAAGTATATAGAGATATGTATTACAATAAACTACCAGGATCATGAGGAATATACTTTAAAATAGAATTTGAAAAGTTTATTAGAGATAACCCTGAAACACCTAGAATATTAGGATTAAGGATAAAATTCTTATTTGAAAGATTAGCATATATATGTCAACAAAGACAATTATTAAAGAAATCAGGAAAATTAACCAGAATATGTTGTGAAGATATGGAAAAACCTACCTAATGGGGATGTAGCCCTGAAAGAAGAAAAAATAATAATAAAAGAAAATATAAAAATAGAAAGTTTAAAAAATTCAAAAACTTTAGGAAAAAATATATAAAACCTAAAAGAAGATATTACAAAAGAAGATATAATCCAAATAAAAAATAGAAAAATAAAACTTATAAGAAAGACAAAAGCCAATGTAAAAGTTGGAATTGTGGAGAAATATGACATATAAGCCATGATTGTAACAAAAAGAAAGTTAAGATATTACAAAAAGAATATCTAGAAATAGAAAGTGAACTGAGTGAAATATCATATATTGAAGAATACTATGATCAAGAAGTCTATATAAGTGAAACAGATTAAGAAAGTAATGAATCAGAATCAGAATCAGAATAAAGAAATAGAAACAAATAAGAACATAGATAAAGAAGAATATGAAGGAATAGAAAGTTATGGATTAAAAGTAACTTTTGATAATAATAAGTTTAGAAAGATACAAAAATTATCTTTAGATTTGAAAATAGGAAAATGGGAACTATTAGACAGAATATGGAAAAGAGAAAAAGTAGCAATAAATGAATATCATAAAATTGAACGAGCAATAGATGTTAGAACCACTCAAGGAACACACAAATTAAATCTTTTAACAAAAAATACAGTTACAGAATTATTAACAAAGATCAATAGAAAAAAAATAAAAAAAATTCAATATGTTTACTTAGCAGGTATCCAAATAATGTTTAAATTCCCGTTTAGAGAAGGATTAGATTCGCCTTTGACTGTAAGTTTACATGATGGAAGAATTATAAATTTAACAGACAGTCATTTAGGAACAGTAGAAGAAAATCTAGCATATAAGAAACTAATATTTACATGGTATCCAAAATATTGTATATCGTTAAAAGATAGGAACTTTAATAAAGTTTTAGGACTACATTTCAAATTACATAAAGATGACATAATGGAACCAGGAGATAAAATCATGACTATAGAATACAGGGCATTATACACATTTACTAATTCTAATTATGGAAACATTTATTCTAAAAAATCATATCTTGAAATTCATAAAAAATGTAAAGATTTTGGTAAAGCTGTAGAACCGGATAAACAAATAAGTTTAGTTCCAAGGAACTATGAACTTACTATAACAAAAAATAAACCAGAAATCATAGAGTTACGAGAAGAAGAATACCCTAATAATAACATAACATTTGAAGATGACAGATTAATTAGGAGATCAGCAAGTTTACCTAATAGAAAACAATTAGGAGAAACTAGTAATACAAAAGAAATAAAACTTAATAGAAATGCTGGAAATATGAAAATAGAAGGTGAATATTTTAATGGAATAGAGCATATAAAATGATCAAATATATTAATTAACACAGAAGCTAGTGAATGTCATATAACTTCAAATAGAAATAAATGACTAATATCTCATAGAACTGATCCATATAGATATATAAATTTTGATGGACAAGTACATATGACTGAACTTGAAGTAAAAGTACCAATAAAAATAGGAGGAATAAATCTCCTAGTACCATGTCATGTACATAGTAGTATGGTAAATCCTCATGTATTATTAGGAATGAGCTTTCTAGATGGACTAGAAGATTATAGTATAAAACGTGAAGGATTATATATAACTCATAATGGTCAAACTATACTATGTAGAAAAGCTGAATAAATGAATAACCAAATAAGTTTTCCATTAGCTGTTTATATACAAGTTACAATTGTTGAAACAAATATAAAAACATGTGCATTAATTGATACGGGAAGTGATATAACAATATTCAAAAATTTCTTAATAAAATCATGGAATACTAATGGAAAGATAAAAATTACAGGAGTAACAGGAGAAAGTACTCATATAATTAATAGTGCTGATAAAATTGAAATAATACTTGGGAGTAAGCAAATAGTTTTAAATAAAATATATAATTATATTACTAGGATGTGATATATTATTAGGAAATGACTTTATACAACAATTTCAATATTATAAACAAAATAACTACATGATAATGTTACAAACACCTTGTGCACATTTACTAAAAATACCAAGAGAATTTAGACCTTACAGAGTTCAGCCAACGCAACGTGGTGATAAATGGGAGAAAAACCAATTACACAAAACGAAATAAAAAATAAAAGAATAATGTATAAAAAAAGTCTTAAAAACGAATATACAAACAAACATGGAAAAAATCATTGATCAACTAGAAAAAATTTGTGGAGAGAATCCATTATTATTTTGGAAACCACATCATCCAAAAGCTAAAATAGAATTAATAGAAAATGTTATTATAAGAGTTAGACCAATGATGTATATCATACAAGATACACAAGAATTTAAAACTCAGATAAAAGAATTACATAACCAAAAATTAATCAGACCTAGTAATGGACCCCATAGTAGTCCAGCTTTTATGGTCATGAAACATTCTGAACAAAAAAGAGGAAAAGCCAGAATGGTGATAAATTATAAAGAATTAAACAAATATACTAAATTTGATGGATACTTTTTACCAAATAAAGAGTTACTAATAAATCTTGCAAAAGTAAAGCAATATTATTCTAAGTTTGATTGCAAATCAGGATTTTGGCAAGTAAAAATGAAAGAAAATAGTATTCAATACACAGCATTTAGTACACCCCAAGGTAAGTATGAATGGATGGTTATGCCATTTGGTTTAAAAAATGCACCACAAAAATATCAAAGAAGAATGGATAATATATTTAGAAAATTTAATGAATTCTTATTGTCTATGTCGATGATATATTAATATGTTCTAATAATAGAGAAGAACATAGAAACCATTTAATTAAATTTATAAATGAATGCAAAAAAGAAGGAATTGTTCTTTCAAAAAATAAATCTATAATAGAAAAACAAGAAATTGATTTTCTTGGATTATCAATAGATAAAAGGGGGATAAAATTACAAACCCATATATCTAAAAAGATAGAAAGTTTTCCAGACAAATTAGAATCAAAAGAACAAATACAAAATTTTTTAGGATGTTTAAATTATGCAGAAGAATTTATTGAAAATCTATCAAAAAAAAGACATAAAACTCAAATTTTACTCAGGAAAACAAATACCAAAGGATGGAGTGATGAACACACAGAAATTGTCAAATCACTAAAAGAAGAATGTAAAAATTTGCCAAAATTAAAATTACTAGATGAAAGAGATAATTTGATAGTTAATACTGATGCCTCAGATAAGTATTTGGCAGCAATATTAAAAACAGATCTTAATGAAATTTGTAGATACTCAAGTGGAACGTTTAATCAAGAAGAAATAAATTATACTACTCATGAGAAAGAACTGTTAGCAATCATTAGAGGAATAAAGAAGTTTTCATTGTTTTTATTATCCAAGAAATTCATTGTTGAAACTGATAATTCTCAAGTTGTAGATCTAGTAAAAAATAAATTACCACCAGAACCTCAATATAGAAGGCTTCATAGATGGCAAGCGTATTTGGCATTTTATAATTTTGATATAGTTCATATTAAAGGTGTTAATAATTATCTTGCGGACTTTTTAAGCAGGAATATTCAATTTGCAGATGGATAATATCAAAATTTCCCTGATAGACGCCAAAAAGCGAATGAACTTCCTCATGGAGGAAGCTGAAGATATAAAACTTGGAATTGAACAACTTGCAGAAACTCTCCAATGAAGTTTCAAGCAATTGATGGAAATCTCAACATTTCATTACAATTATACTAAAGAATTGAGCGATAACATAATTGAGATTGAATCTCAGTTTGAATCGTTGATTACCAAACAGGCTGATACCAAATAGGTTATATCAAAAATACAAACATGTACATCTTCTGGAAGCAGTGGTAGACCAACAATTAAAAGAGATGAACCAAGTCCCAAAGAATTTGTTATAAATGAAGTCAGTCCTCGAAAAATCACAATCAATACCAAAGATGAACATAAAAGGGTAGTCAGAATTCGTACTGAAGAGGAAGATGATTCCCTTTTTTTACCAAAAGAAAACGAATATAAAACTACTGTTGAAGTTATATATGAACTTCAAGAATGTGATTGCTATTACATCTCGTCTGGAGACCATGTATACCCACGATTGATCGTTACTCAGGGAGGAGATCCCGTCATGACAAAAATGGCAGCTGATTATGGATTCTTGGATCTTATCTATCCAGGAAAAGATTTGAAAGAAATCGAAAAATTTGATGATTTACTAAAAGGAGAAATCTCAAAGTTTGCTCAGGGAAGATCCATATATTTAAAATTTTATTCGATCAGTCCTGAAATTGATGGAAGGATATATTATCCTGCTGAGCATATTATCACGATTGGATATGTTGCTCGAAATTTTCAAATTGAAGTTGGAAAAAATACTAAGCCAGTACCAAACATTACAAGATCATGATTTAGATCCTGAAGGGTGTTGGGAATTAAAGTTCTCTACAATATTGCCAAAAATCTGTATGAGAAAAAATCCAAATGCATATGCCAGTACAATGGATGAACCCTACTCACTAATGGAGGAAAAGAAAAATCAACAATCTTGCAAGAATACATCAATAAATTTGACACTCATCAAATCCATGAAAGCTTTGCCACTTTGCAAGAGGCGTGCTTAGCCAGGAACTGCCCCACATGCCAAAGGAATTGATGGACAGGTGGAAGCCACTTGATGGATCTGCTTTATATGCCAATAGAATTAATGGACAAGTGGAAGCTGTTTAGTAGACCTACTTTAATTCAACAATGCAGAACAATGTAGAGGCCATGTAAAGACCAAAAAATAGAAGGATAAGTGTCCCTATGATGTAAGAGTCATGTGATGTAATAAATAATAGAGGGACGGGTGTGTCCTTAGGTAAAAAAGCTGTTAGGACAATGATGTAAGCAGTGATGTAATTGTGTCCAATGTAGTATTATAAATAGAGGCCCCCGGGCTTGTTGAAAGACAAAACTCTCTTGAGCACTCAGTTTTTGAGAAAGCAAAAAAATCTTTTGTCTTTGAAAAATTCTCATACCAATCATTTGTCAATCTTCATATTATCAATAAAATCCCAATTTACTTATCATATTATGATGAGTTTCTAAATTCTTGTCTTCTAAATCCTATTTCCAAAAAAGAAGATATATTATTAAGAAAACTCCCTACACTCTGTCCTAAAATATTTTCCATCTAAAGAGTTATACAGTGAAGGCATCCAGGTTTAGCTAATAACCCATGAAGGCAGGAAGCCATTGGAGGGTGTGGAGCAGAAACCTATAAGCCTGAAGGTCACTAACAATAGAAGGATTAGACAATTTGTTAGATAGGATAATGGAAAAAATAGATAACATTATATCTCAATTAATAGATATAGATGAATCATCTGAAAAATATTATATACTTTTAGAAAATCATGATCAATATATTATAAATTATTCTGATATATTACAGCTCAAAATGGAATTAGAAAATACAATTACGACAAGTACATTCCAAACTTAAATGCCAAGATATACAATCAAAGGACTTGATAACCTTTTAGAAAAATTGAAAGATAAAATGGAAGATATTAAACAGCAAATGGAAAATGAAAACATATCTTCTAAAGAATATAATAATCTTTTATAAAAATACGAACAATATATTGCAGATTATTGTATTCTACTAGATCAAAGAATGGATTTATACCAGAAAATTTTGTATAATAATTTACCAACCCAATAATCTATGAATACTTCACAAACATCAACATTTAATAACTGTGATTATAAACTATATTTAAATAATAAAGAAATCTCATTTTTATTAACTATCGTTGAAAAATCTAAAAATATACACTTTGTTGGATAATCTAAACTAAAAGAAATATAAGAAGATATTGATTATGCTATCCTAAATAGAATATGATTTAATTCTGCTGAAACAGCAAAGAATATAAATACAGTTCATAAAATTATAGAAGAATACGAAGATATAGAAGAAGAAGTTTCAGAAGGAATAATATTAGGATATATAACTAAAAAAGATCATCCTAAATCTTTTGAGAAATTATCACAATATAGAACATTTTTAGAAGAACTTAAGAGATTAAAAAATATGGATACAACAAGAAGTATTGAATTAAATGAACCAAATTAAATTCAAGGACATAGCTTGCAAAGTAAATAACTAACTTCATTAAGGGTAATATGGACAAATTACAAAAAGTGGCTATTCTTAAAAAATTGCATGTTTCACATGGTTAAACCAATAAATCCCCCGGGAGAATGAGATTGATGAAAGAAAAAAACACGATTTAGAAATGGGTAGATAATGGGGCAGTTAATTTTAAAATACAATCATCAAATGAAAAAAGAAAATCAAATTACTAATATAAAAATGAAAAATTATGTTCAAATTAATAGCGTGTTTGATATTGTTTAAAAAAAGTTTTTTTTTTTTTTTTTAAATGAATAGGGGTTTTTTAGAAGAATTGATGATTGAGATTTGGTTGAAAAGTCAAATATTGTGAGCTCGACTTTAATAGATGGTTGAGATTGAGTACTCTAGAAAAAAAGAAAAATTTATAAAAAGCCAAACAAGGGCCAAGAATCTTTTGACAATTGAGATTCTGATCAAAATTAATTGGTTAGAATCTCAATTATTTTTAGTAATATATAGATATATATGACTTAAACTAAAAACAATCTTTAGTCATAAGATCAACCACTTTTTAGCCTCAAAACTCAATTTAAAACCTCCTTCCATAGTACTTGAAATCTCATATTTTATACTTCAATAAAATCAATTCAAAATCAAGTTTTGAACACATGCAAAGTAAGGTTTCAAAGTGTATATTCCAGCAGATTTTTGTACTAGTTCAACTCTATTTAACATGCTTTGAATCATGTAAAATATATAGTAAAAGAATTTAGGTTAACAATAATGTCTAATTATAAGAATTGGGATACTTTCTAATATGAAAACTAATTTCAAATACTTTCATAGGAACAAGATTGATAAAAACATCAACTTAATTTTTCCTTCAAATCTGACTTCTAATACATGTAGCTTCATACCCAAGTTTAACTCATGAAATAGAGCACCATCAATCAGAATTCAACATCCTCACTTAAAAATAAGTTTTAAGGTATGAATAACTTTAATTTGAAATGGTAATTTAAGCCCATCTGTCATAAAAATAGCAACTTATTTTCCAACATATTTTGAAATAAGTCATTAAAACATATTTCATTCACTCACACATTTCATCAAACACTTAGAAGGTGATTGTGTTCTTAACATAAATCATGGTATATGGGTTATCAAATCAACACCCATTTATATATAAGAAATACATCAAATAGTATAATCACGTAAAAAATCTTCTACACCATATGAGAAACTAACTCAATTAAAATATAAACCAAGTTTTACTCATCTTCTAAGTCATAAATGATGACTTTGAGCCTTTACCCCTACAATTAATTAACCAAGTGTTAGGGTAACTTTAATTTACTAAAAATCTTACTTCTTAATCTAAGAATTACTAAGAAATTAAGCTCAAAATTGAGAATTTCTTGATTTTGAAGAATTTGTCCAGAACCGAAAATGCTATTAGTAACCTTTGTTTTTCCTCTGTCAATGCTACTAGTATCCTTGGTATAGCATAATTTCTTTTCTTCTATTTTCACCTTTGATTTCTCACCTTCTTCTTCTCTTGGTCTCTCTTCTCTGCCTCTCTCAGTTCTCTATTTCTCTCTACTGAATTGTGAGAAGAATGGACTTTAATCCACCTAATTGGGTATATAATGTATATATGTCAAATAAGCCCCTATGTTTATTATCATATATAAGTTGGTCCATCTATCACTTAAATCTTATAACTTAGTATAAATAATTACTTATAACCAAAATAAGTTGATTTCCAAACATTCGTTGAGCTTAGAAATGGTAGAGTGACAAGTGTCCAACACTTGTAATATTTTAGTACAAAAATTTTCAGATTTTCCTTTTAAGGTGTTGTTTTCGGGTCAATATTTGAAAGTCAATAAGAGCTCCATTTTTGCCAATCTCTATACCGTTGTAAAGTTCACACTTCAAGCTTCGCAACGGTTACATATGCAAAGAAAATGGATCATTATACTACCCATACTACACGTCCAAAAATGGCTGGTTGGTTGGGTTTCTACACTTGGCCACATTTCTTAATTTTTCAGCACTTTCACCATTTCAAGTATGCAACTTCAACTTAATATTTGAAGCACTTCCCGACCTCAATTGTGCTCAAATTTGATACCAATACGTGCATCTCATTATGTACTATAAGGTAGTATAACATGCAATGACATCGGAATAATATGTTTCACGTACCATCCTCTCAAACATGACTACTCGATCACAACTTTACACAATTGTTTTGAGGATTTTCAGCTTTCAAACTATTTCTCACATGCAACTTTAGCTCGATTTTTTAAACACTTCTTGTAATACTGCTTTTCATGGTTACGAAATTCCACGTAATATGTATGTTGATCTTATTATAAATTATAAATTTATAATTTTCATGTCTATAACTTGAATTATTTTGCAGTGGAAGGATTTGGATGCCTTCTCAATCAAATGCCAATTAAAAAGTTAATAAATTGTTTATGTACAATTCTACGTCTACTTGTTTGTTTTATTTGTTAAACTTGTTGATTTCTATCGTTATTAAGTAGTAAAGTGACCTATATTATGTAAATTGAAGTTGGAAAAGGTTTGGTGGCACTATGAAAATTTATTTATGAGTTTTGGACTTAAATTACCAAATTGAGGAGGCTAGGGACTAAACTTTCAATTTACAAAAGAAGTCAAATTTATAACCCTAACCCCTTCAACACTCGACACTCACACCCTCTTCTCCCTCTCCCCTCGATTTTTCTGTATTTCGACGCCACCACTCCGCAGCCAACATCAGTGCCACCATGCCACAACCTCGACGGTTAGACCACCCTCCCCTCCTCCCTCACCGCACGCCACACGTTGCACGCCGCACTTAGTGGTCTACTATGCGACATAAACACAAGCAGACGATTTTCTGCACACACATACACGATATTACACACACATGGATATATGTGAAATTGGTATAGATATGAATTTATATGTGTAATTGGGTTTTAAGTATAAATGAGTATTTTGAGTTGTACATTTCAATATCAGTATGTATATTCACTATATATATAGTTGGAAATTTTTCATTTCGAAAATTCTGAATTTAGTTTAATTGAAATTTCAGATGTGGATTATAGTAAGGTTTAGAATTTCTTAATTTGAAATCGAATGTGTATATTATAGATGTGTAATCCTAGATCCTGAACTTCATGATTTAATATTGTGTTTGATTTGTTTAAAGTTTATTGGAAACCTTACTTTTGATATTTTCTAATTTTAAATAGTTGGAATTTTAATGGAATATTTTTGTAAAGTTCGACTGAGTTATAATTTTATTGAGATTTGGGTAAATGGATTGGTAAAATTCGTAAGTGGCATGAAATTAAATCCCTTATTTTAATTATGATTCTTGGGTGTTGTTCATAATGTAAGGTCATGTTGGAGTTAACTTAAGTTTAATCTCGGCTAATATTTGATTGATTATCAAATGAATAATGAATGTGCTCATGAATTGAAAGTTATATTTCTGACGAATGTGAATAATTAGGATTAATTGGGCACATTGATGTCACGGGCAACTGAGCCACCTCCACTTGCCAGTTGAGACAATAAATACTAAGGGAGTCAATTAAGTAAACTTCCCCTATTTCCATTAAAGTTGGGAGTCAATGCGAAATTAATGTACTCAAGTGACAGTTATGCAAATTACTTGCTTTCGATGTTTTCGTTACTTTATGTAAGTACATGTTCAATTAAGAAATTGTCCAAGCATTCATATACTTTATGTCATTGCATCATCAAGCATGCATTGTCATTGAAGTTGAGAGTCAAATAATTTTAAATGACAAAATGTGGAAAGTTCAAGTTTTCTCAAAATGTATGTGTCCCAAGTTTTAAGAAAAAATGGGTGTACTTCTATGCGATGAAAGGTGTGAATGCGAAATGGGTGCGGGGGACTAGCATACCCGAATTAAACCGCTGTTGCGAGGATAAATATTAAACCGCTTTGCGGTGACGATTATTAAACCGTTTGGCGGTGGCAAATTTAAAACCGCTATGCGGTGGAAATGTGATAACCTGGTTCCAAATAAGGAAGAGTGCCCACTGCATTCTGATTGACTAGAAGATATACTAAGTGAGCTCATGATAGAAATGAAGTCAAAGTTTCGAAAATGTTTAAGTGAAAGTTTGGATAGTTTGAAAGTATTGAAAAGTAAAGTAAATGGGGACACATACTTTGTATGGTTTAAGGCATTTCATGTCATGAGCATGCATCACGTACATAAAGTTTACTTACTAAGCTTTAGCTTACCACAATCCCTCCCCAATATTTCAGGTGATGAAAGCTAGATGAGACGTGGAGAGCTCTCGGTGTCAAACTCAGGCTATACCTGCTTTCAATTTTTGAAAATAAAGTTAAATTTGAATTTACACAAGTTTCTCATTAATTATTTCTTAATTCATTTATTATTGATAATTGTTTGGTTGGAGTTAGTTTTGAATTAGGTATTAGTATTTCATTAGAGGTTAAATTACCTCTGATTTCATTTGTTAAAGTTTGCTGATTTGTGAATGTATGTTGAGGAGTGTGGGATTTTGAATGGTTTTGGTGATGATTGGAATTGAATGGATTGAGATGTATGTTTTAAAAATGGTTACGATGTCTCTCTACATGTTAGTTAAGTCCAATTTATAAAGGAGACTTTGTCGAAATTTCTGTAGAATTTTATAATAGAAAAATGAAAATTTGAGGTTTTACATGTTTTGTTTCCGTATTTAAGTAAAGTAAAGTTAACAAGTCTAGGTTTAAAAATCTTGAACTTGGGGTGTTACACTTCTCGAACTCAATTGTATCAAAATTTGTTATCAATGTTTAAATCTCTTCACGAGTTATAAAATGGTATAACTTACAATGACTAAAGATCACTACATAATCCACAAAATGATCCCAAAGTTATCTTCAACAAAATGGAAAAACTGCAATTGATAGGAGTTTCTAAAATTTCCAACTTAGTCCTCAATTATGAAATTCAATTTGATTGAGTTCAAACATCATATATATCTTTCTTTTATGCTGATTAAGTCTCCAAAGTTACCAATAATGCCAATTTGTTCCATTTTCTTATACATTCTATACTATCCCTTCGTACAACACATGGAATTGGCTCTTTTCTAAGAAAATACTTGATTCCAACTCGAAACTTACCCCTTCATGGGAATCCTTTTCAAAAATAAATATTCTCCTACCACACTTCCGCTGCACAACTCTGATAATTTCTTGCCAATTATAATCAAATATTACATTCTTGAATACTAGATAAATCCATTGTTATGTCATCAATAACATTGATATTCATGCTTAAATATAACATCCTAAGTATCTAGATATATCATCATCAACTTTTCACTTAATCAAGCTTAAGAGAAACTCAAAATTTCTCACTTTAAAACTTTAGAATGTTACTTCTCACGTTCTCCAAAATTTCAATTTATGTCATCACTTTATTCATCTCTTAATCAAGTTCTATTTCCTTAACAATGATTACAAATCTGATACCAATTAACTTTCTTCTATCATCATTTTCGAAGTTGAAATACATCCTCCAAATGTCTCAACATCAATTATAACATCAAAATAGTCATTTCTATTAGATCCTTATAATCAATTCCATAATTGATCAATGATAAATACTCTACCAAATAATTGACAACGTATCATTTGAAATCTAAATCATGAGTTTCAATCATGTCTTTTCACGTCAATCCATAATATTTAGCATTTTACTTAAAGCACTTCTTAAATCCCAATCTAAATATTGATGTCATATGATGTAATGATAAGTGTTATATTACTTGATTTTTACGAGGTATGGTGAACAACAAGATAATGAATGTTATGGATTGACGTGAAAAGACATGATTGAAACTCATGATTTAGAGTTCAAGTGATATGTTGTCAATGAGCTGGTTGAGTACTTATCATTGATCTATTATGGAGTTGATTATAAGGATCTGATAGAAATTACTATTTTGAGGTTATATATAATGCTGAGATATTTGGAGAATTTATTCTATGGTGATAAAGATGATAAAAGAAAGTTATTTGGTATCAGATTTGTAATCATTGTTATAGAAATAGAACTTTATTGAGGAATATATCAAGCGATGACATAAATTGAAATTTTGGAGAACATGAGAAATAACATTCTTGAGTTTTAAAGCGAGAAATTTTGAGTTTCTCTTAAGTTTGATTAAGTGAAAAGTTGAGGATGTTACATTTTGATCCTTAGGATGTTATATTCAAGCATGGATATCAATGTTATCAATGACATAACAATGGATTTGTCTAGTATTCAAGAATGTAATCCTTGATTGTTAGTGGCAAGATATTATCAAAGTTGTGCAACGGAAATGTGGTAGGAGAATATATATTTCCAAAAAGGATTCCTATGGAGGCATAAATATCGAGGACAAAATTTCTTAAGGAGGGGAGATTGTAACAACTCAAAAATTTCATACCTTAGTTCTGTTATTGAGAAAGTTGAATTCAAGTTTTTTCTAAGAAAAGAGCCAATTTCACATTTTGTATGACAGGATGATACAAAATTTATAAGAAAAGGAAAGAAATTAGCATTATTGACGACTTTGGAGACTAAACTTGCATAAAAGAAAGTTATACATGATGTTTGAACTCAATTGGATTGAATTTCATAGTTGAGGACTAAGCTGGAAAATTTAGAAAGTCCTATTAATTACAGTTTTGCCATTTTGATGAACATGACTTTGAGATTATTTTGTGGATTATGTATTGATCTTTAGCCTTTGCAAGTTGGATCATTTTATAGCTCATGATGAGATCTAAGCATTGATATCGAATTGTGACACATTTGATTTAGAGAAGTGTTTCAAAAATCGAGCTAAAGTTGCATGTGAAAAGTTGTTGGAATACTGAAAATCTTCAAAATAATTCTAAGTGTGAAGTTGTGATCGAGTAGCCATGTTTGAGATGATGATACGAACAACATGGAAATCTTATGTCTTTGCATGTTATATTAACTTATAGTCCACAGTGATATGTACGTGTTGGTATCATAATTGAGCACAATTGAGGTCGGGAAGTGCTTCAAATATCGAGTTGAAGTTGCATACTTGAAATGCTAAAAGTGCTGAAAATTTCAGAAATTTGGCAAAGTATAGAAACTCAGTCTAGCAGCCATTTTTGGACGTGTAGTACAAGCGGTATAATGATCCGTTTTCTTTGCATGTGTAATCGTTGAGAAGCTTGAAGTGTAAAATTTACAACGGTATAAAGATTGACCAAAATAGAGCTCGTCTTGACCTTCAGATATTAACCCAAATGTGGCACCTTGAAAAGGAAAATCTGAAAATTTTTGTATTAAAATATTGAATGTAGGAGACACTTGTCATCCTACCATTTCTAAGCCTAAGGGGAAGTTTGGTAATCAACTTATTTTAGTTAGAAGCTATTATTTATCATAAGTTATAGGTCTTGGATGATAGAAGGAGAAATTTAGAGGACTTAGTTTCTATTTTATAAGGACCAATTGTGTAGACTTGAAGTTTGGGGCTGATTTGCAAATATATCTTACACCTATCTATATAGAATGAAATTGGTCCATTTCTTCCTTACAATGTCGGAAAAAACTCAGAGAATAGAGAGGAGAGAGTGGCCGTGAGGAAGGAGAGAAAAGAAGAGTGAAACCATGAAGTGCTATCTAGTTGAGCTAGGAATGGATTCTTGGATACTCTTTTCAATCTCTTAAGGCAAGTAAGAGTAATCTTTTCTTGATGTTTAAGGTTTAAATTTGGATTTTGGATTGATTACTTAAGTTTGGAATTAGTAAAGTTAAAGATGATTGAAACAATTGATTCTAGGAATGATTTAACCCATTTTCTTACACAATTTGGTGGAAACCAAGAGGGGAACCGAGAGGCAGCAGGTTCTGGACGAAATTGAGAGAATAAAAAATAGGGAAAAAGATAAAGGAATGAAAGGGGAAGAAGTAGGAGAAGCTTTGTTTAATACTTGACTTCTTTAAGTATGATTTTTCCTTCATAGATTCAAGAGGTGAGTGAAACTTGATTTGTGTAATATTGTGTTAAGTTTTTCATATGATGTTGAAGTATTATTCTTAACTTTCAGAATTCAATACGTTTCTTATGGATTATGATTGATTTGATAAACTATGTTTAAGCTTGAAAGTTAAGAACACATTTGCTTCCTAAGTGTTTGATAAAATGTGTGAGTGAAGTAAAGGTGTTGATGAGCTTTGTATTTACCTTCACTTGTAGAATCTTTATATTCATATTGAAGTTAAACACTTTTTATAGTTAATTATATGTTAGGAAAATTTTTAATGATGCTCATAAGATGCAAGTCTTTACCTAAAGTAGAACCATGAGACAAAACCGAATTTTGCTGAATTTGAAGTGCTGTCTTTGATGTTTAACATTCTCAAATCATCATTTATTGATGGATTCATTCACGTTTGAAATCTGATTTCTAAGTGGAGTTATAGATTAAGAAGTTCAATGAGATTTTAAAATTATTTGTGATCCATCTAATGACTTATCTTTCCTATGAAGTTGCAAGTATTACAAATTCAGTTTTGAAGTTGATTTTGTTTAGCTAAATGAATCTAAAACTTTAGAAGAAGTAAATGAATTTTTTGAAAGGGTTTTGAGGCAAAAAAGTTGTTGATCAGGGACGGATCCCATTAAGGCCCAGGTGGGTCCTACGGCCCACCTGAGATTTAAAAAAAATTGAAAAAAAAAGAGTAAGTTTTGCACTTTTTCTTCAAAATCTTATTTTCAATTAGGATTTCTGTAATCAGGTTTCTTGATTGCTTGGTTTAATTCCCATTTGCTATAATCATGTAATACTTAATATCTCATTGTAAGTGATTTTCTTTGGGTTCTTTTATCTAGCTTTTCTGCCTTCAAGAATTTAACAAGTTTCTTTGATTCTTACTTTACTCCACATTTATTTATTTTTCATCCAATAGTTAATACCTCATTATAAGTAATTTTTCTGGTTTAGTTTAATTCTCCTCAAAAAAAAAATTTTCGGGGGCGCTACCCCCGAACCCCCATTGTCCCCCCAAAAACATCTTTTAATTTGGCCCCCACTGACCAAACATCCTGGCTTCGTTCCTGGTTGATCTTATGACTAAAGATTGTTATTAGTTTAAGTTATATTCTATATTCAAAACTCATGTTTAATTGTATGCTAAACTGTCTTAAATCCGTCTTTAAAATCTGTTGAAACTGCTTATTTATAAAGGCCATTTTGCAAGTGTTTTGAACTAGTTTTTGAACTTAGATCTTATTGGATTTTATGTTTAAAATATGTTATTAGTTCAAGTTATCTTATAAATTCAATACACATGATTAGATGGTTATTATTAAGCACCAAAAGTAGTCTAAAAATCTACTAAAGTTATACATTTGAACCATCACTTTGTAAGTGTTGGAACTTGGATATTTGATGCTAGTTGATGTTGGATTTTATGCCTAAGACTTTCCATTAGCTTAAGTATTGTTTTATGTTCAAAACACAAGATTAAAAGTGTGTTAAAATATCAATTATCATAAACATGCTTGAAAATTTGCTGGAAATTATCACCTTGCAAGTGTTGAAAAGTAGATTTTGAGGTGAAATGTTGTTGGACTTGATGGTTGAAACTTGTTAAAGACTTAAGATATATTTTATGTTCAATACACCTGATTAGAAGTATGTTAAGAGGTTTTTAGTGTGCTTTTAAAATCGATTTGTTGGAAATCCTTATGTAAAGTTACCACTTTGCAAATGTTTAAATCTAGATTTTTGAGATTTAAAAATGTAGGACTTTATGTCTAAAACTTGTTATTAACTTAAGTGATGATCTATGTTTAATATACATGATTAGAAATGTATTAATAAACACTAAATGTAATTCAGAATGTTGCTGGAATTACTTATCTAAAATGTTCTTTTGTATATGTTTAAAAAGAAATTTTGAGACTAAATGATATTGGACTTGATAACTAAATTTGTTATAAGTTTGAGATGTGTTCTATATCTAACATATATGAGAAAGAAGTATGTTAAGATGAGATTAACATGATTTGTTAAAATTGTGTAATTAGACACATCACTTTGGCACTATGGTTATGTGAAGAATTTCTATGCTACGATAGTATGATATTGATGTCTTAAATAAAGATCATGTGCAAATTGTAATGTCATGCTTGAATAAGTAATTATGTGCATGACCTTGCAAGTAAGACTTTGCGTGATTATTGCTGTTTATGTGCAAATTATTATGCCATATATGAAGAAGTAATTATGTGCATGACCTTTCAAGAAAGATTTGCATGATTATTAATGTCTCATATGCATCATGACATCAAAAGAAATTGTGATCATTTAAAAATTAAAGAGAAAGATAATGTTTTCAAGTAATGATCATGAACAGTAAAGTCCTTATTTTGGTTGTACACCTAAGGAGCAAGTCCCTATTGTGGTCACGGGCTATTAGAGGCCCTAGGGAGCAAGTCCCTACATATTAATGTCCCAAGTTATGAAAGGACCTTATGGGAGTGAGTCTCACACGAATCATCAACTCGTGAATCTAACGTTAATTAATATACCAAGCTATGCAAGAGCATTTGGGAGTGAGTCCCATGCAAATTGACAACTCGTGAATCTTGTTATTTTGAGCGAAGAGCTCTAAAGAGGAAAAGTGGAGTAGACGTACTCTTGAATGTGTAAGAACACTCCACTTTTGAGTGTGGTGTACGAACTATAATATGGGAAGGGCCTCTAACGAGAAAAGAGGAGATATTTTGAAAAGAAAAATTTTGTATTTGTCATACATGTAACTTTTCAAAGAAAGAGAAAAGTGAAGAGATCTTTCAAAAAGTAAAAGGTTGTACCCTTCATGAATATTACTTTCCCAAGAAGAAAGAATGAAGAGAAGGGAAAGAAAAGTTTGAAAAGAGATGAAAAATCATATCATTTATGCATATCATAGCATGCATTACATTTCCATTTCCAAATTTTGATGATGATGCTATGAATTTGCTAGGTGAGATTCGGTTCTTATTTATATGAAGATATGAATTGAATTGTCAAATGTAATAAAAATAAATGATGAAATTTTCATAATGATTTCTATTGTTACTTGATAATTTTGGTTTGATGATGAACATGAAGGCAAATGTTTTATATATGTTTTGAAGCCAATATACAAGATGAATATTGTGTTGGTATGGCATATATGGAAATAAATGTAGTGAATGACATATGAGTTGATTATCAAATGATGTGTTAAGGTAATTATGATTTCATTCACATATATGATAGATAATGTCAATGTTAAGAGGTAAAGTGTATGATTTATAATCACTTATAATATTCACTTATAAGTATTCTAAAGTTTGATAAGAGAATATTAAATATGGTAGATACTTATATAACTTTATAAACTTTATGTTGAAGTTAACCTCTTATTATATGTATCAAGTTTTATTCACTGGACCATGTGATTCATAATTGTTTCATATCTCTTTTTATAGGTAATGGAGCATTAATTATTATAGTGTGGATTCCCTACGGAGGATACTAGCTGAGAATGAAGAGTACACATTCGTAACCAAAAGAGAGGAGAAATTAACCCATTTTGTACTTAAAACTATTTTGAGATGAAACTGTTATTCTTTTAGTAGTTAAAGTTAAATATTATTTGGGGCTCGACTTTGAGATGTATAAGTAGATTTTAATGAAATGAAATGAGCTTTGTATTTTAAAGTTTTGTATTTTAAAGTTCCGCTTGGTGTTTAGAGATTATTCTTATGAAGCGTTGAAATTGTTTTTAACTATATTGTTATTAAAATGTCAAAAAAAAAAAAAAAAAAAGGGCCTGATTTTTGGGGTAAATTTTGTTTATAAAAGACCACTGGCAACATCTCATTGGAATATTTTTTTTGAAAAGTCAACAATTTCTGTGGATAAAATATTTTTACCCACCATTTTTGACTTTTCAAAAATAAAAAATAAAAAAAATGAATCAACGAAATATTAACACGTCGTTATTTATAAACAACTTTTTATAAACTGTTTACCAAATAGAGACTTATAAATCAATTTATAAATAATACAATTTTTTTAAATTACTTCTTAATCACATATATTTTCTCTCTCAATTTTTAACCATACATTTTACCTCAAAAATATAAATAAACTAACTTGTAATTGTTATAGTGTTACCGAACAACCAAAATGTTTGTAATTTGAACTTTTTTAAGCTTAGCAAAACATGTTCTATATAATCTTAATTTTTCTCATTTTCACAAATACTCACTGTCAAACACATTTAGAATTTGGGTGTATAATAAAACTTGCAATTTTATTTTTTATTACAATAGTTCTCGACGAGTTCTCATTATTGACCCGAGTTTGATTGTGTACACTGTTTGATTTTGCAACATATTTTCTAATAATTTCCTTCTTTTTTCAATTTGAAAATTTGCCATTAACAAATGATCCATCACTTGAACTGAAAAGATAGGAGTAGAAGCAAAATACAACATCTTTTGCTTTATTGTATTCCAACTATCTAGGATGTTCAATATACCATTTTTATTTGCTTTTATTAATTAAAAAAAATCTTAAAATTTAATGAGTCAATTAACCCACCTTCCTTCCGCTAGTTTATATAATACATTATATCCCATATTTGCTTGGGGCGTTTGTACAAATATCCAATTTTTGGTATCATAATTGAAACTTACTTCATTTTAAAGAATCACTAAAAAATACTCCAATTTTTTTTTATTGAAAAGTAAAATTTTCATCAGAAGTATCAGGTTGTGATATGTTACTTTTTAAAGTATCTAAATATAATACTTGTGAATGTGATATTTTCAAATTTTTGGTAGCCTCGAACTTTCACTATCTCACCGCTTGCGTTTCTCAATCTTGACAACATTCGACGGTGATGAAAATTTTCCTCCATTTTCTCAGGCGATTTTGCATGTTCTCCGGCAGACTCTAGTGATGATGAAGACGGGTGATACTGGTAGTGGTTCGGTGGTGGTTGATACGAGTGGTGGCTTTGCGGTGGTAGGCAATAGGGGAAGGACGAACACTGCAGCGAGATGGTAGGTAGACGGAAAGATGACGAGTAGGAAGTATTTTTCGGAATTTTTCTTAAGTTGGTGATTTGTGCAATTAACCCCAAAAATGTAGTACAGAGTGCAATTCTCCCTAAATGCTTACTAGTTATGTATTGGGGGATAGTTAAATCAACCAATGAGGACATGTTTGATATAAATTTATTTTATGAAAAATAATTTTTTATTTTAATAAAAAATATGTAGTTAAGAAATAATGAAAAGTCATGGATTCACAAGAAAAGAAAATACTTACTTTATTTAGGACCCTTCAAGTACGGTTTCAAAATTATAATTACTTGTATAATTTATTTATTTTAGTAATTATATTAGGCCGGCTTGTTCTGTTGCCCGACGTGGGTAACCTTCAATGATGAAGTGTCAGTGTCCCATTTAAAAATTATTTGGACATTTGACGCATTTTTATTTGGAGGTGGGTAACATAACATTGCCCACCTCTGACAGGAGAAGAATTTTCGTTATATTAGGAGACATGGTCAATAAGATAGTACTACTAAAGGGTGAGTTTCGTACACTTTAGTCCAAGAAACTCAAGAGTCAAGAATCGGAGCTACTCATTAAATTTGGTATTTTGTAATAGGAACAATTAGGTTCCAAGTTCCAACTGATTTCCTAACTAAACAAGTGTTAGGTAAACAGAGACCAAGGGCTTACTCCAGTGATTGACAGCCCTTTTCCTAAGCTTGGTAACCTGGGTTTGAGTCTCATGGGAGGAATTTGGGTGGGGTTTATTTATAATAAAAAAAAGTGCTAAGTAAACAAAATAAATTGATTTATAAATTAATTTATAAACTATACAATTTTTCAAATCAATTTTTAATCACATACATTTTTCTCTTTAATTTTTAACTATTACTTTTTTTTACCTTAAAATTATAAATAAATTAGTTTATAAACCTCACAATGTTACCAAATAGAGGTTAAAAGTAGTATTTTCATCTATGCAATGTAAGAAAATATATTTGTCATAGTGATTTCAATTAAAATTTATGAAAATATGTTAATTATACAATTATATTAAATAAAAACATAGTACAATAATATTTTACATTATTAATACAAAATATTATAGAATTAAAACTTTAAAAAAGACAAAACTAATCAAAATAGGAAATATAACATGTACAAAAAAAAAAAAAAAAAAAAATCAAAATTAGGAAACGTTGATCTTTATATGATTTCTTTTTCTTTTTAACTTGTTTTTCTTTTAAAAAAATATTTTTATTTTTGTTTGTTGAACTTTCTTCTTCTAAATAAGTTATTTTTATCCTTTTTATATGTTAAAATTTTTTGAAATAAAATGAAATATAATAAATAAAATTAACAAACATAAATATATATTTGCTTTGAAAATTTTGAAATTAAAGAAAATTGTTATATTTTTTTGTGTATTTAATTTTATCTCCAAATGAGTAAATGTTACTTTATTTGTAAAATATTTTTTTAAAATAAAATTTTGCGATCTTCAAAATAATTATTAATTTTTTTTAATTAAAATCCGTTTGACCCAGTTCGACCTTCTAACTTTTGACCTGTTACTTTTTTGGGTAGAATCGATTTTAGATTTTTTGAATATTGATTGTTATATAACTTAAATGATATAATTTAAAATGAATGAGATATTGAAAAAAAGTAAGTTATATTACGTATTTCACGACTTCAAAATAATACGATAATTATGAAAAGAATAATAATTGTTACAAAAAATAGTTTATAGATTGTATTATAGAACTTAAATGATATGATTTAAAATAAATGGGATATTGAGGAAAAGTAAGAAATATAAATCAAAAACTTACGTTTGATCTTTGAGACGATTTTACGAACAATATATTTTTAGGCTGCTCTAACTTGTTATCTTATATTAAACTTCTTGTTGAGATATTCGATTTGACAACTATATTACATATCTTTCGATTTCAAATAATACAATAATTATCAAAAGAATAATATAAAAAACTTTGACATTTGATCATTGAGACGATTTTATGGACAATATGTTTATAGTTTATTTTCACTAGTTAACTAGTATTAAGCTTCTCGTTTAGATCTTCGAATTTACACCCATATTACATATTTTTCGACTTCAATATAATACAATAATTATCAAAAGAATAATAATTATTACAAAAAAAAAAAAAAATAGTTTATACATTAAAGTAAATTAGAATCTTGATGTCATTAATAAGATAATATAGATTATATTATTCTACTGCCATTACTGGCACATGTACCATAATAATTGTATAAACACTTATTACATTATTATTTTTTGTAACATTTTTCATATTTAGAAAATCATTTTCAGCGAAAAACTATGTGCTTGTTATTTTTGGAATGAACAATATAGATGTTTAATCCTTATAAGCATTGAGGGAATTGGTCCTGGTAATTAAGAATCAAACCCACTTATTAAACTCCACTAATTTTCAAAAGAAATCTTCCATATAGTTATTGGAATCGAATTGAAATCGATGGTTCTTGTTTGAAAGCTTTAGTTCCGGTGAAGTCCCGCACCATTAATTTTAGTAGAGAAGTGAGAAACAATTCAACCTTGTGAAGTGTGTTGATTCATTTGTGAGATGATGTCCATTTCGATTCGAGGACGAATCTTTTAACCTTGGGAAGGATGCAGTTGTACAATTTGTAATGATGCATTTTTTTTGGTAAACGCTCCATCACGAGTGCCCCAACACCCCTAGGCCCTATGGAGGAAGTAAATCATAGGATGTGCAACGAGAACACCTCTATCACAAGGTTCATGCTTCGTCGCTGCACAATGTGCCTCGAGGGCAGTACAGATGCATTCTTAGCTCACTATGAGAAGGAGCAATGCAAGAGGTTTCCTTGAATGACCAACTCATGGTCACACTCGGTATTGTCTAACTGCCCAATTTACATATGCCCTGGAATGTAATTGATAGGTGCAGAGTCGTACCTATGTTTGGCCAAGCGATAAGACTCCCCAAAGCAATTTTATTTAGTCTCCATTTGGTAAATTGTTTTTATAAACATATTTTCCCATATTATTTACAAAAATAAATAAATAAATAAAATTATTTCCCCATATTACTTTTTAACTATATATTTATCTCAAAAATATCTAATTTAAGCATCTGATTGGTAAAAGTTTTTTGTTTATAAACAAACAGTGTAATATTTTCGAGGTAAATATATGGTTGAAAAGTGATTTGAGAAAATATGTGTGATTTAAATGAATTGGGGGAAATGCTTTGTTTATAAACAAGTTATCAAACATATTATAAATAAAAAAAACTTTTACCAAAAAGAGGCTTTTAACATCTTTTCTTTAATACAATAATTACAATTTAGCCTATGTTTGATAAATCTGGTTTATAAATGACCTTTGATAGCATTTTATTGAACATTTTTTTTTGAAAAGTTGAAAATTTCGGCTTGTAAAGTATTTTCATCCACCAATTTTGATTTTTCAAAAAAATAAAAAATGAACCAATGAAATATTATCACGTTACTATTTATAAACATTAAACAATATTTATTAACATCCGTTTATAAACAGTTTACCAAATAGAGGCTTATAAACCAATTTATAAACAATACAATTTTTAAAACCACTTTTTAACCACATACATTTCCTCTCTTCATTTTTTAACCACACATTTTACCTCAAAAATATAAAAAAATCAAATTATAATTGCTATAGTGTTACCAAACATAACCTAATTATAAATTAACAAAACAGCCAAAAAGTGGATGATGATTGCAGTGGGCTGAGAATCCAACAAATCTAGTGCTCTCGTAAAGTATAGGAAATGCCGAAGTCAGATAGCACCGTCTGAAATCCCTTGATACTGCACATCTTCATCTAGCATGACATAGAACTAATGTCAATATGGAATATGTTGATGACGTTGGTCTTTGACTGAAAACTCTGTTGACCAAAGGGTGGATAAATTATGCTTGACTGATTTTGAATAATTTTCGAATCATGAAGTCGCCCAAGAGCATTTTCCCTTTATCATCCCCCTGTACCACTAGATTTATCTGTGCATCCACCATATCTTGCTCTACTTTTTTTTGTTTTATATTATCTTCCTATCTCTTCTGCTTCTCTTAATCTGTGGTGGAATGTTCGTTTGATTTTCAGACCAGCTTCTGCAAGATTATCCTGTCTTGAACTCCGCATAAACAACACAGAGAAGAAACAAAAGAAAAAGTGGATGAACTTAAATAAAATAAAAATAACAATAATAAAAATAAAAATTTGGATTAGTGAAAGTAATCTAAAAATAAATTAAACTACAATTCCCAACAATGACGCCAAAAACTTGTTGCGTGATTTTCTGACTGCAAGCATACGGATCGGAAAAGTAATAAAGCGGACAATGAGTCCATGTATCGTTTCACGAGGATTGAGTTAAAATATGTTCTATATCACTAACCTTAACCGAAACTAGAAAATTATAAATTTGATTTATAATTGAAACTAAACTAACAATTTAAATACTAAGAATAAAAGTCAAACAAAGCAAACAATTTTGGGATATAAGATTAATGAGAGAAAACGTGCTAGAATCGAGAATCAACTTTTATTTCCATCATTCATATCTTGATTTAAATGTCCAACGACAATACACGGGATTTGAAAATCAATGTTCCTAAATTGTTTAAAACCCCCCTTATTACGATGAATTAAAACTTATCCTTAAATGTGACTCACCTATATTTCTATGACAAATGAGAACAAATAGGAAAACATTAATGATTCATGAACAATTAAAGATTATATAAAACATAGAGATATATTTCTATCTCCTATTGAACTTTATGGTAATTAAAACAAGTCTAACGAATTCCTAATCTTTCGAACTTAAGAACACGTCACAATATTCATAGAATCATTGATCAGATAATTGTAGAAACATGAATGTTTGAGTTAATTGCTCAAACCACAAAAATGGATTAAATTAAACAAGTATCAAAACATGAAATCCAGAAAATAAAAGCTCCATCAAGATCCAAACATAAAGTTTACTAGCCTAGAAACATAATTGAAGATAAATAACAAAAAATTCTAATGATGTTTATCATCTGGATGTAGTTAATAATATTGTTGTTGAGAAATCTTCAATCTTGATTCCTTCTGCCAATGCGCTCTCAAAGAATTTTTAGAATATTCTATAGAATTAGGTGTGTAGAGAGAGCCCAAAACTTCGTAAAAATACTGGTATATATAGGTAGGTTAAAAAGTTATTATCATAGAAGGAAAGTTGTAGAATTCTAGTTTAATAAGGAAACAAAATCTAGTTTCCCGAAAAGCTACACAGTCGCGTGGCTATTATAGGGCGTGATCGCATGCGTGGTTATCATGATTGTAGTCATGCCCATTCATGGTTCAACCTCACCATTGCATAGGTGTTCGGAGTGCGATTGAGTGGTATTTGGTTTACTCTTCAATTTCTATCTTTAAGTTCCTACAAGTTGGTCCCTGCTCTTAAATTCCTATCCTCTAGTTTAGTCAATTGTGCCCCTAAACTTCTGAATTTTTTCAATTTCTCTTCTATCTCTCAATTTCTTCAATTAAGTTCTGGAATTTTCGACTTCTTCCAATTTTTGCTCTAATTTTCCTTCACGATTGACCCCATCAACTGATGAGGTTCGAAGCGCGGAAGAAACGCCGGAAAGTTCAACTCAGGTTGTGGTTGGACGGATGAATCATGACCCGATATTCACGAAGCGATGGCTCGACGATGCGGAATAAAGAACCACGACTTTCGAAACGCCACAAGGATTTGCCCAATCTTCTTGATAAGTCTCTAGTTTTGAACGCCACAAATATTCTAGTAAATATTTGATAAGTTCGATATTTGAACGCCACAAGAAATATTCTTGATAAGTTCGAAAAACATAGGAATCCACCTATAACTTTTATTGAATCCTCAATAAAAACTGTTTATATCAAAATCGAAGTCTCGAGTCTGTTTTTACAATGAATGGAAAAGCATATAAATAAGTAAAATAACCTAGCCGCTAATTGACTCAAAATAGAATTCTAATTAGAGTAAAATTCTAAAATAGGCAAACAAATAATTAAAAAAAAAAATTTAACCTAAAAATACGCAAAAACCCTAATTTCCGTCTGCATAATTGACTTGCTGTTTTGAAGCCTCAAATGATGGAATTTGACCATAAAATCAGTCGGCTCAAGAGCTTTAGCCCATGAGTTTTGCTTAGTGGCCCATTTCTACTCGAAAAACACATATTATGCATCTAATCCCGACATGGTTGACTGGATTGCACTTTTATTTGGCTTGAATATTTAACTTTTTCCGTCAAGCCTGCTATGACTCCGATTGTCGAGGGTCCGGAACACATCGTACCCTCCTTCTTTAGGATGATTCGTCTCGAATCATATCTTTGTTTCTGTTGTTTCACTTCACCTCCTGGATCAAACAGAAAAGTTCTCTTTATATTGCACATGATCAACTAAAAATATTCCGCAACAGGGGTCACGTGAATGACTTGAAGTTGAAACACCTTTGGACATTGGTGGTGTTGCCCAAATTTCCACGTACCATTAACCTGCAAGAAAGAATTAAATAGAACTGGGAGGGAAATGTTAGGTTCATGAGGTACAAGGTATGGATCCTTGTATTCATGAATTATCACTGTCAATTCCACCTTTTGAATCACGATGCCCTTCTTTTCACCTCGTTCTCCTTTTGCAACTTCTTGCTCACCCCCCTCTATCTCTTTTCTCTCAAGCTCAGTTACTTCCTCTAACTCAAGATTTTCTAGCTCATCCACCTCTTCAAATTTTTTTCTTTCAAATTCAACCACATCTTCTACCTCCACATTCGTATCACCATGTTCGCACACTACCTCATCACTATCCAAATGTGGATCTACCAATTCAAAACCCAAATTTTGAACTTCTACCCCAACTTCTAATTCCTCATCAAATCTTGGAGTTTGTTCACCTAACTCCACTTTTTCAACTCCTACTACAAAGTTCAGGGTCTGTTCAACTAAATCATGTCTCAAGCCTCCCTCCTTCTTTTCAACTTTCATATCCCGAGGCTCAACATGATTTTCACTCTCTTCTAACCATCTAATTACCGCTTTTCGTTTCTCCTCCTTCCTTTGTAATTTAGCCAAATATTTTTTTTCTGCCTCCCGTTCACACCTCAATTTTTCTTCATAAATTTCCTTTTGAATTTTCAAAATTGCTTTTGGATCAATGTTGGCTCCTCTCTTAACTCCGATTCCATCCCTAGGTTTATGATCACGCCTATATTCCCTCCTAGATCTAGAATCCGATTGATATCGCTCAATTTTCAGTTTCGCTTTCGCTTTCATCTAGTTTATCCAACCTCATCAAAGCATCATTCAAAAATCTCCACATACGATCTTTGGCGTTTTCATGGGAATTGGACATTGTGAAATTTATGTGGAAGGACACAGAAAAAGAATAATGAAAACAAAGGATCAAGAAATTCAAGAAAGTGGTTCTTGAATGGACACTTTTTTTTTTGATGAATTTTCGGAATAAATAGAATTAAATTTTTTTTTTATAAATCTGAAAATTCGACAACGAACACGAAAAAACAAATGTAACTTAATTCGGATAAGAATTAAGCAAAACTAATACTTTTGAATTTTTGTTGAATTTTTATATGGATCAAACTAGAAAAAATTTACTGGCACGAAGAACACTCAAGAAAAGAAAAACTCAACAACAAGATATGGATAATTCTTATGACAGACTCGATGATAAACATAAGAATTAAATTGGATAGAAAAACCTGAATTTAAAGTCCAACTCTGATACCAGATGATACGATTCGAAGCGCGGAAGAAACACCGGAAAGTTCCAAACTCAGGTTGTGGTTGGACGGATGAATCATGACCCGATATTCAAGACGCGATGGCTCGACGATGCGGAATAAAGAACCACGACTTTCGAAACGCCACAAGGATTTGTCCAATCTCCTTGATAAGTCTCTGGTTTTGAAGGCCACAAATATTCTAGCAAATATTTGATAAGTTCGATATTTGAACACCACAAGAAATATTCTTGATAAGTTCGAAAAACATAGGAGTCCACCTATAACTTTTATTGAATCCTCAATAAAAACTGTTTATATCAAAATCGAAGTCTCAAGTCTGTTTTTACAATGAATGGAAAAGCATATAAATAAGTAAAATAACCTAGCCGCTAATTGACTCAAAATAGAATTCTAATTAGAGTAAAATTCTAAAATAGGCAAACAAATAATTAAAAACAAAATTGAACCTAAAAATACGCAAAAACCCTAATTTCCGTCTGCATAATTGACTTGCTGTTTTGAAGCCTCAAATGATGAAATTTGACCATAAAATCAGTCGGCTTAAGGGCTTTAGCCCATGAGTTTTGCTTAGTGGCTCATTTCTACTCGAAAAACACATATTATGCATCTAATTCCGACATGATTGACTGGATTGCACTTTTATTTGGCTTGAATATTTAACTTTTTCCGTCAAGCCTGCTATGACTCCGATTGTCGAGGGTCCGTAACACATCATCAACTCTCAACTTATATGATTTACTTCGAATTGCCATCCAAATGACATTTATTTTGCTTCAATTCTTTCATTCTTTTGAGTTTGGGATATAAACTAAAATAATAACAAATAATGACGAAATCAGTAGAATTTATTCTTAAACAATAATATAACATCCTAATTTTAGTATCTAAATAAGTGTATAAAACATACTTATCAACTTTCACCGTTGCATGCTAGTTGTTCACATGCATTTCTATGGTGCTTGTGGAGCTCTTTTGAGTTGTCATGAAATTTCCTCGAAATAGCAATTCGTTGGAGAAAATATAAGAGGCTATGACTAGATTTATAACCCCTTTTATAGAGCTATATTTTTATTTTATATTTGTTTCTTTTGCGAAACTGTTTGTTTAGAAACTTGTAACTTCCACCGCTGCATGCTAGCTGTTCACTTGCATTTCTATGGTGCTTGTGGAGCTATTTTGACTTGGCATGAAGTTTCCTAGAAAGAGCTATTGGTTGGAAAAAATATAAATGAAGAGGTTATGACTAGATTTATAACCCATTTACCAGTGCTGTGTTTTTATTTTATGTTTGTTTCTTTTGCAAATTTGTTGGTTTAGAAACTTGTAACTCTATAATAAAACTCTCAGAGCTTTTGTACCTAGTCATGATACTAACATTTACAGAACTATGGAGAGCAAGAAATGAAATTAAATAGATATGGTTTAAATAAACTCAGGGAAAAAAAGCTTTTGTGATGTGGATTAATTTTCTACTCCTTGAGCTTTAATGAATTTGCTATTAGCTTGAACTTGTGCTTCGAGTTCAATATGTGTAGATTTAGAACATAGTAGGATTGTTTCGAATATAGTGATTAAAGAATATTTGTAGATCCAATTTTGTTGCAGCCCATTTTCATCCAGATTGTTGCAAGCCCAATTACATTCATATTCTGTGCCTTTGGACTGGAATGAGATGGAAGCCCAAGTCTGGTGACCCGGTTCATCAGCCCATTTCCTTCACCGCCTTTATCTATACCGTTGGATCATCCCCTTTTGATTTTTCATCCCTTCATTCAGAGATAAGGCTTGCTTGATTCTCTCAAAACGTCACAACTCCAGAAGCATCCATTCTGATTCATCTTCGTCTCTCTCTCTTCATTCATCAAAAAACCCTAATTTTCTCTCTGATTTCTCTCATTTATATGTGGTTTCATTTACTGATTCTTAGTGTAAAATTAGTGTAACTTTGTGGTTTAGATACAGATTGTTATTCTGTATAGTTTCTTTGTGGTTTATGCGAGTTTGTTTAGGTTTTCGGATTTCTTTTGTATAAGAGACGCGATCTGTGTATTTGATGTTTCAACTCTTTGTGGTTTTGAAGTTTATGAAAGTTTTTGAAGTTTTGTTTGAAATATTGTTCGTATATACTTTGTGGTTATTTCTGGGTATCAATCTCTTAACAGTGGTATCAGAGCCTTAGAGTTCATGTTATAAACGCTGATTCTTGACTCAGTTTTGTTAGATCCAGGATTTTTCTGTACGGATCTGTGTTTTTCTTGAAAATCTCTTTGTGGTTACTGTTTACAACGATTTAGGGTTTCTTCAGTTCTTGGTGGTGATCTTTGAGAAAATATTTTTTCTTAAAGTTTCTTGAAAAACCTGTTTGTAAACTAGTTTATGATTCTGGAATTTTTTGTTTTCTGAAATTGTTTGAATTTTTTTTTCAAACTCTCTTCGTGGTTCAGAAATTTGTTTTGTGGTACTTTCTTGTTTAAAACCTATTGTGAAATTAGGTTTTCTTACGATTTTGGATTTTATTCCGAGTCATATATAATTCTTTGGGATCTTTATTCTGTTTTTGGTTTTCAGTATATTTTCTTTATAAATATACTGAATCATATACATAGATCCTACATTCTCTTTATTGGCTAATCTTCGGAACATTTCTGGAACTTGGTGGTATTGAACCTGTGGATTCTGAATCTTTGTGGAAAAATAATCTCTGTGCTGCTGAGCTCATATAATTTTTGCATCGGTGATCTCCTTCCAATTTACTGCAATTCATACTGATTATTTTTCAAATTCTTGGTTCTTTCCTAAATTCCTCCGTTGAAGCCTATTATTGGACCCTAATTCTTACCTTTGTCCAGGATTCCTTGAGAATCCGGGAATCTGAGGGAGGTTGGGCTGACCCATAAATAGTTGAGGGATATATTAGGAGAACCTGTTTCTTTACACTAGTATTGTGTAGTTATCTGATTAGTCTGATTTGTGTTTGAATTGTAATCATCTTGATTGCCTTGCTGTTTCATAAATTGTTTGAAACCTTATTCTTATATCTTGATCTTTGTGGAATACTTACTGATGATTCTTGAGTTTCAGTGTTTATATTTTGTACTTCAATTTGTCTGATCATTCTTACTTAAAATAACAAAGCCTTCAATTTAATAATTCTTTAAAATCTTTTAGTCATTACTTCAATGGCTACTATAAAAGTAGATGTTGAAGTATGGAATGGAAAATGAGACTTTAATCTCTGGAGCCAGAAAATGAAGGCTTTATTACTTCAAATGAAATGTGCTAAGGCTATAGATATGTCCTGGCCTCTTGATACCCCTCAGGATAAACAACTTGAAATGGATGAAATAGCATGGAGTACTCTGTTCTTACACTTATCTGATAATGTCATTAGACAAGTAGGCAAGACTAAAACTACTATGGAATTATGGGATAAACTAGAAGAAGTTTATGCTACTGTGTCTTTGCCTGATAAGTGCTTTCTGTGGAAACAATATTTCTCTTTTAAATTTGATCCTTCAAAGGATGTAGATGAGAACATGAGTAGGTTTACCAAAATTACACAGAGTTTTGTTAAATTGTGATGAAAAATTAACTGATGAACAAAAGGTTGTGTGTTTGCTTAATGCTATGGGTGATAAGTTCAAAGACCTTAGAAATGCTCTTGAATATGGAGGACAAAAATTGACTACTAAAATTGTTCACACTTCACTTAAAAACAAAGAACTTGAGTTCAAGAACAATCCTAAAGAGGCTTATAATGTGATAGGATCTTTTAAGAAGAAGACTCCTTTTAGGAATAATAAGCCAGTGAGTAATTTCAATAAAAATTGGAATACCTCTAGCAATAATAGAACTTGGAATAATGTGAATAATAAGCCTACAAGAGGGAATTTCCAAAATAGAGCTATTTTCAATAGGTTATGATAACTCTAGAAATCAGACCAATTTTAGAGGTTATGATAACTCTAGAAATCAAGACAACCATAGAAGTCAGAATAATGTCAGGGGGCAAGATAATTCTGGGGGACTTGATAACATAAATAGACCCAGACTTTGTTACTATTGTGGCCAACCTGGACATCATATCAAAAATTGTTTCAAAAGGAAAAATGAAATAGGAACCAGCAATCAAACAGAGGCTGCAGTCCAAGACAATAATGGAGTGGTTTATGTTACCACTGAATCTGAAAACAAACATAAATGGATACTTGATTCTGGTTGCACTTTTCATATGTGTCCTGAAAGAAATTTATTTTCTGACTTCTGTTCTGATCATTATGGCTTTGTGAAACTTGGTAACAATGTTACATGTGATGTGAAAGGAACTGGGAAGGTTTTGTTAAAACTTGAAAATGACAAAACTCTTGTTTTAAATCAAACAAGATATGTTCCTGATTTAAAAAGAAATCTAATCTCTCTTGGAGTACTTGATTCTGAATTTTATGAGATTAGAATGTTTAATGGTTACTTGAGTATTTTCAAAAGTAACTTGATGATTTTCACTACTCCCAAAAGTAATGGGATTTATGTGTTGAATACCTTACCTGTTTATGCAAGATCTTTTAATGCTATGTCTGATGTTGATAAAACTGTTTTATGGCATAAAAGATTAGGACACTTAGGTGAAAAAGGTCTTAAGTTACTTGAAAACAAAGGTGTTTTTGGTAATGATGTGCTGCATAAACTTGATTTCTGTAAGAAATGTGTGTTAGGAAAACAGAAAAGGACTTCTTTTGGTAAAGGTATTCATAAATCTATTGATGTTCTTGAATATTTGCATGCTGACTTATGGGGTCCAGCTCCTGTTAATTCTGTCTCAGGTTATAGGTACTTTCTTCTTATTGTAGATGACTTTTCTAGGAAAAATTGGGTTCATTTGTTGAAAACTAAGGATGCTACAGTGTCTGTTTTTAAAAATTGGATTACTTTAGTTCAAAATTTGAAGGACAAGAAGGTAAAAATAATTAGGACAGACAATGGATTAGAATTTTGCAACCAAGACTTTGATTCTTTCTGTAGCAGCTTAGGAATCCTTAGACATAGGACTGTTGCATATAGTCCACAGCAAAATGGGGTTGCTGAAAGGATGAATAGAACTCTCTTAGAAAGAACTAGGTGTCTTCTACTTGATTCTAACTTGCCAAAATTTTTTTTGGGGAGAACCTGTTAAAACTGCTTCTTATTTGATCAACCTTTCTCCCTGCAATGCAATTAATTTCAATATACCTAATCAGATTTGGAATAATTTTCTTCCTGATTTTTCAAAATTGAAAATTTTTGGTTGTGCTGCCTACTCACACCAAACTGAAACTAAACTTGACTCCAGATCTCTGAAATGTGTGTTTCTAGGATATGGAGAAGGGGTCAAGGGCTATAGACTTTGGGTTAGGGAGCAGGGAGGTTACAGGGTTATTTTAAGTAGGTCTGTCATTTTTAATGAAACTGTTTTTCCTTGTAAAGATGAAAAATTAGATGATCCTGTATATGATAAAGATTTCCTTACCACTGAGCTGAGTGCAGACCATTTAAGTGATGATAATGGCCTGCCCCATACTCAGTTTCAGGTGGAGCAACCCCCACATTTTCAAAATGACAATCCTGAACCTGAACTGACTGAGACTTCACCATTGCTTGGTAACATTCTTGAAGCTGCAACAGACCTTGATAATTATCAACTAGCTAGGGATAGACCTAGAAGGGAGATAAGGCCTCCTCCTAAGTTTTAGGATCCTGATTTTGTGTCTGCTTATACTTATTCTGATCCTCTTGTTTTTGAACCTGAATCATTTGAAGAAACTGTTTCTTCAAAAGAATCAAACTTATGGTATACTGCCATGCAGGAAGAGATGGATTCTCTTCTGAAAAATGGCACTTGGATTTTGGTTACTAGACCCTATAATAAAAGGGTCATTAACTGCAAATGGATTTTTAAAATAAAGAAAAATGATTCTAAAGATGTTAAACCTAGGTACAAGGCTAGGCTTGTGGCTAAAGGTTTCTCTCAAAAGGAAGGAATTGATTACAATGAAATTTTTTCTCCCGTGGTTAAATATACTTCAATCAGAATACTGTTTGCTCTTGTTGCACATTTTAATTTAGAACTTGAACAAATGAATGTTAAAACTGCTTTTCTGTATGGCTCTCTAGATGAAACTATATATATGAATCAGCCTAAAGGTTTTGAAAAAGGGGGAAAATCTGATTTAGTTTGTTTATTGAAAAAATCCCTATATGGCTTGAAACAAGCACCTAGGAAGTGGTATAAAAGGTTTGACTCTTATATTCAAAGCCTAAACTTTAAAAAGAGCCAATATGATTCTTGTTTTTATTTTAAAATTGATAATTCTGATTTCATGTATTTGTTGTTATATATTGATGATATGTTAATTGCTGGACCTAATATGGATGAAATTAATCTGTTGAAAAACAAATTACATTCTGAATTTGAAATGAAAGACTTAGGGCATGCTAAAAGGATTTTAGGTATGGACATATTTAGAGATAAACAATCTGGGAATCTATTTTTAAATCAAAAGCATTATATTGAAAAAGTTCTGACCAGATTTAATTTGATTGACTCTAAACCTGTATCCTTACCTTTGCCTGCTCATTTTAAACTATCTTCTGATCATTGTCCTAGAACTGCAGAAGAAGAACTTAGGATGAAAAATATACCATATTCTAATGCTATAGGATCTATTATGTACCTTATGGTGTGTACTAGACCTGATATTGCCTTTGCTGTGAGTGTTCTTAGTAGGTTTATGAGTAACCCTGGTGAGTTACACTGGGAAGCTGTAAAGCCACTTTTAAAATACCTTAAAGGCACTGCAAATCTGAGTTTAGCATTTTTTAGAACCAAAAATGATTTCAAGTTAAATGGTTATGTAGACTCAGATTTTGCAGGTAATATTGACAATAGGAAGTCTACTTCTGCATATTTCTTTACTTTAAATGGTACATGTATTAGTTGAAAATCACAATTACAGAAACTTGTGGCACTGTCCTCAACTGAGGTAGAATATATTGCTGCCACTGATGCTGTAAAAGAATGTATCTGGTTAAAAGGTTTGTTATCTGAAATCTCCTGTATTGAAGATTCTGCTATTGAACTTAGTACAGATAGCTTAAGTGCTTTACACCTGTGTAAGAATCCTGTTTTTCATAATAGATCTAAACACATTGATGTTAAATTTCACTTTATTAGGGATATAACTGAAAAAGGTGTTATTAAACTTGTTAAAATCCCAACTCAGTTGAACCCTGCAGATGCATGAACTAAAATAATACCCATAAATAAATTTAAAGATGCTTTAATATCTCTTAACTTGTTAGAATTTTGATACTGCTTTGAATTCTGATATTTACAGGTGAACTGATCCAAAATTGAGGTGGAGTATGTAGATCCAATTTTGTTGCAGCCCATTTTCAGCCAGATTGTTGCAAGCCCAATTACATTCATATTCTGTGCCTTTGGACTGGAATGAGATGGAAGCCCAAGTCTGGTGACCCAGTTCATCAGCCCATTTCCTTCACCGCCTTTATCTATACCGTTGGATCATCCCCTTTTGATTTTTCATCCCTTCATTCAGAGATAAGGCTTGCTTGATTCTCTCAAAACGTCACAACTCCAGAAGCATCCATTCTGATTCATCTTCGTCTCTCTCTTCATTCATCATAAACCCTAATTTTCTCTCTGATTTCTCGCATTTATATGTGGTTTCGTTTAATGATTCTTAGTGTAAAATTAGTGTAACTTTGTGGTTTAGATACAGATTGTTATTCTGTATAGTCTCTTTGTGGTTTATGCGAGTTTGTTTAGGTTTTCTGATTTCTTTTGTATAAGAGACGCGATCTGTGTATTTGATGTTTCAACTCTTTGTGGTTTTGAAGTTTATGAAAGTTTTTGAAGTGTTGTTTGAAATATTGTTCGTATATACTTTGTGGTTATTTCTGGGTATCAATCTCTTAACAATATTTAAATGTTAACTACTTCTACAAAATTAAATAAATTGGTTAGTCTTGAATTGACAAATCTTTAACGAAAAATTAAAGGTTCTACCCTTCTTGTGTGGTGAAATTTGTAATGGCAGGTCGTACTATTTTCGTAATGGACACTATTGAAAGGAAGTCATATAGTTCGTGATCCAATATCATTGACAAATAAGGAACTGTAGATCAAATGTAGCTAGGTGTGAAATTGAATTATGTGCTTAGCGCAAAACACACGTAAGAATGAATTACGTACGTAGAAAGGCGGTGGAATTACGTGATAATTAGTGACGGAAGAGAGGTCTTCTTTACGAAATAACAAACCTAACAATCACTCAAAACAATTGGGGATTACTTACGACCGAAGAACTATATTAACTAAATCAGGTAGCTATATATTTTTCATTTACATTTCTCTTTAATTGTTGTTGTTCATTTTTTCGATCACTAAAATCGTACTTTTAGGTGATGTGTGTCTTTTTTTTTTTTTTTTTTTATCATACCCTAGCGACATCTAATCACAACAATGGTGAACCTGATGGTGACAGTAAGCATAAATTGTTTGGAAATGATATTTTTCATTTTGTCCCTTTTTTTTTTTTTTTTACATATCCAATTTTATTTTTGTTACATTTAAATTTAGTTGGTATATTTGAAAGAGATGGTGAAGAACGCATTTCTCTCGAAATAGCTGAAGACATGACAGTAAACATGCATTTCGATACTTCGAGTATGATACATAATATTTTTCAACAAATTCCAACTGAATCTTATATTTCTTCATTACCAAAAATTGTTCTTGTTTTCAAGCTAAAAATTTGTATTGATTGTTCACTCAAGTTAAAAAATAGTACCGTGCCTGAAGCATTGCATCATCTTTTTACTTCAATGTTCGAGGAATCATTAGAATTTATAACATACATTCGAACTTACAACTGTAATTTCTCTTTTACAACATTTAATGTTAAGTATGACAAAGATGTTTGAAAAAAAAGGAATATACACATTAAGAGTACAAGAACAAGTATATCATCATTACCTTAGTGAACAAACTCCAATGGATTGTCGTCCTTATTTACAATGTTTGTGGCATTATACCATTTGGAGCTAATGTGTTGAAAAATCGTCTTGTATTGATTGATCTAATGCATCTAATGATTCATCAAAACTATAATATGTGTCAGCATGACTGGAAAACATTGAATAAGAATACTATTGATTTCATTGACATGTTCATTTTTTGGGGGGCTAGAATAACTCGATTAATCATGTATTCAAGGTTTTCTACACAATCAGATATATGAGAAAATACAATGTCAATCAATTTTGGCAATGAAATAATGTCTTCTTCATAATTTATTATCATATCTTTCCATAGCATAATCATACCACAAGAATGTTGTTTTTCTATTTCATTGCTAATTCGTAGTAAATATTCGCAGAATAATGGATCTAAAATAGATCCCATATTTGAACTAATATAATTTTCATAAGAAAATGTCCATGGGTATTAGTTAACAAAACTTGATGCTATTATATCATCTTTACTCCTTCATTGAACTATAGGTAAGATTTGTCAAAAATGCCTCCTAGAAAAATTACTTTTCCACCAATGGTACGTCAAAATCAATTATATCTCTTAACATTTTATCAAGAACTATCATCTTCAGAAATATATAATTCTAATTCTTCATTAAGCATTTTTGTAAATATTTCAGATTCTCCAAAATTTACATCAAAATCAACTAATTTATAGTCACTCAAAGATCTTCCTAATGTTTCTAGAAATGATTTTATAGGCTGCAATGCTTCTACATCTGTATAATGGGCACTTCCTTTCCACAAGAAATATTCAAACATAAATTTTCTAAATTCCAAAATTGCTTTGGATTATTAAGAGAACAATATACTAAAATAGTAGCAAACAAATGGCGTAATGATTGAGTCATTTGGTAAGTACAAGCTTCTCGTAAACACAATTCACAATCATTATCATCATGAAACAAACCTTGCAACAAAGCGCAGCTTCACGAAATGATTCCACAAATACATCATTTACATATTGTAGATTATGAAAGGAATTAGGACCACTAACATGTTTTAATACAAGACGGAGGTAGTATCTCTCACCTTTAGTAGGATTTACGACTGCAATTCTAACAATGACAATAAATTTTTACCTTTGACTCCAACACTTACCCTATTTATTTCACTGAAAGGACTTGTTGGAGCAATTCTAGCAATGACAGCAATTTCTTCTTTTTGACTGCAACACTTACCCTGTTTATTCCACACGTAAACTTCAGGAAACTCACTATAATTTTCTTGTATATGTAAGGTTTCGAGTCATACATGCACAACGAAAATTAAACAGACACGAAACCATAGCCCGAATCAACCTTGTACTTACATAAAATTTGTGATTAGAATGTTCCTTTGATGAACGCAGTGAATCTGAAATCTGAAATATGAGGTACAATCTTGTCACCGCCAGCTATTCAATTGTCCAGTCTCTAACAGAAATCCACACAGCGAGTTGAATCTGGAACCCCATCACTCTCCAACTATTGGAATGGATTTGAGAATTAGTTTTTCTTTTTGTGCTAGCAAGAGAAAAACCTAATGCTAGAAAAGCGACTCTCTTTATTTCTCTACAATAATATACATATTAATATGTGCACCTCAAACCCTAACCCTATTCACAATAGGGCCATTAACGGGCCTTGATTAATTAATCATATTAATTAATCTAATTGTAAAGTCCGGCCCAACAATTGGGCTTGTACATTAATTCTAACAATCTCCCACTTGGACAAGATCCAATTCCAAATACTCAATTCTCGCATTTTGTGTGTGACCCATTAGGTTTTATTCACAATAGCAAACGCCGTGTTATTATTATTACAATCTGATTGGAATAAGATGAATTGAAATCTCTATTTCTAATTCATCCTCGACTCATCAAGATCGATTAATTCATGTCGCCGTCCAAGATTGACATCTAGCAATGTGTCAAGGCAATTCATGTGAAAGGAAAAGTCATGTGGCATGACAAACCTGTTTATATGCGGTTACTGTCGAAATATAATCCATTCATCAATATAACCCAATTGGTTAAGAGATATGGATAGCGTCAATCTTATTTCAACCAATTATGTTATTCACTTCTTATCTTAATTGATCTTGTTATGACTGAAAACATCTTTCCAACTCATAACTTCACCTCGGCCGAGGAATTTACATTAACTTAAGTGAGGGTAGAAAACCTAGGGTTGATTACTTTCATGCTTTTGGAAGTAAATGTTACATTTTAAAAGATAGGGAACATCTAGGAAAATTTGACTTAAAATCTGATGAAGGAATATTTTTAAGTTATACTGAAAATAGTTGGGCTTATAGAGTTTACAATCTTAGAACCTAAACCATTCTTGAGTCAGTTAATGTGAAAGTGGATGACACCAATAGTTTAAACTCGAATTTACAGGAAGCGGATGCTGATAAACTGGAGATTCCACCAAAAGAGCAAGTCGAAACTGAAAAATCAGAAGAGAAACATCACCAAGCAGAAAGTCTTAATGATACTAAAGAATGTGACTAGGATGAATCTGGGCACCCAATAACATCTGCATATCCAGATGCACCTGGCTACCCAGATATACCTGATATTGCAGAACCAGAAGTATCGAAAAAACCACCTGCTAGGATTCAAAAGGCTCATCCACTTGACAACATTCTTACTGATCTGTCTAAAAAGAATGTAACCAAAACAAAATTTGATGTTGATATGGGAAACATATGTCATATGTCACAGATTGAACCAAAAAATGTCAAGGAAGCTTTGACAGATGAAAACTGGGTACATGCTATGTAGGAGGAACTCAACCAATTTGAAAGAAACAACGTCTGGGAACTGGTACCACGTCATAAGGAAGGAAATGTAATTGGAACCAATTGGATCTTCAAGAACAAATCAGATGAACAGGAAATTTTGTTAGAAATAAATTCAGACTTGTTGCTCAAGGCTATACCCAGATTGAAGGGATAGACTTTGACAAAACATTTGCTCCGGTAGCCAGACTGGAATCCATCAGACTATTGCTAGCCGTGTCCTGCTACATCAATTTCAGACTATACCAGATGGATGTCAAAAGTGGGTTCCTAAATGGTGTACTCAATGAGGAAGCGTATGTGGAGAAGCCCCAAGGATTCACATATTCATCTCACCCGAACTATGTCTTTAGACTCAAAAAGGCTTTATATAGATTGAAACAAACCCCTAGAGTTTGGTATGAAATGCTCACATCATTCTTGCTAAGCAAATGATACAAAAGGGGAGGAATTGACAAAACTCTTTTCATTTAGCATCTGAATCCTAGACTAACGGTAGCTTAAATATATGTTGATGACATTGTATTTGGGTCTCCTCAAAATCCAAAATTGATGAATTTATAATAAATATAATAAAAAGAGAATTTGAAATGAGTATGGTCGATGAACTAACGTTCTTTCTTGGCTTGCAGGTACAGCATGATGAATCTGGCATATTCATATCACAAGCAAAGTATGCTAAAAATCTAGTGATGAAATTTGACTTGGAGATACAAAGGCTATGAGAACTCCCATGACAACTACTCTAAGACTTTCAAAGGATAACAGTAGCAAGGATGTAGATTCATCCCTCTACAGAAGCATGATTGGAAGTCCTCTGTACCTTACTTCCAGTAGGCAAGACATATCCTTCAGTGTTGGAGTGTGTGCAAGATATCAGGCCAAACCCAAGGAGTCTCATGTTGCAGCTATAAAAAGAATCATCAGATATGTAAGTGGTACATTAAGTTATGGAATTTGGTTTACAAGAGATACCACTATCGATCTTGCAGGATATTCGGATGCAGATTGGGCTGGGAATGTTGATGATCGAAAGAGTACATCTGGAGGATATTTTTACATTGGAAACAACTTGGTGGCGTGGCTAAGTAAAAAACAAAATTAAGTGTCTCTTTCCACGGTTGAAGGGGAGTATATTGCATGCGATAGTTGTTGTACACAACTCCTTTGGATGAAACAAATGTTGGAAGATTATGGGATATCTACAGAACAAGCCAATATGTACTGTGATAACACCAATGCTATCAACATCTCAAAAAACCCTATCAAGTACTCCAGAACAAAACACATTGACATCAGACATCACTTCATCAGAGAATTGGTGGAACAAAAGATTATCAATCTAGAACACATACAAACTGATCTATAGCTTGTAGATTTGTTCACTAAGGCCCTCGATACTATCAAATTTGAAAACCTTAGGAAACAAATTGGAGTATCACCTCCTTCTGAATAGGAACATGCATATTCAAAAAAAAAAAAAATTGCATTTTTTTTAAATTTTTTTCTTGCATATATTTTGGCTGACTTATTCTATTCTTATACTAACTGTAGATCATGTTTTTGCTTGCATATATATATCTGAGTGCTTGAGGTTGATAATGAGACAGATACTTGTGGCTGATGTCAGTTAACATGTCTTCAGATGAATCTAACTAGCACTCAAATCTGGGTAATTCAAGGAATATGTCACTACTGTCAGAGTTGTCTGGTTGATTAATGATTGAGGTTTTATATACTCTGTGTAGACCTATGATCTGAATCTTGCTATTTGCATTGCATGCATTTTCCTATTGTCCAAGGGCAGGACCAGTGGAAAAGAAGGCTGCCTATCCGAACCAAGTTCATACCCTTTAGTCTAAAAAAATAAAAGAATATGAGGAAAATGTGAAAATATCAAAGAAAAATGGAAAAATCTAGTAAGATAACTTTTGGGGATTGTGTGAATCTACCAATCCAAGCCAAGTTCATACCCTTCTTCTAATCTAAAGAGGAACATCTAGTAAGATAATTTCTGGAGATTGTGTGAAGCTGTTTCCGCCTCCAAAAGACATTGCCACAATATTGAAAAAGTCGGAAAGCTGGATTTGAGAAAATGCACTTTATATAGATATTGATTGGTCCTATTGTACACTATGGTGACAAACCAATAAGTCAGGGCAATCATATAGTTTTTGAAAATATGTGGATGACTAAGAGTTGCTCAGATCACACACGCACATTAATCAACTTAATCATGTATGTGGTGGACTGTACACTGCCAGATGTATCTACCTCAACAGATGCCAATAGTGCTCAACATGTCTTAGGTACCCAGATGCATCTAGATTTTTCATTCATATATTTTAGATATTTTTTCTGAAAATCTTTATTTAAGGCAATATATTGTGGGCTAATGTGTGCAAATTTTGCAGAATAAGTCAGTTAATTGTGGGGCCCAATTTTTAGTAATTTATTTGTTACCTAATTCTTGAATTATTTTGTTTCTATATTTATCCTATTTTTTGAAGGAAAAGAAATTGGCAGGAACTAAAATTCTCAAGAGATATCTTTATCCACAGGAATGCAATTAAAACAAATTCTCTTGAATTCTATTTGTACTCAAATTCCTTAAAAATCTCTTCTCAAATCTCGATTTTCTCTCTCCACATTTGAAAAATCTAAATTCACAAAAACCCTCTTAAACCATCTTAATATCTAATCTTCGCCTATAGCCGAACCAAGCCAAGGAGACTCCACTACGGAGCCACAAGTTATGGGTGTAAATCTGACACCTATGTTTGGTAATCTTCCTACCAATCACTTTTCTCCCTTAGATATTCGAAAGGAATTGATGGGTGCAAGAGAAATTTCAGGCAGATATACTGAAACAAAGGGGGAGATGCCAAAAGATGATAAAGATGTGGAAGAAGGTAACTTTGGAACAAATCAGGAGAAGACGCAGATGGATCTGACTAGGACACAAGTGAATCTGGAAAGTCAGAGTCAGAGGATAAAGAAGAGGAAGCCGATGAATCTGTAAGTGAGGATGAATTCGATGAGACGGAGGGGTCTAGAGGTCAAGAGGAATCTGATAACACTGAAGGAAGTGGAGTGAGGATAATGCTGAGGAATAGAGAAATTCGAAGAAATAGAAGAAGAAGAGACTACGAGGCTAGACAGAAAGAACGAGGAAAAATGTGAAGAAAACAGTGTTTGCAAAGAAAATGAGATCGAGCACAAAGGTGGATGAATTTACTGCTCCACATGGATCTTGGTATGATCCTTCATCGTTTGTTAGCACTCCTATGCAGATTGCCAAAGGTATGTTTACACTTTTCAATTTCAAATTCTGGTCGAATGGTGCATATGCTGATTTCCAAAAGTAAGAGATTGCATTATGAGTCTCGAATATCTAATTTTACACAAGATTGTTAAGGCAAATTTTGACCATCTTATTCATGAATTGAGTGTTAAACGTGAGTATGCCCAAACTCTTTTTCTCCTTGATGTTAAGAGGAATATTGATTTGACTACTCCTGTTTGGAATTCTATTGTTGATTGTGTTTCAGGAAGTGGTTATCGACAAAGGAGCACATATTTTCTTGTTTACCCCTGGATTATTTTACAATTTTTGGCTGGTTAGGGTGTCAAGAGACCTAAATATGGATCTGGCCAGCATGATTCGTCTGGATAGGATGGCAGAATTGGGCAACTGGAAGTAGAAGTTATTGCTCTAAAGGCAGAAGTGGTTGAACTCAAAACCAATGTCAAAAGGTTTGAAGATAAATATGTTTTCTGTAGGTTCTTCCAGAAATGAGATCTCGACTACTACTGACAAGAAGAAGACCAAGTCCAAAAATAATTCCTAACTGGAAGAAAAATCTATTTTGCATGTTTGCATGAATTTTATGTTTGAGGGGTCGTTGAGGAGAGACATAGATGTTATATCCTACTGCATTAAATTTCTAAGTGTTGTAGTAAGGGGGAGCATTTTTTGTTTTCTAAGTTTTCTGAAACTCTACTTTTATTTCCAGTTTTTAAGGTCTGTAACTGACTTTTGCCTATTTTTGTATACTCATGCTTACGTTGGTAGGTTACAAGATGTGAAATGCTTTCCCTATTTCTTCCAAAAAGGGGGGAGTAGTATTTTTTCTCATCTTTTCTGATTAATTGAATGTTGAAGTAACTCTTAGTTTATTTGAATGCTCCTTATGTGCGCTTATTATTCTTCTGGCTTTACATGCATAAATTGATTGATGTGAGCATATTATAATGCATAATGTGAGAGGGAGAATTTTGATAGGGGGAGCCTGATTGTTGCATGTTACTTCTATGTTTGTGAAAAGATGATTATGTTTTGGAAAAATAGAAAAAACTAAAGGGGGAGATTGTTAACTTATTTAAGTTGGCATTTTCTATTTTTCTACAAGTTTGTAATTTAAATAAATTTAATTTAATTACTAAATACGTGTATTTAGTAATTTATTATGTTTAATTAAATTATTTAAGTATTTCTTGGAAGTAATATTGATTTTATCTCCTTTATGGTTGTGATAATCATTTAATATTGGAGATAATATTTTTTTATGATAATGATCAAGAAATATTGTGATAATACTTTGATTGGCTGAGTGTATTGATGGCCAAAGATCATGATTCCATTCTTGGTGCCCAAGTTTATCACTTATGGTAAGATTTGCAAACAAACTTGATTATCTTATCTTATCTTCACTTATGGTAAGATTTGCAAATAATCTTGACTATCTTACCTTATCGTCATTTACGGTAAGATTTTGTCATTATCTTACCTTATCTCTGATTATTCTTGATTTAATTGCAGGAAATCGAGATTTGGTGCAAGTAGGATTCTTGATGGACAAGCAATCCGATTGCACATAAATAAGGAAAACTTGGATGGTTTTCCTAGACGTGTAAAAAGCAAAAAATATGTGTGGTGTACTAAAATACACGGTCTCTACATTGTTGTGTCTTCGGTTCTCCGGGAGGAGATTATCAATCACTTAAAGAAAAAAAATCTTTCAGCCAGAAGATCAAACGGGATATTTGGATCAAGATCGAAAGGGAATTCGAGTTTGTTGAAGTTTGTTGTAGTTTCAAAGAAAGCTACTGAAGAGTGGTGGGACACCGCTCATATTACACGCCATAGAAGAATCAGGGAGTGATTTATTTATTGGGTGTTTGATAAGTCTATGCGTAGATTTATCCTGTAACTTAGATTAATCTGTGTAAAAATATTTCTTAAAATAGTGATTGATTTTTATCCCCAGGGTGCGGGGATGTGGGTTTTCCCTGTTAGGATTTTTCCCACGTTAAGCTTAAATATTGTGTTCTTGTCTCTTTACAGTTCTATATCGTTTATACTGTCTGTTTACGTTTTACAATCCAGACGAATCTGCATCAGCAAGATTCATCTAGTCTTGCACTAAAACACAAATCTTAATGATTCACTGTTAATTTATAACTGTCCAGACATATTTGTGACAATCTGTTCGTTTAAACATAAAATTTAGAAAACTTTAAATTTTAATATATAATTCAACAATATGTAAAAGTCTCATTGATGGTCATCTTAGAATTTAAATAATCCAATATGTTTTATGTATACCCATGGCTAGTTGATCTCAATAAGAATAGAGCACTTTATTCATATCTATACTACAATCGACAATAAATAACTAAAATTGCATCACTAAAATTTTAAATATATTCATCTTATCTTATAATAACTTAAAGAGAAGCTTCCCAATCGTAAGTCATATTTCACAATAGTCCAACAAATGATAAAGATAAGATTAATAAACTTAATAACTCAAATATATTATGACACTATACTTTTATATGAGAATCATGACATTCATTAACTTGCTATTAACCATATCTTGTAGTTATCATGTAATGTGTCACTTATCATCATATTGTACTATCTCAATATTAAATTGTGTCATTTTCCTTAAGATCACAAAATAATCATCATCGTATATATATATATGACATGAACCTTCATACATTAATATATCACTAAAATTTTATATATGAATCTCTCAATCTCAAGATATCTTTAATTCTACAATTATTTACTTTCTTTAAGCAACAAATTACCCCACAATAAGTAATCTTTGGGGAGTCTCTCTCTCTCTCTCTCTCTCTCTCTCTCTCTCTCTCTCTCTCTCTCTCTCTCTCTCTCTCTCTCTCTCTCTCTCTCTCTCTTTTCTCACACCTCTTACAACGAATTAATCCAAAAATAATCGAAAATGATAGAAGTCATATGAATTTTAATTTCCTCAATGCGCAATATCCCAACAATATATAGTTATCGATCAATCAATATTTAACATAATATCATCAGTTTATCCTATGCAAGAATCTTATCATATATTATATTTATACTCTATCACGATTTCTGCCATCCTTCCATATAAATGTTCCAAATGTATCACAAAATCCAAATAATGCTAATTATCCATTAACTCCAAAAATAATTAAGATTCTTCATATGATTGCCACAATATTTTTCTGCACTTATCCTGCAAGATATAACTTATACTTTCTTATGTATACCTCAAATGTTCATATAACCATACATATACATGGATAGTTGAGTGGTTGTACACTTCATCACTCTCAATGTCTATAAATAAACATTTGCAAAATCATAATAATTCTCACTCTAAACCGATAATATGTTCAAAGTTGTACTCTTATTGTATACTAGGTTACATATACCACAGTGATAATAAAAAAACCAATAAATATTTCAATTATCTTATCCCTGAAAATAACATCTTCCCATAATAATTTCTCAATAATCTACCAAAAATATCCTTTAATAATCTCTACATTCGTACCTTTGAGTAACAACATGAGTTCAAGAAAAACCTAAGAGCCTGTGATTTCTGCCACCATGACATATGATTACACATGAAATATATATGATATTCTAATGCATAAAAAATGAAAACTTCAAGACTTTATAAACCAGGGTCTGATACCAATTGACATGATCCATCTCGAAATCACCTAAACGTACTCGAGACACGACGTGCACTGATGATGGATACCAGCTAGATACCAGACCAACCACCAAGGTTGACTTCTATCTACTACCAAGCATATGCTAAATAATGAAAAATAATTTTTTATGTTAAAAGAATGTGGGCCCAAACCAATATTTACATGTTCAATTTCATTGAAAAAATAATCTAAACATGCCATATGGATGTTGTGGCTCGAAATCAATAGGCTATTTGGGCTTCCAAAACTCAATTTTTATTTGTTAAGAAAAAATCATGGAAAAATAATGAGTTGATAGCATAGTGAGAGGATAATTTTGAAAATAATTATATTTTCTCATTTTTACGTATTTATCAAAAATGCAGTTCACGTCATTTAATAGTTCAAAATTTAATACCATATAATCGTATTTAAAATGTGATACATTTTCATAATACTAAAAAATAACAAATAGTAGTCAAATGAATGACATAATCTCATCGTATCACATTAATATATACTGAAAATCTACCAAAAATGTACCATCTAACTAAAATTTGTAATCTAGTCATATGCTCGTAAACTGCCTCTCAGGCTGGTCTCAATGATATATGATAATCAATTCTAAAACCCGACTAAGACCCCTCGATGAACTATATCTTAAATGCTCAAGATCGCCTTAGGGTATTATTATATCCTCTCAAGACAAGAACTGGTCAAAGCCCCTTAGTGAACTAAAGGAACTATATAACCATGGGTACTTTTCTGGTCAATTTTAATATCACATATATGTCTCACATTTTATTTAACATACAATCATTTCAAAATATTTTTAATTCAACAAATCTCATATTCTGATAATATTTCATTATAAATAAACAATTGCAAAATCATCAAATTTCTCGCTCTAAATATATAATATGTTCAAAGTTATACTCTTATTGTATACTAGGTTACATACACAACAATGATAATAAACAACTATTAAATATTTCAATCATCTTATCCTCGAAAACAATATCTTCCGATACTATTTGATCAAGAAGCTACCAAAAATATCCTTCTATAATCTCAACTTTTGTACCTTCGAGTAAAATCATGAGTTTAAGATAGAGCTGAGAGCATGTGGTTTTAGCAACCACGGCATGTCTCACACATGAAATATGCATGATATGTTAATGCATAAAAATGAAAATCTCAAAGCTTTATAAACCATGCACAGATACCAATTGACACAACCCGTCCTGAAATCACCCTAACAAACTAGAGACATAATATGTGCTGATGATGGATGCTAGCTAGATACTGGACTCACCACCAATGCTAACTTCTATCTACTACCAATCATATGCTAAATAATGAAAAATCATTTAATGTTAAAAGAATGCGGACCCAAGTTGATATTTAAATGTTCAAGTTCAATAAAACAATAATCTAAACATGTCATGCGGATGTTGTGGCTCCAAATAACATGCTATTCAAGCTTTCAGAATTGAACTGTTACTTGTTAAGAAAGACCGTGAGAAAATAATGAGTTGATAATTCAGCGAATGGAGAATTTTGAAATAATTATATTTTTTCATTTATACATATTTATCGAAAATTCAGTTCATGTCATTTGTTCACTAATATTTCGCGATGCAAAATATCCCCGCAAGTGTACGAGTCACGAGAAGTAATAAAGTGGACCTAAGAGTCCGGATTTATCGTCCCACGAGGAATGCTATTAATTACCGAAATATGTTAGTTTTAAACCTTATTTGAACAAACGAACTAGTTTGAGATTCTAAACTAAGAAATGAAGAACTAAACTAAAGTAATAAAATTGCAAAATTGTTTTGTTTTTAAAAACGATTGTAAAGTAGTTGAGATTCCTGATTTCACCTAGTCGAATTCATTTATGCATATGAAATTTCTCTCTCAAGTTTAAGTCAACTCTACCTAATTAAGTTAACAATATATCTCTACAGCGGGTCTGAATTATTCCGTAACTAAGTGCATGAAATACAAGAATTCTCATATCGACTGCAATAATAACAAAAGTATATCTCTATCTTTTGTCCAATTATCAGATTTATTACCTTAATCTAAGTTATTAACTCACCTTTCGGATTATGAAAATAACTCATTATATCATGAATTAGTGATCAAGCAACTCAAACATGAAAACAATAATAAATCAATACATGCAATAAATCATTAAAACAACAAAATTTGGAATTAAAATAAAATGAGGCTACATCGTTCATCCCAACATTGGATTTAGTTACACATCATATTTAAATAACGAAAACAATAAAAGAAAACGTTCATAGAAAATAATAAAGAAGAATGGAAAGTTTGTACCAAGAATCAATTCTTCATGTGTTCTTCCAATCTCGTCTCTTGCTTTGCTCCAATCTTCCAAGAATTTGATGTTGAAACCCAAAATTATGATGTTCTTAGGTGAGGAAAATGTTTAGAATTCGTGTCTAACAAGTTGTATATATAGGTATTGGGAAGACCTAGTTGAAAGAGGAGAAAAACCTGTTGAAAATTGCGGAAAAAGCCCATATCGCGGCCCAGCGGAAAGCCGCACGGTCGCGCGGTACAATAGGGCATGATTGATAACTGTATTTTATACACTTATTTATCTGTTAAAATTAAGATACTATTTTATTTTTCTCGAATAAATTCTATTTAGTTTGTATTTATTTACATTATTTCAGGTTTTTATCCCAAAATCAGAAAAATGAGGAATTGAAGTAATTATTCAACAATTGGATGGAAAAACTCAAATTTTGGATGCAATTGACGATAAAACGAAGACAAGAGGTCAAAATGAATTATTTGGAAAAAATGAGGCTTTAGTAGTAAAACCTACACCAATATTACTTGGGCCTCATAATCAATTGCAAGGAAAACTTTTGGCCCAAATTATTGCATGACTAATTGAAGTTTAAAAACTTATTAATATATATACATTGTAGCCGAGAAGAAAAAAAGGTTAAGCAGCCGTGGGAAGAGTTGGACAAGAATTGAGGTGCCTTGAGGAAATTAATTGAGTCAACAGAATACATTGTAGAGACAAGAATTGTTTGTTGGTGATTAATTTTTTTTTTTTGATCAAAAGGAGATTAATTCATTCTTGGAGAGAGAGAGAGAGAGAAGAGAGAGAGAGAGAGATGCTGTGAGTAAAGAAGGAAAAAGTAGTCGGCTGTGATCCAAAGTGGAAGATAGGATGGTTGATTCTTGAAGGAGTGCGGCTGGAGCAAGAGAAAATAAAGATCAGCTGCGCACAAGAAAAGAAAAGAAAAGAAAAGGAAATGCTTGGACTTAAATTCTTCAAACTCCGAGTTTTATTTACATTATTTATTACTTTTTCTTTCAAGAACATGAATAACTAAATTTTTATAATCGGGATTGACGATATAGATTTAATGCTTTTAGATTGATTTTAATTCTCAAGTTGGTGCTTTATTTTCATTTATTGATTTTATTATTGCGTTTAGTACTCGAGTTGCTTGATCGTCAATTCATGATTTAATGGTTGTTTTCATAATCCGAGAGGTGAGTTAACAATTAGATCACGTAATAAAATTCGACAATTTCAACAAAAAGATAGAGATATGAATTTGTGGTTGCTTGTAATCACTTATGAATTCCTAGGTAATTTAATGCATTTAGTTAAGGAGAACTCTGATTCGCTGTAGAGATACATGGTTGACTTAGTTAAATATGCCTAATTTGAACTCGAGAGAGGTAAATTAGATACAAACGTGAATTCGACCAAATACAATTCTAGAAAACAACTTGAGATAGAAAATTAAGTTAGAACGTTACTTCGAAATCGTCAGTCCCGATATTCATTTAATTGCTAGAAATCTCACAACTTTGTTTCTTACTTTTATTAGTTGCTTTTACTTTTAAAGTTTTATTTTTATTTTAATTGCATTATTTATTTCATTAAATTTCTATTTTATTGTTGTTTTGGATTCTCTTGCGATTTTATTTTCTTAGTAAGTTTTGGCTTTTGTGTAGGAATTTTAGAATCAAAGTAAATTTATAAAGAAAAACATAGTCCTCGTGGGATCGACAAATCGAACTCAAAAATCCACTATATTACTTGCTAACGATATCGTGCACTTGCGATAATCAAACCCACAGGGATCGCGTGGACACAGTGAAAACTCTCGGGTGATGATTTTCAAGGATGGTGTGACCGCGCGCCATTCGGGCCGCGATATCGTGGCAAACCTTTTTGGTGCAATTTCAATCTTTACCGATTGTGTAAGTTGGTCCTTCCCTTTTAATTACAACATTAATCCTGAACTTTCAATTGAAGCGATTTAGTCCCCTAACTTTAGAATATTTTCAATTTACTCGTTTAAGCTCTCAACTCATTTAATTAGGTCCTCTCACTTCTGATTTATTCACTTATGCCCCATCCATGCTTCCCGATTGACGTTACAAATTCCTCAATTACTCAATTACGCTCCAATTAGTATTCAATTGTGCATTTCTTCTATTAATTGCTTCATTCTTCATCTTTTGGGATATTTTCTGAAAAGTAAACACATAAACACAAATTAAATCACATTTATTAAAAAACGATAATAATATATTCTAATTTTGATATATAAATAAGTGTATAAAATACACTTATCATCATTTAATAGTTCTCAGTGTAATACCATATAATCAAAATCAAAATGTGAGATATTCTCATAATACTAAAAAACATAAACTCATAGTCAAATCAATGACATAATCTCATCGTATCACATCACATCACATCAATGTATACAGAAAATCAAAAAATGTACCTTTTGACTAAAATCTATAATCTAGTCATACGAGCTTAGATTGCCTCTCAGGCTGGTCTTAACGACATCTGATAATCAATTTTAGAACATGGGTAAGACCTCTAAGTGAACTATATCATACATGATCAAGATTGCCTCAGGGTATTATCATACTCGGTCTGCCGGTCAAGTCACCTAAGCGTAGTATAAAACACAGTTAAAATCTTTCATTGAACTGGAAGAAGTATATAATCATGGGTACATATCGGGTCGATTTTAATATCACATATATGTCTCACATCTCATTTAACATATAATCATTTCACAATCTTTCTAATTTCACAAATATCATATTTTGATAATATTTCATAATAATCACGTAATTGGACAAATAATTCACATAATCACATTAAACGTAATAGTATAATTAATTTACCGATAACTGAAAATATTTAACTTTTTCTACTCACAGAGATATAGCTGAAAACTATGTCGCTCCATAAGTATCCACGTCTCGTCCCTCAAACAGCTCACAATTGTTCTTGCTACAGTGTAACCATTTTTTGATAGCAACCATTTCCATCCTTGATTGAACAACCCAATATCCTCGATCACATGAATGGCCCATCGAATTCTTGAACACTAATCAGCTTCAATAAAATTCATAAAGACTGATCGGGCTAATTCCGGAGAGAGTCCATCCCGGGCTACTACAGTCCCGGCCACCCATCTTCCTTCCATAGGCCGGGATGTTTGCTCGTTCATGTGACCGTCCCGGCCCATTTATGCCCGACCTATCCATGTCCTGCATCCATTACTGGCAACATGACCGGGCTTGACCGGCCACTTCGGGATTCCGGGTGTTTACCTTTATGGACTTTATTGGTGGCCCAACTTCTTGGGCCCTCGAAATAAGGCATAACCTATAAGGATTCATCCTAAAAAAAGAGGAAGTATAATTCTTATTAGATTAGAACTCCTCCTAAAAGGTAAGTTTATAGCAAAAAGGACTCCTTCCTTAAATAAAGGAGATTATGGGCTTTTTCAGCCCTATAAATACAGCTCCTTTGATCACATAAATTCATTCATAATTCTTTACATATATTCCCGTTATATATTTTTCTACTTCTCTCCAAAACACTAATTCTCACATCGGAGGGGCGACGGGGAGAATCCTCCTCGCCTTTTTTGCAGGTTATTCAAGGCGAGTTCATCAATCTCTTCCAGCAATCAAGTATCATCAGATCCTGCCACGTCAAGGTTATGATTTTTGACAGCATCAAAGACCAATTCTATACACTACAAAACTCAATTTTTCAATATTCATTAAATTCAGCTATTCATGGCCTTTAACTAGAGCTAGGATAAGTTCATATCTCCAAAATCATAATGCTATATATATATATATGCTCTTGTTTGGTTTTTATTACAATTTTCTCTTTTTTATACATTACTCAATCTCAATCATCCATTAAAAGTCAAGTCATAATATTTGATTTTTCGACTAAATTTCAACCATCCATTCCCTTAAGAATCATTATTCATAAAAAAAAAAACTCTTTTTAAATAATACCAAACACACTTTATATATATCTTCAAATTTAATCTCAATCTAAAATACGAAATTACTTAGCTCTTAAAACTAAAGATATTGTAAATCAAGTATTTTGTATGTTATAATCATCCTAAAATTAAAGATTCCGGTACTAATTTAAAAATCCATTTAATAATTAATCTACGTACACAATTTCTTGGCAATCTTTTAGCTTTTTACCACCAAATTCCTTACTTAGCTCTTGAAACTAAAGTCGGAGTTCAAGAACCCAAGCTAAGAACATTCTATTTTCTGACTTCTAACAACCATCTCCATTCCCCCCCCCCCCCCCCCCATTTTCCTTCCATTTTGTTTCCTTTATCCCACCTAAGTTTTTCATCCCAACTCATTTTCGGCTTTTGTTCCCAAAAAATGAGATATTTAAACTTATCCCCTAAATTAATATTTAAATATATTATAATTGTAATTCAAGCCCCCAAACTTTCATACAATATAAGATTAAGTCCTTAGCCCCAATAATTGCAAACTAAATCTTTAAAATTCTATTTTCTATTATCTCAACCATCAAACCTTTATAATTACAAATTAAGTCCCAATAAAATCATTTGTTCAACTTAAGTCCTTACTTGACATGACCATTTGAGCTTTTGACTTTGAATAAATAATTTACTTACTTTTGACTAGTATAAAAACGAGTTATAACACGATGTCTCTGTTCTTTTTCTGTGTCGAAATCTAGGGTTTCCTTGTGCCAATTTTTTTATATTTTTCACATCTTGACTTCTTCTTCTTCTTCTTCTTCTTATTTAATAATGTAAGCGTGGTATCAGGGCTCTCATTTTAAAACCAGTTCTGTAGACTTCACATACATATAATACTTGTCAATTGATGTTCCAACCCAAGAGGTACATTTGCATGTTGTTACTTCAAGTTATTAGATTGATTATTCGTTATTGCATGCGGTAACTTGTATAGTAAGAATGGTAATTCAACGTAAGAATTGAGAAGTTAAAAAATAAATAAAATAATTACATAACAAAAAAATAAAAAAAAGTAAAGGCTTCTGCCTTGCAAAACAAAACATAAAGCCCCGAAGGGAAATGGAGCACACCAGAAGGGTAGATATAAAGCAAGGGAAAGAAATAACATAATATGAAATAAAAGTGAACTAGGGGATACATCAAAGGGGAGGGAAATCCTAATCATCACCACCATCATCTTGATTCCCCTCATCCTCAAGATCAACAAGCCAATCCTCCAAACGGTATTAACGAGTTAAGATCTCGTCCATCTTCCAACACATTTTGGTGAAGAAAGAGGTTTATGCTTGAGTCAACCTAGCAATGTTGGCTCATGTCTCAACTTGAGAACCTTAAGACTCTGTCAAGAAGGCATCAAACCTGGTGCATAGCACATACTCCAGTGTCAAAAAAGTTATTTCTTTCCTCCTTGTACCCTCCACAGCCTCCATATATACCGGATTTTCAAGCATTGGAGGTGATCGGCTACTCCTCTTACCTTGACTAGCCTTTGGAAACCAGTCCCCATTCACTTCAATATATTTCATCAACTTCATGGACGATTTTCCAAGGATAGTATTTGGGTGAATGGACATGAAAATCTCCCTAGTTAAATTCAATTCCCTCGAGCTAGACATGCCATAAATCACTCGACCATAAAGAAGTAGGGGTGAACAAAATTTGATTTGGGCATTTGTAGCAATATTTCAAACCAAACCATTTAAAATAGTTTGGAATTTTTCCTAACAAAACCAAACTATTTCATTTTTTAAACAAAATCAAATCAAACTATTTTTTCCAGTTTGATGCGATTTGAAACTGCTGTTTGCTAAAGAATGAATTAGTAGATTTCAAAGCGAGCTCAAAGAAACATATTCGTCTAAAATTTTGAGTTGAAATGAGTTCAATGATAGCATTTAGTTTCTAATTGAATGCATTACCGTGAATCAATTCATTTTGATAAACAAATTAATTATATCGAATCAAACATTTAAGTTTTTTGAAATAAACCGTAGTTAGTTTTTACATTAAAAATTTTATTTTAAGAAAAAATGTCTTGGATAATGATTATGAAATGTAGGAACAATAATTCTTTCCAAATGGCTGTGGATTTTAACAAATTAATTTTTAACTCCCCAATTTTTATTTGTTGAGAATAAAAAATGTGCTGCATTTTTGTAATTGAACGTTTGAATTTATTTTTTTATTTTTATTTTTTAATGTTTTAAAATTTGGCGGGTTGGTGGTTTGAAATCGCGATTTTTAAATTTGAAACATAAACCAAACAGTTTAAGGCGGTTTGGGATTTTTTAAAATCAAATCAAACCAGACTGAACCAAACCAAACCATTTGTTACGATTTAGTTCAGTTTTACGGTTTGACGGTTTATTTGTTCACCCCTATAAAGACGTTTGTTAGATTTAAAACTAGTAAAGAACTAAATCATGCCATTCGTGACCAATTGTCACTTGTAATCACCATCGAGATGAACCATAAATCCTAAGGAGTAAGAGTAGTGGAATTTGTACGATGGTTTCTTAATAGTGTGAGTAAAAATGAGGTGAAGTAAAAGGGTATTAGGAGGAATAGAAGGAGCATCATAACATGGCACGAAAATGTCAGGATTTTTAAATACCAAACGGGAAGCTTCTAGACTATCAAACTGGCTATCTTAAACATAACCCCCCATCAAACATCCCAAAGATTTAGGCAATAACATCCGACCTTAACCAAAAGGCTTTCCCCTTAACACAATTTGTAAACAATTTAAAGTTTCTCCCGGCCTGTCAAGCAATTCCCCACTAGAATCGACATTGGCATAGAATAATCGCACTAGCCTTTCACTTACCCCTAAACTTGAACCCAAAGCCCAACCATTTCATGTGTTGAAATTATGGTAAGAACTAAAATCTAAGACTAGTAAGGAATGTAAGGACGGATTCTCGAATAGGAATTACTTCTTCCTTCTTGGTACTCTTATACCGACAAAATGCAACCTCGATGAAGAAATATGCATTTGGAAAATTTGAGCCACCACATCGTAGCACATCATCGTCATCTTCGTCGTCGTCTTCGTCCTCATCATCATCATCACTACTTCCTTCCACGTGTGCCTTACCCGTATGATGCATAGGCTGAGAAGAACTCAAACCACCCTTTGACGGTACAACTCGTGAACTCTGACGAGGTTCACTATCATCCCCCACCTTTCTCTGGTGAAGATCTACTTGTGGTTCTTGATGGCTGGTTTCTTGATTCTTCCCATAATATAGTGAAATAGGTGAAAATGATGAAATTTAATCTAAAAATTTGAAGAGAAATTGAAGGATTTAAAGAGTGAAATTTCTGTTTTGGAGAGAATAAGAAGATTCAGGGTTAGAAAATTGGGTTAAATGAAGAAATAAAAGAGTTGGGACGATTTTAAAAAGCTAAAAAATTGTTTGGTGCCGACACCACCAAATTTGTTGTCGACACCAAAACACCTGATGCTACAAATTATTTTGGTGTTGACCACAAATCTAAAATATCAAGATTTAACTATAATTTTCTATTTTGACATGTGCAATTATAAGGTGTCAACATCAATAAGTTTTTTATCGACATAAAGTGATTTTTTTTTTTTGAAAAATGTTGAAACTAGAAAATTGACTTTTTAAATGTTCACAATTCTCAAAAAAGATGTCACAAGCAATTAATGATTCAAGTGCTAAGCGTATCAATCGAAAGACTAACTCGATTAGTCAGATACCAAGCTCGTCAAATTAGCCAAATGATTAACAATCATTCTTAGAATGGTGAGTCATCCCGAGTTGAAGAAGAGAAGGAAAGGGATATTACAATTGACCGTTTCTAGAGATTTAACCCTTTGGTGCTAGAATATGTAAAGGATCCAATGGAAGCTGAAAACTGGATTAGTACTATGGACCGTATGTTCACTTACACCCATATTCCCAAATTTGAGAAAGTGATATGTGCATTATCTATGCAGTTGAAATAAGGATTTATGTTAGTTTCAGAATACATGAAGAAGTTTGAAGAATTGTGTAGGTTTTTGATCCACATAGTACCATTGAACTTAAGGTGGACCATTTTATCGATGAGATGAAGCCAGAACTAGCCTGAGATGTGCAAATATCCAATACGCAAGGTATGACTTTTGCAACAGTAGTAGAGCAAGCCATATTAGATGAACAAGTGGAGGAAAAGATTGTTCAAGCTCGTGAAGCCTGAACATCTGGTTCATGCCCTCCTTTAAATCAGATTTGTAATCAAAACTGAAGATGGAACAATGGTGCTAAGTATCAAGTTGGCAATACCAATCACTTTAAGAAATCCCGTATGGAAAATATGTCGAGAGAAGCGACAAAACCTTTTTGTTGAAATTGTAAGAAATTCCATGATAGACCCTGTCATGCAAGGTTAGGAAGTTGTTCACTTATATCTCGCTATGCGAAATATCCCCGCAAGTGTATGGGTCGTGAAGAGTAGTTAAAATGGATCTAAGAGTCCGGATTATCGTTCCCACGAGGACTGTTTACTAAGTACCGAAATATTTTAGTTCTATACCTTATTTGAACAGACAAAGAGAATTTTTTATTGTGAACTAAAACTAAGAAATTAAACCCAAGAATTAAATTAACGAGCTTGTTTTTGTTTTAAAAACGATTGTAAAGTAGTTGGGATTCACGAGTTCACCTAGCCAATTAAATCAATTCCAATTCCATGTTCTATTTCCTAAATATGTGTTCGATCGAATTCACTAATTTAAATTGAGATTCCTCTCTCGAGTTTAAATCAATCCTACCTAAATAAGTCAACCTTGTATCTCTAAAGCGGGTCCGAATATTCCTTATCTAGATGCATTACACACAAGAATTCACATACAACCGCAATAATTACAAGAGTATATCTCTATCTCTCGTTCAATTACCGGATTTATTACCTAGATCTATGTTATTAACTCACCTCTCGGATTATGAAAATAACACATAAAATCATGAATAAGTGGCAAGTTCATTCACCCATTAAACACAATAATAAATCAACACATGCATTAAAGCGTTAAAATAAGGAACATGGAATTAAAATAATTAACTAGGCTACATCGTTCATCCCAACATCAAATTTAGCTACACATCATATTTAAATAGCAAAAATAAAATATAATAACGTTCATTGAAAATAAAAACGAAGAATGGAAAGATTACACCAATTATCAATTCTCCAAATATCTTCAATTCACGCCCCTCTGCGATGCTTGAATCTCCAAGAATTTGAATTAAAATCTCTGTTGTGGCTTGTTCTATGGAGAGGCAAAGGTCCTATTTTCGTGCCTCATGTGTTGTATATATAGGTTCTGGAGAAACCTAGGTCAAGAAAGAGAGAATTCAGTTGAAAATCGCGAGAAAAAACCCACAGTCGGCCCAGCTGGATAAGCACGCGATTGCGTGGCTTCAACCCTAGCGATCGCGTGGACTTCGTTAAAACTCTCGGGTTACAATTTTGTATCTTCTCGCGATCTCTTGGTACATATCCAGCGATCACGACTTCATCTTCCTTTCGGCTGTGTAAGTTGGTCCCTGACTTTTAATTGCACCTTCAATCCTCAACTTCCAATTATTGCAATTTATTCCCCAAACTTTATCTTCTTCTCAATTTGCCTATTCAAGCACTTAATTCATTCAATTAGGTCCTCCAACCTCTGATTTGTTCATTTTGGCACATTGCATCTTTCCGGTTGACGTCACAAACTTATCAATTGCTTGTTTTAGCTCCAATCAACACACAATTATGCATTTTTCTCTTCAATTACTTCATTCTTCATCTTTTGAGATATTTTCTGCAAAGTAAACAAATAAGCACAAATAAAATAGCATATATTCTAAAACGATAATAATTTATTCTAATTTAGACATACATATAAGTGTATAAAACACACTTATCAAATACCCCCAATCTAGAATTATTGTTTCGTCCACGAACAATGGAAAATAAACTACAAAAATTGAAGAAATATGAGAACAAATATTTTTGTTGTGTCAACATGTTTACCATATGCCTCCATAGTCCAAACTAATTTAAGCTTTAAGCAAGAATCATGAACACCAATGCAAAATAATTTCTAGTTATATCTTCCAGATTTTTAAGTGTGTGTGTGAATAGCCAATATCAAACGCATACTTATGCAAAAGATATACTCGACATTGTGTGGCTCATTATGCATAATCCAGCCTGAATCCCATGCGGTCAATCTATGATTTCTAATAAAATTCCTTTCAACGCTCATGGATGATCATCACTTTCTGCTTTTTCTCTCGCATCCCGATTTTTTTATCTATGTGGGTTTTAAAAATATTCTTAGCTTTTTCCACACAAGGTAATCAGAATCAGAAATAAGTGTGCACAACAAATCAAAAGAAAGCAGTCCCCAATTCTACAACCTCAACCACCACAGCTCAGTCAACAAAGCTTTTACCATGCAATAATTTTTTTTTTTTTTAATTTTATTGGACGACTTTTTCTTTTAATGTCCCGGTCTTTTACCATCTTTGTACAGAACTTTTCATACTGGCTTTCTATATGACCCCTGTAGCGGGCTTTCAGATTGGCAACTCCCAAACTAGTTAGCTTTAGGGTACCAGGTTCAAAGAACCCCTCAGACGTACTTGCCCGAATCATAAAGGCTTAAACAGAAAAGTTAAAGATGTTATAATGTCTTATGTTTAAGTCCACTCTCCGTACTTGCTTTCTGATTGACCCATGTAGCGAGCTTTAGGTCGATGACTCCCAAGCCAGTTAGCTTTAGGGCACCAGGTTTGAAAGACCCCTCGGACTTACTTACTCGAGTCAAAAAGGCATTTAAAGAGCGGAATAAGACTTTCAGCATTTTTCTGTTTTTATGCTGGAAATGGTTTATACCCGTTGATCAAACTATAATGACTAAAGTGAAAAATCAAGAACCACAGACCTCCAACCCATCAATACACACAAATTCCAATCATTTTACCCCCAAACTTGCCTTTTAGCATGATTGGTTTTAATTTAGGGTTGAGATGTCTAACGATCTAAGTTTAGGGATTTTCAAGTCATTCCTAAGTTTAAATTGCATAAACTTTTCCCCACATGTATTAAACAAAATCCCTCACACAAGCAATTATCCAACGCTGGCTATGTGCGCAATGAATATGAATCTAGCAAAGCATAACTAGTTCAAAAATAAGTTCATGCTTTCATGTTGTCCAATTTTCAAACCTAAGCACAAATTGATTCATACTATATCCTAGGCAATAAACATGTTAACACTTTTTCAATGCCTCTCTCTCTCTTTTTTAATCCCAATAAGAATCAAAGGGTATGCATAGGTTTGGATACATGGGTTGACCCAAAATTTTCATCATATTTAGCACAATTCACAACTCCAATGACTACCCTAAGTCCATTCTCCAATCCTCTTTAATTCAAAAATTACAAGATCATAAGAATTTTTATACTTTCTGGAGAGAGAAAAAGAATTCATACCTTTGATTATTTTGGATGTGAAAATAGCAATGAATTTAGTGCAATGCAATGTTGATGACAAGCATGATAGATGAAAGATCACTCTTGGGGTGATTTTTGGGAGACAAAACAAATTCATGTTGTTTAAAATTGAAAGAATTAAGTGAAGCACTTAAACTGCCGAAGTTGGTATCAGATTAGCCACGCGATCGCCTGGCTGGAGTGCCAGCGATCGCGTGGTTCAAGGTTTTAAAACCTGTTGATTTTTAAATGCAAACTCGCCATCGCTAGAGCCCATATGCCCGCGATAGCTTAGTTCACGGCAGTAATGAAAATTTTTCATATTTTTGATTTTCAAAATCGTGTTTAGTCCCTTAATCACTTCATGATCTATACAAATGATTTTCCAAGTATTAACTTCATGATCTACTAGTGTGTTAAACGTGTGGGATAACAATTAAAAGCCTAGTTTAGTAAAAAAATGCAAAAATAAAAACATACCTAAATATGCAATAATAGACTATTATGCACAAGTGTTCTTAACATGAAACATGTAAAATACTCAAAAACATATCCTACCATGCATATATCTAAAATTTAGCAAATAGACAAATAATTAAAACATAGTAAATAAAAGGGAAGAAAGGCTGGGTTGCCTCCCAACAAGCGCTCCGTTTAAGTCTTAAGCCCGACTTTAGCACATCAACATCATGGAGGCTTGAAAGATGATCTCATAGCCTTTCATATCTTGCAATTTCCAGCCTTGCAGTTCTCCACCCGTTTTCTCACTTTCTTTAATTGCAAAGCCTCGTTTTTAGCCAATTTTTCAGGGATGTTAGACTTTTCTTCCTTTTTGTCCCTTCTTTCATCTTTTACCTTCACAAACTCATATTTTGTGATTGGAAACTCCTCCAACTTAATAACTTGCTTCATCTTCACTTCTGGTTTTTGGACCACCCTATCCACATTGAAGCAACTTTCATTTTGAACCTTAAGTTCCTGTCTTGGCTTGATACTGAAAGTGGCTTGTTCCTTCTCGACCCTAAAAATGATTTCTCCCTTCTCAATGTCAATCAGTGCTCTTCCAGTAGCTAGGAACAGTCTTCCAAATATTAGAGGCATCTAAGTGTCTTCTTCCATATCAAGAATCACAAAGTCAACTGGGAAGAAAAATTTGTCAACCTTTACAATCACATTTTCAACAACACCATATGTGATGAGATTCGAAGCACGGAAGAAACGCTGGAAAGTTCCAAACTCAGGTTGTGGTTGGACAGATGAATCATGACCCGATATTCACGACGCGATGGCTGACGATGCAGAATAAAGAACCACGACTTTCAAAACGCCACAAGGATTTTTCCAATCTCCCTGATAAGTTTCTGGTTTTGAACGCCACAAATATTCTCAAGAAATATTTGATAAGTTCGGTATTTGAACGCCACAAGAAATATTCTTGATAAGTTCGAAAACATAGGAATCCACCTATATCTTTTATTGAATCCTCCATAAAAACTGTTTATATCAAAATCGAAGTCTGAATTACAATGAATGGAAATGAATATAAATAAGTAAAATAACCTAGCCGCTAATTGACTCAAAATAGAATTCTAATTAGACTAAAATTCTAAAATAGGCAAACAAATAATTAAAAACAAAATTTAACCTAAAAATACGCAAAAACCCTAATTTCCGTTTGCATAATTGACTTTCTGTTTTGAAGCCCCAAATGATAGAATTTGACCATAAAATCAGTCGGCTCAAGGGCTATAGCCCATGAGTTTTGCTTAGTGGCCCATTTCTACTCGAAAAACACATATTATGAATCTAATTCTAACATGGTTGACTGGATTGCACTCTTATTTGGCTTGAATATTTAACTTTTCCCGTCAAGCCTACTATGACTCCGATTGTCGAGGGTCCGGAACACATCATACCCTCCTTCTTTAGGATGATTCGTTTCGAATCATAGCTTTGTTCCTATTGTTTCACTTCACCTCTTGGATCAAAAGGAAAATTACTGCTTCCATGCCAGAGGCATTACCAATAGTATCCTGTAACTTGGGTTACATGAATGACTTGAAGTTGAAACACTTTTGGACATTGGTGGTGTTGCCCAAATTTCCATGTACCATTAACCTGCAAGAAAGAATTAAATAGAATGGGGAGGGAAATGTTAGGTTCATGAGGTACAAGGTATGGATCCTTGTATTCATGAATTATCACCGTCAATTCCACCTTTTGAACTACGAGGCCCTTCTCTTCACCTCGTTCTCCTTCTGCAACTTCTTGCTCACCCCCTCTATCTCTTTTCTCTCAAGCTCGGTTACTTCCTCTAACTCAAGATTTTCTAGCTCATCTACGTCTTCAATTTTTTTTCTTTCAAATTCAACCACATCTTCTACCTCCACATTCGTATCATTAATTTCATGCACTCCCTCAATGGTATTCAAATGTGGATCTACCAATTCAACGCTTAAATCTTGAACTTCTACCCCAACTTCCAATTCTTCATAAAAGTTTGGAGTTTTTTTATTTGTTTTTAATTTCAACTCTCCCTCCTTCTTATCAATATCCTTATCCCCACGATGCCTCCTATTACACCACTTTTCACTCTCCTTCCTTACCCTCCGTGAATCTTATAGTGCTTCCTCTAATGTCAACCCATATAGTACGCATGTTTTCCCTTTCTTAAGGAATTGGTATATGTGCATTCTCTTATCATAAACAGCCTCCCTCCTATGTCTCCAAGGTTTTCCCAATAAAATATGATAAGATTTCAATGGCACTACATCACACCATACATCCTCACTATACCTTCCCTGGGTGATAGACACTAGAACTTGTTTGGTTACTTTGAAATTCCCAAACTCCCCCATCCACGTCATCCTATAAGGTTTATAGTGTGGTTCTAGGGGCAATCCTAATTTTTCAACCACGGTGTTACTAACGAAATTAGTAAAACACTTTCCATCAATCTCCAAACTGCACCCCTTATGATCCACATAACATCTAGTTTGGAATAAAAAACCCGGATCATAATCCATTACTTATGTGGCGTTAAAAAAATTCAAGAATGAAAATGATTTAGATATTAAATAGCAAGAATGACTTTTATTGACTTGGAAGGAAATGAATATCAAGAATTTTAAAGAAACTCAAGAAAGTGGTTCTTGAATTTGGAATAACTCTTTTTTTTTTTTTTTTTTTTTTGAATAATGAATTTTCTGAATTAAATAAAAAAATAAAAAATATAATTTTTTTTAATAAATCCGAAAATTCGACACGAACGCAACAAAATAAACGGCACAGGATTTTGATAAGAATTAAATAAAATAAACACTTTTGAATTTCGTTGGAACGATTTTTTGGATTAGAGACTCAACAAACTCAAGAAGAACGCGAAAAAACTGAAAACAAAACACTCAACAAGATATGGATGATTTTTATGGGACTCGATGATAAACATAAAAATCAAACTAGATAGAAAAACCAGAATTCAGAATCCAGCTCTGATACCATATGATGAGATTCGAAGCGCGGAAGAAACTCCGGAAAGTTCCAAACTCATGTTGTGGTTGGACAGATGAATCATGACCCGATATTCACGACGCGATGGCTGACGATGCGGAATAAAGAACCACAACTTTCAAAACGCCACAAGGATTTGTCCAATCTCCCTGATAAGTTTCTGGTTTTGAATGCCACAAATATTCTCAAGAAATATTTGATAAGTTCGATATTTGAACGCCACAAGAAATATTCTTGATAAGTTCTAAAACATAGGAATCCACCTATATCTTTTATTGAACCCTCAATAAAAACTGTTTATATCAAAATCGAAGTCTGAATTACAATGAATGGAAAGGAATATAAATAAGTAAAATAACCTAGCCGCTAATTGACTCAAAATAGAATTCTAATTAAACTAAAATTCTAAAATAGGCAAATAAATAATTAAAAACAAAATTTAACCTAAAAATACGCAAAAACCCTAATTTCCTTTTGCATAATTGACTTGTTGTTTTGAAGCCCCAAATGATAGAATTTGACCATAAAATCAGTCGGCTCAAGGCTTTGGCCCATGAGTTTTGCTTAGTGGCCCATTTATACTCGAAAAACACATATTATGCATCTAATTCCAACATGGTTGACTGGATTGCACTTTTATTTAGCTTGAATATTTAACTTTTTCCGTCAAGCCTGCTATGACTCCGATTGTCGAGGGTCTGGAACACATCAATATGGGTACTGAATGGATCTATTGGCCAGCTTTAGTGTGATATTGGTTTGTTTAGGCTCCCCTAACTCAAGTTTCCTGTACACATATAGAGGCATTAAATTAACACTGGCTCCTAGATCACACAAAACATTATCAAAACTGAAATTACCAATAATGCAAAGGATAGAGAAACTCCCTGGATCGCTCAATTTTTGAAGTAATTTCTTTTGAAGTATGGCGCTGCACTCCTCACTCAGTGCTACTGTCTCAAAATCAACCAACTTTCTTTTGTTTGACAGCATTTCCTTCATGAACTTTATGTAGAGGGGCATTTGAGCTAATGCTTCAGCGAAAGGGATGTTTATATGTAATTTCTTGAAAATATCCAAAAATTTCACAAATTGCTGCTCCAGATTTTGCTTTCTCAGCCTTTGTGGGTATGGAACTGGAGGCACATAAGCTTTAACTGGCGGTCTAACTCGAACTTCTTCTTCAACCTTTTCTTCAATTTCAGGGGTCAACCCATGTTCTTTTTCTCTTTTCTGCTCTTCCACCACATTTTTCTTTTGGCTCTTATGCTTTTCATATTCCTCTACAGTCACTTCAGATAGCTAAACCCCACTCCTCGTTGTTATTGCATTAACATGCTCACGATGGTTCATTTCGGTGTTGCTTGGTAACTGTCCAGGCTGTCTTGTTGAACTGCTAGCTGCCAGCTCTCCCATTTGTCTCTTCAAATTCTTAATCTCAGCTGCTTGATTCATAATTTCACCATTCTGACTCTTAACTAGCTGGATTAACATCTCCATGTTTTCTGCCATGGTTTTATGAGATTGTTGTTTCTGCTGTTGTTGAAAACCAGGCGAACGCTGAATATTCTGATTATTAGACCAGGAGAAGTTGGGATGGTTCTTCCATTCTGGATTGTAGGTTTGTGAATAAGGACCACCATGTTGCCTGTTGCCCACGAAATTGACTTGTTCTGGATTTGATTGACTATGTTGCATGGGACAGAAATTAACAGTGTGATTTTCAAAACAAAAATCACATAGCGCTGTTTGAACTGAAATGACTGTCTGCACACCCATACTGTCAATTTTCTTCGTCAACGCATCCAATTTAGCATTTAATGATGTAATCTCATTAACGGCAATTACTCCCCCGGACTTAGGTGCAGACCTCTCTGAATACCATTGGTAATTGTTTGAAGCCATCATCTCGAAAATCTCAGAAGCTTCTTCATAAGTCATATCATTTACTGAAGCCCCAGCTACTGAGTCTGCGTGCTTCTTATTTTCATTTGTCAACCCATTATAGAATGTCTGGACTAAGATCCAATCAGCTATTCCATGGGTAGGACACTGTCTGATGAGCTCGTTGAACCTTTCCCAAGCCTCAAAAATTGATTCCCCAGGCTGTTGACTGAATGATAAAATCTCACGCCTTAGCTTTGACATGCGGCCAGGTGGGAAAGATTTATCTACAAATTTCTGGCTCATAACTTCAAAAGTGGTGATTGTGTGTAGGGGCAAAGAGTAAAACCAGGCTTTTGCTTTGTCCGCCAAAGAGAATGAGAATAGCTTTAATTTCACAGCGTCATCTGAAACTCCATTCATGCTTTGCATATCACATAGTTCCAAAAATGTCCGAAGATGCGCATGAGGATCTTCAGATGGCAATCCATGAATAATGCACGAATTTTGGATCAAGGATATCAAGGAAGTCTTGATCTCAAAATTATTAGCTTAGATGGCAGGAGGTACAATGCAAGTTCCAATGTTCCCCACAGGAGGAACCATGTAGTCTCGCAAAACACTTCTTCCATGATTTTGTTGCTGTCCATTCACAGCCGCTGGCAGATTTTATTGATTTCCCTAATTATCCTGAATTAAGTCATCTGCCATGGCTAAGTCTGTTTGTTGATTCGCTTCCAACTGTTGTCTACGCCTCTGTCGAAAGGTGCGTTCAATTTCCGTATCAAAAGGAAGCAAATCAAATGACTTAGTCCTTCTTAACATAAATTAAAGAAAACAAAAATTAAAAGCAAAAACTGAAAATTAATATAAGAATAAAAATAAAAATAAGAAAAATAAAGTTCAAAGTAAAATAAGAACTAATGGGTATCGATATTAATTAACAGTCCCTGGAAACGGCGCCAAAAACTTGTTCACTTATATCTCGCTATGCGAAATATCCCCGCAAGTGTACGGGTCATGAAGAGTAGTTAAAATGGACCTAAGAGTCCGGATTATCGTTCCCACGAGGACTGTTTACTAAGTACCGAAATATTTTAGTTCTATACCTTATTTGAACAGACAAAGAGAAATTTTGATTGTGAACTAAAACTAAGAAATTAAACATAAGAATTAAATTAACGAGCTTGTTTTTGTTTTAAAAACGATTGTAAAGTAGTTGGGATTCACGAGTTTACCTAGTCAATTAAATCAATTCCAATTCCATGTTCTATTTCCTAAATATGTGTTCGACCGAATTCACTAATTTAAATTGAGATTCCTCTCTCGAGTTTAAATCAATCCTACCTAAATAAGTCAACCTTGTATCTCTACATCGTGTCCGAATATTCCTTATCTAGATGCATTACACACAAGAATTCACATACGACCGCAATAATTACAAGAGTATATCTCTATATCTCGTTCAATTACCGGATTTATTACCTAGATCTATGTTATTAACTCACCTCTCGGATTATGAAAATAACACATAAAATCATGAATAAGTGGCCAGTTCATTCACGCATTAAACGCAATAATAAATCAACACATGCATTAAAGCGTTAAAACAAGGAATATGGAATGAAAATAATTAATTAGGCTACATCGTTCATCCCAACATCAAATTTAGCTACACATCATATTTAAATAGCAAAAATAAAATATAATAACGTTCATTGAAAATAACAACGAAGAATGGAAAGATTGCACCAATTATCAATTCTTCAAATATCTTCAATTCATGCCCCTCTGCGATGCTTGAATCTCCAAGAATTTGAATTAAAATCTCTGTTATGGCTTGTTCTATGGAGAGGCAAAGGTCCTATTTTCGAGCCTCATGTGTTGTATATATAGGTTTTGGAGAAACCTAGGTCAAGAAAGAGAGAATTCAGTTGAAAATCGCGAGAAAAAGCCCACAGTCGGTCCAGCCAGATAAGCACGCGATCGCGTGGCTTCAACCCTAGCGATCGCGTGAACTTCGTTAAAACTCTCGGGTTACAATTTTGTATCTTCTCGTGATCGCTTGGTACATATCCAGCGATCGTGACTTCATCTTTCTTTCGGCTGTGTAAGTTGGTCCCTGACTTTTAATTGCACCTTTAATCCTCAACTTCCAATTATTGCAATTTAGTCTCCAAACTTTATCTTCTTCTCAAATTGCCCATTCAAGCACTAAATTCATTCAATTAGGTCATCCAACCTCTGATTCGTTCATTTTGGCACATTGCATCTTTCTGGTTGACGTCACAAACTTATCAATTGCTCGTTTTAGCTCCAATCAACACCCAATTATGCATTTTTCTTTTCAATTACTTCATTCTTCATCTTTTGGGATATTTTCTGCAAAGTAAACAAATAAGCACAAATTAAATAGTATATATTCTAAAACGATAATAATTTATTCTAATTTAGACATACATATAAGTGTATAAAACACACTTATCAGAAGTTGCTACGGATGTGGCAAGGAAGGGCTTCAGATTAGGGATGCACACCTGTTCGCTCCGCAAGTGCACGGGTCGCGCAATTAATAATGTGGACGTGAGTTCAAGTATCGATCCCACGTGGATTGTTGTAAATTGTATTTTAGACTACTACCTTAATCGGAACTAAAAAGACTTTGATTGAGTTGGAATTTTTGTTTTTGAAAATTAAAATAAAGATTAAAATAAAAAATTGACAAATTTGATTTTAAAACTTATGAAAATAAATGCGTTAGAATTATGAATTCATTTTGACCCTATCATCCATATTTTAACCAAATTATTTAAATACAATTCACGGGTTTTGAATTTCCATGTTCCAAATGTAGTTAAAACTCCATTTCGGACAAGCATTAACACCTATTCCTACGCACGACCCAACTATATTTCTATGTTGAATCCGAATGTGTAAGAAAACATTAAAAGATTTGTGAATACTATAGCAGAAAACACAAAGCATAGATGTATATTTCTATCCCTTATCGGACTTTGTGGCAATTGAAACAGGTCTAATGAAATCCTAATCTTTCGAACGTAAGAAATCACAACCTAAAATCATACAACTAGTGATCAAGTAATTGCATGATAGAAGAAGCATAATTCAATTGCTCAAAATCATGAATTGCATGAATTAAATAATAGATTAAAATATGGAGTCAAGAAATCAAAATTTCATCACAATTAACCTAGCCTAGAAACATAATAGAAAATAAATAACAAGAGATATGAAAAGATGTAACCCAATTCATCTCCTTGCAATTGTATCTTCAATCTTGATCTTGGCGTGATTTGGATCCCTCGGCACTTGACAGCGTTTTGGCATGAATTGAGCAAGTTGGGAACCCCCAATTTCTTGCCCCAAGTCTAGTATATATAGATTCTCCCAAAGCCTAGGTCAAAATAAGAGAAATTCGCTGAATATCGTGCAAAAAATCCAACTGCGGCCCAGAATATAACCATGCCATCGCATGGTACAAATCCATGCGATCTCGCAGGCATCTGGAAAATCATTCTGACCATTTTTGAACAGGTCATGCGATCGGGCTGTTATAATTCCATGCGATCGCATGGTTATCCGGCTAGAGTGCAATTTTCATCTTTTGAAGTGGTTTAAGTTGGTCCTCATGATTTTATTGCACATTAGGTCCTTCAACTTCTGATTGTTGCAATTTAGTCCCCGAACTTCTGATTTCTTCCGAATTTGGATTCTTCTTCTAGTATTCTTGCAATTGAGCCCTTGATTTACTTCATCAACTCTTGATTTGCATACTTTTACAATTTTATCATCCAATTGCTTGATTTGAGCTTCAGTTTCATTATTTTCTCGACTTTGAGGTTATTCCTGAAATACAAACAAATAACAAAGAAATAAATAGCAAATATTCTTGAATAAACAATTAAAATCCTACTTTTAGGATAGAAATAAGTGTATAAAATACACTTATCAACACCCCCCAAATTAGAACTGTTGTTCGTCCTCAAACAAAATAAAACTAAACTATAACTGCAAATAAAATAAATAATTTTTTTTTTGTTTCTGTAAACTTATTTACCATGCGCTTCAACAATTCAATTGACGATTCACTTTAGAGAAGAAATATGAATAACAAAAATTATTTTTATTCATCCGATACTCAACTTCATTGTTTGTGTGTGTGAATAGCCAAAAATCGAATGCAAACCCATGTAAAAATATATTTGACACTGTGTGACTAGTCATGCAGAAATAAGCCCGAATCTCATGTGGTCAACAATGATTTTCTTTTTATTTTTCTTACCCTCTCATGGATGATCACAACCTTATTGCTTTTCTCTCATATCCTGAGGCCTTTCCTATTGATGGGATTTCTAAACATGTATAAATTACATTTTTTCACAAAAGGCAGTTAGGATTAGGCAAGTATGCACGATAGACCAAGAATAATTGATGCGTGTCGTGATGTACCAAAATAATAAATAAATTCCTTGTTCACTATTACTAAGAATGTAGCAATGGAAGCAAGGGTCAATCCCACAAGGAACGGGAACTAACTTAGTGTCATGTCAATTAGAATCGTAAAGGGGGGGTTTTGTTTTGAGTTGTTTGTAAATGATTTAACTAATGAAATAAAGCAATTAAAATGATTGGAATAAATATCAAATGTTGACGAGTCCTAGTTCTCAGGTTCAGTTGTATTTCATCACAATGTTATCACTTTCCAAGTAACGCGGGTTCAATTTCTTCTTTGATTTATCACCCGTAAAAAGTTAATAAGCTCTAACTATTCCTATCCTCCCTTAGTTGCATTTAATTAGAATAATCTCTCTAATCAAACATTAGCCATTGAATAACCTAAAACAAGCTCTTTAGATTTAAGACAACAACTATATAGTGGTTGAGAAGAATTAGGGTGAATTAGATTATCAATCACACAAGCTCGTGACAATTAACCTAAGTTGGAATTCTCTATGGAAATATTAAATTTCCACTTGCTACTATGATTTGAACAAAAAGACGATTACGGATCCAATAATTCAAAATAGCAAATCTCAATACAACAAGTTAAATGATAAGGCCTTAATAAAATAAAGAATTGCATTGATTGAATTTAAAACGCATAAAAATCCAACAAATCAAAGTGAAGAATTTAGAACTACGTTACTAGTTTGGAAAAGCAATAAACAAATTGATATGAAATACAACTTCCCCTTCGAACTAGGTATGGAAGCTTAGCCGAGCATAGTCATGAAGAATTCCGGAATTTTTCTCTCTTGAATCACCCTCTCGAGTCGCTTAATTTCTCTTCCAATCCTTCAAGCGAGCCGCTCCTCTTTCAATAATTATTTCATGCTTTTCTTGTCATGAAATTCCCTTTTTATAGCCTCAATTTCGTGCCCTAGCTTTGGGCTCAAGAAATCCCAAAATTATGGAAAGATTTAAAATATGGAAATTTTTGACTGGGAAGTTACGACCATGACATTTATTTTATGGCCGTGAATGAGTTTCTGCATATTTCTCAAAATTTGAAGTTACGGCCGTGACATTCTCCTTTACGGCCGTAATTGTATTTCTGCAATTTTTTCCTTTAGAAGGTTACGGCCGTGACATACCCATTCACTACCGTAATTGTGTCTCTGCATATTTCTTAACATGATTAACACTCTTACGACTGTAACACGTGTTACCTTACGACCGTGACTTTATTTGCACCTAAGTCCCCAAACTTCAGTTTTGAGTGCATTTTGGTCCTTTTTTCTTCTTTTCTCTTCTTTTATGATCCTATACAATATAAAACATAAAATGCATTAATAATACTTAGATAGAATCACATTATGGCCTATTCAAGGATATAAGTGTATAAAATAAACATTAATATAACACTTATCAAATCCCCCCACTTGAACCATTGTTCGTCCTCGAGCAATGATTTTCAAAGAAAAGAATAGGATTCAAACAATAGATGACAATTTAGAGAATTGAGGTTGCAACCCACTTTTCTTTAGCAAAAATGTTCCATTGCACGATCGGATTGTGTTAGTGTGTGTTAGAGATGCAACGCCCCTTTATTTCCCATCCCAATCATGGCTCAATATGTGTTATTTCCTTTCACCTCTCGTGTTCACTCACCTCCCAACTATTTATGAGTGACTACAAGGAAAATAGTTTCGTCCAACTCCAGAGGAAATCAGTCGCGTAAACCGAGTTGTTCATGATGTGAATTCAGTCAACATAGTATCCCCGACCACATTTATAGCACAAACCCTAGACCAAGCAATTCAAACCACTCATAAGTATATGTAATGTGTTTTAACACCCTCAAAAGATATTTCTCTCTTCGCACAAAGTGTATAAGGGTTAGAATTTTCGTTCAGCTCTCTGCATGGATAAGTCAGTACCACAGATTGCCTAACTGTCATAACCGGAGCCAACAATAACACAAGTGCAAAGCGAAGGTCTTTATTTGGTTGTAATGGGGCTTCAGATCAGATAGGATAAAAGGATATATTTAGGCTGAGTCGAGAAGAATTTTGCAAGCTGAGTCATTTTCATTCCATTTTTCTTTTATTTGGAGGACTTTTTCTTTTAATGTCCTTATCTTTTACCATCTTTGTGCAATACTTTTCATACTTACTTTCTATATGACCCCTGTAGAGAACTTTAGGTCGACAGCTCCTAACTCAGTTGAGCTTAGGGTACCAGGTTCAGAGAACCACTCAGACTTAATTACCCGAGTCATAAAGGCTTAAACAGAAAAGTTAAAGATGTTTTTGTGTCTTATGTGTAAGTCCACTCTTCGTACTTTCTTTCGAGTTGATCCCTGTAACGAGCTTTAGGTCGGTAGCTCGCAACTCAGTTGAGTTTAGGGTACCAGGTTCAGAGAACCCTTCAAACTTAATTAGTCGAGTAAAAAAGGCATTTGAAGAGCAGAATAAGACCTTCAGCATTTTTTTGTTTTTATGCTGGTTATTATGGTTTATACATGTTGATCAAACCCCCTTACATTAAAGATGCAAAAATTAAAAACTTCAGATGTTCAATCCATCAATGCATACTCATACTAACTTTCCTACCCCCAAACCGCGTTCTACAATTCAGGTCGGAATCTAATTTTCTTAAGGTTTGGGATTTTTCAGTTAGTTCTATGTTCAAAGTGCACAAGTTTACCCCATAAGTATCAAGCATCTTCCTACACGAGTCATTATTCGAAAGTGGCTATGTGCTCAAATTTGATGAAAGTCTTACATGGATGAATGTTAAGAAAAATTTTAGTGCACATGTTGCCCAATTTTCTAACTAAAACACAAAAAGTCAATTCAAATCATGTCATAAGTAATAAATAAATCAACAAAAAAGAATTTCAAATTTTTCACTTTTTATGTTTTTTTTAAATTTCGAGTTTTTATGAATTTTCTACCCAATATCAAATGAATGTGTATATGAAAGCACATGAATAAGATTCCCACCCCCAAACTAGAAATATGCATTGTCCTCAATGTATTCAAAATGAATAAAGAAAATAAACATAAAATAACAAATATGGTTAATGTACTTTCCGGGTTTGGAGAGTTGGTGTTCCCATTTTTGAAGCTTGGAATTCAAAGTTTGTTGGAAGAGATAACCCGTTCCTAGCTTTCCCATGTTTGGTCCAAGGTATTTTCTCCTCATGTTTCATGCAAAAGAACAATAAATAACATTAGAATGTATAAGAATTGCTTGAAAACTAAAACAATTCAACTCAACACACCCAAACTAGGACTTAGAAAAATTTTGAAATTTTTGAAAAATGGTCGACCACTGACTTTCAGCCCTTGACATCGCCTCTAAAAAGTAAAAATTTCCAGAGACATGTCATAGGAATATGAAAGTATATAACTTGGTCTACAACATATCAGAAATTCAGCAAATTTGAAGTTTATATAAGTGATGAAAAGATGTGACAAAGTAGGTGACATGAAGCTGTAATTGGTGCAGTGGTACTATGATGCCTTGCAACGAGATGCTTCAAGTTGAATTCTATGCATTAAATCAGTGTAAACAATGATTGAATGATGCACAAATGATGTATAACATGTAGTGAAGGTGATTATCCAAAAAGAATTGCAAAAACTCCACAAAATACTCATTGTGACATTAAATCAAGCATCTTGCATGCATGTTAAGGAATCAACGAAAATCATAGAGTTGGAGACTTGAATCAAACCAAAATTTTGTACCTACTAAACATAATTCAATGTCTCCAAGTTTTAGCCTAAGCACATCACCACCAATCCACAATATTCAATTTTCACAAAAATTTGAAGAACACAAGAATTATGTACAATCTTGGAAATTGGTGAAAAATTATTACCTTTGGATGACTTTGATGCAATGCAAGGTATGAATTTACGATAAAATGATGTGCAAACTTGGGGGAATAGTTGGGGACTCAATGTTGGGCGATTTGGAGGAAAAAACGGGTTTGAAGTGGTTAAAATGAAAGAAAATGTATATATAATAAAACTGTCGGAATGCTACAGGGAACTACCGTGCGCCCGCACGGCTTTGATATCATGCGACCGCACGATGTTAATGACTAGCAACCTATGCATTTTCCATATTTCAGTTTTGAACCCTATTTTCGACCCCTAAATGCCTTCTAATGCTTGCAACTAACCTCCACACTATATGCTCATGTCCTAAGCTAGGTGATCAAGTGGAAGATTGTGATAAAAAACAACAAAACAAATAAAAAGAAACAACTAAATCCTAAAATGCTAAAACATGCAAAAATAGATGCAATGAAGTTTCCAATGCTACTAACATGTCAAAATGTGAATTCTAAGCATGCAAGTGATCCTAAAATGCAATGTATAGCATCCAACAAATAAATATGCAATGACTATTGAAGATGCTAAAACATGCAAAATAGAATACTAGAATTTCTTAGAACACACAGCAACTAAATGTATGCATTTTAAACATCCTAGTGCTCCTAAATGAAATGTCAAGCAACTAAACAACTATAAAGGAAATAACTAACTTAAAAACTATAATAACACAACTAAAGAAAAATGAGTTTGAAAAGTTGGGTTGCCTCCCAACAAGCGCTTCATTTAAAGTCTAGAGCAAGACTTTTTTTATTTTTGGAAATTTCTCAAGGCGGCTTTAGATTGGATGGTGTAGCCTCATCATCTGCCCTTACCTTGTATTCATACCTCTCCCAGCATCTAATGGCCATTTCTACATCAATCCTGGAACAGTTTTCAAGTTGTGGATCCTGGGTGTTGAACTGCATCATTGTGAAGGTCACTTCTTGATTTTCAGCACAAACCACTACATCTCCCTTCTCTACATCAATTAGTGCTCGTGCAGTGACTAGGAATGGTCTTCCAAGTATTAGGGGAACCTTTTCATCTTCCTCCATGTCTAAGATGACAAAATCAATCAACTGGAAATATGAACTTGTGAGTTTTAATTAGCACGTCTTCCACAACTCCTTAAGGGTAACAAATTGATCTATCTACCAATTGTAAGATGATATTGCTACCCTTCGGTTCACCTAATCCCAACTTCTTGTACACAAACAAGGGCATCAGATTTATACTTGTACCTAGGTCACATAAAACCTTGTTGAATTTTAAATCACCTATAATGCAAGGTATCCTGGTCTTTGAGCTTAGGGGGCAGCTTGTTTTGCAGGATTGCGCTGCATTCTTCATTTAAAGTGACCTCGTCAAGTTCTTTAAGCTTTTTCTTGCTAGGCACCATCTTCTTTAACAGCTTGGGATAACTTGGGATCTGTGTGATGGCTTCCAAGAAAGAAATATTTATGTGCAGTTTTCGAAGCATATTCACAAACTTGCTAAACTGCTTATCCTCTCTTGTTTTCGTCCGCCTTTGTGGAAGTGGAATAGGAGACATATGAGACTCAATTGTTGATTTCACCTTATGGCTATCATCCTTCTCAGCCATTTTCTCACTACTTTCCACCATTTGTTTGGGAACTTCAGCTGGCTTTTTTACTTCAATTTCTGGAAGCTTCACACCACTACGTGTAGTGATTGTATTTATCTCATTTTGTACTACACTTATAGTCATAAGCTGTTCCTTTGGGTTTACCTCAGTGATTGCGTGTAATGTATCCGGGGCTCTTGTTGTGATCAACTGTGCTATATGCCCTACTTGGTGTTCCAGGTTTTTGATTGATGCCTGCTGATTTTGGAATATGGTTCAGTTTTTCTCATAAATTGATTTGTTTTAGCCATGAATTGTTCTCTTCTCTCCAAAAATTTACCAATTAGCTCTTCTAATGCAGGCTTCTTTTCCTCAGTGTTAAATTGGGGTGCAATGTGTCCATTTGAGTGATCTTTCCAAGAAAAATTAGGATGATTGCGCCAACCTGGGTTATAGGTATTTGAGTATGGGTTATTCTGGTGTTGACCCCCTTGTACATAGTCAACTTGCTCCACTGGACAAGCCAGAATAGGAAAATCTGTAGTGGCGTGGTTTGCACCACACTCTTCACAAGTCACTTGAGCACTTTTAGAGGAATGAATCGCCAGTGATATGCCCTCCACTTTCTCAACCAAGGAGTCAATCTTTGGTGATATGGCAGTTAAGCATCCACTTCATAGACTCCAGATGTCTTCTTTGGAACCACCCTGTCTGATCCCCACATGGCATTAGTGTTTATTATCCTCTCGAAGAGCTCCAATGCCTGTCCAATGGTCTTTGTTCCCAAAGCACAATTTGATGAGGAGTCAACCATGTTTTTAAAATGTGGAAGTAATCCTTCATAGAAAAACTTCACTTGATCACCTCTGGCAATCCCATGGTTTGGACATTTCCTCAGCATGCTCTTAAATCTGTTACACGCATCATCAAAAGATTCAGCATCATGCTGTTGGAACATAGTGATGTCATGTCTCAGTTTGGCAACCTTTGATGGAGGCATGAATTTAGTGCAAAACTTTTGAACCAAGTCATTTCAGGGGGTTATACTAGCAGCGGGGCGAGAATCTAACCAGTGAACAACTCTATCTTTTAGAGTGTAAGGGAATAACCTGAGTCTGATAGCATCATCAGACACACCCCTAATATTGAAAGTGTTGGCACATGTCTAAAAATTTAGAAACATGTGTGTGTGGGTTTTCATCTGGTCTCCCATGGAATTGTTGTCCATTTTGGAACAAACTGATGACATTGGTTTTAAGTTGGAAGTTTGCCTGCCCAAATGGTGGATAGACTATGCTGGATTGACTTTGAACCACCTGAGGTGTCATAAAGTCACCGACCAGCATGTCATCTTCATTTATTGGATCAGCAGGGGGTAGAAGATTGTTGTTGTTTGCCATTTGATTTTTGATTTTTTGATTTTTTGATTTATCTAGTTCTCTAATCTTTCTTAATTTACGGTGTAACGTACGTTCTATTTCCAGGCCAACTTCGAAAAGATTTTCGTTTTTCAAATGTAACATACACAACTAAAAGAAAAGTAAAGAAACTAGTAACTAACCTAAAATTAAAAATAAAAATCCTAAGATAAAAATAAAACAAGTAAAAATTCCAAAATAGTGAAAATAATCTAAAAATCAATTTAAACTACAATCCCCGTCAACGGCGCCAAAAACTTGTTTGCTCCGCAAGTGCACGAGTCGAGCAAGTAATAAAGTGGACGTGAGTCTAAGCATCAATCCCACAGAGATTATTGTAAATTGTATTTTAGACTACTACCTTAATCAGAACTAAAAAGACTTTGATTGAGTTGGAATTTTTGTTTTTGAAAATTAAAATAAAGATTAAACTAAAAAAATTGACAAATCTGATTTTAAAACTTATGAAAATAAATGCGTTAGAATTATGAATCCATTTTGACGCTACCATCCATATCTTAACCAAATTATTTAAATAAAATTCACGGGTTTTGAATTTCCATATTCCAAATGTAGTTAAAACTCCCTTTCGAACAAGCATTAACACATATTCCTACACACGACCCAACTATATTTCTATGTTGAATATGAATGTGTAAGAAAGCATTAAAAGATTTGTGAATACTATAGCAGAAAATACAAAGTATAGGGGTATATTTCTATCCCCTATCGGACTTTGTGGCAATTGAAACAAGTCTAATGAAATCCTAATCTTTCGAACTTAAGAAATCACATCCTAAAATCATACAACTAGTGATCAAATAATTGCATGATAGAAAAAGCATAATTCAATTGCTCAAAACCATGAATTACATAAATTAAATAATAGATTAAAATATGGAGTCAAGAAATCAAAACTCCATCACAATTTCAACACAATTAACATAGCCTAGAAACATAATAGAAAATAAGTAACAAGAGATTTGAAAAGATGTAACCCAATTCATCTCCTTGCAATTGTATCTTCAATCTTGATTTTGGCATGGTTTGGACCCCTCGGCACTTTGACAGCGTTTGGGAATGAATTGAGCAAGTTGGGAACCCCCAATTTCGTGCCCCAAGTCTAGTATATATAGATTCTCCCAAAGCCTAGGTCAAAATAAGAGAAATCCCCTGAAAATCACGCAAAAAGCCCAACTGCGGCCCAAAATATAACCATGCCATCGCATGGTACAAATCCATACGATCACGCAGGCATCCGGAAAACCATTCTGACCATTTTTGAACAGGTCATGCGATCGCGCCGTTATAATTCCATGTGATCGCATGGTTATCCGGCTAGAGTTCAATTGTCATCTTTTGAAGTGGTTTAAGTTGGTCCTCATGGTTTTCTTGCACATCAGATCCTTCAACTTCTGATTGTTGCAATTTAGTCCCCAAACTTCTGATTTCTTCCGAATTTGGATTCTTCTTCGAGTATTCTTGAAACTGAGCCCTTGACTTACTTCATCAACTCTTGATTTGGATACTTTGACACTTTTATCATCCAATTGCTTGATTTGAGCTTCAATTTCATTGTTTTCTCGACTTTGGGGTTATACTTGAAATACAAATAAATAACAACGAAATAAATAGCAAATATTCTTGAACAAGCAATTAAAATCCTACTTTTAGGATATAAATAAGTGTATAAAATACACTTATCACCGTCTAATAAAGTAAAAGATCAACAAAAACTTAATGCTCCAGGAGGACGGGTGTTTGCAATGGCGTGTCCCGATATGATGATGATGATGATGATGATGATGATGATGATGATGCTAACGTCATTGCAGGTACAACTTACTTCCTAAATAAGCCAGCCTATACATTGTTTGATTCAGGAGCTACTAACTCATTTATCCCTTTGAACTTCCTACGTGATATAACTATGAAATTGATTTTTACGACATTAAACCATGATATCATTATTCCATCTGGAGCCACTCATTGTGCAGAAATTTGTATCCCAATGTGTCTATACGCATAAGAAATGTTGATTTCTTTGTGACCTCATTGCATTTAATTTTTGTGATTTTGATATAATTCTTGGTATGTATTGGCTATCTAATCATGTAGTTGTAATTGATTGTAAGAAGAAAATCCTAAAATTTCCTGAAGAAGAATAAATTTCATTTCCATTACCCGAGAAAACCTAAAAAATAATAATCTCAACCACCAAAACTACTAAACTCATAAATCAAGGACACTTGAGATTCCAGGTGCCTCCATCAAATAGATACCACGAACCCTGTAACAATTTCTTCTTTACCTATTGTACAAGAATTTTGGGAAGTATTTCCTGATGAACTTTCGGAATCACCACCTAATCGAGAAATTGAATTTGGTATTGATTTAATCCCTGGTATCTGAACTTTATCCAAAACCCCATATAGAATGGCCTTATCAAATTTAAAAGAATTGAGGATTCAATTAGATGATTTATTAAGTTGAGGATTTATTCGACAAAATACATCCCCATAAGATGCCTCAGTACTCTATGTAAAGAAGAATGATGGATCAATGCAACTTTACATTGATTACCGTGAAAAATAAAGTTACTGTTAATAATAGTATAGTCTTCAACGAATCGATGACCTCTTAGATAAACTTCAAGGCTCTATAGTTTTTTTAAAAAAAATTGATCCTTGCTTGAGATATCACCAGTTGAAGATCCGAGAAGAAGACATTCTGAAATCTACTTTCATTACTTGTTATGGACATTTCTATTTTCTGGTAATGGCATTCGGATTAACAAATGCACCACCCATGTTTATGAATTTGCTGAATCGAGTATTAAGAGATGAACTGGAAAAATTTATCATAGTTTTTATTGATGGCATACTATTCGAAGTCTCAAAATGAACACGAAAAATACCTCTGTATAATCCTTCAGATATTAACTGGGAAACAACTTTACACCAAATTTTTGAAGTTGGAATTTTGGCTGAAAAGAGTTACCTTCTTAGGACATGTTGTAGATAAAGATGGGATATCAGTAGACCCCAGTAAGATTAAAGCAGTATTGAATTGGTCTCAACCTACTACTCCTAAAAAAACCAAAAATTTCCTTGGCCTAGCTGAATATTATCGTCGATTTGCTCAAGACTTTTCCAAAATTACAACTCCATGTACCAAATTGACTCATAAGAATATGTCGTTTAAATGGACACAAAAGTGTGAGAAATTTTTTCAAGAACTTAAAAGACCCCTAAAAATCACTCCTATATTGACTATACCTCACGGAAGTGATATATTCACTATCTATAGTGATGCGTCTAAGAATGGATTAGGATGCGTTTTGATGCTGAATGGGAAGGTAATTTCCTAGCCATTATCTTTGCTTCAATGAGCTGGCAAAATTACTTGTACAGTGAAAATGTGAGATTTTCTGTAACGCCCCGAGTTTCGTGAAACCGGGGACGCCACTTCTTTGTTCAAAGCTAACTTTGTTGCGAAAATAATTTAATTCTAAACATCACATTTATCATTTGAACCAACATTTTTGCGAAAGAACTGAATTTTAAACATCACATTTATCATTTGAAAATCTTAATGGTAACTCGAATAAATTTATTTAAACAATTCATGAAATTCTAAATCTCGACACAATGAAATAATAGGGTTCAATAAAGGTCACTTAGAAAAAATAACTTAAATTAATGATTTGCCATCACTGGCTTTTCACTCGCCAGCGTCTCCAAAATCTTCGAAAGTGGTTAAAATAACGGGGTGAGCATTTCAAAAAAAAAAAAAAAACTCAATAGACTCGACGCCAATAATTAATTTATAAGATAAATGAACATGTAATTATGCAAATAATACAGTGACATTCTATGATTCTCATCATAAGTATCACATAGTGAGTGCAAATGAACATATTCTCGTCTCATGTAATAAAGCATATAAGTTATGACGTGCATAACAACATAAATTTCTCAGTTTAACTCATTAGAGATATTTTCATCTTGTCTCATGCAATTAAACATATAAATCACATAAATTCATAGAAAACGTGCAATTATAATTTAAACTAATTAGTACGTCAGTTTTTTTAATTCACCAAATACTTCATCTAACCAAAAGAAAAATTAAATTAATTTAGTACTTTGAAAATTGAAGAATTAAAGTGATAAAATAAAATTTAGGGACTAAATTGAAATTTTAAAGAAAGTTGGGATTTAAAAGTTTTGGGCTGAAATAAACTTTTTCAGAAATCAATGGTTGACTAGAAACATTTTTTTTTAAAACTCAGTTGGGTCTGGCTAGCACGTTTTAAAAACTGAAGGACTGAAATAAACACCTTTTAAAGTTTGGGGCTAAAAAGGAAATAAAAAAATCAAAATCAAAATCTCTCTCTCTCTCTCTCTCTCTCTCTCTCTCTCTATCTAATCGGGTATAGAGAGTGAAGAGAGGAGAGAGGAGGCGACGGGGCTTCGCCCCTTTCGGTCCAAGGCTGTCGGTGGTCGTGTTGCCATCTCGAGTATGTGACCAGGGTAGCGTGGGTATGTGGAAGGGAGAAGATATTTGGGGTGGTTATACGAGATTCGAGGCTTGGGGTCAAACTCGAAGCTGCGATCGATGGTTGAGGTAAGGTATTTGGGTTGTGTTTATTCTTGGTTTTGGGTTTTAATTTGAGTCTAAATCGGGGATTTTTTGGAAGAAAGGTGAGGCGGCCAGTTCCGGTCGTGGGGTCTAGGTGGCGGTGTGGTTTCGATGCAGTGGTGATGATTGTGCATTGTGTGATGGTGGAACGACGAAGGGGTTACAGACGGTGGTTGTAGTGGTGATGTTGTTTACGGTTTGAGAGGGTAGGGGGTGGTTTTTGGTGTGTTGGTGGTGTTGTGACTTTGCAGTCGGCAATTGGGCTTTGATTGGGGCCTTGCGAAGTAGTGTCGAAGGGCATTCGAAATTGGTGGTGATGTTATGGAATTGGGCGGTGGTGGTGTTGGTGGTATTGAGTCCGACTATGTTTTGAAGAGTTGAGACAGACAGTGGTTGCCAGTTATGGGAGGTTTAGCAGTGACTATAAGATGATGTTTTTGAGTTTGGTTTCACGTGTTGATTGGGTGCTTGCAGTTGAATGGGTGTGAACGGTGATGGGCAAGGGGAAGATTCATACCAACAAGTTGGAGTTGCTGGAACAATTTTGTGGGTCGTGAGCTATGAGGGGAAAAAAGGAGAATATTTATTGATTTTGGTTTATGTTTGGTAGTTTAGGGCTAATAAGCGATGGAGGAAATTAGTAGGAATTCTTAGGGAAATCTGAGTCGATTGTGGGAGGAATTTTTTGAGAAATCTTGGGACATAGATTGACTGATTAATGGAAATGATATGGAAATTAACTGTATATAAAGAATAAACGTATGGAATTGGTATGGCTGAATGAGTGTTTTCCAAAAATTATGATAAATTTGGCATTGAATGGTGAATTGGCATTGAATATTTTCAAAATATGATTAAGGAAATGTTAAATTAATTTAGCTTGGGCAAGGTATTATGATAAGTGCTTTATTAGCACGTATTTAATACACTTATTGTCTTATTTTGTTATTGGTTTGATCTTATTAAAACATCGTTTAATGCATTCTCACTTATTGTGCTATGTAAGGTCAAAAAGAAGAAAAAGAAAGGAAACAGAACCAAAGAAATACAAAAAAATCAAGAAGTAAGGTTCAAGGGCATATTCAAAGAGCTCCAAATCAATAACGGCATGTGGGAAGAAGATTAGATGCAAAAATTATGGTCAAAGAAGGTTTGGGATAAAGTTAGAAATAAAAAACCCGCAAAGATTGTGATCATGGATTTTAGTTATAGATTGAAGCTAAATTTTGTCATAGAATACTTTCGAATTTTGGAACATCTATTTCACAAATAATTTTAGATGTTTGAGTTTTCTTTCCAACGCAACTTGAATCACCACAATCGGACTTCGGGACAGAAAGTTATAACCAAAACTTCGAACACAGGCGCTTCTCGGCAGAAATGCACTTACGGCCGTAAATTCCAAATTTCGAAAATTTTCAGTAGCTTACTTACGACCGTAATAATGAAAGTTACGGCCGTAACTTTCTCGCGAAGAAATTTTCTTATCTGATTCAAGGTCTATCTTTGGTATATCTTTGGGGTAAAGTTAGGGCACGATTTTGAGAGTATTAAATGAGCAAAATCACCACAAAAATGAGGCTGGATATTGAGGAAAATTGAGAGAAAAATATAGAGCATTCTTGGAAGATTTTCAAGCACAAGAATATCAACAACAATGGAATTCATGAAGCAACTTGAAGAATCTACCACAATCATGCTAGGCTAAATTTCATATCTTGTTCAAAGGGGAAGTTGTGTTAAATCAATTACATTATTTTCTTTTCCTATAAATTAGTAGCGTGAATTTATCATTTATTTCAATTGTTGGATTATTATATTTTGAATGTTCATTGAGTTTATTTGATTAATAGTTTAATTTGGCCAATTGGATTATTGATCTTTGGATTCATGAATATGCTATGTTTAGATTCTTGATCCGTAATTATCATTGAATCTTTACTTTAGTAGCAAATAAATCTCGTGCAGGTTTAGTAATAATTCAACTTGGATTGATTAATTCGAGCTTGTGTAATTAACGATCCAATTCAATCTATTCTTCTTAATTTTCATATTAGTTGTGCATTAAATCCTAAGAGCTTGTTTAGGATTGTCCGTGGCTAGAATTGGTTCGAAGAGCTTGGTTTGAATCAATACACATAAGAATTTAGATAATCAGAGCTTGTTGATTATTTATATTGATAATTGAATTAGGGATAGAAACACGTTACAAGGAAAAGTATAACATTAATTGATGGCACAACCGAACCCGAGAACAAGATTTCTTCTTATATTATTTCTCTAGTCATATTTAATTGTTTATTTTTATGCATATTTTTTTTTATTCAAGCAATTTTAAACAGCAAACCCTCCATTCCATTCTAATTGATCGAACAACCAAAATTAGTTTCCGTTCCTCGTGGAATCGACTCTTACTCTCACTACTACATTATTAATTAATATTTGACAAGTAAGGAATTATTTATTATTTTGGTGCATTGCGACACACATCAAATTTTTGGCGTCGTTGTCGGGGAACGGTTAACCAATTTAGTGTTTAATCAATTAGAATTTTATTTCTTTTCTGCATTTTAATTTATTTATTTTATTTTCACTTTATTTCTATAATTTTTCAAAAAAAAAAAAAAAAAAATCTTCCCTGTCTTCTTCTTTGCTTATATGCGTAGAACTCGATCAACTAATTTTGAATTTTTTTGATTTTGACCCAGAAATCGAGAGAATTTTTCAATTGCCAAAAAGAACTGCATAACCAATGGCAGTAGCTAACAATAATCTGACTCTCAAGCAACTAGCTACCCCGGATGTTGTTCAACAACCGCTATGCATCACTTTTCCGGCAGTGGAAGAAGGCAGAATTTTTGAGCTAAAATCTGGACTGATCCATCTTTTGCAAACTTTCAGAGGACATCCCTGTGAGGACCCATACAGACATCTGAAGGAGTTCCATGTCATTTGTGATAGCATGAGACCCACGGGTATTATTGAAGAACAAATCAAGATAAGGGCCTTTCCATTCTAGCTGAAGGATTCTGCTACTAACTGGTTATACTGTCTACCATCTGGATCAGTAACCACCTGGAACGACATGAAGAGGCTATTCCTAGAAAAGTACTTTCCTGCATCGAGAGCTGGGACGATCAGAAAGGAAATATGCGGGGTTCGCCAAAGCAATGGAGAGACATTATATGAGTACTGAGAGCGCTTCAAGAAACTCATTTCGAGCTGCCCCCACCATCAGATTAGTGAGCAACTCCTGGTGCAGTATTTCTACAAAGGCTTAGCACCGATGGATAGAAACATGATAGATGCCGCGAGTGGAGGAGGACTGATGGACAAGACACCGGAACAAGCACGAGCTTTAATCTCCAATATGGCTGAGAACACTCAGCAGTTCAACTCCAACAGGGATATGCAAGTTCGGCGTGTGAATGAGGTAAGTAGTTCCAATATTGAAAGTCAATTGTTTGAACTAACAAATCTCGTTAAACAACTTGCTGTAGGGAAGGCACAACAGGTCAAAGCTTGTGGGATATGTGCAAACTTCGGACATCCAACAGATACTTGTCTGGTGTTGCAAGAGGGAAATGGTGAACAAGTAAGTGCTGCAGAGGGTTTTCCGTTCCAAAGACAACGGTACAATCCGTACTCTAATACCTACAATCCAGGATGGAGGGATCACCCCAACCTAAGCTACGGAATTAACAAGCCCCCAGGTTTCATTTCAAACAAACATCAAGGGCAATTCCAGCAACAAGGAACCTTCCAACAACAGGGGCAGTATCAGGAAAAACCTCAAGGCTCAGGTATGTCTCTTGAAGACATGGTAAAAGCACTAGTGACTAACATATTACAATTTCAACAGGATGCAAAGTCAAGCATTCAAAAATGGCCACCGCCATCAACAGGTTGGAAGCACAATCCGGAGGTAAACTACCATCTTAGCCTGAGGTAAATCCAAAGAATGTGAGTGCAATTACTCTCCGAGGTGGAAGAGAGCTTGAAGAACCACAACTGAAACCTACCGCAATCGAAGAGAAGGAAGTTCAGGGAAGGGAAGTCGGGGAGAACGAAAGCACCTCAAAAAGCTCGTAGGTAAAAACAGATTCCACTTTAAATGTTAAATTGACTCCACCTCCTTTTCCTAGCAGGCTAGCAAAGGCAAACAAGGAAAGCAAGGAGAAAGAAATCCTGGAGTTGTTCAGGAAAGTGGAAGTCAACATTCCACTATTGGATGCAATTAAGCAAGTACCCCGATACGCAAAGTTTTTGAAGGAGCTGTGCACCAACAAACGGAAATTGAAGGGGAATGAGAATGTAATGATGGGAGAAAATGTCTCTGCATTACTTCAAATGAAATTACCTCCAAAATGCAAGGATCCTGGTATGTTTACAATCCCTTGTATAATAGGTGAAACTAAATTTGAGAAGGCCTTGATAGATTTGGGAGCGTCAATTAATGTAATGCCTAGGTCCACATATGCTTCTTTAAAACCAGCCAATTTAACTGAAACGAATGTCATAATTCAATTGGCTGATCGCTCTAACGCCTATCCGGATGGGGTAGTTGATGATGTGCTAGTGCAAGTAGGAGGGTTAGTGTTCCCGGCTGACTTTTATATGTTAGACATGAATAATGATCACTCTCCCAACTCCACTCCTATTTTGTTAGGTAGACCATTTCCAAAGACATCTAAGACCAAGATAGATGTCAGTAGTGGCACACTTACCACGGAATTTGATGGTGAAATGATTTAGTTTAATATTTATGATTCCGTGAACTACCTTGATGATGATAATCATGTTCATTCTGTTAATGTTATTGATTTTTCAGTACATGAAACTTTCAAACTTGGTGGAAATGGTGAAAAGCCAGGTAAAATCTTGTGTATTATATTGCCAACTTCTGATGACATGCTTTTGCCTCCTGTCTTGCAGGCCCTAATGAAAAATATGAAAAAGAAGTTGAGCTTCGGAAATCCACCTAATCCCGGTTCAAGGAGGAAACAAGAAGTCTAGCCAAAGACAGTAAACAAAGGCGCTGCTCGGGAGGCAACCCGAGAGGGGAGTTTCTTTACTCCCTCAAATTGTTTTTTTTTTTTTTTCATTTTTCTTATTAATTAATTTCATTCACAAAAAGAAAAAAAAAAATCAGTGGCCTTGTTACGGCCGTAACTCTATTCCATCGAGTTTATCCAGAGGCCTAATTACGGCCGTAACTATTTTGTTTACGGCCCTAGTTGATTCTTTCAATTTTTTTCAGATTGTTACTTGCGTCCGTAATTTATATCTTCACGGCCGTAAGTTTCGTAAACTTTTTTTTTTTATTTCTTTGGTCCGTCACGCTCCACATTGAGGACAATGTGGAATTCAAGTGTGGGGGGAATGATTATCTATTATTAATTGTGCTTAGACCCACATTTTGGTATAATAGGAAGCGGCCTCACTTATTATAATTCTTGAACCACCAACTTTCTAAATAGCATAATCGGAGAAACAATGAGCACATAGAGATGATTTTTCCAATAATTTCTGAATTAGTTTGAAAATGGGGACAAATTGAAAGATTTCTGCAACCTAATTGAGTCAAACCAAAATTGATATGATAAAATACCGCCCCGAGTAACTTCAGTCTATTCTTATCCCCTAGATTGAGTTCGGAATGAAGATTGAGCAATGACCTATAACTCATAATTTGATGGGAGAAGCACATATAAACCATAATTTGTGAGCTTTTGAGCCTATGAGCTACTTTTACTCATTATATTAAGCTCTATTTTTTTTATGTGTGTCATGTATGGTTGGTTTGTGCTTGGATGTACTTTCTTGTACATACCGTTGTAGTTTCTTGACTCAAGTGCAAAATATAGTAGAGGCATTAGGTTAAACTAAATTTGACCTGCTAAAAGGGCCTACCATGATACATGTACCAATAGAAGCTCTTTTGAGCCTTAGCCTTTCTTTGAATTTTTTATGCCACGCTACAAGCCACGAATACCCTTTCTTTCGCATTGTCTCTGTTTTGAACCCATAGAGAAGGGATTCGAAAGCTTTTGTAGATTACGGATCGTGCTGTGGTCTAAGTCTAAGAAGTTGCAATGGTTATCTTATGTTGGGTGACGGTTGTGTAATGGACTGAATTCAAGGGAATGTAATTCTATCTTGTACCAATTGGTGACTGCGTAATGATTTGAACAAAAGAGAAAAAGTTGCAGTCTGTACTCGAAAAAAAAATCGAAATAGAAAAATCAATAAAAAGGAAGTTTAGTAAAGAAAATTAGAAGTTGAGGAAGTCAAACACTCAACTTGTGAAAAGAAAAAATTCAAGTGTTAACTAAGTTGGGTAGCGGGAAACAATGAAGTTCATATTGAGGGGTGAAGAAAGTAATGTCATTTTGAATTGACTTGGTTTGCGAAATTCCTACTCGACTCAGCTTAAATATGCCCTTTTATCCTACCTGGCCCGAAGCCCTGTTACAACCAAATAAAGACCTTTACTTTGCACTGGTGTTATTGTTGGCTCCGGTTATGACATTTGAGCAGTCTGTGGTAATAGATTCTCCATGCAGTGAGTTGAGTTAAAATTCTCACCCTTATACACTTTGTGCGAAGAGAGAAATACCTGGTGAGGGTGTTAACTCCCATTACATATGCTTATGAGTGATTTGAATTGCTTGGTCTATATTTTGTGCTTTCAAGTTGGCCAAAAACTAACACCCATGTAGTAAATCATTGATAGAGGTTAAGAGAGAACTCACGAGAGGTGGGAGGATACAAGCCACATTGGGAAATGAATTGGGCGAGGGGTATTGATTTTCATTTCTGTTCAGAGGATATTGGATGATGCATCTCTTGCACATACTAACACACTCCGGTTATGCAATTGAATTTTCATGCTAAAAGAGAAGTGGGCTGTAACCTTGACTTTCTGATTGTAGGTCTATCTTTTTGTTTGAGTTATGTTTCTTTTCTTTCACATCATTATTCCAGGACAAACAATGGTTTAAGTGTGGGGGGATTTGATAAGTGCTTTATTAGCACATATTTAATTCACTTATTATCTTATTTTGTTATTGGTTTGATCCTATTGAAGTATCGTTTAATGCATTTTCACTTATTGTGCTATGTAAGGTCAAAAAGAAGAAAAAGAAAGGAAACAGAACCAAAGAAATACAAAAAAATCAAGAAGTGAGGTTCAAGGACATATTCAAAGAGCTCCAAATAAGTAATGGCATATGGGAAGAAGATTAGATGCAAAAATTATGGTCAAAGAAGGTTTGGGGTGAAGTTAGAAATCAAAAACCCGCAAGGATTGTGATCATGAATTTTAGTCATAGATTGAAGCTCAATTTTGTCATAAAATACTTTCGAATTTTGGAAGATCTATTTCACAAATAATTGTAGATATTTGAGTTTTCTTTCCAACGCAACTTGAATCACCACAATCGGACTTCGGGAAAGAAAGTTATGACGAAAACATCGAACACAAGCGCTTCTCGGCAGAAATGCATTTACGGCCGTAAATGGTAAATTTACGGCCGTAACTTCCAAATTTCGAAAATTTTCAGTAGCTTACTTACGGCCGTAATAAGGAAACTTACGGCCGTAACTTTCTCGCGAAGAGATTTTCTTATCTGATTCAAGGTCTATCTTTGGTATATCTTTGGGGTAAAGCTAGGGCACGATTTTGGGAGTATTAAAGGAGCAAAATCACCACAAAAAGGAGGCTGGATATTGAGGAAAATTGAGAGAAAAATATAGAGCATTCTTGGAAGATTTTCAAGCACAAGAATATCAACAACAATGGAATTCATGAAGCAACTTGAAGAATCTACCACAATCATGCTAGGCTAAATTCCATATCATGTTCAAATGGGAAGTTGTGTTAAATCAATTACATTATTTTCTTTTCCTACAAATTAGTAGCGTGAATTTATCATTTATTTCAATTGTTGGATTATTATGTTTTGAATGTCCATTGAGTTTATTTGATTAATAGTTTAATTTGGCCAATTGGATTATTGATCTTTGGATTCATGAATATGCTATGTTTAGATTCTTGATCCGTAATTATCATTGAATCTTTACTTTAGTAGCAAATAAATCTCGTGCAGGTTTAGTAATAATTCAACTTGGATTGATTAATTCGAGCTTGTGTAATTAACGATCCAATTCAATCTATTCTTCTCAATTTTCATACTAGTTGTGCATTAAATCCTAAGAGCTTGTTTAGGATTGTCCGTGGCTAGAATTGGTTCGAAGAGCTTGGTTTGAATCAATACACATAAGAATTTAGATAATCAGAGCTTGTTGATTATTTATGATTGATAATTGAATTAGGGATAGAAACACGTTACAAGGAAAAGTATAACATTAATTGAGGGCACAACCGAACCTGAGAACAAGATTTCTTCTTATATTATTTCTCTAGTCATATTTAATTATTTATTTTTATGCATATTTTTTTTTATTCAAGCAATTTTAAAAAACAAACCCTCCATTCCATTCTAATTGATCGAACAACTAAAATTAGTTTTCGTTCCTCGTGGGATCGACCCTTACTCTCGCTACTACATTATTAATTAATATTTGGGAAGTAAGGAATTATTTATTATTTTGGTACATTGCGACACGCATCATATTAAAATTTATAATTTTGGACTAGGAAATAAATTTGGAATTCTAGAATAATAAATTTTGATATTAACTTGAATTGGATGTTTGGATTTAAAAAAAAATACACACACACACACACACACACAGATATATATATATATATATATATATATATATATATATATATATATATATATATAGAGAGAGAGAGAGAGAGAGAGAGAGAGAGAGAGAGAGAGAGAGAGAGAGAGAGAGAGAGAGAGAGAGAGAGAGAGAGAGAGAGACTTTTAATAAAATTGGAATTGGACTAAGATTGACGATGAATTTGGGAAATTTTTAAAATTGAATTTGGACTTTAAAATTTACAATGGATAGACGAACACATTTTTTTTTTTTAATAAATGGGTGAAGTCGACTTTCGAGAAGGTTCTCTCCAATCAGTCTTTCCATCGTATTCGAGGTTACCCCTGAAACGAAGCTTACCTGGTAAAACCATTGATGACCCACATAAGCCGTCTTACCTAACACACGTACTGAAGGTGTATCCTCATTGCAAGTTGGGCATGCCTTGTACCCCTAACTGCTCCAACCTGGTAGACTACTCCTAATTGGAAAATCATTAATCGTCCACAACAATGTGGCATGCATTAGTCCCCTGTTATTGCTTGCAGCATCATGCTTGTCAATACCATTTGATTATAGTTCTTTCAGTTCGTCTACTAGTCGTCACAAGAATACGTCCATGTCCTTACCAGGCGATTTTGGACCTGGTATCAATAAAGTCAATATTAGGTTCTCTGATCTCATGCATAGCCAAGGTGGTAGATTGTAAACTGTCATAACTACTGGCCACATACTATATGTCTTACTCATATTGCCAAATGGATCAAAACCATCTGCAGCCAACCCCATCCTAACATTCCTAATCTCACTAGCAAACTACGGATGCCTCTCGTCGAATTCTCGCCAAGCTTTTCCATCAACGGGGATGTCATAGCTCGTCTTCATCCTTACTCTGACCTGTAATGTGCCACCCCATGAGTTTCGCAATATCCTTTGTTGCAAATAGTCATTTCAGTCTTGGGGCTAGAGGAAAATATCGCAACACCTTATGCGGCACATTTTTCCCAAAACCTAATCCAGCAGTGTGTATCCAATGACTTTTCTTGGCATACGGGATACGTCTGTCTATCAGCGTGCTCTTTCCAGGATAGTGCGCAGTCATTCTTACAGACGTGTATGGATATATAACCTAGACCTAGTTTTGTCATCATCTTTTTAGCCTCGTAATGAGAATCCACAAGGTCCATTTTCGGAAATGCTACCTTCAACAACTTTAAAAGATTATCGAATAACTTATTTGTCCACTTGTTCACCATCTTTAAATGCATCAACTTCACTAAAATGTTTAATGAAGATAAGGAAGAAACTCCATGATATAATTCTGAACGAATAGCCTCAAATAATTCATCATATTAGGCACCAGAGCTTGTATCAGCATATTCATTCCCAACTACGTCCTCAACGACATTCATCATTTCATCAATCGTCTGATCCTCTGAACCAGTTCCTTTGTTCGGAGCATTTACATTTTCATGTAGAATCTAGATCTCTCAATGGTAAATCCATGTGACATAATTCTTCGCGAAGCCATAACGAATATACGAGCCTCAACAGTTTCCAAAGAATACGTTAGCCCAACTCTTGAGACTTTGCACGATTTCTAATTTTGTCCAACTCTTATCAAATTCCATCTAACAAATTCTGCAAAAAAGCATGTAAATATTAAGAGCTTGTTTGATTTTCATCAAACTTTTCTTATTTTTCTACAGTACTCAATCTCAATCATCCATTAAAAATCGAGCCCACAATATTTGAGTTTTCAACCAAATCTCAACCAATAATTCTCCTAAAAATCACTATTCATTTCAAAAAAACTAATTTTAACTAAAATCAAACACACACTAAGTAACAATTTCGAAAGTCGTGAACATGTCCTACGTCATTCTTATCACTCCACATCTAATTACACGGTATGGCCCTAACCATTCATCATTGATAATTACATGACGAATTTTGTTTATTTTTCTGTTAATGCCAGTATATTTTCGACAATAAATTTCGGCAGCATCTCCTCCAAGTTCTCAAAAGTGTGCGATATACGTTGGATATAGTCTAGACCAGGAGAACAAGAAGGAAATAATACTGAAATATACATACGAATATATAACTATCAACAGAAAAATACAGTGCAACAAAATTCGTTATTTACAAATCAATGACAAACTCTCCAAAAATGGGAGAATTTGAATACAATTTTGTAAACTTCAAACTAACCACAAATTTGTAGGCAGTTTTTTATTTACAAATTTATCATCAAACGAATTTCTAAGTTTATGCAAATACAGTGTACAAAGCAATATATGTCCAATAAAAATTATATTAACAAACAATTCATAAAAACTAGAAAATACACAATAATAACATGTTTAAAAATTCTTACCAAAGATTTTTGCCTTTGATGCACATTTTTTTTTTTTTTTTGGGGGATGAAATTGATGTTGGATCGCAAACTCAAGCAACTAAATGGAGAAATTATATTTTGCAAATGAAGCTGGCAGGTGAAAAAGTGTGTCGCCCCTACACATCGAATACGTCATCCTGGTAGAGTTCAAAACGCGCCAAATTTCATCCGAACTCCCGCATAAAGCCTTATCTATAGGGGTCGTCCGGCCGACTATTCTCATATATAGGGGCGACATATAGAGATGACTCAACCATTTCGGGACATAAAACAAGGCACCCAAACATCCAGCCAAAAGTTTATGTACAAAACTCATCTCTATAGGGACGACAAAATGTCGCCTCTATAAGTAATTTATAGCGACTAAAATTTCTCGTTTTAGCGGCAATAATGTCATCACTATAGCCTATTGATCTATATGGCCGTCATTTTGTATCAGGCTTGTTGGTGATTTCTTGTAGTGGTGGTATTGTGCGTCAAGCTTGTTGGTGATTTGTCATGGTGTTGCGGATTGAACCGAGCCCGGTTTCTTAAGGTGTTTATCGACATATAAATTCAATAAATAGCATAAATTACCCAAATCACATTAAGAAGTTTTGTCAATATTAGTTTGAGTTTAATTAGTTTTTTCGGTATAAATAAAATTGATAAGTAATATTGAATATTATGATAGATAATAAAAACTATTTTTTCCAATAAAAAGTCTAACATTTTCCTATCTAATTTCCACTTAAATTATCATCTAAAAATTGCAATTAATGTTAAAATTTTTAAAATTATAATATCTTATGTAGGTTAACTTATATAAATGTTCCTTCAGTACCAAACTACCCAATTCCAATGAAAAAAATTTGAGGGCACATTATCATCATCATCATCATACCAAATTAATTATTTTCATTGGATTCTAATTTGATTCATAGAGTATTTACCAAATCACAGAACAAAAATAAATATTCTGATACAAAAACAATTAAAATTATTATTCCAGTTCAAGAATCCGATATGAAATAAAATGGAACATGCAAATAGATGAGTGAAGCTACACTTACAGGGCCTGTAAGTCTATACAAATGGAATTTCTCATTTCAGATCAAACTTGGCCGGGACAGGATTGAAAATTGTATTATTTTTTGAAGTCTAGTTGGTACAACTAGAACAAACGTAATTATAATGAGTGGGATTGGACAGTACTAACGTTATAATAAACGTATATCTGATTTTTTTTTTAATGCGAAAATTGCAATAATGATTAACTCATGTTTGACCCTCATTTTTTTGGAAAAATTTGTGGTTTTGAATAGTATTTTTGGAAGAATGTGTAATTAAAAAAATATTTGAAAAATAAAAAATAATGAGTTTGACTAAGATGAATATTTGAGATTGTATGTTAAATAAATTTGATTTTAAAAAGTGGAGTCAAACAGGAGCTCAATAGTACGTGAGTTTTCAAGATTTAAAAGAAGGAATTGGTCTACATTTTACATTACGAAACCATCCAAATCTGCCACAATTGTTATGTAGCTCTTATGATACACATTCAAGTTTTGTATCTTATGAAACTTTATGCCAATTTCCTTTTTGTAAATTCTCTAAGAATTAATTTTATTGCAATTTGCTCTTAGTTTTATGTTATTCTCTTCATTCAACTTTCTTTCACACGTAGATAAAAATGTTACATTATTCTTTCCAACAAAATTAATAAATTATTTCTTATGCTTTCCAACCCACAAATTAAAGAAAAGAAAAGATAAAAGACCAAAAATAGCAACATTGATAAATAAATATACGCGGAGCAATCTATTCTTCAAATCTTTGCCCTAGGAAGTAGTATTGCTTTCAGAGGATACTTCATTACAATAGTGAAAGCAAAGGTCTCTGTCGGGTCGGGTGGGTTATCCGGAATTGGTATCCACTTAAAAGTTTGTACCATTTTAGCCAACAGTAAATTCACATGCAACGCACCAAGTGTCCAAGCAGGGCAGATTCGCCTGCCGGCACCAAATGGCAACATTTTTACTCCCTTCGTTCCGGTAATGTCCACCTCCACGCCGTCTCCCGTCAAGAACCTCTCCGGCCTGAACACGTTAGGGTCCTCCCATGCACTCGGATCCTCCGTCAGCCATGCAGTGTAAAACTCCACGTTCACGTCCGCCGGAATTGTGTATCCGGCGAGTTCTGTATCCCTTATGGCTGCATGGGATAGCATAAAATGGCTTGGAGGGTGCCTTCTGAAAGTCTCTTTTACAATTGCACCAAGATAGGGCATTTTCTCCACATCATTTTCTGTGATTGGTCCATATTTCCCTACATAGTTTACAATTTCTTTGTAGAGTTTTTCTTGGATTTCTTGGTCCATTACCAAATGCAGCAAGGCCCATTCAAGTACGGTGGCACTTGTATCAGTTCCGGCGTTAATTGCCTCAGAGCAAAGTGTAACAAATTCTTCTTCACCAAGTTTGCCCCTGCCGGCGAGTTTGAGATTGAACAAGGAATCAATATAGGCGGCGCCGAGTGGACTAGCCATTTCTGAAGTCGTGGCGCTAGGATTTCCTCCGCCGTTAACAAATGCCTTTCTGTTTCGAATCAAAGGAATTAAGCAATCTAGTTGCCTCTTCCTCAGCTCCTTCGCTTCTTTCACATGGCGTCGGAACAGCGGAGCAAACACCGGCAAGAAATCCGGTAGCTTTGGTGTTGTTGCCATCATCACATCTTTGAGTATACTTTCAATTATTTTGATACGATCTACAGAGATTTTTGCACCAAAACATAAGCATATAAGAATGCTACAAACTGTGAGCCTGCAATTGCTCATCACCTCTACATAGCCATTCTTGGAAGCCTCATCTTCAAGCCTCTCCATGTGATTTTCAATAGCCCATTTTCTGATCCAACTGCACTGTTTGATCCTAGTAGGGTTAATCAACTCGGTGACAAAGTTCCGCCGCAGGATCCGCCACAGAGGACCATATTCCGCCGAGTTGATGGCACATTTTCCAACGCTGAAAATGAGTCGAATAGGTGAGTCCGGCGGCCGGCTGGCAAACAGTGCACCCTTTTGGACCAGAGCTTCATGAATAAGCTTTGAACTCGTGATTATTACCATAGTTCGTTGTCCCATTTGCATGGTGAAAATAGGTCCATATTTTTCACGTAAATCACGGACAACATATATAAAAGGGCGGCGCTGGAGGATGACTTGGAATAGGTTCCCAACTAACGGCCAACCTGGTGGCCCGGGCGGAAGCTTCTTCGCTCCACCGCCGGTGGCGGACCAATGCCGCCACCACAGACGAAGAAAAACAGCTGCAATGCAAAGTAGAATTATGTCTGTTAACACCATTTTTGTTAAAAAAAACTTGGTGCTTTGAGAGTGATGTAAATATGAGGGGTGAGCCAGAAATTAGAGCTAGCATAGGGTTTATAAAGAACAAGCCAAATCTTTAGGTTATCAAGAGTCCCCAAGCTTATCTTACCATAATTAATAGTTTAGTACTAATTAAAGTTATGTGAGACACATTATTGTGCTGTAATTTACAATTTACAAATATATAGAGATGCAACAATTAAGAAATGAACTCAACATCTAAAAGTTACAATTATTACTGCATGTTAAAATTTTAATTTAGAAAAAAAAAAATATGAGAATTCAAATTTACATTTATCACAATATTCATGCAATTGTAGATAATAAAGATTAATTGTCTGTTTGTTACCCAATTTTTGCCAATTTTTCTTTGATTTTTTATAGTGATTTTGACTATTAGGGAGACCCACTAAAAAAAATTTGCACTACTCAACTTGACATTTTTTTATCAAAAGCACTGTTGCAAACTTGAGTACCGTACAAAACCAAGAAAATAATGGATACCAAACGGACGCTAAACAAGAATTAAACAAAATCTTGAATGAATTTCGTGTAAAAGAAAGAAAAAAAAAAGTTAGAGATAATATGCGGAATTGCATAAATCAACTGAAAATTAACCGGTAAAAAAGGGAGAGAAAAAGATAGTATCCAAATCAATCATGGATTCAAATCCCGCTGCAAGAAATTATTAGCTTCCATTGACACCTCCCCTCTCTATTTTGTTAATTATATCCAAGTACTTACTTATCATCATTCAAATTTATCCTTCATCTTTATTTTATTTTTTTTTTTTTGGTCGTGTAACAAAAATACCATTCGATCTTTCAAAAGAAAGAAAAAAAATTATCAAGTAAAAAATGTGATTATATATAAATGTCAAAACTATTACATCTAGGTACTTAAATTGCTTAGACCGTAATCAACTAATCAAGCAACTGTATAATACAATCTTTTCTTCATACTACATAGAAAAAGAAACAAAAACTCATATAATTTCTCTTTTTTCATTTTTCAATAGCACACTCTTAAATAAAATAATATTATACCTAAACCCAAACTTTTTTTTTTCTTTAACCACAGATTCTCAAAAATTGTAATTCAAAAACTCATTATTTGCCCTATGATAGGGCTTAGACAAAGGGCTTAAGACTGTGATCGATTGTTTAATTATGATGATTTTAATCTGCAAATGTCTTACATGAAAGTTTATGAACGTCTCATTATATTCGTTTATAAACAAAATTTATAAAAGATTTTTACCATACAAAGGCCAATTGCATGCAGCCAATTAATAGAAAAGATGTATTAAACATTTTACTGTATAAGATATTTGATTAGGATTTTTCATAAGAATCTTCCTTTTGTTTGACTTTAATTCCAAGTACTTTTATCTAGCAGCAGTGCTACAGGTACAGACATGTAACCTATACAGGCTACACACTGTAGCAGTGAACAGTAATTTTACTGTTCACTGCTACAGTGTGTAACCTGTACAGTACAGGTATGTACATTCAGCATTTTTTTTTATCTAGAAGATGAGCTTCAAAACAAGTTCATGTGAGCCTAATCTCATAATATCAATGACTCAAGTACAATAGCTTGAAAAATCAGCGGCAACATTGCATGCACCATCAGGGGCGGAGCCAGGAGGTGGGCCAACTGGGCCCTGGCCCACCCCTGGCCCAAAATTTCCTTTGAGGAAAAAAAAAATTCCTTAAGCAAAGTCCATCCCAAATGAAATTTGGCTCAGCCCAAACAAATGGGCTGGCTCCGTCCCAGTGCACCATTGTTTTGATTGTAAAAAATAATTTATCAACCTAAACAAGAAAAAACAGTGCAGAAAATGGAATAAAATAAAATGAAAATAATAGTAGATTTATGGAGCAAACGAATCATTTTAATTTATTGCATTGAAGTATGAAATGAATGAACGAGTGAGTGAGTAGATGAACAAACAAGTATTTTAAAGTCATGATTAAGCATATATTCTTTAACGCAATCATTATAATTTATAAATTAATTTATAGACAATACAATTTTTCAAATCACTTTTTAATCACACATTTTTCTATCCACTTTTCAAATACACATTTTACCACAAAACATAAATAAATAAATTTATAATTGTTATAGTGTTACCGAACAGAGCTAAAGATTTGAAATCAATAATATATTAAAAATATTTGAAAGAAAAGAAAAAATATATTAACGAAGTAGGGTAATGTGGACTTATAAAAAAATATTAAGGACATAATGATCTAAAAATATATAGTGACATTAATACCATAAATAAAAAATCTATATCCATCTTTCACCATTTTTTTATGCACACACTTTTTCATCTAAAATTCTTTCTAAATCAGGAAACTTTTGCCAGAAAAAAAGTATTAAATGTAATTAATAAAATTTGGTATTAAATTAAAGTTAATAATAAATGTGGGTCATTAATTTCGACGATCAATTAATGTGCATGTGTATATAAAATTAGTTAAAACTAATTGTTTTAATTTATAAATTATTACCTTAAAGTTAAAATGTATAATTATGTCATAATTATAAATTTCTAATAAATAAACTTAAAAACATAATCATATAAGAATTTAAATATTGATAAAATTACAATTGAAGAAATTTAAAACCATATCTAGATCTATACATATATTATATAATAATAGAATATCCGTCACCATTTTACACACATAGTTTCCTGCCCATTTTCACTTGTCATTTTCGAAAATTTCAAATTTTTATCGATTTAATTTAATACATGAATTAGGACATTTCAATTAATGCATGTAATAAATGATTTATGGATTTTTGAAAAAAAATACCTATAAAAAATCAAATTATAGATTTTTTTGATAATTATTGTATTATTTTGAAGTCGAAAAATATGAAATATGGGTGTCAAAACTAAGATTTCAACGAGAAATTTAATACAAACTAAGAAATGAAAGCAAACTCTAAACATAGCATTCTTAAAATAGTTTTAATTATTAAATGTAAAAGTTTTACTTATACATTTTACTTTTTCCAACATCCAATCTTTTTAACTTATCTCATTTAATTTATCTATACATCTATACATACATATAATAGTAATAGGATGACCATCACCATTTTACACACATAATTTCCCGCCTATTTTTACATGTTATTTTAGAAAATTTCTTATTTTTATCAATTTATTATAATACATGAATTATGGAAGTTCAATTAATGCATGTAATAAATGATTTATGGATTTGTGAAAAAATAATATTTATAAAAAGTCAAATTATAGATTTTTTTTCTTTTGATAATTATTGCATTATTTTGAAATCGAAAAATATGCAACATGGGTGTCCAAGATCTCAACGAGAAGTTTAATACAAACTAAGAAATAAGAAAAAATTCTAAACATATCATTCGTAAATTTTTTTTAAATACTAAATTTAAAAGTTTTACTTATACTTTTTACTTTTTCCAACATCCAACTTTTTTAATTTATCTCATTTAAGTTTTAAAATGATACCTATAATTTTTTACGTCCTAAATGATTAATTTTGAATCATTTTCTCGATTTTTCTAGATAAATTCAATTAAATCATTAGATTTTCTGCAACTTTAGGTTCCGATAAATTCATTGATTAAATTTGTAAAATAGAATGTGTTAGCAAAATCATTTTATTTAAAAATAGAATATGGTCAACACGTTTATTTAGCATGCACAAAATTAGTATGTGCAATTATGAAAAATGAGTTTTAAAGAATGTATGATTGAGAATAAACATTGAAAAAATTAATTTCGAAGAATCAATTCTATACGAATAAATGATAAAGTCTTATGTCTCGTGAATTAAACTCTCATTTACAAATAGAGATGTATAAATGATTTTTTGTATATAAAGTTAATTATATTTGTTATATTCATTCAATAAAACTTAATTAAAATTGTATTTTATATTATTTATTTGTTACATTCGTTTAAATATAGGACTGCGTATTAGTTTGTCATGTGTAAATTTAACAAATTGCAACATATAATTTAAGTTTGAGCAATTTTTTATTTTTTATAATGTTTAGTAAATTTTGTTGATAATATATTTGTTTTTTTACATGTAAAGAAATTAAATGAAATATTTGTTTAATACATTTAAATATCAATTATTGCATTAAGATAGTTAGTGAAAATTCTTATAGTATTATACAGGGAGTCGATAAATTAATTCTGTAAATATCTATTAGCCTCTTTATTTCATTATACGATTTGAAAATTATAAATATTTCAACTTTTGGAAATAAAAAAATCTTAAGATCGAGTTCAGTCATCAAATCAAAATTGTAAAGTACAAAATAAGTCACATATTCATATCTTACATCGTCTAAATAGACTAAGAAAATTAGAGAATGAACAATTATCTATTAAAAGAAATATACAAGTCGCAAATTTATATTTTACTTTTTTAAGTATTTTTCATTATTTATGTCAAGTATTTTACTTTTACAACTTATTCAATAAATAATTGTCAATTATATCTTTCGTACATCGCACGGGTGCGATTATTAATTTGAACTAAATATTAAATGTAAGGATATGTTTGATTACCTTAGTTTTACCTAGAAAATGTCACATCATGAAAAATATTTTCTACATTTTATGTTTGTTCGATATTTGATTGAAAATTTTGACTGGAAAAATATTTTCTATGGTACAACCAATTGAAACACACTTTAGCCATTTGTCTTGAAATTATTTCCATATTATTCTTCCGTGCAACGCACGGGTTTGATACTAGTATATATTATATGTATGAAAGTAGAAGTGATGGGAGATAATCATTAAATGTCATTTTTCCTTCAAAAAATGAGTAAAAAATGTGTTGTCTGTAAATAAATATATAGAAAAAGTTATCGAATGCATGCTAATAATTTTAATCGTTCTAATTTTAATAATTATGTAAAGTTTATATGGTATAAGATTTTTCATATAATTTCTTGATCTCACATGTTATCTGATTGTTATATCGTGATAATCGAAGATTTTTCGTAATTATTATTTTAACTTCTTAATTTTGTAAATAAAGTATAATTTTATTGATTAATTATTTATAAATACTTACTTGGTTGAGAATAACATATATTTATAAATTTTTGATAATTCTTTTGAATGAAAGTTGAAAAAAAAATATTAAATATAAGAGGCAAATGTAGAAAATCATGTAATTATAAAAATTCATCAAAAGTAAAATTGTCCATAAATGCTTCTTCATTCTATGGCATTTTATAGGTCGCATGGATAGTATATATATATATATATATATTAGCCTTAACTATAAGGATTTTGCATTATTTTTTGAAGTTATGTACTTAGAGAACGTGTGATTAAGAGCTTGTTTAAGTATTGAAGTATTTTCCTACTTTTTACTCAAATTTAATTTCAATCATACATTTTTTTTATGATAACCCCCTAATTATATGCATTTGATAGGCAGGAATTTCATGGAAAAATAACATTTTCTTAGCTATTTTTTCCTGCTTATCATGTTTGATTTGCAACATTTTTCAGGTAATTTGATTTCCAACTTTGACGTTCACGTGCCCAAATTCCATCTTTTTATGGAAATCGTTTTTCCAAGTAGGTAGGAGGTTTTATTTTCCAGGTAAAATCTCGCACAATTTTCGTCACGTTAAATCCTTTTTGTTGTTGTTACAGGACTTATTTTTTTCTTCAAAAAAAAATTATTATTATTATTATTATTATTATTATTATTATTATTATTATTATTATTATTATTAAGTACAAATGTGTTAAAAAATGAAAAAAATTAATTAACATAACTAAAATTTACTTTATCTGTCATGGAAAATAATGTCAATCAAACAACAAAATTTGAAAAATTTTCAACTTTTTCCATCTAGAAAATTAAACCGATCAAACACATTAAAAATCCAATTTTCAGGAATTCAATTCCCTAGAATTCCGTTTCCTAGAATTCATTTTCTTTCTACCAAAATCCCACCATCTCTATCAAAGGCAGCCTAACTTTTAACATTTTCATCACTTTTCAAACCGTATATTCTCCAAAAAATTCAAAATTCCTCCAAAACCGCCAACACCTAACAAGCTCTAAGACTTATGAAAATTTTACAAATTCAATTGCAAAATTATTTTATTAGGTAAAAGTGATAAAAAATGAGCTCGAGAATATTCCCTTTTTTTTTTGAAAAAAAAAAATCAATAAAAGACTATGAGCCTGTTTTGGAGACTTCTGAGAAATCAAAAGCTACTTTTGATATATTTGACAATTTTTTTAAAAGTGATTATACAAGTTAGAAGAGCTTTCACAGAAATTTAGTTTAGAATGACTTTCCCCAAAAATACTATTGGATTAAGAAGTGTTTTTATAAAGTTGTTTCCAAACAAATTAAGGTAGTTTCACGGGTAGCTTTTCTACATGAAGCAAAAGCTGGCTAAAACATAAATCGTGCTAAATGTGCCTGAACCCACTGTTTGGTGTAGATAAAAATTATATTTTAAGTAAATTTTGATAAAATATATAATTAACAAAAGAAAATTTTAATTCCATAAAATATGTAAACTTTGACTAAATGAAAGAGCATTTACCAATTTTTTTTTTCTCCCCCTTAATTGATTTCCAAATTTTGTCTGACTAATTCTGGGGTAAGGGCGGCCTTCTCCTCGGTTTGACCTCCAAGTAAATTAGAAATGACATTCAAATAAGAATTCTCTAATGAACACCCTTTACGTCATGCGAACAGGACATCTAAAACTTTGACAGGACACACCGTTATCACATGTTACTGTATAAGTATTTACCTTTTAGTATTTAATTAATACTGTCTTCTAAGACCCAACATTTTAATTCATCTAGTTTTAACTTCTCCTACTTTATCTCTGAAATATGCTATGCTCTTACATGGTCCCAACTGATTTTTTTAACCATGTGCAATTCGTATAGTGCATGTGTATGAAAACGGTTGCACAAGCATTAACTGTGGGTATACGTAGGACATAGTTTCTGGTGAAATATAGATAAAAAGTGCTTAAGCGTGGCATGCTAGTACTGCCAACAATTCCATAATAAGTTGGGGCCGAAATGCTGATTTCCGAAGAAGAAAGGTCAATAGCAGGGTGTTAAGTATTGGCAGAGTTAGTTGGCTTCGAATTTAACCTAGCTACTGTTTAAACACGTTACAGGTAGTTGAGCTTTCACTGATGTGTTTAATTAATGTAGGCATCTTGGCGCGAACAAAAAAAAAAAAAAAATGATAATGATTTATGGATTTAATAAGAAAATTTTACATGATCGAAAAAAAAAAAAAAAAAAAAAAATTTACGTGTTAGAAGGTTGAAATTAATTTTTGGGAGTAAGTGTATTTTATATGTCATTTGTGTTATTAACCTTGAATTATATTTACAATTTTGAGCAAAATCTTACTTAAATTAGTGTAATTAGTGTTATTTTAAGTAAACTCGGATTATGAGACATTTGGATCAAGGATAAAGGTACTTAGTTTAAAGTTGGTTGAGAGCAATTGTAGACTAACATGTTGCATGGGAGTGAAATTCAATATTTGTAAAATTATGGGACTAAATTGCTCACTTTATGAATTGTGAAGGACAAATTTCAAGTGATTATGGAGGTTCAGGACCAATATGAAAGCTTTGAGGTTGGGGGATTTATATTGAAATATTGAAGATTAAGACGAAAAAGAACCAAAACTGGAAAAAAGTCATGATGCAGAAACCAAATTGAAATAATTTGAAAAGTTCATGATTGACTAATATAAACTGTGGTTGGACCGGTTAGATCGCATCCCCGACCTCGGCACAATAATACTGAATTTGTGACAAAAAATGTTGTCGTATAAACAGAGATTTTTTATTTTATTTATTTATTATTATTATTATTATTTTTGGGCAAAAATGATTTAGTGAAAGTAAGATATTTTTTTGTGGGCATTGTTTCGAGGCAAAACTCCCAAGACACTTCGAACAACATAAAAAGACTTCTTCGAGGAAGAAAAAGGGGACAGAATTAGGTTAGACAACAAAGAATCACAAGAAAAAAGAGAAAATAAAAAATAAAAAATACAAGAGACTCGAAGAGAGAAAACTAGGGTTTTAAGGATTTTTACAAGAAGAAGAATGAGGGTTTTAGTGCAAAAACTTTATCGCTCTCTTATTTTTCTTTTAAATTGGTGCTGTAACCCCCAACCCCCCCCCCCCCCCCCCCCCCCAAAAAAAAAAAAAAAAAAAACTATTTTGTGTTTTCTTACATTATGATGTGTAACTACCAATAGTTGGCCACTACTTAATTGGTAAAAAGACAAGATGGCAAGAATTGAATAAATGTAGTGTTGTAGTCTTGAATTGATTTTTTGGTGATTCAATGATTTAGTTGAGGTTAATTCAGATTCACATACATCTATAGTGAATTGACTCGATTGAAATGATTGTTTTGATTTTGAGAGAGGTGAGTTAACTTGTTAGTGAATTCGATTGAGTATAATTTTAGGAATACTTTAAAGGTAACACTAAAGGAAATAATTACATTGAAATTAGTCAATTGTATTTGATCTTTTAATTATTTTTGTTTCCATATTTTAATCAAAACATTGCCATGTATATTTGCTTGATTCAAGAGTTTTCAATAGTTGTATTAATCATTAAATAGAGTGCTCTTGGGAACGATTATTCTGGTCCACTTTATTTTGTTAATGCTGGCAGTTCTACTCCAATATCATTACACAATGCAGTCTGAACCTTTAAAAGATCGATTTAAGATTATCGATCGCAGTACACGTAACAATATTCTCTATCAAATATGAAAAATTATTCCCAAACATGGATGGTGATACGGACATATTATATGTTTTGTAACAAGGATGCACACACTTTTCCACCTCTCTTTTACTACACTACAAGAGAACACAAAAACGATGCATTTCATAGATCGAGAATGAGTAATAATATTAAAAATAACGAACCCTTAAGGGTTTGTAGTATAAAACAGATATGATATTAAATTTCGATCTCAAAGGGGTCGAAAATCTCTCCAGTGGACAGATGCAGGAGACTTGTAAATTTCATTTTCCATTAGAAAATGTAAATGAGGAATATTTAGAATTTTTCATTGGAACAATATTGGAAATGCTCTAAAAATGTTTTGTACTTCATACCATTTGCGTGTCTTTCTCGTCTTCTTCCTATTTATTACTTGGAATTGATTTAGTAAGCAAAACTAAAGCCGACCATATTGGTTGATAATAGAGGTGTCTTCTTTTTATCGCATTTAATTTAATTTAACACCATCGCCCAACTGTCCCAACCTTTCTGTAAAAACCAGGAAGACCGACCTTTGAGTCTTTGACCCTCGGGCCCAACGGTCCCACATTCTTGAAACAGCTGAGAGGTGACATCAATTTTTGGTCCAAAGAATTCAAAATCATATACTTTCTCGTACCACGTATGGAATATTCGTAATACGTAACCTATAATTAAAGAAAGTAAACTCAAACCGGCAAATTATCCAAATTTCCCAGGTAGCATAAATGGAAGCGAGCCCGTTCGATCGCTCGTACAGAATTCGATCGAATTTTCAAATTAATTAATTAATTATTATTATTATTATTATTTTAAAAAATGTAACAACCCAATAATATATTTGATTGAAAGTTTAATGTGTTTGATTGATTTAATTTTCTAGTTGGAAAAAATGGAAATTTTCCAACTTTGTTATTTGATTGACATTGTTTTCCATGAAAAATAAAGCAAAATTTAGTTATTTTAATTTTTTCACACATTTGTACTTGATAATAATAATGCTGATTTTTGGAAAAAAAATAAATCAATTAACAACAATAAAAAGATCAAACGTGACGAAAATGTAATAAATTTTTTTATGGAAAATAAAACCTCCTATCCTTGGAAAACAAATTCCTCCAAATCAAAGAAAATACCGAATTTCGAAACAAGTTGGAAAACGAATTTCATGAAAAATTTAGGCAATCAAACAGCGCAAAAGTTGGAAAATCCATTTCCATGGAAAACTTAAGGCTATTGGCAATTTTGCAACGCTTTCAAAGTATGAGACCTAATTGGAGAATGCAGTTGTCTAAGCTTATAGCTACGGAGTAGGGTTATATCATGTATTTTCCTACTATTTTTGTTTGTTTTTGGACTATATTTTCATATTAAATGAAATTACGTTTTAAAGCATTTATATGTTAGTAGAATTTTTAATATTTTTTTTAATTAAATAATATTTCGCTGTTGATGGTCAACGGTCAAATAGTCAAACTCCGCTCTAGCTCAACCACAATCCTGAATTCGCCGTTGTTTTTAGTGATGGATTTACCCTCCTATTTAATGCTACTAGTATCAAGTCCTGCATTGCACGGAAGAACAATATGAAATGATTTTACTGTAAATATCATTACAAAATAAGAAAAAAATTGAACACATAATTTACTTTGATTAATGATACAGATAGTCAATGAATGCTCAAAATAGAAATAAATTACAATTCTCATCAATTTTGAAAAACTTCTTTAAATAATACATTGTTTGTACAGTTTGTAATTGCTCACACTTATGAAAAGTTGCTATAGACAAAACATATTTAAACAATTGCTCAAATTTAAATTAAATAATGCAATTTTTCAAATATATATTTTATAGAATAAATGAAAATTTTCGTCCAAATATTTTTGATTAATGTGAATAGAAATAATAACCCTCAAAATATTATAATTTACATAAAATAAAGTAATTGTAACAAATTAAATATATGTTGTCCTATATATAAAGAAATGTAACAAATTAAGCAATACTGACGATGCACGAAAGTGAAATTAATCAACCTCAAGATTTGTGGTGCACGAACATTGAATTTGTTGACAGTTGAAATATGAAATATTCCAAGTCAGCAAGAAGAATAAGTGAAGATCAGTTATGCGAATGAAAAGTTATGTGAAAGAGGTGAATCTGAGTTCGGACTTGCCGACCCGGACTTCACGTATTGATTAATATATTGATATACGGCCTTCAATAGCCAAAGTAGGGATCCTTTTGTGAGCTACTCTCTTCTATATTTATAGGGAGAATGGGGTGAGCTGGCTTATTACAACTTGACTGTCTAACATAAGTACATAACTGAACTACTTAAGTTCCTACGTAGTACAAAGTAGCTGACTTTTGTGTCCTAACTAACTATATATCGGAATAACTGCCGTAACTACCGTGTAAGAAAGTAGTTGGTCTTGTTTTGTCTGTGAGTAATAGCCGACCTTACTGGTCCACGTCGGAGTGATCTTCAGTTAATCCGACCTTACTGTTCCACGTCGGTGTGATCTTCAGTTAATCCGACCTTACTGGTCCACGTCAGAGTGATCTTCAGTTAATCCGACCTTACTGGTCCACGTCAGAGTGATCTTCAGTTAATCCGACCTTGCTGGGCCACGTCGGATCCGCGTTGAGGAATCCCTCTGCAGTCTTCAAAATATGGTGTAATAATATCCAACCTGACATAATCAGGTCGGACGACATTACAGGTCGTTCCGACCAACCTGGGCCGAGCTTTCTCAGTTAATTCACATCGTCACCCAGCTTGGATTACCTATCAACAATTGCCCCTAGGAGTGGGACTGAAAGAATTTCTGATCCGCTCCTACCTATGTTTCTGGATAAGTAGTAATAAAGCACAAGTAATTATAATGTTGCCACGTGTCACAATTCCCTGTGGCTTAGGTCTGACAATGCCAGGAAAACGCCGTCAGCTGTCTTTTCCATTGATGGGCTCAATGCGTCTCCTCAAATTCTGTACTGATAGTTAATGACGTCTGATAAGTGTTATATTCACGTTTATTTTATGCACTTATATCCTTGAATAAGCAATAATGTGATTCTATCTAAGTATTATTAATGCATTTTATGTTTTATATTGTATAGGATCATAAAAGAAGAGAAAAGAAGAAAAAAGGACCAAAACGCACTCAAAACTGAAGTTTGGGGACTTAGGCGCAAATAAAGTTACGGCCGTAAGGAAACCATGTCACAGCCGTGAAAGAATGTTGAATCAAGAAGAAAATAAGTAGAAACATAGTTACGGCCGTAAAAGAAATGTCACGGCCGTAACCCTCAAAAGGTGAAAAATGTGCAGAAACATAGTCACGGCCGTAACGTCAATTTTGGAAAATATGCAGAAACCGTGTTACGGTCGTAAAGCAGAAATCACGGCCGTAACTTTCCAGTAAAAAATTTCCTTATTTTAAATCTTTCCATAATTTTGGGATTTCTTGAGGCCAAAGCTAGGGCATGAAATTGAGGCTATAAAAAGGGAATTTCATGACAAGAAAAGGATGAAAAATATTGTTGAAGGAGGAGCGGCTTGCTTGAAAAATTAAAGAAGAATTAAGCAATTCGAGAAGGTGAATCAAGAAAGAAAATTCCAGAATTCTTCATGGCTTTGAGCGGTTAAGTTCTCTATCTTGTTCAAAGGGGAAGTTGTGTTAACTTGATTATGTTATTTTCTTTTCCTACAAATTAGTAGCGTGAATTTATTCCTTTATTTCAATTGTTGGATTATTATGTTTTGAATGTTCAATTGAGTTTATTTGATTAATAGTTTAATTTGGCCAATTGGATTATTGATCTTTGGATTCATGAATATGCTATGTTTAGATTCTTGATCCGTAATTGTCATTGAATCTTTACTTTAGTAGCAAATAAATCTCGTGCAAGTTTAGTAATAATTCAACTTGGATTGATTAATTCGAGCTTGTGAAATTAACGATCCAATTCAATCTATTCTTCTAAATTTTCATACTAGTCGTGCATTAAATCCTAAGAGCTTGTTTAGGATTGTCCGTGGCTAGAATTGGTTCGAAGAGCTTGTTTTGAATCAATACACATAAGGAAGAATTTAGATAATCAGAGCTTGTTGATTATTTATGATTGATAATTGAATTAGGGATAGAAACACGTTACAAGGAAATGTATAACATTAATTGAGGGCACAACCGAACCCGAGAACAAGATTTCTTCTCATATTATTTCTCTAGTCATATTTAATTATTTATTTTATGCATAGTTTTCATTCAAGCAATTCAAACAACAAAACCCCCCATTCCATTCTAATTGATCGAACAACTAAAATTAGTTTCCGTTCCTCGTGGGATCGACCCTTACTCTCGCTATTACATTATTAATTAATATTTAGTGAGTAAGGAATTATTTATTATTTTGATGCATCGCGACACGCATCAACGTCTTTATATATAAGGGACCCTTGTACGTTTTTCTTCTTCATAAATTCTTCACACTACTCTGTAGACTTCCGACTATTTTTCGAAGTGACCCTTTGTTCGGCTTGTCTAATATACGAACCAATGTCCAGATCTGTTTTATTCTCTAGGTATTCCTTCTTATCCTTAAAAAATCATGAGTAATTCCTGCAGCGATAGTGAGGCTACTAGGATTGATTCTTAGGGGAATGAGGAGTCCAGTCCTGATTTAGATTCTAGGTCGAGCGAGTCTGATGCGAGTGTATCGAACTTGAGAGACGTAACTAGAGGGGTGCAACCACTTCGATCTGCTAACCCTTCCTTCGTTCCCCGACCTATTCCACCTACACAAATGAATTCTGGTAGAGCGGGCCTGTCCAGTTCCACTTCGACGTTCTGGTAGGCCGGCTTTCACCCTTCTGTTGTTTCTGAGTCTGACCTGGATGAATGGCGTTGTAGGTTTAGGATCCCAGACTCCGTAGTATTTTTTCTACCTAGGAGTGATGAGCGAGCTGATGAACCTCCTGAGGGTTGTGTGGCGGTGAACGAGATGATATTGGAGGCAGGTCTTAGGTTCCCTTTATCTCGTACCGTAACCAACTACCTCCGATATTGGGGTCTGGCCCCTTCCCAGATCACCCCTAATGGGTGGAGAGTGATAATAGGTTTCTTAGTTATCTGGAGCAAACTAGGGTTACCTCCACCCCGTGATAGTGAGTTCGGTTCTGTTTACCAGCTCCAATCTGATGGGAAGGATTCTGGCTGGTATTATATAATGGTCCGACCCCGAACTAGTGGGAACTTAATAGAAGAGCTTCCAGATTTGATTAAAGGGTGGAGGGACCAGTGGTTTTATATAGGTGGCGGGTGGCAAACCTTGGAGCGGATTGAAGACCTGGACTACCTTGTTCCTACCCATTACAAACCTTACTGTATGTTTCAAACCTTGTTTTCCATTTCGAAAATGCTTCTTCTAATATTAATTATCTCTTTTCTATTTCAGGTCCGTCCAATCCCTCCAAATCCTTAGCCTTTGAAGAGCAGTTACAAAGAGCACGTAACCTTGACCGTCGTGACAGGGATTTTAGAGAGTTAATCACTGAAGAGAACCTGTTCAAGGCCGGGCTCACTATTGTACATCCGGCTACTACCTTCCTACCTCCTCCACGTCGTAAGTAATTGTTATCTCGAACCCATATTTTTCTTAAGTTTACTACTAATTACTTTTTTACTTTGCAGAACCGACTAAGTCAAAAAGGAGAGCCATGCCTCCTTTCGACTGAAGTGCCTTTGTTGGCAACAAGAAGAGGAGACCTACTACTGGTGGGAAAACCCTCCCTCCTGAAATGGGCCCCACTCCCAGGTCTGGTCAATCCAGTGGGATTCCGACTTCCATTCCGAGTCCCTCCAGATCTTCCCATGGCAAAAGGAAGCTGGGCGAAGAGGATCCGGTAGCTCCACCACCCTCGTCTTCTGAACCAATAATAGTTTCAGACAACCAAGGATCGTATGAGAATGCACCTCAGAGCGTCCTGCGCGCTGCATTAGATCTTACACCCCCTGTGTCTGCAGCTACTGACCCTGCGGATTTCTCCTACTTCGGCATCCATAAGGCCCGGGCTATGGAGATGGCCAAATTAAAGGGCAAGCTCCCTAAAGCGCTAAGGGATGTTCGGTCCCATAAATGTCCGGGGTCAAGCTCTTTGAAGGTCCTTCCCAGCTGTGTCCACAATTCTGTTGACATAGTGGTGCAGACCTGGGACAAGAAGAAGGAAGCCATGGCCGCTGAGATGGACCTACTAAACGCTGCCCATGCCACATCTGCCTTCCTCGAGCTAGCACAAAACTATATATCGCATGTCCGAGCTAAAGCCCATGCGCAGACAGAGCTCCATGATGAGTTAATGCGACAAAGTATTGTGGTGAAAGATCAGAACCATGCACTTGGACTGGAGAGGGACAAATTAGCTGGGGCGAAGAAAGAGCTCGAGCTGAAGTGCAAGAGTTTGGAACAGAGAAACGGTCTGCTTCTGTCCGAACTGGAGAAGATACAACTGGAAAATGCTGAATTAAGGGCTAAAGCAGCGGCGGACCAGGGGGCTAAAGAGGGGGCAGTTGCAGAGCTTGATCTGGTCAAGAAGGATCTTGCACAGGCCAAAATGAACTTAACTTCTGTGGTTGCTGCGTACAAGGAGTCTAAGGAATACGAGGTGGATCATACCGATACCTACATTATGGCATTGGAAGACGCCGTGAAGAGGTTTTAGGAGCTCCATCCTGAATTCAATGCAGAGCAGTTGAATGCAGAGCTGGAGAAGCTAAGGAGGGAGCAGGCCGTGGCCATAGCTGAACTAGATAGGAGTGAGGGCCCAGCGGCTGAGTGAATAAATTTGTAAAGTGTTTTAGGTCTTGGTCGTCTGTAGGGCTAGTCTGGCCTAGCTTTTGATTAATGAAATAAATTATTTCTTTTGCTGAACATTTTCTCCATAATAAGATCTGATCGTATCAGTTTAATTTGGTGCTGTAATATAAATTTGTAGCATAACTGCAGTTCTTCGTTTAGAACTAACCAGGCTTGTTAAGTTGAACTTCTATCTTGAACGCCATAAGGCTTTTAACTCGTTTTCGATCTGGAGTAGTTAGGTATGGTACGTCCACCGGACGAACCTAAATTAAGCTTATGTCCTAACTCGATCCGTTACGAATTTGTGCCTTCTGCCGCGGCAGATCTGATGAGCTTTTAGTTTGAGTTCCTAAAGAATTCGTAAATTCCGTTGTAGCAGACCGGATGAGCTTTTAGTTTGAGGTCCTAAGGAATTCGTAAATTCCGTTGTGACAGACCTGATGAGCTTTTAGCTTGAGGTCCTAAGGAATTCGTAAATTCCGTTGTGGCAGACCGGATGAGCTTTTAATTTGAGGTCCTAAGGAATTCGTAAATTCTGTTATGACAGACCTGATGAGCACGTGGCCTATGTTATCAAGAACACTTGCAAATTTTGTAAAAAGGAATTTATTCAACGGAATATCTTTAAGACACGTTGGTCATCAAATATCTTCTAGCGAAACCATTACTGATAGTACTTTTTCAAATGTTCTGCGTTCCATGGATGTTGTAAAGTTTTTCTTTCTAAAGTTTCTAGTTCATATGCCCTGTTTTACAAGGTTTTCCTAATTCTGTAAGGTCCTTCCCAAGATGGGCCAAGCGAGCCAGATTGAGCTTCCCTTGTGGCTAAGAACACTTTCCTGAGTACCAAATCTCCAGCGTGGAACTTTCGGCTCCTCACTTTAGAATTATAGTATCTGGTGCTTCTCTATTTGTAGGACGCGTTCTTGAGATCTGAGTTTAACCTCTTCTCCTCAATCAAGTCCAGCGTAGATTGTAGCATTTCAGTATTTGTTCCTTCTCCAAAATATTGAATTCGGCTTGAGGGGATTCCCACCTCAACAGGGATCACAGCTTCAAATCCGAAGGTGAGGGCAAAAGGAGTTTCTCCCGTTGCTGTCCTGCATGTCGTCTTGTAAGACCATAGCACCGCAGGTAGTTCATCAGCCCATGCCCCTTTCAGCTCATCCAATCTGGTCTTCAGTGTGTGTTTGATGATTTTATTAATTGCTTCCACTTGTCCGTTTGCTTGTGGGTGGCACGGGGTAGAGTAGTGATTCTTAATCTTTAGTTCTTCACAGAATGACCTAAACTTTGCGTCGTCAAATTGTCTCCCGTTGTCAGTGACTATCGAATGAGGAATACCAAACCTGCAGAAGATTGACTTCCATATGAAGTCCGTTGTCTTTTGTTCAGTGATCTTCGCTAAGGCCTCTGCTTCAACCCATTTTGTGAAATAGTCTACTGCCACTACTGCATATTTTGTTGATCCTCTTCCCGTTGGCAACGATCCAATTAAATCAATGCCCCATTTTGCGAATGGCCATGGTGCCATAACACAAGTCAGGTTTTCCGGGGGAGATCTGATCATTAGGGCAAATCTGTGACACTTATCACATTTCTTCACGAATTCCATGGCATCTCTCTTGATGGACGACCAAAAGTATCCTTGTCTTAAGATCTTGAATGCTAGGGATTGTCCTCCAGTATGGTTGCCACACACTCCTTCATGTATTTCTTTCATAGCATATAGGGCTTCCTCTTCATTCAAGCATCTAAGTAGTGGGAGGGAAAAACCTCGTTTGTATAACACATCATCTATCAGAGTATATCTGGCGGATCTGATTTTGAGCTTTCGAGCGTCATCCTTGCTTGGGGGCACTACTCCCTCCTTTAAGTGCTGGATGATTTCATCCATCCAGCTCTTATTTGTGTCAATTGCCATCGTTAGCACTTCCGCTTCCGCTAGGGATGAGTTTTGGACCCTTCCAATGGGCACACTGTCTAAAGTCTCGGCTCCTTCGGTAGTGGCTAGCCTAGCGAGAGCATCTGCCTGACTATCTTGGGTTCGTGGTATCTGTATGATATCCACATGGATGAACTTCTCCAGTTCCTTCTTGGCCACCTTGTGATAAGATGCCATTTTCTCTTCTTTCGTGTTATAGATTCCTTGGATTTGGTTCACAACTAGCTGGGAATCACTGTGTACAGTCACTCTGGCTATTCCCATACCTCTTGCCATTTTTAGACCTGCAATGAGGGCTTCATATTCCGCCTCATTGTTGGTTGCTGGGAACTCAAAGCGGAGGGACTGGCAATATAGTAATTTCTCGGGGCTGACTAGAACAACTCCTGCTCCTGCGCAATTCTCATTTGACGACCCATCCACATACAGGGACCAGAGTTCGTCATGGTCGGGTGGGTCTATTTCCATGTGAAATTCTGCTACGAAATCAGCCAATGCTTGTCCCTTAATTGCAGTCCTTGGTTTGTAAGAGATGTCGAATTGTCCCAATTCCACTGCCCACTTCATCAATCTTCCCGAAGTGTCCGACTTCTATAAGGTTTTTCGTAGTGGATAGTTGTTTAGCACCTCCAGTGAATGCTCCAGGAAGTAAGGTCTCAATTTCCTCGAACTTATAATTAAAGCCAGCGCTAATTTCTCTATAGGCGGATATCTCAGCTCTGCATCTTTCAAGACCTGACTGACATAGTAGACGGGGTGCTAAACACCATGATCTGTCCTGATCAGAACTGAACTGACAGACCTCTCTGACACTGCTAGGTATAATTCCAACACTTCTCCTGCTATTGGCTTGGAGAGTATAGGTGGTGAGGCGAGTTGCATTTTTACGTCTTCGAAAGCTTTCTGACATTGTGATAAGTGTTATATTCACGTTTATTTTATGCACTTATGCCCTTGAATATACCATAATGTGATTCTATCTAAGTATTATTAATGCATTTTATGTTTTATGTTGTATAGGATCCTAAAAGAGGAGAAAAGAAGAAAAAAGGACCAAATTGCACTAAAAACTGAAGTTTGGGGACTTAGGTGCAAATACCTTTACGGCCGCAAGCAAAAATCCTCACGACCGTAAGTGCATGATTGAAACAGACAAAATTAAGCAGAAAAGATGTTACGGCCGTAAGAAACATATTTACGGCCGTAACCTTCAAAGAGTGAAAAATGTGCAGAAACACAGTTACGGCCGTAAAGGTACATGTCACGGCCGTAACCTTCAAAAGATACAAAATCAGCAGAGACTCAATCACGGCCGTAAAAGAATCTTTACGGCCGTAAATCTTAAAGTCAAAAATTTCCTTATTTCCATTCTTTCCATATTTTTCAATTTCTTGCTCCCAAAGCTAGGGCACGAAATTGAGGCTATAAATAGGGAAGTTCATGACAAGAAAAAGAAGAAGAGAATTATTTTTGAGAGCCACCAATATCAAAGTTTGAAGAGAAGAAATCCTAGGCAAAATCAAGGTGAATCAAGACAATATTTTTGGGGAGTTCTTCATGGCAATGCGTGGCTAGTCTTCTCAACCTAGTTCAAGGGGGAAGTTGTGTTCATATTATTTTATTATTCATTCCTCAAACTCGTAACGTAGTTCTTGTTTTTTTTATATTTTATTTATTGGATTTCTCATGAACATTAATTTCGTCAAGACAATTTATTAATTGATTAAGGCCTTGTCTTTTAATTATTGTGTTGATGTTTGCTAATTTGGGTAATTGGATTCGTATTTGTCTTGTTATCCAAATCATAGTAGCAATTGGTAATTTTATATTTCCATATGAAAATCCAATCTAGATTAATCAATTCGAGCATATGTAATTGATAATTTAGTTCACCTAATTCTTCTTGTTTCCACATAGTTAATGAATTAAATCTAGGGAGCTTATTCTAGGTTGTTCATTCACTCTAAATTGATTGGAGAACTAATTCTAATTGATTATTATTAAGGAAGAATTGGATTAATTAGAGTTTTTTGATTATTCCTGGTGATAAATAAAATAAAGGAAATAGTACATGCGTTGCTTGGGGAATGACAATATTATAATAGGACACAACCGAACCTGAGAACTAGGATTCTTTATTTTTTGATTTTTATTCCAGCTATTTTACATCTTTATTTGATTATTTAGATTAATTGCAATTTTCAACTCAAAACCCCCCTTTACGATTCTAATTGACATAACACTAAGTTAGTTCCCGTTCCTCGTGAGATCGACCCTTGCTTCCACTGCTATATTCTTAGTAATAGTGAACAAGGAATTTAATTATTATTTTGGTGCATTACGACACGCATCACATTGCTCCGTCCACTGGAAGTTCTTCCCCATTTTTAGCGCTTCGAAGAAAGGTCTACACTTATCTGTCAATTTTGAGACGAATCGGTTCAAAGCTGCTATTCTCCTAGTCAAACTCTGGATTTCCCTTATGTTGGTTGGGGCTTTCATGTCAATCAGGGCTTTGATTTTTTTCGGGTTGGCTTCGATTCCTTTTTGATGTACCATGTATCCCAAAAACTTCCCGGATCCTACTCCAAAAGAACTTTTGTGGATTCAGCTTCATTTTGTATTGTCTAAGAATGGTAAACATTTCAGCCAGGTGTTGGACATGGTCTGATGATTTGATGCTCTTTACCAGCATGTCATCCACGTATACTTCCATAGTTTTACCGATCTGCTTTGCGAACATTCTGTTGACCAGTCTCTGGTAGGTGCCCCTGCATTATTCAACATGAATGGCATCATCTTGTAACAATATAACCCCCTGTCTGTGATGAATGATGTGTGCTCTTCATCTGGGCCATACATGGGAATCTGGTTGTAGCCTGAGTATGCATCCATGAAGCTCAACAGCTCATGCCCAGTCGTGGCGTCTACCATTTGATCTATGCGTGGAAGTGGAAAGCTATCTTTGGGACAAGCTCTGTTCAGGTCTGTGAAATCAATACAGAGCCTCCAGGATTTATTGTTCTTTCGCACGAGAACTGGATTGGACACCCACTCTGGATACCTAGCCTACCGTATGAATCCATTCCCCAATAACTTCAGGATCTCATTTGCGAGAGCTTCATACCTCTCCCCATTTAATGGATGACGCTTCTGTCTTTTCGATTTCTCTCCATGATCAATGTTGAGCTTGTGACAGGCCAGATGCACTGGTATTCCTTCCATGTCAGCATGAGTCCAGGAAAAAACATCTCTATTCTCTCTCAAAAAGTCTACAAGTTCAGACCTTACTGGCTCTTGAAGGTTTTTCCCAATTTTTAACTGCAAATCAGGCTTGTCTGGGTCCAAAGTTGTCAATGTTAGGTCCTCCACTGGTCCAGTCTTGGTTTCATTTTGGTCCAGGCGGGGATCCAACGTTTGGATCTCTTCAACCTTGTCTTTCATCTGGACAACCTTCACTTGCTGTGTCTGGCAAGGGTAGAAACTAAGATTGCATTCTCGGGCCATCCTCTGATCTCCCTTCACTACTCCTACCCCACGGGAAGTGGGAAACTTCATCACATAGTGGTATATCGAGGTGGCAGCCTTCAGTTCATGTAAAATAGGCCTTCCTAGGATTGCGTTATAGTTGGACGGTATGTTTCCTACGACAAAATCCGCTATTACTCGCCTAGTGCATGGAGGATTCCCGAGTTCTACCATGAGTGCAATTTGACCAAGCGGTGTGACGTAATCTCCAGTGAAACCTTGTAATTTCGTTGTGTAAGTGCTTAGATGTCGTTCTTCCACTCCCATTTGGAGGTAGGTCTTCCAGTATAAGATGTTCACGGCACTCTCGTTATCCACCAGAGTACGATGGATCTTCACTCCCGACACTGGCATGGTTATGATCAAAGCATCCGCGTGTGGTTGAAGGACTCCTTCAGCATCTCTTTCATCAAAACTGAAGGATTCATCTTCTTTGACAAGAACCGGAGCCCTCGCCGATAGAATCTGATAGCTATTCCGAGCATCCCTGATGTGCTGATGCCTTTACCTTTTGGATCCTTCTTGGCTTTGACTTCCGCCTACCAGCATACGGATCTTAGCTGTAGGTGTGTCCCCGATTTTCACTTGGCCTTGCTTCTCTTGATCCAATTGAGGTTTTTCTGCATACTCTTTCAGATGGCCTGCCTTAATCAATTTTTCAAGTTCTATCCTCAAGTCCTTATAATAATCTGTGTCATGGCCCACTGATCGATGGTACCTACAGTACCTAGACTGATTCAGTCCGGATGAGCCTGTCCTTAACGGCCGGGGCCGGGGTAACAGATTTCGATCCTTAATGCTCATGAATATTGTCTCAGGTCTGGCTTTCAGGAGGTCTACTGGCGTAGAAGTTGATGAATGGGGTCGGAAACTCCCTGGTCCTCGAAAGTCCCGTTTCTTTTCTTGGCTGAACCTGTCACTCTTCTGCATTTCCTTTTCCTTCCCTTTAGATCTATCTTGATCATTTGCTTCTCCCTTGTCTTCCATCCTACTGGACTTCGCCTCTTCAGCTCCAATGGCTCTGTCTGCTCTTGTGAAAAATTCTCGAAAGGTCTTTTGCCCCTCTTCGTGCACTGTCCACCAAAACCGGGATTCCGGCCATAGGCCTGATGTTACCGCCATTAGGAGTGCATCTTCTGACACTTTGTCCGTATCCATAATTTGTTTGTTAAACCGGTCCAGATAACTCTTCAGCGACTCGGTCCTTCCCTGCTTGATGGTTACCAGTTGTTCCTTGGGGGTCGTCCTTGTTTTTGCAGCCATAAGTTATAGAGGAACTGAGAAGACAGATCTTTCTAATTTGTTATGGGGTGGTCTGGTAGAGTACGTAACCACCTCTGAGCCCTATCCCCTAGAGTGAGGGGAAAGGTCCTACACATGATGGCATCGCTCACACCTTGTAACTCCATCCAGGTAACATATCGGTCTATATGGGCTACTGGATCAGTCTTCCCATCGTAGCTTTGTACTTGCGGAACCTTGATCTTGCTGGGTAACGTCTCTTTCAGGATTTCTTTTGAAAACGGGGAAGTCCTGGAGGTAGTATACTTGTCAGCTAGGTCGTCCTTTCTCTGCTGGCCTTCCAGATGGCTGAGTTGTTTCCTCAACGCGTTGAGTTCTTCCAAGCTTCCTCTTCCATCATAGGGTGGATCACTGAGATTCAAAGTTGGCGCGTCCTTGGTAGGAGCTTTGAAGTTCCTACCTCGATTCCGTGTGGGCTCATAATATGGACTTCGTGCAGATCTTTCCGAGCGGTTCGAAGTTGCAGGTTTTCTGTTCATTCCCAGTGTTAGGTCCTCCCTTGCAGGGGCCGTGCGATCCGGGCCTAATCTGCTAAACACGCTGTTAGTCCTTTTAGGCGATCCCCTATGAGGAGAGCGGGAATTGCTCTCTCCAGTAGAACTTTCGGACTTGTCGGGTACATAGTTGAGTTTTCGGCGGACTCGTTGGTTACCGGGGGGTGATGAGGTGGTGCCGGGATAGTATAGGGGGCCTGAGTGTTCCCCGGTGGCTGATGTTGCATCTTTTCAACTGCTTGCGTCAAATTCCACAATTGACGCATTACCTCAACCATTTGGGGGTCGGGGTAAGGCCTAATTTTCGGGTCGACCTCCGTCCCTGTACCCCCCTGTGCCTCCGGCTTCTTTCCATGGTTGCTTCCTGAACCTTGTTCATCCATGTTATCTAAGGAGAGACAAGGGTTGCAAAGTATTTGGATGAATTGGTGGAATGGACTGCTATTCTATCACAAAGGCAGCCCTCCTTCTAGCGCCAATTGTTGACGGTTGAAATATGAAATATTCCAAGTCAGCAAGAAGAATAAGTGAAGATCAGTTATGCGAATGAAAAGTTATGTGAAAGAGGTGAATCTGAGTTCGGACTTGTCGACCCAGACTTCACGTATTGATTAATATATTGATACACGGCCTTCAATAGCCAAAGTAGGGATCCTTTTGTGAGCTACCATCTTCTATATTTATAGGGAGAATGGGGTGAGCTGGCTTATTACAACCAGACTTTCTAACATAAGTACATAACTGAACTACTTGAGTTCCTACGTAGTACAAAGTAGCTGACTTTTGTGTCCTAACTAACTATATGTCGGAATAACTGCCGTAACTACCGTGTAAGAAAGTAGTTGGTCTTGTTTTGTCTGTGAGTAATAGCCGACCTTACTGGTCCCAGTCGGAGTGATCTTCAATTAATCCGACCTTACTGTTCCACGTCGGTGTGATCTTCAGTTAATCCAGCCTTACTAGTCCACGTCGGAGTGATCTTCCGTTAATCCGACCTTACTGGTCCACGTCGGAGTGATCTTCAGTTAATCCGACCTTGCTGGGCCACGTCGGATCCGCGTTGAGGAATCCCTCTGCAGTCTTCAAAATATGATGTAATAATATCCAACCTGACATAATCATGTCGGACAACATTACAGGTCGTTCCGACCAACCTGGGCCGAGCTTTCTCAGTTAATTCACATCGTCACCCAGCCGGGATTACCTATCAACAGAATTCAACTCAAGAGATCATTCGCATGATTAATAATTTTTAAATGCGATGTATTTAATTATATGTCAATAAAAAAATTATTAATGAATATATAAATAAAATATATATAGTGAATCTTTTTGTCTATATATGTTAATAAAATTAAGAAATAAAGTTTCACCATTTTTTACGGCATATAATAATTTTTTAAATAAAATTATAAGCCGTTGAATTGTTTTATTATCTTTACGGAAAAACAAGTCATGAATTAAGTATTTTAGAGATTATAATGTGAACATATCAACTTCATTTCTGGAATTAACGTTCAATAAATAAAATTTTCTTTTTTTTAAAAAAAAAAAACTTTTGAATTGCAAAATTAGGCTCATACAATACATTCGCAAAACTCAACTTACATATTCTTCTTAAGATCGATGCTTTTCTTTTCATATATTGTTTTTCATCATATTCTTTCCAAAAAGAGGTGTGAGATAGACTTGTTTGGTATAATTTGATTTTTTAAACATTAATTATTAATTTCAAGTGTTTTTCTAACAAAATAATCATTAATTTTAATAAATATTGTTACATTAATAGATTCTTCTTTCTTCTTACTGATAATTTCTTTATTCATATTATTACATTATCATTTTAATAAAAATCAAGGATCGATCAATTTTTTAATAGAATTATATGAACTAATTGTTAAAATCTGTAATATATTTTTGCATGTTTTAGTTATTTAAATTTATAATGAAAAATAGAAAAATGAACAGAATCGGTAAATAAAATAAAAATAATATGAAAATGATGAATGAATTAAAGAAATCTTTAAGTTTGTAAAATTAACTCAACTTAATTGGATTTACCCTTAAAAACTCGTATATTTATTATTTACTTTAATTTGATGAGAAAAACCAGAAGATAAATTAATCATCTTCGACTAAAATGAATTTAGTTAACTAATTATAGATAATAATATTATAGAACTTAAATGATATAATTTAAAATGAATTAGATATTGAGGAAAAATATAAAATAAAACTTTACATTCAATTTTTTATATGATTTTACGGACAATAGATTAATAATTTGTTCTCACTTGTTAACTTGAATTAAACTTCTCACTGTGATATTTAATTTGACACCAATATTAAATATTTTTCGATCTCAAAATGATACAACAATTATTACTCCCTCCGTCCAAATTATATAGGCTGCATTTCCTTTTTCGTTTATTCCAATTATATATGCTTGTGTCTTTATTTTGAAGTATTTACTTTGTTTGTTTACCAATGCACCCCTATTTATTACTTCAAATATAATAGTTTTGATATTAAATAAGGATAAATTTGGACTTTTCTTTATAAAAATTACTTTTTCAATGACATTAAACACATTTTTTTAATCTGTGTGAAAAAGTCAAACCAGCGTATATAATTGAGACTCAGGGAGTAAAAAAATAATAACAAAATAGAAAAAATAACATTTTGATATTATTAATAGCATAGTACGGATACCAATGCAATTAAAGACACATGTAAAATAGTAATTGCTAAAATATTTAATATACTATTTTTTAGCAAAAAAATTTCAAATTTAGAAAAAAAATTGACGGAAAACTATGTGTGTATTTTGGTAACGACTATTCTACTTTTATATATTTATATATATTAAGATTAAAATTAAAATTAAGATTAAGATTAAGATAAGATTAAAATTAAGATATTAAGATTAAGATTAAGATTAAAATTAAAATTAAAATTAATATTAAGATAAGATAAGATTAAGATTAAGATTAAGATATTAAGATAAGATATGTGAAACTTTATTTATTCCATTATTTCTTTTTCTTTTTCTCATTTTTTATGCTCTCCATTAGGTATGACAACGTGACGGGTACCCCCCATCCCATACTTGCCATGCGATTTAAATCCAAACCTGCCCCGCGACCCATGAATTGGGGGGGGGGGGGGTTGACACATCCGCCCCGTTTAGTATTTCTTTTCTTTCCTTCATTATTTTTGTCCAAATAATTACTAAGAGCGGATTCCTAGAGGAGGGGTCAAAACCCGCCTCGTGGGTCGACCGTCGACATGACGAGGTTTTTTTCGTCTCATTAGGGTTAGGTTCAGGGTGAATCTTTTTACCATCTCTATTCTCCATGTACTTAACAAAATGTTTAGCCTACAATTTTTGCATAGCATAAACTTAATATACCCTTGTTTGGGCACGCTACTTTGTAGGAGAAAAATCTATTTTTTCCACATTAAAGTTATCCCCACCTCTACAGTTGCTGTTGCACCGTAAATATGTCTTTTTGACTTCCAGAACAATAAACCATGTATTGCTGATTATGCCCGCAGCTAATATTATTTGTCAATTTACAAAGTTGATGTCGAGGATATTATTGTCTACCCAAGAAAAAATTCAGGCACTATAGTAAAAGCAACCAAGCTACACGGACCAAATTTTTGACCGAAAGTTTTACACCTTAACACTTGTTGCCAATCTTATTTTATACACATCACATCAACTTTAAAATCAACGGTCCACACCAGTTCAGTCATCTGTTCGGTCACCATTTCGAGTTCAACAACATTATTCATAGTAAAATGCATCTCTTATCAGAATGTTTATATTTTTTAATGCCGCTTGCATTGATTGAACTAGTAGAATTTGATAGAATTGTCCAAAAAGCTCTCCCAAACAGGTGCAATTAAGCCCCTGTTTGGTACCGATTAAAATCCAGATATCTAAGTCAAAGTCAACAATTAATCACAATCACATATTTAATGGGGACCCACAACTTTTTCACGTCTCATCAACTGTTATCAAAATTACTAAAAATCTAATTTTAATCTCTACCAAAGAGGGGCTAAAGTGGAAAAAAATTAATGTCTGGATTCGACCTTTCTACAACATTAGTAACGAAGTAAGCATTTTACCGAAAAAGTCTAATCGAAAGGTTGATAGAAATTGTTGTAAAAATATATATGTGTTCATATTTTTATATATTTGTTAGCTTACTTTTTGTTGATTTTAACTGTAAAGTGCTAGAAGGTAAATTGTAAAAATTATAAGAAAAAAGGATACATGCTCAGCCATAGCTAGTACTAACCGACTGGATGGTAATTGCAACTGGTATTTTTTAAGTTGTGAGTTTTATTATTTTTCATGTTTAATTAACAATGTATGATTTTTTGTTAAATTTATTACAACTTGAATTAGAATAGATTTTTTCCATCCTTGATATTTTTCTAATATGTTAAATTAGTGAATACATTGTTAGATTAATTAATATTGTCTTTCCTTGTATTCAACACTTAACATATCTAGAAAACATTTAGAATATTAACAACATACTAACTCTAACCGTATATGGAAACTATTTGTAGAACCATATATGGTAAGTCGGTACTAAACCGTGTATGGAAAGTCAGTACTAACCATTTATGATAATAATATATCTGTACAAAACCTGTTATGACAAGTTTCGTGAAGAATATTGAATGCCAAGTTCAGTAATGAACTGGATATGGTAAGTATTGTATGAACTGGAAATGGTAAATCCATGCGTTAAATCTAAGAGATTCCAATTAAAATTGAATTATATATATCGTGATATTTTCTTTGTATTGTTTATTAGAACTCATTATTTCTTATCATGCTAGATATTTTCAGATTAGTTAAATATATTATAATAGGATAAGAATATTTACATATCGTCTTGCCTTGTTATAACCTTAACTAATCTATGAAATATTTAAGTGATTACCAAAATTCTACTTACAGTGTATTTCGCAAAATCTTTGGGTAAGAAAATAATTTCTTACTTGTAATGAACTTGATGTATAAATCACTGTATCATTGCATAGACGAAATTAGTAATTTAAAAATATTTTTTTCTCATGTTCTTGCTACAGAGGTTCACTGCTTATTGTGGAAATGTTACGGCCCGTTAATATTTTTGGTCATACAACCAGGCAAAATGTGGTGATTCATTAGAATCTTTTAAAACCACTGTTTTCTTCAACTCATTGAAGAATGTAAAAAAATTGTGTATTCAATATATAATACATAAGTGATCGAGCTCCTTGATGTGAAATTAAGAGTGAGAGTTCTTAATTCAAGGAGTAGTAGCGGTCTCGAGTCCAATAGAAAAGTGGTGATAAAGTCAAGTCCGAAGGGTTTGATTCAACTTCATCAACAAATCAAAAGGAGAAGAAACTCGGAGAGTGTTCTTAAATCTTTTTATTGTTTTTATTAGTTTTTTTAAATTACAAAAAGGATAATATAATATTTTTTATCACTTTAATTAATGGATTGTTTGGCCCGTGGCATGGGGACCAGTGGATGTTTCCCTTTCGAGTTTATCACATTATATCTGTTGTTCTAGTTTACAGCTTTCGTTTAATTTTCGCAATCGTTTAACAGTAGTTACGAACAAAAATCTAACATGCACAAACTAGTCCGGACGGTTGAAGATTGGTTATAACAAATATTGACTAGTGTCCAACTTTTTTAACAAGTAAATTATAATTAGTTTTTAAATTATATAAGTTTAGTATTTTCAAATGGTATCAGAGCAGGTGCACTTTTAAATTTTTTTGATCCATTTAAAACCTAGATATGGATGAAGCACGTTTTAGACCTCATATTCTACATGAGACTAATTACTCCTATTAGGAAATTAGGACGCAAGTTTATATCCAATTCCTTGATGAAGTTTATATCCAATTCCTTGATGAAAAGCTTGGCACTTTATCATCTTTGCATATAAAGTATCCATTATGACTAAAAATGGAGCTTTAAATGCTATTTTTTATTTGTGAATTCTAACCAATTTCATCATAATTTTACATCCAATTTGACTAAAGAAGCTTGTGACATTATGCAAGTTTCCCATGAAGGAACCTCTATTGGAAGTCATCAAAACTTCAAATGCTCACCCCTAGAGTTCGAACAGTTTACCATGGTTAGGGTTCTCTTGTAATTTCTATGCAACCAAGTGAAGTGATTGCGCCTCTCGGTTTGGCTAGTTTGACCTTGTCCACTCACCATCTATAAGAAAAGGAAAAGAACGTGATTATATTTATTTATTCATAGGGGAAATTTTTATAATTGGTAGAGAAGATTGAAAATAAAGTATTAATAATTACCCACAGTTTTTTCCTTGTTTTACACAAAGGTAGTGATAAAGGGGTATATTATTGTACTAAGAGTTGGGACTTAGAGAGAAAGTACAAATAACCATCCACAGTTTTTCCCTTACTTGCACAAATATAGTGATAAAGGGATAAATTATTGTACCAAGAGTTTGGACTTAGAGAGGAAGTACAAATAACCATCCACAGTTTTTCCCTTGCTTGCACAAAGGTGGTGACAAAGGGATAAATTATTGTACCAAGAGTTTGGACTTAGAGAGGAAGTACAAATAACTATCCACAGTTTTTCCCTTGCTTGCACAAAGGTGGTGATAAAGGGATAAATTATCGTACCAAGAGTTGAAACTTAAGGAGGGGTTACTAAGATAGAGTATTAATAATTATCCACAGTTTTTTTCTTACTTTATGCGAGGGTAGTTATAAAGGGATAAATTATTGTACTCGTAATTGAATTTAGTGGGGATTATCATTTTCTATTACTTAAATTCATATTAAAAGGAGTATCTAGTTAATATCAATTATTATCGTGTCCAAAATTTAAACGTATTATGCAATTTCATAAAGTCTAATTTTCTAAGCATATATTTCTGTAGTCGTGACAAGCATTTCTTACATTATCAAGGTTTCTATGTTAACATGGAAGTTAATAACATGCTCGGGAAAAATGCATTTTATGAAAAAAAAATATGACAGTTGCAATTAATATACTCATCTTGCAATACTAGTACTTCCGAAATATCAACGTATATATTATACATGGGTTCACTAGTCCTTAAAAATATTATAATTTCGCAAATTTTTCACAAGTGATTTTTCTAGTTATGCGTCAATAACATTGTGACATAGTCAAATAGTTCACAATGCATTTGTCATAATAGCAAGATTTCATCACAAATAATAATCATGGCTATTATAACATGTAACATACCTGATTCGAGGAGTAAAGATGTGGAGAGTGGCATAGCGGATTGGAAACTTAAAATATTTAATTACTAATGTAATAATTGTTCATTTTCTCAAAAAAAAAAAACATATATTATTATTGCCTAATTTATGCACAAAGTTGGACCCCATTAACTCACTGACAAATAATTAATTCGTCCTACAACCTAATAAAAGGTGATTCTAAATCCATTTTATTCTATTATTATATTTGGCATACAAAAAATAAATAAATAAATAAAAATATATATATATATATATTAATGATGAACAGTGATCGTAATTGTTCAATGAACAATGAACGTGTCACTGTTCATGACAGTGAACAGTGCGTAACTACTTTTTTTTACTGCAAATAAACCTATTGTAAATAAAATTTCTTGAAGAAAAAAAAGTATTTTGAAATAATTTAAGGAGTCTACAGGAATGCTCTGATACCATTTGTAACGATCCGGGTCCCACTTAACGGGTTGTCCCGACCGTTAGATAACGGCGTACTGTCCCCATTGTACCAGTACCAGTCTTTTCAACATGTGTTTGTCCTCACTTGCACGCTCCCCGAGAAAACTTCCCAGGAGGTCACCTATCCCAGAATTGCTCTAAGTCAAGCACGCTTAACTATTGGAGTTTCTAACGAAGGATTTCCGAAAAAGAAGATGCACCTTATTGATATGAGTAGTACATATCATTTCTTTTAAGCTTTCTTAGTCGGGGTATTACACCTCACCCCACCCACAAAGTGACAATTGATCACACAAAATCACAAATCACAATTACAAATTTAATCACAAATTTCACCCAAATCCCACCCCACCCCACCTAACTTCAACCCACATGGAAAGTCACATTTGATCACACAAACTCACAATTCGATCAAAATTACAAATTTAGTTGCAAAATTTACCCCACCCCACCCCACCTCACCCGACATGCAAATTCATAGCTGGTCACGTAAAAGTCACAATTGGGTCACAATTACAAATTTAGTTGCAAAACCTCACCCCACCCCCATCTCATCCCAAAGTCACAATTGATCACACAATGTCACAATTTGGTCACACAAAGTCGTAATTAGGTCACACAAGATCACACCCCACTCAAAAATGATTTTTTTCTATGTTTTCCCACCCCACCCCATCCCACCTAAACCCAAAATGATTTTTTTCTCTATATTTTCCCACCCCCACCTCACCAACCCGCAAATTCACAATTTGTCAGACAAAAGTTACATTTCAGTCACAAATCACAATCACAAATTTTACTGCAACCCCACCCCCACCCCATCCAACTCTACCCCACATGCAAAGTCACATTTGGTCACACAAAGTTACAATTAGATCAAATTACAAATTTAGTTGCAAAATTCACCCCACTCCACATGTAAAATCACAACTGGTCACATAAAGTCACAATTGGTCATATAAGGTCACAATTGGGTCAAAATTACAAATTTAGCTGCAAAACCCCACCCACCCAACCCCCAAAGTCACAGTTGCTTACACAAAGTCACGGTTGATCAAACAAGGTCACAATTTGGTCACACAAAGTCGCAGTTGGGTCACAATTGGTCACACAAAGTCACAGTTCGATTACACAAGGTCACAATTCGATCACACAAAGTCACACATAGTCACAATTTGCTCATAAAAAGTCAACACATTGTCATATTTGACTCAACTATATGTCATATCACGTCATCGTCCAATGGTCACCCAAAGTCACAGTTGATCACAATCACTAATATAATTAGTCACAATTATCCATAATTGATCACATATTATTTATTTATTGGTCATAATTTACTCATTTTCTTGGTCGCAATTCACATTTATCACAAGTCGCACAAACTCACAATTAATCAATATTTTAGTCACATTTACCTAATATAAAATTGGTCACAGTAATCTAATAATGGGTTACATATTATTTATTTATTGATCAAAACTTACTCGTTTTTTTGTCACAGCTAGTCAATATTTTTTGTCACAATTACTAACAATTTGTCACTTTCGTACTCATCACAAGTCGCATAAAGTCACATTTAGGTGATATTTTGATTGCAATTACCTAATAATTGGTCCCCACCCCACCCCAGGATTAATTTCCTCCACTACCACCACAATCGTCGTCGTGGCCGGTCACCATGGCCACCACACCCACCTCGCCTAAACCACACCTCCACTACTATCTGCACACACCACAAGAGGGAAGAAACAAATACCACCGGTCACCACCAACCACCTGTACCACAACCACCAACCACCTGCCCTACCACCACCAACCACTTGAACCACCACAGGAAAACAAAGCCACCACGACCACCAACCACTAGACATCAGCATCGGCACCGCACGTTGATCCACCGCAACACCACCACCAGATTCACAACCATTATTACACCACCAGGTACACCAAATCCGTCCAAAAAATGAAAATAAAAAACATAAAGACAAGGCCGACAGAGGAATATATAAAGGTGTCTGGCGGCGACGTACTAAGGAGGCATGGCGACGATGACAACATGTGAAGTAGGCTCCAACGACGTTGTGAAAAAGTTGCAGCAGAGACACGAAGAGGCGTCTCCTGTGAGCATGATGCCATTGGAGGACGGAGGTTTTTCCATCGAAGAGTGGTGTCGCCGAACAGGGGCTGACCTAAGTAGGTCCAGAGCAGGCAGATGCCTGCACTGACCTTTTGGGTCAGCCATTTATTAAAAAAAAAAAAAATACAACCATATAGGATAGGGTTGACAATCCAAGCATTATCAGTAGGATGTTTAGATAATGGGTTTCATCAATTAAGTTTTTTCTATTTTGTAACCGACATACCTTTTTCAAAAAATAATGAAATCCCTATTTTTTTCTCCTTTTATGTTAGAGGCACCGTTTTTTACTCCATGTTTGGCTGAAAGGCAAATATACAAATATTTCATCTCAATAGTCCATTTCCATTACATATTAATTTAGGTAGCAATTTTCAAAACTCAGTTTCATAACAGGGTATCAACCTAAATTCCCTTTTTAATTTAAGTAAAAAAAAAATTGAAATTAGATTATTTCAACCTAAATATTACTATCTTTATATTAGATTTGAGATTTAAAATCATCGATTTCAATCTTTTTCGTTTAAAAAAATTTCGGGGGTTCTTCTCTCGAACCCCCTCCTTTATGGTCTTAACTCCACCCTCGCCTATACTGAACAAAAACCCTTGATCCGCAGTCGTCATTGAAGAATGATGGTCATGCCAGAGAAAATTGTTCACGGCTTGAACCAGATGAGAGGAGAGAGAGTGTTAGGGATTTAGGGATTGAAACGGTTATGATATTTTGGTATATTTATTTTAATTTATTATTATTAAAAATTTGAATTTATTACCTGATTTGTACAAAAAAAATTATCTACACTTCATTTTTAAGAGCATGTTTGGTAATGTGAAAATTTTGATTTTTATAGATTTTTTTGGTTTTTTGATGGATGTGTGGTTTAAAAATATTTGAAAAGTTAAAAATGATAGGCTTGACTAAAAATTGATAATTGAGATTTAGTTTGAAAAATTGTGATAAAAGTTTTCCCTTTACTAAGAAGCTCTAAAATTGAAAGTTAGGAGCCTACAATTTATTTCAAGTCTTTGCCTATGTCTTGGGCCAGGCCCATCGCTTGACCCTATTGAGAACACTTATTTGATCCAAATCTTGTTTCACGGACCTAAAATACTGAGAGTTTATCAACTAGCCGGAGCAGCAGCTGCCTCAGTACCGGAAACACACCGATAATGGCGGCCGGCGCCACCACAGCTTTGACTTCAGTCATTACAAGTAGTTTGGTCTCTTCATTTTTATCTGCTTCCATCTACCGGGGGAACATCATCACTCCTATCATCCTCGTGCGCACGTTAGCCTCCACCACCCTAGTCAAGAATACTCGCCGTCACCAGACCTTGAATAACCGAAACAGAAGCTTCATCTGTGAATCCGCTGCTGCTACAGATATCAGTTCAACTTCTTCCACCTCTATCTCTAATAATGGGTACCTAATAATTTATTTTCTTATCATCTTATAATAGCAAGTGATTTTATTCACTTACACGGTCCTTTTTTTTTAATTACAGTGAATTTTAATGGTTTGGGTTGTAACTTAAATAATAATTAACCGTGTTCGGATTTATTTAAAGAAGTGAATCTGTTGAAAAAATTAGTACCACTTGATTTACCCCAATTATTATATTGTTCTTGGTATGCTTATTTTGATATTCCAACATACCTAGATAAAACCATGGGGATGTTTCATTCGAGGAGTTTTTGGCTTCTTTTATACTGGAAATTGTAATATAATATGTTCGTGGAGAAGATATCAAATAACTGAATTATGTATGTCTTTTGAGTAGTTTTTCTAATATAGCTGTTTAGATTTGCCTATTTGGTTGGTGAGTGACATGTGACATATTTATTATATTAAGGTCTATTAAAAGATATAATTGGTGCTCAAATAGAATTATTGTTAGATCCCGATTTATGAAAATTAATAAGTGTGTGTTTGATATTGTTTAGAAAGAGTTTTTTAAAAATGAATAGTGATTTTTAAGTGACTGGATGGTTGAGATTTGTTTGAAAAAGTCAAATAACGTGGGCTTGACTTTTGATGGATGATTGAGATTGAGTACAGTAGAAAAAAGCGAAATTTTTAAAGAATACCAAACAAGGGCTAAAGGTAATCTTCGTTTCACACGAGAATAACATATCTGGCTGTCTGTACATACCCAAGTTTGAATATCCAGGTGCCTGTATTAGGACAAAATTATGATGGAAGTTTCAGTTTTTTTACAACTGATGATGACATCAGTTATGAGATATTACTTTACTGTTAATTAATACTGAATTCACAAATTCCTGGTTGAAAATGATTTTATATTTTCTATTGTGAAATAAATATATACGTTTTATTTGCATTCCTCAGTCATAATTCTCCCTTGATCTAAAACAGGACTTGATTTTTTTCTCAGCTACCCCATATATAGCCGCCTTCTTCCATGCCCCTCCCATAATGGGCCTCCAAGGGTGGAACACTTGGTTGTTTCAGAAGGAGGGTCTGTTTTAGAGTATATTTCTCAAGCTTTGAATCTTCCTCCCTTGTGAGTTCTGCCATTTCTTTATCATTTATCTTCCAACTGTGACTTGACATGTGATATTGAGGTTTTCAAAGTTGATTCAGTGACAGTTAAGTTAAATTATTGAAATTTTGTGTTTCATGTAGGTTTGTTGCAGATTTAATTCACTTCGGAGCAGTATTTTATGCTCTTGTATGCCCCGACCCTCCTCCAAATGCCACGCCTGAGCAAATCAAAGTGTACAAGGAAGTTACAGATCCATCAGTTCTGAGAAAAAGAGCATCTATTAAAGGGAAAACTATACGAGAAGCACAAAAAACTTTTCGCATAACACGCGTTGATGAATTTGTTGAAGCTGGAACTTACTTACGAGTGCATGTACACCCAAAACGCTTTCCAAGGTATTTATTGGGTAATGTTTAGTTAATATGCCTTTTCCTGGAAATTAGTACCATTTTGATTATAATTTAGCAAGGACGAATGCATCATGTGATGTATCTGCTTGGACCAGATGCTATGAAATCGACTGGGGATCTCGAATCATTGCTGTGACTGATTCCTACGTTGTTCTGGACAAACCTGCGGGTACATCAGTATGTTTTAGTTCTTTCTCAACTAAGTAATTGCACAGCTTTCTTTAAATAGAGTATTTGGTTCCTGAAACTTAAATAGCTCTCTGTTTTTGCTTCCTGAAGGATTATGAGTTTATTATGAATTTTAATATAAAACAGCTTGTTTAGTTTTAATCATGATTTAGTCCATGTTCTTCAGTCTTAGAAGTTCCATGCTTCCTTTTCCACTTACATAACTGTGACAGATGACAATATGTTACTTCCTAAAACTTCTGTCCCCATGTTCTTCCTCTGCACAATGAGAAATTTTAGGACTGGTGCATATTAATCCTGAAACCTCATTGACAAAGCATGCCAACCGCAGTCAAATTTGAAAGGTGACTACATTAGCTTTGTTTCTTGGACTGGCATGTCAAACCTATGTTTTCTACATATCAGCAGTTCTCCCCACCTTTTATCTTGCAGCTCAATCCGCAGGAGCACATAATCTGCTAGAGTGTAGATAAAAATAATGTTATTTGTCTCTCAGTTCTCTTGGTAAAATACTGACTTTGAATATGTAAATGTTAAATTTTCAATATAGAATGTGAGTCTTGTTGTTCTTGAACAGCCATGTGTATTATCTTCAAGTCAAAACTTAGATTTAACAACTTATCTTAACTTTGGTTGAAACTTTTTTTCTATTGATAGTCATTTACTTGGAATCTATGAGCAATCTTTAAGGTTAGTTTCTTACGGCTCAGGACGCCCATGTTAATTTTGATCAGGTCGGAGGAACTACAGACAATATTGAAGAAAGTTGTGTTACATTTGTTTCACGTACCTTAGGATTTGACACTCCATTGAGGACAACCCACCAGATCGATAATTGTACAGAGGGCTGGTATATCAAAGAAGTGTTTTCATCAATTGTATGGTAATGTGAATAGCAAAAACTGATGGCTTCAAGTTTACTTACAGTGTCGTGCTATCAAGAACAAAGGAGTACTGCTCAGTTTTTCATGGGAAAATAAGGGTTAGTTTGCAATTTCTTATTCTTGCTTGAACATCAGAAAATTACAAATTCACTTTGTAAAGATAAAACTCATCGGCGACATTTTGTTATTTTAGCAACTTATGCTTGGGGTTTATATTCAGGAGAAGATTTTTTTTTAAAACAGTCGTGGGTCTTAGCTTATAATGAAAAACAGAACCACTAAAATGTAAGAGTAATAGGAATCCGTGCTTATTGTCCTCAGGAGAAAAAGGTGAAAAAGCTTTATCTTGCTCTTGCTGCTGCACCTGTGTCAACTGGAGTAATTAAACACTACATGCGTCCAATTAATATTGCACCTCGACTAGTTTCTGAAGGTCAGCAGCTTTGTTATATTACTAATTGTATGAGCATTTAGTTTAATCGTTTATGTTCCATTTACCCTCACAAGAAAAATGTAACGAGATTTTCCTTGGCTTAGAGATATTTATGTTGTGTTTTCCCCTAATGCAAGTCAAACCTGATGTGGTCCAAGCAGATTTAGTTAAAGGATGGTACTTGTGCCAACTTGAGGTCTTGGAATGCAAGAAGATTCCATGGCCAGATGCTTCAACTGAAAGGAAATATAGTATTGAAGATTGTGGATGGCCTAGTAAAGATTTTGCATACGAATGTAAAATTGACCTTTTGACAGGTCGAACTCATCAGGTATGTATTCTGTTCCCATCTATTGTGAAAGGGGAACTGGAGCAAGGAAGTGGCTTTTTAGTCGTGCATTGTCCCTACTATTCGTCCATATATAATTACGCACTTCATGTGCTTTTTGTCCTCTTATGTAGTTGAGTTTGATCACTGCTCGTCAAGGAATGACAGGATATTTCTCCAGATAAGACATTTGAAATTATTTTGCAACTCAAATTCTACCATTTCAACTGGCTTGAATTCCAGAAGAACGGAAAACTACTAAACTAGCAACACGTTTCTTTCTGCTTGAAATTATATTAAGACTTATGTCTGCTTCTGTTTCAAAATTCACTTTCTTTTGGTTGAAATTTCTAGAGAGAAGGTCTGGTAGACTCAAACATTTGACAATAGGAGCATTTTCAAATTTCCCTTTCTAATAACAAATGAAACATCTATGCATAAGAAATCCAATGTTATATCCGGTAAATGACTTGATTCAGTTTCAGATTTTACCTTTTTTGTTTTAAATTACTAGAGAAAGGGTCAGAGTAGAGAATACATAACCATTTGACTAAAGGAGCACCTTCAAATATCCATTTCTAATAACAAATGCAACTGCTGTGATTAATTCTACCATGATTGCAGATTCGGGCTCAATTGGCTGCTTTTGGTGCCCCATTAGTGGGAGACTCCATGTATATGCCAGCTGCAATTGCTGAGATGCACAATCCAGGGCTTAATCCATTTGGTAAGTACAAAAAAGGATATGGCACTGAGAATGATAAAGAACTGCATGTTGAAGAGTGGATTGCATGCCATGGAAAGGAACCTAGCATTGCTATTGCTCTTCAGGCATGTCAGATTTCGTGGGACGAGGGAGAGCACATTTATGATGCTAGATCTCCATGGTGGAGGTAGATAAAGCAAAGATACAGCAGCTATACCAGAGTAATTGACTAAATTGACAGTATTCTTTCTTGAGGTAGATCTCTTTTTACTTTTAAGTTGTCTTTATGTGCAAAATATTAATCACTCTGATCTGTGGTTAGCGATTTTTTCTCCTCACTTGCAATTCTTGTATGCATTATTGGAACCGTTAGTGAGGGTTATTTTGATAGTGAAACTGAAGGGAACACAATAATTCTAGAACAGGATCTCCTACTAATATCATTCGGTGTGATGTCAAAGATTAGGCAAATAATAATCTTGAGCTTGAAGAACGCACTAGGATAAAAAAGTTACATGACTTACCCTACTTAGTAGTTTCTTATTCTTTTATATTTCTCTTCTTCCCTTTTTCACTACACCTTTTCTCAGCCAGGAGGCAAGGAGGTTTCTTTCTTTCCCTTTTTTTTTTTTTTTTTATAATGTCTTTTTTCATTTTTTTGGTTGTGGGCTAGTTTTGGTAATGTGTTCTACATGAACTTAAATTGTGTGAAATCTCAGTGTAAGATAGTTTCTAAGTAAGCTATTGAAATAAGATCTAGCTTATGATTGTACCTTCTATTGATAACTTTCATGTTTTAATGGAATGAATCTCCGTCCTCACTGGAAGTACATTTGCAAAGAGTTTTCTGAATTAAAGCATATTCTTCAAACCATAGAACGCAAGCATGCCAAAGCCAGAGATACATTTCCTTCTCCATCCCAAGAATCCTATGAACAGCAATATTTACAGTCTCTAGATTGGAAGTGTATGGAATTAGATTTAGGCTTTGGGTTCAACTCTTATGTGCTCTGTAATGAAAGTCTGTACCAAGTTTCCAATAACTTTGGAATCTCGTTAAAGTGACCCAATCAATGTTGTGACGACCCGAAACCTTAATGACTCGGATGTCATGAAACTTGCATAAACTCATAAGATAAAAATAGTTTAACAAATAATTTCATAATATTTAAATCATCATATCAAAGAACTTAAATTAAACATAAATGTTTAATAAAGAAGTCAACAATAATTAAATGTGTCTAGAAATTTTATAAGCAAAATTATGAATAAAAGTCTAATTTATTTTCTGATCCGCTATCGCCCGCCATCTCCACGTTGACCTTTTCGAACCAAAAGGGGGAAACATAAAGGGGGTGAGAAAATCTCAATAAGTATACACGTGTTTATCATAAATCTTGAAATCATAATTCATACGTAATGGAGACACGAAAACTATATCGAACATAGGTGGTATGAGTTTGCATGCGTAGCGCTACTAAAACTCCGGTCCGAATCTTAGAACATACATATGGACCATAGCATATTATTTCAAAAGGCATAACTTAAATTACACGTATATACTTACTGTCTCATGGATGAATTAATGATATAAATTTAAAGTGGCTCGAACTTTATGCGTTCTAAAATTCCCTTGCTTTGAAATTCGTATGTGTAATGTGTTCGTATATGTGTGATTGATTGATGGGGAGAGAGAGAGAGAGAGAACACAAAAGTGGTTTTGTGTTGGTGTGTAAGAAAAGTGACGTGAAAGGGGGCATATTTATAGGGTGAAGAATCTATTTTTGCTAGTCTTTGGTACCAAAATCATTCCTTATATTGAACACACGATTTTGGCCAAGATGAAAGTAATATAATTTGTCTTGGCGTAAATAATATTATTTCCATATGAAATAATATTTTTATTTTCATAATTCATAATTTTCATGCGTACATATATCTTACCATTTTTCCTATAAATCAAATCTCCAATTTTATCTTATATGGAGATATATACATATATATATATATATATATATATATATATATATCAAAATTTGATTACCACTATTAAGGTAATAAATATTAATTTGAAATAATTATACTAAAATTAAATATTCTAATAAATATCATAACATGCATCATACCAATTATATATTATATTATATTAAATATATATATACGCTAACATATATAATATATAGCATATTTAATATATAATATAACATAGAAATTTAACCCTAAAAGTATACGTGGGTTTTCAATATGCAGTCCAAATTAATTGCACCCATGATCCTTAGTTAGTGGTCAACATCTAATTGACCCCTAGACTTTAAGAGATTTAACTTAAGTGTATGGGTGTTATAAATGTGGTAAAGCCCAAATCGTATACTGTACCCACTTGACCCCTCAAAAGTTGTCGAAGAAGGACCAGACAATGTATCCCCTCATGTCTGCTCCCTTCCTATTAATGTAGTAAAGTACACAGATGAAAGGCCATGATGCAATGGCAATACTCAATTTTAGGCCAAAGTTTGTTGTGTTTTGGAATTTCAAGTACTTGAAAAAATGTGCTAAACTAAGTTCATCATTTTATTGTTGATCTGTGTTGGTAGACATGAAATTTATTTACCTCATGGCTGTTCACTGGGCATCTAAAGTAGTTGGCCATGTACATCACTTGCTGTTTGTCATTTATAGATTCTTCAATGGCGGAACTTGAATTCCGGACCTTGAAATATCCTATAATATTCATCTTATATTTGTCAGTCATGTGTCAAATAACGGAACTGCAGATATTAGTGGTGGTGTAGCTTAGAAAATCTGAAGCTTTCACTGAACCCCTCTTCCCCAACCCACAAATTTAAACCGATAAATGTTATATTATTTTGAAGGATATAAAATCAAATAATCAACAAATTGAAGGGAGAGACACAAAGAAAAGGGGAATTTATTGTGCTTGTATGTTGTACCATTTTCTGTATAATTATCGGTGTGTCATTGAATATGACCAGTTTCATCAGTCCTTGTGGGTAAAACATGGAACAGGTCAGCAAAAGCTAGACACTTCAGTAATTATGCAAGGACCAAGTGCTGAAACCATGAAGAATCAAAGATTGTAACAAACTAAACAAATTCTCCAATGAGAATGCCATCATTTTCTTTAGTTTGTGGGGCCCTAGCGTGGGTCGAAAACATGGACGTAGAAGCCTGCATGATTTAAACCGATGATATCCAATCCCTTCTGTAGTTTTAACGAGTCACTGCATGGAAATTCAGGTAACGTGGATTCAAGAATGTTCCTGGTTTCGCTTGTATATTTTCCAAATATGATTGGGTCTGGCCACATTAAGAACAGCATGCATGTTCATTTTCTGGGTATAATTGTTCAGTTTGATGCTATTATTAGTTTATTACTGTTGTTTTCTTTTCTCCTCGTGTCGTTTGTAGCCGCATGTCATTTCTTTTCTACTAGTGGCGTACACGTGCATTGCATGTGATTGATCATTAATTTGTTTAATTTTTAATATCTTCAAAAATTATGATTATAGCTTATTTGAATCTCTTTAATTTTTTCTTTTTTTTCCTACAGTATTCAATCTCAATCATCATTAAATATCAAGCCCGTATTATTTGACTTTTCAATTAAATCTCAACCATTTATTCTTCTAAAAATCATTATATATTTCAAAAAACTCTTTTTAAACAATATCAAATACACACATAGTAGATCTTGTAATAAAAATGGAATAAAATGTTATATTATTATATTGAGATATGACAATATAGTGAATTAAATTCAATGAGTACCTTTTGGTGATCGATCTTTGATGATTGCCTGACTCGTGATATAAAATATCATGAGTTTGGTGATGTATTAATAGGATCTTTGAGACTGCATTAATGAACAATAAGCCAATGTTTGAGGTCCATTAAAGAGTTTGAGTTTGTTTAAAGACATGAATGTATAACAGGATCTTTGAGCCTGTGTTTATGAACAATAAGCCCATGTTTGAGTTCCATTTTAAAGAGTTTGTTTAAAGACATGAATATATTTAGCCCGGAAGGAAAGACGTGAATCTTTCTCGATCATCACTCATGGCTTGAAGACATGAATATATTTAGAGCATGGCCAGTGCATACTTAGTTGAGCAACAATTGAATTCGTGAGGGGAAAAGAAAGTAACATACCATCAAGACCCCAGCCAATGTAAAGTGGAGTAATGCCAATAGCATGCCCAGCAGCAATAATTTTTTTTTTTTTTGATCGCAAGTGTCAAGAAGCACAAAAGAGAACTCTCATCATCTTGACCAACAATGAAGAAGTGAATTTATTATTGTCCAAGTACTCTACCAAAATTCATGTATTATTATCTCATTGAACGAGTATTTGGACATTTAAATAATTTGAAGAGGAGAAACATATTGGGTAATAATTTCTAGCAATAGGTTCATTCACTTTCAAGTCACAATCCATCCTATAGTCAAGAATTTGAATAGCAAATAAATTTCTATTCAAAGGTCAAATACTTGTGTGTAACACAATTTGAGATCATTGAAGCAACTTGGAATGCTAACTATTGCCTTGGGCTTACCTAAATTTTACTCCAATCTATAAATCTAAGAATATATCTGTACTTCATGAACCACACTCGTCGCTGGCAAAGAAAATAATTTCTACAACATAAAGGAATAAAAGCATCCAATGAATCTAAAAAATAAAAGTGTCTTACAAAAGCAATTTGATTAATAACTAAAGAAAGATAAGCGGAGAAAATGTACCCTAGCTAAGCAATGTCCCATTGTTAAGCTAAAAATATAATTGCAATAGAAGTAACCTGAAAGATAAATCCGTTAAATCAAACATCAATGCAAAAAATCCAGATTAAATAACAAACTGGCAAAGGGCAAAGAATCATCATCGATTGAGCATGAGATTTAACTCAACAACTCAATCATTTAAGCAAAGCAAACATTAAATAAATCAACAAGAAAGTATTTATATAAAACAGAGATTAAATGAATAAGGTATTCAGGTAGTTACTTGCACGGAAATATTTACATGAAAGCGTCTCTATATTATCACCAATGTTCATCACATTATGAAATCAAATGAGATTGCCCTCAACAATGAGGGAAAAAAAAAAACCCAAAGCCGTAGAGCCAAACATGGTCTATGTCAACATTTGAGAAGATACTTGGGATGTACTAACCTGAGGTGCAGCATCGGCACCAAAAGCAATTACCACACCCTCTTAATTATTTCTCCAATCACCTACTCTCTAGCATCAACTCAGTTGTTTAGATGCTCTCAACTGCTTTCAACTTATGCAATGTGGCTGCATATGTAAAACAAACTATACCATATGGATTTGGAGATCATATCACAAACATGAGAATTACGTCGTCGATTTTTAAGAGAAAACTATAAAATAGCGAAATTCCTTAATGATACTTGCGCATCAAGTATTTTGAACTTGATCAACCGTTAGTTTGAATCCTTCAATGAATACAAATAAGAATCTATATTTTTTAGAAACTAAAAACGTGAGTGCCATCCGATTACTTCAAACCTAAGAATTGGTCATTTGTAGAATCATATTTTTATCTTTGTTGTAAATATTTTTGCTTAGCTGTCATTAGTTGTTAGTGTGCAGTTGGTTTTAGTTAGTAGTTTGTTAGAAGATAGTTAGATTAGCTGGTTACCTTTACTGCACATATATACCACGATGTAAACTTTATACGATTTGATTTTTCTGAGTATGAATAGAAAATCATCACATATTTCTCCCCAGCTTTTGTACATGGTATTAGAGCAGGATTGATCTAGGTGAGAAATTACTGAACTATTTCCTATGAAGAAATACATATAATCTCAAAATTCAATGGCTGGAATTCCGGAGGAAGAAGAATTAATAACTAGCAACGAACATAACAACATAGTTGTGATTGAAAAGGAGGTTCGCGAGTTGAATGAAGGAGATCCATTATTGTTGCGCAACTCTGATCATCTAAGGATGTCTCTTATGACATCGCCACTTACTGGAAGAAATTATCTGGTATGGAGTAGATCAATTCGAATCTCCCTAGGAGCCAAGATGAAATTAGGGCTCATTGATGGATCTATTGCAGTACCTAAAAAAAATTCACCATTATAGTACGAAAAGTGAAATCGAGTCAACTATATGGTAACATCTTAGATTCTGAATTCTATATCTAGAGGAATTGGATGCATTTCTTTATACTACAAGTGCTAAGGAACTTTGGAATGAAATTGAAGAAAGGTTTGGAGGTTACAATGGACCGCAACTTTACCAAATACAGAGGGAAATCTCATCTATTACTTAGGGAAATATGAATATTTCTTAGTACTATACTAAATTGAAAAGGCCGTGGGATGAGTTGACATTCTTGATGCCGTTACCTGAATGTGTATGTGGTTCAGCTAAGGCAGTGTCAAACATAACTTCATTCAATAGGCTAATGCAATTTTTGATGGGACTAAATGAGGAATATGAACATGTGAGGAGCCATATTCTTGTCATGGAACCCCTTCCATCCGTAAATAGGGCATATTCCATGATACAAAGGGTTGAAAATATAATACCCACACACTTAAGTTAAATCTCTTTAAAGTCTAGGGGCCAATTAGATGTTGACCACTAACTAAGGATCATTGGTGCAATTAATTTGGACTGCATATTGAAAATCCACGTATATTTTTAGAGTTAAATTTCTATGTTATATTATATATTAAATATGTTATATATTATATATGTTAGCGTGTATATATATGTATGTAATATAATATAATATAATATATAATTGGTATGATGCATGTTATGATATATATTAGAATATTTAATTTTAGTATAGTTATTTCAAAGCAATATTTATTACCTTAATAGTGGTAATCAAATTTTGATATATATGTATATATCTCCATATAAGGAAAAATTGGAGATTTGATTTATAGGAAAAATGGTAAGATATATGTTCGCATGGAAATTATGAATTATGAAAATAAAAATATTATTTCATATGGAAATAATATTATTTACTCCAAGACAAATTATATTACTTCCATCTTGGCCAAAATAATGTGTTCAATATAAGGAATGATTTTGATACCTAAACTAGTTAAACTTCACCCTATAAATACCCCCTCACGTCACTTCTCTTTACCACACACAAAAATCATCTTTTCTCTCTCTCTCTCTCTCTCTATCAATCAATCATAACATACATATTATATATATATATATATATATATAAAATTTCGAAGCAAGAGAATTTTAGCACGCACAAAGTTCGAAGCATTTTAAAGTTATATCATTAATTCATCCACGAGACGGTAAGTATATACGTGAAATTTTACGTTATGACTTTTGAAATAATATGATATGGTCCATATGTATGTTCTAAGATTCGGACCGGAGTTTTAGTAGCGCTACGCATGCAAACTCATACCACCTATGTTCGGTATAGTTTTTGTGTCTCCATTACGTATAAATTATGATTTCAAGATTTATGATAAACACGTATATACTTATTGAGATTTTCTCACCCCCTTTATGTTTTCCCCTTTCCAGATAATTGATTGGTTCGAAAAGGTCAACGTGGAGATGGCGAGCGATAGCGGATCAGAAAATAAATTAGACTTTTACTCATAATTTTGCTTATAAAATTTCTAGACACATTTAATTATTGTTGACTTCTTTATTAAACCTTTATGTTTAATTTAAGTTCTTTCTTACGACGATTTAAATGTTATGAAATTATTTGTTAAATTATTTTTATCTTATGAGTTTATGCAAGTTTCGTGACATTCAATTCGTTAAGGTTTCGGGTCGTCACAGAAAAACAAAGGGAGGTTCAGCTGACTAATGGTGATACTGCTGAGATGAATGCCATGAATGTTAGAACTCATAATTATAAAGGAGGAAAAAGGTTTGAGGTAAACAAGAAAGATAAACAAAATCAATTCTGCACATACTGTAATACTAAAGGTCACAGCAAGGAGTTTTGTTTCAAAATTGTTGGCTATCCGGATTGGTACAAATAGCCCAAGGATCAAAGAAAGCTAAGATATGTTGCTAATCTAGCTAACACACCATTGGAATTCAGTAATGATGGGGGCGAAAGTAGCAGGAAAGGGGATATGAAGGAAGTGAACTTAGCTTAGATGATTCAACAATAGTTGCTGAAGATGATGCATGGAAAAGGAGGAAACTCAGAAAATATGGTGAATTTCGCACATCTAAGCGATTTTGTAGGTTCAATTCTAAAGCTTAACTCTATTCATGCTTTAAATTATTCCAATTTGCTCGAAATAGGCTCTTGGATATTCAATATAGGAGCTTCAAATCATATGTGTACTGATTTAACCTTATTAAAGCAGCCTAAGACCATTTCCTGTCCACTCCTTGTTTATCTACCTGATGGGTGTATAAATTTTGTCAAACACATTGGAAATATACATCTCACTGATGAAATAATCTTAACTGAAACCTTACATATACCAACTTTTAGATACAACCTTCTCTCAGTTCACAAATTGCCCAAAACTTCAAAAATAAAATTCATATTCTTTGATGATCATTACTTGTTGTAGGACCAACAGACTGAGAGGACTTTCGTATTTGGTAAGGTAGTCAAGAACCTCTACATTTTGGACAGAATTTCTTTCTCAGCCAACACCTTAGACATATACAAATCCACATATTGTAATAATGTTTTGTCTGCTCCTAAATTTGCTTTTCCTATTTTTCCTGTTTTGAATATTAACACTGTTAAGAAGAATTCTATGATTCTTTGGTACAAAAGATTTGGACATATCTTTGAAAGTGTACTACAACATCTAGAAATGTTGAAATTTAGTAATAAAACTAATTTTACACCTTGTAATGTATGTGCTTTCTCAAAGCAACAAAGATTACCTTTTAAGGCTAGTCATAACCAAATTAAAGAAATTTTTGAACTAATTCATATGGATCTTTGGGGACCATATAAGGAAAGTTCTCTATGTGGTGCACATTATTTTTTAAATGTTGTGGATGACTATTGTAGAGGAACTTGGACTTTTTTAATCAAACACAAAACACAAGTGTTACATACCATAAAGTAATTACATCAGTTAATAAAAACAGAATTTAGCAAATGTATAAAATGCATGAGATCAGACAATGGATCTGAATTCATCAAATTTTGAATTTCAACAATTTTGAAGTGAAAATGGCATTTTGCATCAAAGATCATGTGTTTTTACACCACAATAAAATGGTGTAGTTGAAAGAAAACTCAAACATCTTCTACAAATAGCAAAAGCACTAATGTTTGAATCTAACTTGCCAAAATATTTTTGGAGAGAATCTATTTTAATGGCCACATATATCATAAATAGATTACCTTCAAAACTTCTTAATTGGAAAACACCATTTGAAGTTCTCCACAAAAAGTTACCTTCATATGATAACTTGAAAGTTTTTGGTTGCTTATGTTATGCTACAAATACAAAACCTTTCAAAGAAAAATTCTCCCCTAGAGGCCTTAAATGTGTTTTACTTGGTTTTAATTCTGGTCAAAAGGGATACAAGGTGTATGATCTAGAAAATAAACAGGTTCTTGTTTCTAGAGATGTTATTTCTCATGAGCATGTGTTCCCTTTCAAAGTTACCAATCAAACATCTCATAACCTACCTTTACCTATTCCAAACTATATTGATGACCTCTTAGAAATCCCAGATGATTTACCTATACCACGGGAACCAAAAAACAATGCTAAAAATGTAAATTCACCTTTGTACAAGCTACCATCTGTCAGGGAAGATCTCAGTCCACAGCATGAATCTGCACAAGATACTTTGCAAACATTAACCTATGTTCCTCAAATCACAATATCACCTACAAACAGGAGAAGTTCTAGACCAAAGAAAAATCCTATCTAGTTTCATTTTAGCTAACATCAGCACTACTCAAGAGCCTAATTCTTATAGAGTGGCCAGCACTAAAGCTGAATGGACAGAAGCAATGGAAGCTGAACTGGGGGCATTGGAAAAGAATCATACTTGGGATCTTGTTTCATTACCACCTAGGAAGAAACCTATAGGATCTCTAAGTGGGTATTTAAGACAAAATTAAAGGCTAATGGTACTTTAAATAGGTGCAAAGCACGATTGGTGGCCAAGGGATACAATCAAGTGGCTGGGGTGGATCATTTTTAAAATTTTTCACCTGTGGCTGAGCCAGTCACTATCAGAATTTATTTCTCCATTGCTACAGCAAGAAAATGGCCAATTCAACAACTGGATATTAATAATGCTTTCTTGCATGGTATTTTGGAAGAGGAGGTATATATGTGGCCACTGGAGGGATACAATAAAAGCAGCCAAGGGCAGGTTTGCAAGCTAAAAAAGTCCCTTTATGGACTTAAGCAGGTCAGCTGACAGTGGAATTCAAAGTTGTGTAAACATTTGCACGATTATGGTTTAAACAATCTCCTAATGATCATTGTTTGTTTATTTTTCATACTAAACCTGTGTTATTGCACTTTTAGTATATGTCAATGATTTGTTAATTACAGGAAATGATGAGTTGGAAATTCAAAGAATTAAGGCTTCTTTAGATAAAGCTTTTACAAATAATTCTAGAACAGGATCTCCTACTAATATCATTCGGTGTGATGTCAAAGATTAGGCAAATAATAATCTTGAGCATAAAGAACGCACTAAGATAAAAAAGTTACATGACTTACCCTACTTAGTAGTTTCTTATTCTTTTGTATTTCTCTTCTTCCCTTTTTCACCACACCTTTTCTCGGCCAGGAGCCAAGGAGGTTTCTTTCTTTCCTTTTTTTTTTTTTTTAACATTTTTTTGGTTGTGGGCTAGTTTTGGTAATGTGTTCTACATGAACATAAATTGTGTGAAATCTCACTATAAGACAGTTTCTAAGTAAGTTATTGAAATAAGATCTAGCTTATGATTGTACCTTCTATTGATAACTTTCATGTTTTAATGGAATGAATCTCCATCCTCACTGGAAGGACATTTGCAAAGAGTTTTCTGAATTAAAGCATATTCTTCAAACCATAGGATGCAAGCATGCCTAAGCCAGAGATATATTTCCTTCTCCATCCCAAGAATCCTATGAACAGCAATATTTACAGTCTCTAGATTGGTAGTGTATGGAATTAGATTTAGGCTTTGGGTTCAACTCTTATGTGCTCTGTAATGAAAGTTTGTATCAAGTTTCCAATAACTTTGGAATCTCGTTAAAGTGACCCAATCAATGTGGTCAAGCCCAAATCGTATATTGTACCCACTTGACCCCTCAAAAGTTATCGAAGAGGGACCAGACAATGTATCCCCTCATGTCTGCTCCCTTCCTGTTAATGTAGTAAAGTACACAGATGAAAGGCCATGATGCAATGGCAATGCTCAATTTTAGGCCAAAGTTTGTTGTGTTTTGGAATTTCAAGTACTTGAAAAAATGTGCTAAACCAAGTTCATCGTTTTATTGTTGATCTGTGTTGGTAGACATGAAATTTATTTACCTCATGGCTATTCACTGGGCATCTAAGTAGTTGGCCATGTACATCACTTGCTGTTTGTCATTTATAGATTCTTCAATGGTTGAACTTGAATTTCGGACCTTGAAATATCCTTTAATATTCATCTTATATTTGTCAGTCATATATCAAATAAAGGAACTGCAGATATTAGTGGTGGTGTAGCTTAGAAAATCTGAAGCTTTCACTGAACCCTTCTCTTCCCCAACCCACAAATTTAAACCGATAAATGTTATATTAATGTGAAGGATAAAATCAAATAATCAACAAATTGAAGGGAGAGAGACAAAGAAAAGGGGATTTTTATTGTGCTTTTATGCTGTACCATTTTCTGAATAATTATCGGTGTGTCATTGAATATGACCAGTTTCATCATTCCTTGTGGGTAAAACATGAATCAAGTCAGCAAAAGCTAGACACTTCCGTAATTATGCAAGGACCAAGTGCTGAAACTATAAAGAATCAGAGATGGTAACAAACTAAACAAATTCCACAATGAGAATGCCATCCTTTTCTTTAGTTTGTAGGGCCCTAGCGTGGGTCGGAAACATGGACGTAGAAGCCTGCATAATGATTTAAACCGATGATATCCAATCCCTTATGTAGTTTTGACGAGTCACTGCATGAAAATTCAGGTAACGTGGATTCAAGAATGTTCCTGGTTTCGCTTGTATATTTTACAAATATGATTGGGTCCAGCAATCTGGCCACATTAAGAACAGCATGCATGTTCATTTTCTGGGTATAATTGTTCAGTTTGATGCTATTATTAGTTTATTACTGTTGTTTTCTTTTCTCCCCGTCTCGTTTGTAGCCGCATGTCATTTCTTTTCCACTAGTGGCGTACACGTGCATTGCTTGTGATCGACCATTAATTTGTTTAATTTTTAATATCTTCAAAAATTATGATTATAGCTTATTTGAATCTCTTTAATTTTTTCTTTTTTCCTGCAGTATTCAATCTCAATCATTCATTAAAAATCAAGTCCGTATTATTTGACTTTTCAATCAAATTTCAACCATTTATTCTCCTAAAAATCACTATACATTTCAAAAAACTCTTTTTAAATAATATCAAACACACACATAGTAGATCTTGTAATAAAGATGGAATAACATGTTATATTATTATATTGAAATATGACAATACAGTGAATTAAATTCAATGAGTACCTTTTGGTGATCGATCTTTCATGATTGACTAACTCGTGATATAAAATATCATGGGTTTGGTGATGTATTAATAGGATCTTTGTGACTGCGTTAATGAACAATAAGCCAATGTTTGAGTTCCATTAACGAGTTTGGTTAAAGACATGAATATATAACAGGATCTTTGAGCCCGTGTTTATGAACAATAAGCCCATGTTTGAGTTCCATTTTAAAGAGTTTGTTTAAAGACATGAATATATTTAGCCAGGAAGGAATGACGCGAATCTTTCTCAATCATCACTCAATGATTAAAGACATGAATATATCTAGAGCGTGGCCACTGGAAACTTAGTTGAGCAACAATTGAATTCGGGGGGGTGGGGGGTGGGGAAGAAAGTAAAAAAATATCAAGAATCCAACCAATGAAAAGTGGAGTAATGCTAGAGGTGTCAAGATGGACGGTCCGACCAAACCCTTGAATACTGGCCCGGATTGATCTTGGACCGCAGGCCGACCCGTGACCCGTGCGGGCGGTTAATGGGTCAAGAAGTTGTGAACTGCGGGTGTCGCGGGTAAACCTTCGCGGGTTGCGGTTAACCCGCTGGCCTGTGAAAAAAATTGTTTATATATAAAAATAAAAAAAAAATTGTTTTTATTAAATATGGTAACATTGAAAATCTCCCTACTTCTACAAACTCAAATACAACTTTTAAATCAAAATCTTAATTTTTCTCCCTAATAGCTATAAAATGTAATATTCTTTGATAATAGTAATTAGAAATACATTTAATATTTAATTATTATTTGTTTATGTTTGATTTAAATTTGCAAATTTAAAGTAATTCATGTAACATAAAATTTAAATTTAAATTCTATGTAAATATTTTATGGTATAAATATGAATTTATCATTTTAATCATTTTGTACTTAGAAATTTAACAAAAAAACTGCTATAAATATGAAAAAATCTATGTTTTTATTCATGATGGCCAAATCAGAACAAACCGCAACCTGCATGGGCTAGCGGGCGGGCCTAAGTTGTAATTCGAAATTTGTGGGCTGACCCGTAACCGGTCTGAAACCCGCAGCGGGTAGGCTTTTTTTTTTCAAGCGAGCCGTTACCAGACTTTATGTTGGTGGGTCGACCAGACTCGAACCACCCGGATTGACACCTCTAAGTAATGCCAATAGCATTCCCAGCAGCAATAAATTTTTTTTACCGCAAGTGTCAAGAAACACAAAAGAGAACTCCCATCCAACGTGTCAACAAATTCTTCTCTATATTCTTCATATTGAAAGAAAATTTAAAGAATGCAAAGTTCAGTCTTATCATCTCCTACGTAAATACCTAGATTTATTTGCACATGAAAATTTTAATCTTGACCAACAATGAAGAAGTGAATTTATTATTGTCCAAGTACTCTACCAAAATTCATGTATTATTATCTCATTGAACAAGTATTTGGACATTTAAATAATTTGAGGAGGAGAAACATACTGGGTAATAATTTCTAGCAATAGGTTCATTCACTTTCAAGTCACAATCCATCCCATAGTCAAGAATTTGAATAGCAAATAAATTTCTATTCAAAGGTCAAATACTTGTTATTAAAACAATTTGAGATCATTGAAGCAACTTGGAATGCTAACTATTGCCTTGTGCTTACCTAAATTTTACTCCAATCTATAAATCTAAGAATATATCTTTACTTCATGAACCACTCGTCGCCGGCAAAGAAAATAATTTCTACAACATAAAGGAATAAAAGCATCCAATGAATCTAAAAAATAAAAGTGAGGAGAAATAGTCATTTTGGAGGGAAAAATGCATTTAATGACGATCTCTTCTCACTTCTACTTTTATATGTAAAAATAAATAAAGAAAATATAAAAAAATTTGTAGGAAAAATTATTATTATTAACATATTTATTAAGAGTTGTAATAAATGTACTATGTGTAAATGTGTTACATTGAAAATGAAAAAAATTATATTAATATATTTGAACATATAAATAATGTGATATATATATATATAAATTTGTTATGTAGGAAATGAAAAAATTGGATTAATATATTTGAAAATAAATAAATGTGATATCTATGTAAATGTGTTACGTAGGAAATGAAAAAATTGTATTAATATATTTGAATATAAATAAATGCCATATCTATATAAATGTGTTAAATTGAAAATGCAAATTTTGGATTAATATATTTGAAAATAAATAAATACATGCTATATAAATTTGTTAAGTTAGAAATGAAAATTTTGAATCAATATATTTTGAAAATAAATAAATAAAATCATTAAAGTTTTACTTCCTAATATGTCAATAAATGAGTAGGTTCTTCAATAAGTATATTATAAAAATAATTAATTATTTGCTATCAACTTTTTACCACCAATGAAAAATTGGTAAAAAACTTAATCATTTCATCATTATGACAAAAATTGGTATGTTTAAAAAATAAGGAAAAATAAAATATATGTAAGCAAAATATTAAAAAATAAAGTTAATTAAAAATTATAACATATTAAAAGGAAAATATGTGATAAGGTGTGCAAATTTTTAGAGAAAAAAGTAAATAAAAGTCAAAAAAAAAAAAAATTATATAAAAAATTTAATTAAGTGCCAAACTTTAAGTGACGCGATACACTGAGTGTACATGCAGAATTTTTTATTTTGATTAGTTATATTTTTTTTTTTTAAGTTTCAAATTCAATAACATGTATTATGTAGGAAATGAAAAAATTGGATTAATATATTTTAACATATTTTCTCTCTTCAATTTTCAGGCACTACTTTTTACCTCAAAATCATAAATAAATAAGTTTATAAACCAAAATTTATTACCAAACGGAGGCTTAATCATTTCATTATTTTGACAAAAATTGCCATATTTAAAAAACAAGGAAAAATAAAATATATGTAAACAACACATTAAAAAAATATAGTTAATAAAAAATTATAAAATATTAAAAGGGAAATAAGTGATGAAGGGGGCAAATTTTCAGAGAAAAACGTAAATAAAAGTCAAATTCTTTTTTATATAAAATATTTAAATGAGTGTCAAATTTTGAGTGACGCAATATATACATGTAGCGTTTTTTATTTTGAATAGTATTGTCTTTTTTAAAGTTTCAAATTCAATAACATTTTGTATTGAAATTTTATTTAAATTATATTTTTATTTGATATGATTGAATCAAGATATTTTCAAAATTATGATTTTAAAATTGAATAATTCTATTTTCACAATCTCACCCATAATGTGGGTAACAGTCCACTCACATTGGGGTGGGAGCCACAAAATTCAAATTTTGTGGCCCCCACCCCAATGTAAGTGGATTATCACCCACATTGTGGGTGAGATTGTGATTATAGCATTGTTCTTAAAAATTATATATTCCGTGCATCGCAGGGTAGACAACTAGTAATATATAAAAGTAGAAGAAGCTGTATGAGTTTTCCCGCCCAGCATCCCGCCTAAACATTTTGTTCATTCAACATTTTCAGCATTAATAATAACAATATAAAACTGACAAAAAGCCATCCTACCAATAACAAAAAAGTGAAAAACCATTTCCAAGAAAAAGCTGAAGAAACGTCATCCCGTCCAAGAAACATAAAAGCATCTGTTACGATAAAAAAAAATAAAAAATAAAATAAAAGCCTCCGTAAAGTAAAAAGTAAAAGCTTCTGACACAATGGAGATTTTCATTTAATCTTTTGAATTCAAATTCAAATTCAAATTCCATCAAAACCTATTGAATTTTTGCCTTTCCAAGCTTAGCCGCTCGAAAAAAAACCCTTCGGGTACCCTTTCTTTCTTCATTTCTTTTAACAAAAAAATCCCAGAATATTTTTAACATAAAAAAATCTGCTAGAAATCCTTCAAGCCTGTATTTTACTTGCTCATGACTCAAGAAAACCTCTTATGCTGTGAATCTGAAAATTTTGAGAATGATTTCAAGAAAAAAGTTGAAGACACTAAAAACAGAGCTGCCATGGAGGCTTTTATTGCCTACTTGCCTACCATTTCTGCAGTCAAAGCAGCTTATGCTGAACTCCAAATGGCCCAGTTTTTCGTATAATAATGAAGCCATACAATCTGCAGATCAAGCTGTTGTTGATGAGTTAAAAGCACTTTCAGAGCTTAAAAACAGTTTCGTGAAGAAAAACACGGTCTCTCTCTCTCTCTCTCCTCTATCCAAAAATTCCAGCGAAGCTTTTTCGATATGTTGTCGGTCGGCGCCTCTTCCTGCGTCCGGTCACTACACTGATTCGGCGTTCACAGATTTTTACTTCACATTTCACTTCGATTTTACGGTCGGTCACTGGCTCCACTGTGCTTCCCAACTTGTCTTCACCGTGCTTTTGCTTCACTCCAATTTTTCCTTGGTTCTGGTGGTGCAAATCTCTGCCTGACTTCACCGCCTTTGGTTCCCCACTTCACTGTGTTTTTTACTATCACCACTGATTTTTTACTAATTTCTTGGCAACTCACCTGTTGATTCAAGATTCAACAGCATCATTCCCCTTCCATTTTGCCTGAAATTACGTCATTACCGCCTGAAACCGTAGACGAGGCGTTCCACCACTGCAATCATGACCCCATATTTTTCACAGGTATGCTTTAGGCCACAATTTGATTGATGTTCGAAATTATCAACAGTAATAAGTTTCATTCATTAATTGATTTATGACGCACTAACAAACCCTACCTTGCTAGCATAAAAAATTCCAGTGGGTCATTTTGTTTAGAAGTACACAGTTGATGCTGGAAGTAAGCAGACATTATCTAGACTGGTTTTTTAAGCAAATTTCAAAACAAGTTTTGATGCTAAATATAGTTTAAACAATGCTTTGGGCTATCATTACCCTGCATTTGGCTTCTTTTGATTTTTTTAGCTTCATATTACTTCCAGTTGTTTTCATATCATTAAGAAATTCTTAGTCTGATATATGAATAGGACTCTCTTTGCACTTAATTTTTGCAGTGTGTTTGGATGGAACATTACTAGGCTACCACTTGCATCCTGGGAATGGGGAAGGAGCAAACAATTGTTAGCATTTGATACAAAGGATCGGCCAACTGTTGAAAAGGTGATTTTTACCATATTATTAGTTGCATTCTATAACCTGCATGTAATAAAAATAGGTATTACCTAGGTGGAGCTTTCAGTGAGTTTTCTTTTGTATTTATTTCTTTGGCTTCTGTTTGGTGTTATTTGGTTTATTAGGCATTGGATGATCCTTACTTTAAAGGACTGGCTAAACTTGAGAGGGAACCTTTTTAAACTCTTCCATTCTACCAGATCCATGAGATTGTAGCCTTATATGAGTCTCACTATGTGATGGAAATATTTGCACTATGCAGTGCCATTGGTCATTTCACGAAGCAATTTTCCTATCTTGAAGAAAATCTTGGGAAAAGAGGACCTGTGATGTCATAGGTTCAATCTGGTAGTATGGCGTTCTATTTGACCATCATTTCAACGCCGAAGAGTAGTAATTATATATAATCTGATTAAATTGTCTTGCAGTCCAGTTTAGAAGTAATAATTTATTTATTCTAATTTTTTCTGCACTAACAATTTTACTTTACCTTTGAAAGTTAGTTCTGACAATGTTTGTAACGTTTCTTCTTTAGTTCAATTATCATATCCAAACTGAATGGAGGAATAATCAATCTGGAAATTTTGTGCATGGCAATTAGAATGTTTCATTTTCACTAGCTAATTTTTATAAGAGTAAATAGCCAAATTAGGACATCTCGTTTTAGGTCGCTGCCTATTAAGGACATATCGTTTTTTTTTTGGCACGATTAGACTCCGAATCATCTTTCTTTTCCCGATAAGAATCTCATTCCATCGCCGTTAACTTTTTTTCGAGTAAATAGTCAAATAAGGACCTATCGCTTTAGGTAGCTGCCTATTAAGGACTTGTCGTTTTAGGTCGCTGCCTGTTAAGGACCTATCATTTAATTAAGGACCTATTGTTTTGATTAAATAGTCAAATAAGGACCTATCGTTTCAAATCGCTACCTATTTAGGACCTATCATTTATTTATTTATTTATTTGCAAGAACTTACTCCGAATCACCTATCATTTCAAAGTTTTTCGTTTTAATTTACTTTTAAAATATTGTCCCGTCAAATTTCATTTCCCCTTATAACTTCATTGAACAATTCAAAAATACATTTATGTATTTAATAATTTTTTCCTATTTTTAATTCAAATAATTATCTTTTAATCCTCAGTAGGGTAATACGATTTCGTTATTAAACACACCTTTTGAATAATTCAAAGAACATGTTTATGCTTTCAATGAATTTTTTCTATTTTTAACTTAAAAAAGTATGTTATTGTTACCAATAAATTTTTTTTTTTTTTTTAAAAGTATAGTGAATGTAAAATATTTTATTTTAAACTCACTTAAATTTTTATCGAAACTATCAATTAATTGTTTTCCAATTAATGCGTATAAAATAAATAGGTCCTTAATATTAATTTTACACATAAGGCGTGGAATATTATATATTCTTACTTATTTAAATTATTTATTTTATACGCATTAATTAGAAAATAATTTTTTTCTTTTTTTATATAAATTAATTGATAGTTTCGATAACAATTTAAGTGAGTTTAAAATAAAATATTTTACATTCACCCTTCTTTTAAAAAAAATATATTTTTATTGGTAATTATAACATACTTTTTTGAGTTAAAAATAGAAAAAATTCATTGAAAGTATAAACATATTCTTTGAATTGTTCAAAATGTGTGTTTATAAACGAAATAGTATTGCCCAACATAGGATTAAAAGATAATTATTTGAATTAAAAATAGGAAAAATTATTAAACGCATAAACGTGTTTTTGAATTGTTCAATGAAGTTATAACGGGAAATGAAATTTGATGGAACAATATTTTAAAAGTAAATTAAAATGCAAAAATTTGAAATGATAGGTGATTCGGGGTAAGATCTTGCAAATAAATAAATGATAGGTCCTAAATAGACAATGACCTAAAATTATAAGTCTTTATTTGACTATTTAATCAAAACAATATATCATTAATTAAATGATAGGTCCTTAATAGGCAGCGACCTAAAACGATAGGTCCTTAATAGGCAGCTAACTAAAACGATAGGTCTTTATTTGGCTATTTACTCGAAAAAAGTTAACCGCGGTGGACGGAGGTCCTTATCGGGCAAAGAAGGATGATTCGGGGTCTAATCTTGCAAAAAAAAACTATAGGTCCTTAATAGGCAGCGACCTAAAACGATAGGTCCTAATTTGACTATTTACTCTTTTTATAAATACATTGTATGTTGACTCTAGATGTATATCTTCCAACATCTATTTTTTTTTCGTGTTGCAGATTGCTTCTCACACATGGGCCAAAATGAAAAAGAAAAGGGTAAGCATCAACATCTGCACTTCCCTGTTTTGAAGTTTGGATATTATTTTCTTTAGCAGATTATTTTATGCACTTTTTGATGAATTCAGTAACGTTGTGTCCCTGACTCAACCATCTATGTAAAGAAATCATTAGACCATGCACAAATTTCTTGTGATAATTCCCCAGAAGTTGATGATTCAAAAACATCGTTGGACGATAATGAAGGCTGAAAAAATTTGTGGGGTTGTAATATGAATTTCTCCAGTGCCCTTTTGACCCAATCACCCAATTACTTTCCAGGCGGCTAATGATTAATTGACCGTTATGCATATCCATGTTTTTTTCTCCTGTTCTCAAGTTGCAGCTTGCAATTCGAATTGAGGACAGGGTTTTGGATAATTTATCGATTTGATTCAGTTTTCTTCCTTTTAAAAGAAGAATTTTATGTTAAACAGGTCCCAGAAATATGGATGAAACAAATCCAATGCATTGCTCGACCTAGGAATTGCATACGTATGTTAACATTCGACTTTCCTGAATTCAATGACTCATACTGCACAGATCGTTTTTGTTTGATCAATGAATGTTATTTTTTTTTTCGGTGAGTGACAAATGGTTATATTATAGTTCACGCCAATGGAGGATTGAATCAAATGAGAACAGAAGTACGTATATCACCATACTATCATATAATCTTTCACTTAGTTTTCTGGTGGTTTAAATTTTAATCCTTTGCGGATGATTTGCATATGATTAAACTTCAGATATGTGATATGGCTGCCATAGCAAAAATTATGAATGCAACTCTTGTGCTTCCTTCACTTGATCACGAGTCCTTTTAGACAGATCCTAGGTATAATTCTTCAGTCATTGTGTTTCTCGGACGATGTATAGTGTTCTATCTAAGTTTCTCCTAAGCTTATTCTTTATTTGCAGGGATTTTAAAGATATATTTGACTGGAGGCACTTCATTGAAGTTTTAAAAGACGATATTGGGATAGTTGAGTCCTTCCCACCACAATATGTTGCATGACACTAACCACAGAACATAAGGTTTATGATGTGGTATTGAAATAGGCAACCTTGGTTAATGATGGATTTGAGATTCAATGAAAATTTAGAAGTAAAGTTGGATACTGTTCTTCCGAATATTTATTTTGCTCTATTAGTTGGTTAATATTTGCCATGGAATGGCTTATTTGTTATAGAAAATGGAGTTGATACCATAGTTATGCTTAATCTATCATTAATTTTGGTTTAGTATTGCAAATTTATAGCAGTGCCTTCTATTTGGTCACAATCCGAAGATGTCTTTTGTTGCCACACGATCTGTTTTGTGCAACAATTTTGAAGATACTAATTTCTGATAAGGAGGAGCATTCAACAAGTTACACTACAAATGTTATTTTTAAAGAAATTTTCCAGAACTTAGTTTGATTTTGTCAATTTACCAAACTTGAATATTGATTATAAATATCCAATTTAATTTCTTTATGTTCATAACTTTATTATGGAAATTTGTTCATTAGAACTTCCCATTGCAAAGATTATTTTCATATAATATTATCCATGCATCGCACGAGTATATACTAGTTTGATTAATAACTAAAGCAAGATAAGCGGAGGAAATGTACCTTAGCTAAGTAATGTCCCATTGTTAAGCTAAAAATATAACTTCAACAGAAGTAACCTAAAAGATAAATCCGTTAAATCAAACATCAATGCAAAAAATCCAGATTAAATAACAAACTGGCAAAGGGCAAAGAATAATCCTTGATTGAGCATGAGATTTAACACAACAACTCAATCACTTATACAAAGAAAATATTAAATCAATCAACAAGAAAGTATTTATATAAAATAGAGATTAGATGAATAAGGTATTCAGTTAGTTACTTGCACGGAAATATTTACATGAAAGCATCTCTATATTATCACCAATGTTCATCACATTGTGAAATCAAATGGGATTTCCTTCAACAACGAGGAAAAAAACCCAAAGCCACAGAGCCAAACATGGTCTATGTCAACATTTGAGAAGATACTTGGGATGTACTAACATGAGGTGTAGCATCGGCACCAAAAGCAATTACCACACCCTCTTAATTATTTCTCCAATCACCTACTCTCTAGCATCAACCCAGTTGTTTAGATGCTCTCAACTGCTTGCAACTTATGCAATGTGGTTGTATTTGTAAAACAAACTATACCATATGGATTTGGAGATCATATCACAAACATGAGAATTACGTCGTCGATTTTTTAAGAGAAAACTATAAAATAGCTAAATTCCTTCATGATACTTGCGCATCAAGTATTTTGAACTTGATCAACTGTTACTTTGAATCCTTCAATGAATACAAATAAGAATCTACATTTTTTAGAAACTAAAAACGTGAGTGCCAACCGACTACTTCAGACCTAAGAAGTGGTCATTTGTAGAATAATATTTTATCTTTGTTGTAAATATCTTTGCTTAGCTATCGTTAGTTGTTAGTTGTTAGTGTACAGTTGATTTTAGTTAGCAGTTTGTTAGAAGATAGTAAAATTAGCTGGTTACCTTTACTGCCTATATATACCACTATGTAAACTTTATACAATTTGATTTTTCTGAGCATGAATAGAAAATCCATCACATATTTCTCCCCAGATTTTGTACATGGTATCAGAGCAGGATCGATCTAGGTGAGAAATTATGGATCTATTTCCTATGAAGAAATACATATAATTTCGCAATTCAATGGCTGGAATTTCGGAGGAAGAAGAATTAGTGATTGGAAACGAACAGAACAACACAGCTGCGATTGAAAAGGAGATTCGCGAGTTGAATGAAGGAGATCTATTATTGTTGCACAACTTTGATCATCCAAGGATGTCTCTTTTGACCTCACCACTTATTGGAAGAAATTATCTGGTATGGAGTAGGTCAATTCGAATCGCCCTAGGAGCCAAGATGAAATTAGGGCTCATTGATGGATCTATTACGGTACCTAAAAAAAATTCACCACAGCACGAAAAGTGGAATCGAGCCAACTATATGGTAACATCTTGGATTCTGAATTCTATATCTAGAGGAATTGGATGCATTTCTTTATATTACAAGTGCTAAGGAACTCTGGAATGAAATTGAAGAAAGGTTTGGAGGTTACAATGGACCGCAACTTTACCAAATACAAAGGGAAATCTCATCTATTACTTAGGGAAATATGAATATTTCTTAGTACTATACTAAATTGAAAAGGCCATGGAATGAGTTGACATTCTTGATGCCGTTACCTGAATGTGTATGTTGTTCAGCTAAGTCAGTGTCGACATAACTTCATTCAATAGGCTAATGCAATTTTTTATGGGACTAAATGAGGAATATGAACATGTGAGGAGCCAAATTCTTGTCATGGAACCCCTTACATTCGTAAACAGGGCATATTCCATGATACAAAGGATTGAAAAACAAAGGGAGGTTCAGGTGACTAATGGTGATACCGCTGAGATGAATGTTATGAATGTCAGAACTCAGATTTATAAAGCAGGGAAAAGGTCTGAGGTAAACAAGAAAGATAAACAGAACCAATTCTGCATATACTGTAATACTAAAGGTCACAGCAAGGAGTTTTGTTTCAAAATTGCTGGCTATCCGGATTGCTGCAAACAACCCAAGGATCAAAGGAAGCTAAGATATGTTGCTAATCTGGATAACACACCATTGGAATTCAGTAATGATGGGGGTGAAAGTAGCAAGAAAGGGGATATGAAGGAAGTGAACTTAGCTTAGATGATTCAACAATAGTTGCTGAAGATGATGAATGGAAAAGGAGGAAACTCAGAAAATATGGTGAATTTCGCGCATCTAAGCGATTTTGTAGGTTCAATTCTAAAGCTTAACTCTATTCATGCTTTAAATTCTTCCAATTTGCTCGAAATAGGCTCTTGGGTAATCAATACAAGAGCTTCAAATCATATGTGTACTGATTTAACCTTACTAAAGCAGCTTAAGACCATTTCTTGTCCACTCCCTGTTTATCTACCTGATGGGTCTATATATTTTGCCAAACACATTGGAAATATACATCTCGCTGATGAAATAATCTTAACCAAAACCTTACATATACCAACTTTTAGATACAACCTTCTCTTAGTTCACAGATTGGCCAAAACTTCAAAAATAAAATTCATATTCTTAATGATCATTACTTGATGTAGGACCAACAGACTGAGAGGACTTTGGCAGTTGGTCAGGTAGTCAAGAACCTCTACATTTTGGACAGAACTTCTTTCTCAACCAACACCTTAGACAGATACAAATCCACATATTGTGATAATGTTCTGTCTGTTCCTAAATTTGTTTTTCTTGTTTTTCTTGTTTTGAATAACACTGTCAAGAAGAATTCTATGATTCTTTGGCACAAAAGATTTGGACATATCTTTGGAAATGTAATACAGCATCTAGAAATGTTGAAATCTTGTAATAAAACTAATTTTACACCTTGTAATGTATGTGCTTTCTCAAAGCAACAAAGATTACCTTTTAAGACTAGTCATATCCAAACTAAAGAAATTTTTGAACTAATTCATAAGGATCTTTGGGGACTATAATTTTTCTAATTAAACATTCATTTCTTCTTCTCATTTTTTTTGGGAATATTTTTAAAAATTTTGTATTATTTTTTTTTTTAATTTTCAAAACTATTTTTTTAATAATTGAAGCAGTTTAATTTTTTTTACTATAATGTAAAATCGTCCAAAATTAAACTATTTGGTTCTAATTAAAATATGATTTTGAGCCCCTGTTCGAGACCACTTATTTCAAATAATGTAATTTGTAATTATAATTTTTTGAAAAACTTGTGATTAAAAACTAAGATTTTTTTTTTATTTAATTGATATAATATGTGGTTGAAACGAGTTTTAAAAAAATAAAGTTTATTCTGGAGCTTAATATCTCAGAGACTATTATCGCAAGAAACTCAAATGTTAGGGATCATTTGTTTTTATTTGATCTCAAATCAAAGTCAACAATTAATTTTAACAACACATTTTATGGGACCCAATGCTTTCTACAATATTGATAATTTCATGTTGTTTGATGTTGACATCTTTGATATAGATTAAAATAATATTTTTAATAGATTTTGATAAAAGTTGATAAGATGTGTGGTTAAAAAGTTGTGGATCTCATAAAATGTGTTATTAAAACTAATTGTTGATTTTAATTTGAAATAAAATCAGATTTTAATCAGAACTAAATAGGAGCTTAGAATCATTTTCGTAGCCACTAAATAGATTTTTTTTTTTTTTTTTACAATATGATTATTTAAATTATTCTTTATTAAGACCAATTTATTTGATAAATAAAAAGTTAAATTAATTTTGGACGATTTTAAATTATAGTAAAAAAAATTTAACTTCTTCAAATATTAAAAAAATAATAATAATAATAACAAAAAAAAAAATTGAAATGAATGTATACTTTGAAAAATGATTCTCAAATTTGAATAATGATGGACCCTCCTTTTTTGTCTTTTGTAGGAGTGGACAAAATTGCACTCTAAAAACATCCGTGTGAGCCATGATAATGTCCTTCTCTGCATTCCCCATAAATGCTTTGAAAGAGTTCTCTCCACCTATTATAATTTTGTTCACCCCCCCCCATTTACATTTTGGAGGATGAACATAACCCTCAATAAAAGACAAGGGAAAAAAGTGGGGGCCCATCATTTTTAAACTCAATATTTTCTAAAACCCAATTACTTTCTCTCTCCATTTTTCCTACCCCACGCCCCCATCCCCACCCACCTCTAATACACTTTTTCATTTACTTTATTTTTTTTCTTTCTTCTTAAATTTTTCAACATAAATAAAAATAAATAAAATTTTTGTTGATTTCATATTATACGATTTAATGAGATCTTCAATATGAGTACAATATTAATATATAATTTTTTGTTATTTTAGAAATTAATTTTTATTACATGTAAATTATCTTTATTTTAACATTTTGATGATTCATTAAACTGTAGAAAAAAAAGTTTACATTTATGCTTAAATTTTTTGTGATAATTTATGCTTAAATTGAACTGATTAAAATTGATGTTTAAGTGTTCGACGACTACTTAATGAGGAGAATATTTTTTGGTGTTTAGAGGTAAATTATGTGGTTAAAGATTGGAGAGAAAAAATGTGTGTTATTAAAAAGTAATTTAAGAAATTGTATAATTTAAATTGTATTTTAATGAGCTCATTAATGAACTAGCTGAAATCTCACCAATTGTCATTTGGGGAACAAATATATTATCATTACATTTCATCCCTAAAAAAATTGAACACAATAAAAAGATTTTTTTTAAGTGACGCATTGACATATAAAAAAAATATTAAAAGAAAGATAATTTACAGGTAATAAATATTATTTTCAAAATAACAAAAATTTATATATTAATATTGTATTCGTATTAAAGCTCTTAACTAATAATATAATATGAAACCAACGATTTTTTTTTTTTTTTTTTTTTTTTTTTTTTTTTTTTTTATCGATGTTGAAAAACTTAAGAAGATAGAACAAAAAAAAAAAAAAATGTAAATAAAAGTGTAATAAAGGTAGGTGGGGGATGTGAAGGGCATTGGGGTGGAGTGTTAGGCTTGATTTAACTCTTCCTTAGTAGTTAATTATATATAAATGTGTCACTTAACCAAAAAATTTGTTTTTATTGTGTTAAATTTTTTGGGGGATGAAATATAATGATAATGTATTTGTTCCCCAAATGACAATTGGTGATAATTTAAACATCAATTTTAATCAGTTCATTTTAAGTATAAAATATCACCCCAAAAAAATAAAAAATTAAGCATAAGTTTAAGCTTTTTTCTACATTTTAATGAATCATCAAAATGTTAAAAGAAAGATAATTTATATGTAATAAAAATTTATTTCTAAAATAACAAAAAATTATATATTAATATTGTACTCATATTGAAGATCTCATTAAATCGATAATATGAAATCAACAAAAATTTTATTTATTTTTATTTATGTTAAAAAATTTAAGAAGAAAGAAAAAATAAAGTAAATGAAAAAGTGTATTAGGGGTGGTGGTGATGGGGGCGTGGGGTAGGAAAAATGAAGAGAGAAAGTAATTGGATTTTAGAAAATATTGACTTTAAAAATGATGGGCCTCACTTTTTTTGTCTTTTATTGAGGTTTATGTTGGGGTGAACAAAATTGGGTTAAGTACACAATTACACACATTTAAGTATGATTTTTTTTTGAAATCAGGTGATTTGTAACTAATTACAAAAGTATCAAAATAATTTTTAAAATCAGGTATTTTTTTATAATCAGAAATCAGGTTTTGTAATTAATTACAATTGTAACTTAATTTCAATTTTGTAATTAATTACAATTGTAACTTATGAATTAGTAAAACATTAGTGTAATTCGTAATTTATAATTAATTACATTAGTATAATTTGTAATCAACAACCACTACAACCGTCGTCGTCGGACTACCGTCGAAAATACAATAGTAACTTATTTTAGTTTTGTAATTAATTACAATTGTAACTTTATTTCAATTTTTAATTTTAATTAAAATTGTAATTAATTACCACCACCACCCCCACCACCGATCACCTCTTAATTTGTAACAAGTCACCGCCACAACGTCGAAAATACAATAGCAACTTGTTTTAGTTTTGTAATTAATTATTATTGTAACTTTATTTCAATTTGTAATTAGTTACAATTGTAATAGTAATTTTAATTAAAATTGTAATTAATTACCACCACCACCACCATCGATCACCACTTAATTTGTAACGAGTCACCGCCACAACGTCGAAAATACAATATAACTTATTTCAATTTTGTAATAAATTACAATTGTAACTTTATTTCAATTTATAATTAGTTACAATTGTAATTGTAATTTAAATTAAAATTGTAATTAATTACCACCACCTCCACCGATCACCATCTAATTTGTAACCAGTCACCACCACAACGTTGGAAATACTATAGTAACTTATTTCAATTTTGTTATTAATTACAATTATAACTTTATTTCAATTTGTAATTAGTTACAATTGTAAATTTAACTACAATTGTAATTAATTACCATCACTGCCACTACTGCCAATCACCACTTAATTTTTAATCAGTCACCGTGACAACCACCGTCGAAAATACAATTGTAACTTATTTCAATTTTGTAATTAATTACAATTATAACTTATTAATTAATAAAATATTAGTGTATTTCATAATTTATAATTAATTAAATTAGTGTAATTTTATAATCAACCACCACTATAGCCTCGTCATCGAACCACCATCGAAAATAAAATTATAACTTAATTTCAATTTTGTAATCAATTACCAGTGTAACTAACTAATTAATTACAATTAAGTTGCAATTCATAAAACATGACATATTTTTTTGTTAAAAAATTTGAATTAGTTACATTCACCTTAATTACAACTTAATTACATTTTGTAATTAGTTACAATTTACAATTAATTACAATTGAACTTTATTTCAATTTTGCAATTAACTACAATTGTAATTAATTATTTTGTAAAACTTGAAAAATTCTTTTGCTAAAATTAATTAAATTAGTTATATTCATCTTAATTACAACTGCAATTGCAACTTAATTACTTGAATTACAATATATAATTAATTACAACTGTAATTTTATTTCAATTTAGTAATTAATTACAATTGTAACTTTATTTCAATTTTATAATTTTGTTTCAATTTTATAATTTGTAATTAATTATTGTCTACACACCACCACCACAACTACTACCACCACAACCACCCTTGTCGTCGACTCAAAAACATCACCATCACAACTACTTCAACCAAAGAAAAAAGTTAAACAATTGTGTTAAAATCATTGAGAAATAGAATTATATACACATAACTACAAACTCAAAAATGAAGGGTGAAATTTTTGATATTTCTGTAGCTTCATATCGGAAGAGGTTCTTCCCTTCCACTCATCATATGTCTCAGAGAACCAACTTTCCACACTATTCATCCATAGCTTTCGGCCTTCATTCTCATCTCCTAGTTTCCAGTGAGATGAACTCTAATTCCAATTGGTATGTTGAAACTTTCATTCTTTACGATTTCCTTGCTCATTTTATGCCGAAGAATTCCATTCTTGGGAATTGATTTTCAGTTTTTCTTGATGAATTTATATAATGGGTTTACAAGGATTTGTTGAAGGAGGCATCGCTTCAATTGTTGCAGGGTGTAGCACCCACCCATTGGATTTGATTAAGGTTCGGATGAAACTGCCCGATTTGTTATTTCAGATAGAGATTCTGCTTGGATGCCCTTTACTTGTTGACCTGAAGGACGTGAATTTGATCTTGAGTTAACATTAAGCTCATGCTGCTTTAGCTCAATGGCAGCCAAGGCATAAACGATAACCTCCCAATCATCAAAGCGTCCATCATCATCTTCCTCTCTCATTGATGTATTCCGGACCCTCGACAATCGGAGTCATAGCAGGCTTGACGGAAAAAGTTAAATATTCAAGCCAAATAAAAGTGCAATCCAATCAACCATATCGGAATTAGATGCATAATATGTGTTTTTCGAGTAGAATTGGGCCACTAAGCAAAACTCATGGGCTAAAGCCCTTGAGCCGACTGATTTTATGGCCAAATTCCATCATTTGGGGCTTCAAAATAGCAAGTCATTTATGCAGACGGAAATTAGGGTTTTTGCGTATTTTTAGGTTAAATTTTATTTTTAATTATTTGTTTGCCTATTTTAGAATTTTAGTCTAATTAGAATTCTATTTTGAGTCAATTAGCGGCTAGGTTTTTTTACTTATTTATATTCCTTTCCATTCATTGTAATTCAGACTTGAGATTTGATTTGATTAAACAATGTTTTATTGAGGATTCAATAAAAGTCATAGGTGGATTCCTATGTTTTCGAACTTATCAAGAATATTTCTTGTGGCGTTCAAATATCGAACTTATCAAATATTTTCTAGAATATTTGTGGCGTTCAAAATTAGAGACTTATCAAGGAGATTGGGCAAATCCTTGTGGTGTTTTCAAAGTCGTGGTTCTTTATTCCGCATCGTCGAGCAATCGCGTCGTGAATATCGGGTCATGATTCATCGGTCCAACCACAACTTGAGTTCGGAACTTTTCGGCGTTTCTTCCGCGCTTCGAATATCATCATCTGGTATCAGAGCTGGACTCTGAATTCAGGTTTTTCTATCCAGTTTGATTTTTATGTTTATCATCGAGTCTCATAAAAATCATCTGTATCTTGTTGAGTGTTTTGTTTTCAATTTTTTGCGTTCTTCTTGTTCTTGAGTTTGTTGAGTCATTAATCCAGAAAATCGTTCAAAAAAAATTTCAAAAGTGTTTGTTTTGCTTAATTCTTATCCGAATTAAGTTCCGTTTGTTTTGTTGCGTTCGTGTCGAATTTTCGGATTTTATTAAAAATATATATATATATATATATTTTTTATTTTTATTAATTCCGAAAATTCATCATAATTAAAAATAAAAAAAAAAGTCACTCCGAAATTCAAGAACCACTTTCTTGAATTTCCTTAAATTATTGATATTCGTTTTCTTTCAAGTCAGCAATAAAATTCGTTCCTGCTATTTGATGTTTAAATCATCTTCGTTCTTGAATTTTTGAAACGCCACATAAAGAATGGATTATGATCCGAGCTTTTTATTCCAAACTAGATGTTATGTAGATCACAAGGGGTGCAGTTTGGCGATTGATGGAAAGTGTTTTACTAATTTCGTTAGTAGCACCGTGGTTGAAAAATTAGGATTGCCCCTAGAACCACACTATAAACCTTATAGGATGTCGTGGATGAGGGAGTTTGGGAATTTCAAAGTAACCAAACAAGTTCTAGTGCCTATTGCCCAGGGAAAGTATAGTGAGGATGTATGGTGTGATGTAGTGCCATTGAAATCTTATCATATTTTATTGGGAAAACCTTGGAGACGTAGGAGGGAGGCTGTTTATGATAAGAGTATGCACATATACCAATTCCTTAAGAAAGAGAAAACATGCGTACTATACGGGTTGACATTAGAGGAAGCACTAGAAGATTCACGAATGGTAAGGAAGGAGAGTGAAAAGTGGTGTAATAGGAGGCATCGTGGGGATAAGGATATTGAAAAGAAGGAGGGGGAGTTTAAGTTAAAAACGGATAAACAAACTCCAAAATTTGATGAGGAGAATGTGGAGTTGGGAAGCGAGGAATTGATTAGGAATGAAATTGTTGATGATAAGAGGAATGAAATGAAAGTTGATGTAGGAATTCAAAATTTGAGCTTTGAATTGGTAGATACACATTTGAATACCGTTGAGGGAGTGCATGAAATTAGTGATAAAAATTTGGAGGTAGAAGATGTGGTTGAATTTGAAAGTAAAAATTTTGAAAAAGTGGTTGAAGATGCAAAGGAAGAACGAGGTGAAGAGGAGGGCCTCGTGGTTCTTAAAAAAGAATTGGAGATGGTGATTAATCATGGATACAAGGATCCATACCTTGTACCTCATGAACCTAACATTTCCCTCCCCGCTTTATTTAATTTTGTCTTGCAGGTTAAATGTACTTGGAAATTTGGGCAACACCACCAATGTCCACAGGAGTATCTGCTTCAATCCATTCATGTAACCCAAGTTACAAGATACTATTGGTCATTCCACTGGCATGGAAGCAATAATTTTCCGTTTGATCCAGGAGGTGAAGTGAAACAACAGGAACAAAGCTATGATTCGGGACGAATCATCCTGAAGAAGGAGGGTATGATGTGTTCCGGACCCTCGACAATCGGAGTCATAGCAGGCTTGACGAAAAAAGTTAAATATTCAAGTCAAATAAAAGTGTAATCCAATCAACCATATCGGAATTAGATGCATAATATGTGTTTTTCGAGTAGAATTGGGCCACTAAGCAAAACTCATGGGCTAAAGCCCTTGAGCCGACTGATTTTATGGTCAAATTCCATCATTTGGGGCTTCAAAATAGCAAGTCAATTATGCAGACGGAAATTAGGGTTTTTGAGTATTTTTAGGTTAAATTTTGTTTTTAATTATTTGTTTGCCTATTTTAGAATTTTAGTCTAATTAGAATTCTATTTTGAGTCAATTAGCGGCTAGGTTATTTTACTTATTTATATTCCTTTCCATTCATTGTAATTCAGACTTGAGATTTGATTTGATTAAAAAAAGTTTTATTGAGGATTCAATAAAAGTCATAGGTGGATTCCTATGTTTTCGAACTTATCAAGAATATTTCTTGTGGCGTTCAAATATCGAACTTATCAAATATTTTCTAGAATATTTGTGGCGTTCAAAATCAGAGACTTATCAAGGAGATTGGGCAAATCCTTGTGACGTTTTCAAAGTCGTGGTTCTTTATTCCGCATCGTCGAGCAATCGCGTTGTGAATATCGGGTCATGATTCATCGGTCCAACCACAACCTGAGTTCGGAACTTTTCGGCGTTTCTTCCACGCTTCGAATCTCATCACTCATGCTTCCTGGGCTACTGTTGCTACTCCCAGTAAAATTGGCCCCCGAATCATTGCTTCCCAATATACTACTGATGAGTATAATTAGTTACACCTTCGGGGAATGAAAATTCCCAACCCAAACTCGAATTCCATTCCTAGTTGAATCCCTAATCTCTGTTGCGTATTTGCCCTAACCCAGCCGCCTCACACCTCTGTATGATTTTCCTTTTCTACTTCTTTTTCACAAATGAGACGACCTCTTCCTCTTTACAACTTTCGAGGCAGAATTGGATTCCGACGAATTCCTTATGGTGGCGCAGCCCTCTGCCAACACACCAAAAAGAAGCATTTCTTCGGAATCGTTAACACTAAGTGGAAGCGAATTTTGTCCAAAGAGAATATTATCTCATAATTCTAAGGAATATTTCAGTGAGTTTTCTGATTTTGGGATTGAAGCGAGAGATGAGCATACCTGACTTTATAAAATAGTTTTAAATAATCTGATTTTAAAAATAAAACTAATTAAATGTGTTAACGTGCCTAATTAGCCCAACAAAATTATACTCCTCTCCACCACTACTACTCTTGTAGAGTTTCAATCCAGTGGGCAGTGGAGCACATATTGACGTAATTTGAATATTTACCTGTTGACTTTTGAGTTATATGCGTTCGATGGCTCATTAAAGAAAAGAGAGAAGATTTTTATTATTTTCGAGATAAAATGTATGGTAAAAAATTAAAGAAAGAAAATATGTATGATTAAAAAATAATTTTAGAAATTATGTAAATTATAATTTAAACTACAATTTAATGATGAGGTAACCGAACACTCGAATGTGATATTTGGCCCTCTTGACCAGGTATTGTAATTAATTATTATCTTCCCCAGATCTTTTAACTTTACTCAACTTTTGTGGCAACCTTTATTTGGTAAGAGTTTCTTTGTTGTTGTTTAAAAAGAATTTTTTAAATGAATAATAATTTTTAAGAAAATGAATGGTTGAAAAACAAATAATTTGGATTTGAATTTGAATGAATGATTGAGAGTATTGTAATTTTTTTATTTTTTTATTTTTATTTTTTTATGAAAAACAAACAGCAGCTAAAATTTGTTCATAAATTTTGTTTGTGAGAACAAAGATAGTGTTGGGGGATAAACCCAATTTCAACTACACTCAATTAACACGTGGGGGAATATGTGGTCGAAAAAACCCAAATTTTTGGGTTTGGCCCCCCTTTTACTCTTTTCATCCCCCCCCCCCCCCCCCCAATCCCATTTTTCCCTTACTTTTTCCCCCTACATTATTAATCGATACTAATATTGCTATCAGCATAACAACATCTTATTGAATAATTTTTCTTAAAAAGTTAACAATTTTGACTGGTCAAAAATTCCTACCAAGTTTGACTTTTCAAAAAAAAAAAAAGATCAAAAAAATATTATGACATCACTATTTATAAACAAAAATCCAAATTTATTTTGATTAGGTTGGTGGAACTAATTACAACCTAGATTGTAGGGGCTTTAAACAAGAAGGTCGAGCATGAGTCTGCTAGCCTCAAGAAAGTTGGGCTAGGTTCACCAACCACTCTGATAAAACTTTTGGTACACCATAAGTACCGAGCACTCGAAATAAAATTCTTACAATTTTCAATATGTAGCGAGTGGGATATATAAATTAAAATAAGTAAGAATTTCATTTTCATCCATCTTTTTCGTTTGTGAACTACCGTTTACCCATTAACTTGAGAATTAATTCTTCAATAAATTTATCCCGTTCTTTGGTTTCATTTTTATCATATTAGTCCTCCTTATTGAGTATGGTAATTGTGGTCGTTTAGCTGGTTGTTCCCTTTAATATTCTTTTGTTTTTTTCTTTGTTGTATACGACGTTCTGCTGCTCTCTTGTATAAAGGTTCCTACGTGTACTTCATTTTAGATGAATTGAGATCACTAAGAATGGAATGCTTTAAATATCAATTTTCCCCATTTCTCAATTCTTTGTTCCCGTTTCAAATTCATTATTCTTCATAATTACTCTCATTTCTTTTTGATTTCTTCTTTTAAGGTTTATTCATTAGTTTAAAGGTGTATTCATTTTAGTTTCCGTATTAACATTTAAATAATAACCGCCCTTACTTTTTAGATCACTTGTTAAATTCAATTAGTATTTTTTTCTCATCGAGAAGAATAATATTCTTAAACTTTATAAACAATGAATTTTATTTGTATACAACAATGAAAAAAATAAAAAGAAAACAAAAAGATAAGAAATCATGAAAAATGGGTTCCGGTGGAACAAAAATGAGAAATAAAACATGTGGAGTTGAAAAATGAAGGATTTTGTAAAAATATTGGTGCTCGACAGTGGTCTACTAACCTATTGGAGAATTAATTCTCAAGTTAACAGGGGTAAATGATAGTTCACAAACGATAAAAATGGATGAAAATGAGTTTTTTATTTATTTTAATTTATAAACTCACCACATCACATGTCGAAAATTCCAGAAATTTTTCCAACCGCTCGTGTGCTATTCATGTCACGGTTCGCCATTGTTTAGGTTTGAAAAAATTCATATATATATCATCGTAATGGTACAAAAGTCGGTGTACCAAAATATTTTCAAATGATATAATTGGTGAAAACCTTTAATGATTGCACTAGCCATCTTCTCTAACATTGAATGGTCATGTCAAGCATTTTTTTCATGAAAAATGCTACTTGGACAACATATTTGAACAACATTGTGAATAGGGACGGATCTTATATAGGATGAGTGGGGTCCTTGGACCCCACTGAGAAATTTTTTTTGATCCAACTGAGGAATTTTTTTTTTTTTTAATCCAACTGAGAAAAAAAGGAGTTCAAATTCTACATGGTGTTCAATGTTTTCTAATTTGGAGAAATTAAAGTGCACAATTACTGGATTGTTCAATATTAGAATGTCTACACTTCAGTCTTTTAGCATCCTTATATTCAATTTGGTACTCAAAATCGTTGTTTAAATCATTTTGGTTCAAAAAAATTCAGGAACGAAACCCCCAGAGCCCCCCCCCCCCCCAAATTTGAAATTTTTTGCCCCCACTCGCTCAAAATTTTAGATCCGTCCCTGGTCACATACCCATTCCTCTTCATTGGGGAATCATAAAACAGTACTATAGAAGATGGTGACCGTGGATTATTTTTTCTACTGTGTGACAACATATTGTGAATATTTCTATTTATTAAAAGTTTTATGTTTAAAAACATATTTTTTTATGTTTTCGAGGTAAAATATTTGATAGAAAAGTAAAAATAAAAAATATGTGTGATTAAAAGTTGTTTGAAAAATTATGTTTTAAAAAACTTATTTTTAAAGAAGTTTGCCAAACAGAGACTAAATTGCACAAGGTGCTTTTTACTTCACATCGTGTCATGAGATATCAAATTTTTAGAAATTTTATGATATCCACAATAAGCTCCCTATTGGGAATTGTCCGGTGAGATCCACCTAACAATTAATATTCACCCTTCAAGTAGCGGGTGAATAACCCATAAAATCACTAATCAAATATTAATAAATATTTTGTTTTTTGATAATATATCTTTGCAACCTTGTAAGTTAATATACGAGGGTTCATACTATATCGAGCAAAGCAAGATTTCTTAAATTACATCTTCTTGATAGCAATAATTTAACAAAAAAATGAACATTCTCTATGCCTAATTTTTTTGCTTTATTAAAAATTAAGTAAACACAACAGGAGCTGTGGGATACTAATTGCTCGAGTACGCATTGATTGCATCGTAGAAAACCTTCAAAGATTTCATAATCTTAAAAGAATTAATCACTCGTTAGAATTTAAATCATAATAAGAACTGTATAGATGCCTATCATTATAAAAATTAGTAATAACTATATCAAAATTAACATAAGACCGTAGGATGAGATGAGTTTTACATATTATATATATTTGTTGCGTACATCATGTCGAGCAAGTTAGAATCCGCACATATTCTCGCATATGCTTATTTACGAGAAGGTGAGACACAAATAAAACAATAGCCTCTTTATATATTTAACTACATCTTATACAACAAAATGAAGAGTATGACAAATAAAATGCACGTGAAAAAGTTGTCCATCAAAGTGATTGAGTTGATTAATTAATGAGTCTTTAATTCACAATCGAAATCCTCTTACTATGGTCATTAAAACATTTGAAATCCTCTTAAATACAATGACTTTTAAATGCATATTATTTTATTTTATGTATCATCCAAAATTTATCAATGTAATGGATGGTTGTGCAAATATAGCCTTTATGATTTTTGTCGGTAGTAAAAGAAACTATTGGATTGTGTGCCCATGTAAGATATTTTGTTATAATAAAATAATATTTTATAATAAATAAATTCTTATTCTAATTATTCATTGTATTTATTTAATATTGTATGCCTTCCTACTGATCGATGAGGATGGCCTTGACTTCATGATACTGCAGGACAATGTGTACACCTTCTCGCTGAAATTTTTGTGATTATTTTGATAACGCATATCACTGTAAGCTCAGTCCTTATTGGACAAATATTCCAGGGAGACACACCCTATACTTGATGCGATCCCTCACTATGCTTCTCCTGTCTGGAAAAGGTTGAAGAGGATTGGACAACTAGATAAACCACATATTGCTTAGAATCTAGGAGCTATTCAGATATTCTTCTAGCACAAATCACGGTTGTTGGATGGTAATACTACATTGGCGAACTTATTCCCATACATGCATTACTCCTCGGAGAGGACACAGCTGTTCTTCGATGAAATTGACTGGGATATGGTCGATTACTACAGGCTCTTCTGCCTATTATGGTAGTCTAGATTTGAGCAATTCATCTATGCGTTGATACCCCCAGATTAGATTGTTTGGAGGGGTATGCCAGACGGTAGCTTTGCTATTAAGTTTGCTGGCAGTTAGTCGGGACATGTCAACAGTTCTAGGATTCTTTTTATTGATGTGGAGCACTACTCTACCTCTCACAATATTTTTCTTCATTTGGAGGCTATGGCAGTGTTTGATCCCTGTTAACTCACTTAATTAGAGTAGAATTGGTTGTCATTTGACCTCCCCGTCCAGTGTTGTTCTGTGATAGAGAATACTATACATGCCTTCACAGGAAGCAGCATATCAAGTTAGGTATGGAGACACTTTGGAGACATCTTCCAGGTACCTATAAGACTGGATGAGGATGTCAGACAGTGATTCCACTGCCCAACATGTTCGACAGGGTCATATTTGCACTATCATTCATCTACTAATATTCTGGTTTCTTTAGATTGAGAGGAATGACATGATGTAGGATCATACAAAATCAACACTAATGGATGTTTCATGGACGTTGCTACTAGTTGCGGGGGCGGCATCAGAGACCATGGAGGACATTGCATCAGGACGTTCTCATCTTTTTACTGGGATTGCCTTATTCTTGAGGCTAAGTTGCGAGCTGTTCTTGATGGCATACTTCTTTCCCATCGACTTGGAATTGTTTACATTCGGGATGAGGCTGACTTTGATGTGACCATTCATTGTAACAATAGAGGTGGAGGACCATGGACGATTCAGGGAATTCTTCATTAGATTAAAGAAACCCTCACTTCAATCGAGACACTATCTATCACATCTATTGCGAATGTAATCCAATGGCTGACTCATTCACATCTGAAGGTTGAGATCATTGATGCTACAGGAGTACGTATAGCATGATCTACCTCACTGACTTAGGTCACTTGTGCAGATTGACAGATATGAACTATCCAGCTTCATATGCCTCTAGTAAAGTTTGCATTTACATTCTTTTTATTGTATGGTAAGTGGTACTCCTTCATTTACTTTTTTCAGTATCTCTACTTTCCACTTGTTGCAAAATCGCTCTTTTGGTGGTCAGGTTTATGTTTCCCTCATTCCCTGTATTATTTCTCTTTACGATAAATACACGTTTGGGGAATCATAACCCACATTAACCTTCCTAGGGAGAAATCTCATTTTCCATCGAACTTCTCCAGTTTGACCATAGTTCCCATTCTTGACACAATTGTTCAAAAAAAACCGTTGATAACTAAATGATACTTATTACTCACCCTTGAAAATTCCCGACAAGTAAAATAACCACAGCAGCAAACCAGTATACAATGCAGAATACAATACCCAAGATTAACACCTAACCTTGTAAAAATTGAATACCCTAAGATTAACACCTAATCTTATAAAAATTAAACTCACCCATGATTAACACCAAATCTTGAAAAAATTGTCACCGTGAAACTATTTTCACACCCAATCAGCAAGAAGACCTTCTATCAAACCCAAGATTAACACCTAATCTTGTAAAACCCGAACCTCATAGGAACCCCAACTTCTAGCCCTCCCCGTTTTGTTCACAAAACCTCAAGCTCAGAAATTATCCTAAATGTTCATACTACCACAATAAGAGTCTTCAATAAACCAGTCCAATTTCAAAAAATCAAACTAAAATTCATACAAAATACCATTTGCAAACCTTGAACAATATCCGCATTTAATTTGGTGAAACGGACTTCGAATATGGACTCTACAAGTCTTGTCGAACAATCTGTCCAAAATTTGTTGCCGGAGTCACCGTCGAAAACAGCCGTCGCTGCTGGAAATTTGCCCGACACACTGGAAGATTCTCCTCGATGTTGTAATTCAAGTGGTACAAACCGTTTCTCAATCGGACTTTTAGCCTGGCCAAAATTTATATTCAAAGCTTCGGTTGCAACTTTTGATTTTCGATGAAACCCGCCAATGCCGGCCACCGTTCCGGCCCAAAATCAAGCGAGTATTCCCCCACTACGCCGCTGTCCTACTGATGTCTTTACTTCAACAAATTGTTGGCTAGAGTAGTGGTCTTGAAGAAATGGCAGAAGCTTCTTTTTCACTTCATGTTTCTGCACTTCAACCAATCTTCACTGTCACAGTCTGCTTTCTTTACAGGTGCACTTCTTCCCAGATTCTAGTCTTCACCCGGTCAGTACACTCCTTCCTATTGCCAGTGCTTCAATTGTCCACAGGTTTGTCTTCTTCCACTGATTTCCTTCACGCAGTTTATGCACTGCTTTTTCCACAAATTTTTACACTTGTTGGCAACACCTTTCACTTGGAAATCTCCCACCAAGCTCTGATACCACTTTAGGATTTATACACCTTGAATAACTTGATGCAATCCAACAATCCCAAGAATTCTAAGAACATCAACTAATCTGAATTACAACCGATACGCAGGCTTACCACCTCCGATTGGAAAACCAAAAACACACTTTTTTCCCTCTCGACAAGCACTCACTCTTGATGTAAAACACCCCAAATGTTATCCCCAAATCAAGACTAATTGAAGCAAGAAGGTGAAGAACAACAATGGTAAAAATAAGTTTCAGAGAGAGAGAGAGAGAGAGAGAGAGAGAGAGAGAGAGAGAGAGAGAGAGAGAGAGAGAGAGAGTTCCCTATTTCCAAGAAAATAGTATATTGCACTTTTTACCAAAAACAACTCCTTTTAGTAAAAAACCCAAGTGCAAAAATAATTTGTAAAAATCATTTAACAAATTTATGCAACAACTAACAAAAACTGGTTTCCAATCGGTTTTATAGTTGTAAGCCCTTTATTTATCAGTTCTTCTTGGGTATCAATTACTTCAAGATCAAGAGTCAGTTGTTGATCTCTGTCATCATCTCCGTCAGACAGAGAAGATGAATAGTTAGAGGGACCTCCAATATTGAGTGTAACACCCATGCCAGGAAAGCACAAAAAAAAATAAAAATGATAGGTACTACTCATACCAACAAGGTGCACCTTCTTTTCCGGAAGTCCATCGTTAGAAACTCCACAGTTAAGCGTACTTGGTTTGGAGAAACTCTAGGATGGGTGACCTCCTGGGAAGTTTTCTCGAGTAGCATGCGAATGAGGACAAAACATGCTGAAAAGACTCATGTTGGTACAGTGGGGACAGTACGCGATCATCTAATAGCCGGGACAGTCCGTTAAGTAGGATCCGAGTCGTTACAAATGGTATCAGAGACGGCCGCCAGCCGAAAATCGAGAACTAAGTGCTATGCCATAGGGCGGGAGCCACCTCTAGAATCTCAACGCCTGGAAACAGATCCTCAGATGAGTAAAGTGTGACGAGGACGCGCGAGTCTAACGAGGGGTGATTGTAACACCCATGCCAGGAAAGCACAAAAGAAATGATAGGTACTACTCATACCAACAAGGTGCACCTTCTTTTCCGGAAGTACATCGTTAGAAACTCCACAGTTAAGCGTACTTGACTTGGAGCAATTCTAGGATGGATGACCTCCTCGGAATTTTTCTCGGGGAGCGTGCGAGTGAGGACAAAACATGCTGAAAAGATTCATGTTGGTACAGTGGGGATAGTATGCCATCATCTAATGGTTGGGACAGCCCGTTAAGTGGGACCCAGGTCGTTACATTGAGATTCATTTCTTCAAATCAATTTGATGAATTCATTTTAGCACAACCAACACTCTTATATAGTCGTCCAATAATGATTTCATTTACATATTAACCGTTGGATCGATTTCATTTGCTTGGAATCATTGGGTTTAAATCTTACACTATTATCTTGTCTACTTTGATTTGTCACACCATAATCTAAGATGTCAAATATCAACTGTTGGATGGATTTCATTTGCTTGGAATAGTCGGATTTAAATCTTACACTATTATCTTGTTTATTTTGATTTGTCACATCATAGGGCATATCTTTACTATAAATAGGGTATGAAGTTTCATTTATCATCTCACACTTACCTTCTTGCAAATCAAAATATCCTACTCCTCGAAACTTTTTGAAAATGAGTTCAAGTAAACGAAGTGCTTCATACTCAAACGAAGAAGACAAACACTTATGTCATGTTTGGATTGATATTTTCCAAAATCCAATAATTAGTATTAACCAATTGAAAGATAAATTCTGGTCTTGAATTGAGTCTAGCTATAACGGTTTCAAACCAGAATATATCACTCAAAGTCGACCTTGAGGTCTTTACAATCTCGAATGTCTGTTATTTTGACTATTGTTGCTAAGTTGAGGGGATGCATTCGATAAGTGGAACTTCTTAATCAAAATGGTGCATCCGAACAAGATATCATGAGTTATTATATGTAATATGTCATTTCACATTTCTATATTCAATGAGCTAAGAAACTTAATTATTTTCCACAATCTTGCAGATGATCGAGCAAAAATATTGTTTGCACAAGACGAGGCCGAAAAGAAAGGCTTCAAGTTTGATCATGTTTGGAACATCCTGAAAGATATTGAAAAGTTTACTAACGATGTTAGTACAACATTACCCCACTTTCAAATGGAAAGTGGAAATTTTGTATCGTCACAATCAGGCTCTCCCACTTCCGTAGTTCCGCTCATCCAACTCCTGCATCTCTTGAATTATCATCATTTTCTCTTCATATAGATGAAGATAATATGGTGGTTCTGTCCAACGACCCATTGGGGTAAAAAAGGCAAAAGAAAAAAGAAAAAATAATGAAGAATCTTTAGTTATGATGCAATCAGTTGCAAAAAATAATCGCGAAATCACTCAAATTCTTAAGAAAGGAAGCGATGATAGACAAAAAATCTATGACATTTAGATGCTTCGAGCTGAGACCAAGTCGAAAAAAGTAGCTGTTGCAAAATTTCGAGAAGAGAATAAAATTTTACTTAAAGACTTGGACTCCATACCAGATCTAAGTCTACGTGAGTTTATTCGAAGTGAACAACTATAAATTGTGGAAAAGATATCTCAGCAACGAAGCAAGAAATCTCAAAGTACCTCAAATCCATTTAGTCAATATTTTGATGGTCTAGGAGGATCCGAAAATGACTTACCAGATTATTAGATTATTGTAATTTACTTGTCGTGTTTTATTATTTCATGTCTAGTTTACCATGTCGTAATTTTATGATTTTCATTTATGTTTATCAATTATGTAACTTTTTTATTTTAATCATGGACAATTTTATTTTAATATTATGATACGAATCATGACAGACTTGACAGAAAGATCAACAATTTATAAGCATGTTCGAAAAGTTTCAAAGATCAAACATGGAGTTGTTGAAAAAGATTCAAGCCATCACGAGCCAATTGGGCCGAAAACAAAGCTAAAGCGGAGCAGAAGGTCAATTATGGAAGTAACTAGTGCATTAACGGTCATAACTAGGGAAACGCAATTTTCGATCAGCGCGACACTTACGACTGTAACTAAGTATTCTCGATGGTAAAAAAAATCAACCTCACGGTCGCACGGTTTAATTTTTTAGGGTTTTCATGTATTTTATGTTAATTTCCGTTTTTAGTTGTTTATATAGGGTTTTGCAGGAATTTAGCTGCTAGGGTTAGTTGTTAGGTTGTTTTCATTATTTTTATCCTACTTTTATTCATTGTAATAGATAGACTTTAATTAATAAAAATTATATTGAGTTTTCTCTCCAACTCTTGTTCTTGATTGAACTTTCGAACTTATCAAAGCTTATCAAATCTTTATGGCGTTCAACAATTGAACTTATCAAAGGCGTGGACAACCTTTGTGGCATTTCCCCATGTTAGTTATTGTTTCCACATTATAACAGGTCTAAGGTTTAATATACATTAGGTTCTTGCGTCGTGAGGCTCGGATATCCACGTCACAGTCCGTCTCCAACTTGAATTCAGAACTTTCCAGACGTTCAATCAATTATTCCGTGAGCGTCCCTCCTAGGATCACATCATCTCAAAAACCCTAAAAAATTAAACCATGCAATCGCGCGGTTGATTTTTTTTACGACCGTGAATATTTAATTACGGTCGTAAGTGTTGTGCTAATCCAAAATTTCGTTGCTCTAGTTACGGCCGTAATTGACCTTATGCTCCGCTTTAGCATTGTTTTCGGCCCAATTGGCTCGTGATAGCTTGAAGCTTCTTCAACCACTCCATGTTTGATCTTTGAAGCTCTTCGAACATGCTTATAACTTTTGTTGGTTTGAATTGTTGATCTTTCTGTCAAACTTGTCATGACTCGTATCACCTAGAAAATAGATTATCTTCATGTTTGCTACAGTTATAAGTCTTTTTGGATATCCATAGAACTTAACTTTTAAACAGTTATAAGAGATCTCAATAGTGATACTTATGGTACTTTTTTATTTTTTTTGCTTACACAGGCTAATGCATTTGAAGAGCTATCGGGGTATCTTGTTGGAACGTGTCGTCTTAACTATTTGGATGCGGCTAAAGCTGTATTGGTGAAGCCATAGCTGGATTATGTGAATCCTATCCCGTTTTCTATATTCTGAAAACAACATGGCACCCACCAAGTTCAATGTTATGGAGTTGCAGAGTAAAAGCATGAATCTGCAACTATTTAGCTAGTTATGATTCTTTTATTCAATCAAATTGATGGATTGTTGTATGAATCTCATTATACGTTGTTGGAATTATTTAGATGTAATATACATTTTGGTTACTGTGTATTGAACAGTATTAATTATTTGTGTTTACCAAAATTGTGTAAAACAAGAATTTATATGAATTAATATGTATAATTATGTTCTATAATTATTACATGTTTGTTGTAATCATATAAATATTTTTAAAAATAAAAATCGTTTACGGCGTGCGGGATGCACACCGTAAAATTCTTTTACAGAAAATTCATTTATGGCGTGCAATACACATCATAAAAAGCAAACTTAGTCTTTATTATAGTGAAAACATGGATTGGTGTAGGGAAACCATCACCCTAGAAAACGGGTAGAGTGATCTCTTAAGTATTTTCTATTGAATAGTGAAAATCTGAGTTTATTATTTGGCGACGGCTAAATTTAAACATCTGCGATTGATATACAGGATTGTTGAAGAAAATGATACTTTTATATTAGTGAGAACGAGTATTTTCACCTGTGCAATGTACGAGAATATATTTGTGACAGTGATTTTGATCAAAATTTCTGAAATATGTGAATTATACAATCATATCAAATAAAAATATAGTATAGTAACATTTTGATACAAAATATTATCCAATTCAAAACTTTTAAAAAGACAAAACTAATCTAAATAGGAAATGCAACATGTACAAAACTAAACAAAATTAGGAAATCCTAATCTCTATAGATTTTTTTTTTCTTTTTAAATTGTTTTTTCTTGTATAAAAAATATTTTTCTTTTATTATATATTTGTTTGTTAAACTTTATTCTTCGAAATAAGTTATTTTATCTTATTTTTTTATATGTTAAAATATTTTGAAATAAAATATAATATAATAAATAAAATTAACAATCATAAATCTATATTTGCTTTGAATTGGTAATTTTGAAATTAAAGAATATAGTTGTTATATTTTTTATGTATTTAATTTTATCTCCAAATTAGTAGATGTTGCTGTATTTGTAAAATAACATTTTTTTATAGAAAATTTTATGATCTTTGAAATAATTATTAATTTTTTATTTAAAATCGATTAGACTCTGGTTCGAGCTAATCTGACATTCTGACCCTTGACATGTTGCCTTTTTCGCGTAGAACTGATTTCAGGTTTTCTGAATATTAGTTATTATATAATTTAAATGATATAATTTAAAATGAATGAGATATTAAGGAAAAATGATAATATAAAATAACTTTTTTCATTTGATCTTTGAAATCTTCGATTTGACACTCATATTACATATTTTTTTTACTTTAGAATAATATAATAATTATCAAAAGAATAATAATTAATACGACAATAGTTTATAGATAGTATTATAGAACTTAAATGACATAATTTAAAATGAATGAGATATTGTAGAAATATAAATAATATAAAAACTTTTATATTTGATCTTTAAGGCGATTTTACAGATAATATGTTTATAATTTGATCTCACTTGTTAGCTTGTATTAAACTTCTTGTTGAGATATTCGATTTGACACTCATATTACATGTTTTTCGACTTCAATATAATACAATAATTATCAAAAGAATAATAACATTACAAAACAAACAAATATTTATTACATTATTATTTTTTAAATAGATTTCCAGATTTAGAAAGTTATTTTAGGCGAAAAACTATGTTAATATTATTTTTAGCATGGACTGTATTTTTATTTTATAGATAGATATAGATATAGATATAAAAGATTATCAGAAGAATAATAATTAATACAAAAATAATTTATAGATAGTATTATAGAACTTAAGCATTTGTTTGGAAATTATGTTTAAAAACATATTTTTTACAACACAATTTCTTAAATCACTTTTTAACCACAAACATTTTCTCCCTCCATTTTTTAATCACATTTTACCTAAAAAATATTAAAAAAAATATTTTTAAACACAAAAATTTTAACAAACAGGGCCTAAATGATATAATTTAAAATGAATGAGATATTAAAAAAAAAAAAAAAACTTTTACATTTTATTTTTGGAACGATTTTATGGACAATATGTTTACAGTTTACTCTCACTTGTTAATTTTTATTAAATTCTCATTGAGATCTTCGATTTGACACTCATATTACATAATTTTTTATTTCAATATTGTAAATTTAAAGTTGTCTAAATTTTATAAACAGATTGTCACAGATAAGTCTGCACAGTAACCAATTAACAGTAAATCGTTAAGATCTGTTTTAGCGCTATACCAGATGAATCTTGTCAATGCAGATTTTTCTGGAGAGTAAAATGCGAATGAACAGAATAAATTGTGCAGAATTGTAAATAAATAAGAACACAATAATTTGAGCTTAACGTGGGAAAAACCCTAAAGGGGAAAATCCACGGCCCGCATCCTGAGGACAAAAACCAATCACTATATAATGAATGAGTTTATACAGATCAATCTAAACTACAGGATAAATCTACGCATAGACTTATCAAACATCCAAGAAATTATCACTGCCTGATCCTTCTATGGAATGTAATGTGAGCTGGCGGACCACCACTCTTCAGTAGTTTTCTTTAAATCTGCAACACTTTTTCAGCAACCTTAAACTCTCATTCGAACACGATGCAAACCTCCCGTTTGATCTTCACGCTGAAATTCTTTCCTTTTCTAAGTGATTGATTCCTCCTCCCGGAGTACCGAAGTCACAACACAATTGAAGCCTTAAATGTTCTTGCACCACACGAAAAATTGGCTTCTTGACTCCTAAATGAATTGGACGTGTATTTTTGAAGCACCACACGAATTTTGTATTTTCCACGTCTTAAAGAAAACATCCCGCTTTCTTCTATTTAAATGCAATTGAGTTACTTGTCCTCCAAGTTTTCTTATTGCAAAAGATCTCTATTATCTGCAAAATAAAGCAGAGATAATTAGAGAAAGGTAAGATAATTATTCTTGGATAAATCTCACCATAAAATATGATATAGATAAGTCATGAAAGAACTTACCATAAAATAAGATACCAAGTATGAGAACCATATTTTCGGCACTATCAAGAATTTTTACAATCAAGATTTTCGACCACATAATCTTACCATATGTGAATAAGCTCGGCCCTTTATCCAGTTGATGTCTTATCATATGCAAAGATAAGATTGAAATATTCTCGACCATATCAAGAAGAAACTTACCATATCTAAGGATAAGCTTGAGTGCCAAGAATAATCATAAAATAGATCATCACAAAATTTACCAAAATCACAAGATATCGAGATCAAGAATTTTGAGATTATCATCCTAATATTTCTTGATCATTATCTTCCAACAATAAATTGTTGGTACGAAAATAAAAGATATGTTTTTCTTTAAAAAATATTTGCATAATTTAATTAGCGAGGATGGAAAGAAAATATTTTCAAATGAAATAATTTTGCTTGAAAATTATTTTCGTGAAAAATTAATTGAAAGTATTTTATTGATTTAATTTTCTAGGTAGAAAAAGTTGAAAATTTTCCAAGTTTCGTTGTTTGATTGGCATTATTTTCCATGGAAAATAAAGTAAATTTTAGTTATTTTAATAATTTTATTTTTTTTTACTTTTTCAAGAAATTTGTACTTGATAATGATAATGTTATTTTTTTAAAAAATAATAATTCAATTAACAACAACAAAAATAGTCAAACATGACGCAAAATCATTTTTCACCTAACATGGAAAACAATTTCTCTACCAAACCATAAGAAACTCTTTTCGACCTAAACCTTGAAGATGGCGCATGAGGTAAGGGAGATGGAAATTATTTTCCAGGTAAAATTTGTGCTACCAAACACAAGAAAATAGGAAAGTTGGAGAATATTTTGAATTTCCTTGAAATTTTGAGACCAATCAAACGGGCCCTTACATTATTATTAATTTTTTGCATAAATTTTCAAATTTAGAAAGTTATTTTGGGCGAAAAATTATGTGCGTATTATTTTTGAAATGGACTTTTTTTATATATATAATATAGATAATTAGAAGAGCAAAACTGTCATTTATTCTCTTACCTATATATCGAATCTCGGACGGAAATAAATTATATGCATGGCGAGTCAGATGAAAGTATTACAGATTTACTAAATTCAATGATCGTACACATTTCGAAAATACAATCTTTTACTTTTAGTGAAAAGACAAATATGATTCTGCTCTCTTTACTGTTTTGAGACCGTTTTTTATTTTTATTTTGAAAACACTAAAAATACGTTCTCTTTATCATTTTCGAAAACGAATTTTAGAAAAAAAATTGTAAACAAAACACAAAACGCCCAAAACGAGAACATTGAAAACGCGTTTTTGGTTTTTTTTTTTGAGAGAATTATCCTAATTTGGAACTAAGCCTAGAGTAGAGTTTTATTGAATTCAATATCAATATTACAAAAAAAATTCAGTGGGAATTCTCGTTGTTATATTTAAAAAAATACCTTGAATATAGACTCTGTGTATGATTATTTTGGCTTAAGACCACTTAAATCCATTTTGTTTTCATGGACTCGTGTTTAATTGTGACTTGAACTTGAATGTGGCAATAATAATTGGATAAACTAATTTCTTATAATATTTTTGGGACTTGATCATTATTGACCTTATCTATTTTTATAATATTTTTCTAGTCATTATAAAATCAGTCCAATAAAAATTAGATAAGCTAATTTCTTATAATCGAAAATAAATCTTCAAAAGATAATTTTTTTTATACATAATTTAACCCATAAACAAATTAATTACAAATAGTCAAAGTAGTATTCTGCAAAATTTCAAACAGAACATATTTTTCCAGTTTTTCATTTTTAGAAACAGTTTCAAAAATGTAAACAGAATGCGTTTTTAGCATATTTAAAAAAGGGAAATGAAAAAAAAAAAAAAAAACGTTTTCAAAAATAAAAACAGAACACCCCTAATAATTAGATTGGTGTTGAGAAAATTCCTTTCTCGTAGAGAAATATCCGCTTTGTTGAAGTAGACAAAAACTTGAAATCAAAAAACCATGAAGATAATAGAAAAGAATGGAAAAGAATATAAAGACTTGAATCGCAAAGAATGTTATCCTAAAAGCTAAATTTGCGCCATATCCAAAGAGAACGCTAAATGGTCTCCAATTCAAGTCTCGAACCAAGTATTAAATAGTACAATTGAAAACTTGGAAATAAGGAACAAGAATAACAATGAAATGAGATTCTAAGTATGAAGAACAAGAATTTTAGGGTGATTATCTCAATGTAAAATATGATAATCTTGTGTTATAAAACATGAATTCTATCCATATTTATAGAATTCCATCACCCTTATTCGATGTTCACACAACTCTTCACAAAAGAGTGCAAAATATTGATGAAAATGTGCATGCAAAATTCTGCTAACGGTCGAATTTTATAACCATGCGATCACTTTGTTTTAAGACCAAGTGATCGTTTGATGTGAACTGCTTAACCAGAATCCAAATCGCCTATATCAAGTGATCGCTTGACTGTGAACCAAGCGATCGCTTTGTTCATATTATTCACCGGACTAGTTAGTCCGGTCCGTCTGATTCGTTCTAAATTATTTTCTAAGTGCTGTAACAATTCACTTATCGAATGACTTGTTATTACCCTTTGAACCCGTGAATTGCTCATTTCATAATAACTGGTAGGGTGTCGTCATTGGTGAATTTTATATTAGGAGTTTAAGCCCCATCCTACTCGATGTTTATCTTACCAACTCTTTGGTGAGTAGTTTTGTGAATGGATCGGTCAAGTTTTCACTTGATCTTACATAAGTACGTGAAATTATTCTATCATTTATTAATTTTCTTATGTAATCATGTCTAAGACTCATATCCCTAATCTTTCCATTGTATACTTCGTTACAAGACCTTGCTAGAGTAGTTTGACTAACGCATAGTATATATATTGAAGACTCATTCTTCGTATCTAATGGTACTTCATAAAGAAGATCTTTAAGCCACTCTGCTTCTTTTCAAGTTTCAGCTAATGTCACAAACTCGGATTCTATGGTGGAATGTGTAATCATTGTTTATTTCTTTGATCTCCAAGAAACAATACCTCCTCCAAGTGTAAACAACCATCTTAAGGTTGATTTATTTTCACCAGTACTTGATATCCAACTCGCATCGACATATCCTTCAAGTATAGTTGGGAATTTGGAATATTGGAGTCCAAGGTTTTTAGTTCTCTTTAAATAACCAAGAAATCTTCCAATTGCTTTCCAATACTCAACACTTGGATTGTTGTCCAATGTCCGGTCTTGTGCATTGAACAACATACATTAGACTCCCAATTGCACTTGCATATTCGAGTTGTCCAATAGCCCTTCCAACATTCTTTACAAGATTGATACTTAAATCAAATGAGGTATTTTCCTCTTTAATGTTAAAGTGTTTGAGTTTTTCAATCACATTCTCAATATAATGTAATTGAGTTAATGCATACCTCAAATTATTCTTGATCACTTTTATACCCAAATATGATATCTACTCGACCAAGATCTTTCATTTTGAATGTTAACGATAGAAACCTCTTCGTTTCTTTTATACCATCCATGTAATTTGAAAATCTAAAGTTGCCTAAATTTTATGTTTAAACAAATAAACTATCACAGATAAGTCTGGATAGTAAGAAATTAGCAGTGAATCATTAAGATTTGTTTTAGCGCACGACCAAATGAATCTTGCTAATGCAGACTGGTCTGGATAGTAAAACGTAAACATACAGTATCAATTATGTAGAATTGTAAAGAGACAAGAACACAATATTTGAGCTTAACGTGGAAAAAACCCTAACAGGGAAAATCCACATGCCATCATCCTGGGACAAAAATCAATCACTGTTTTAAGAAAATTGTTTATACAGATCAATCTAAGCTATAGGATAAATCTACGAATATACTTATCAAACACCCAAGAAATAAATCACCCCCGATCCTTCTATGGCATGTAATACGAGCTAGCGTCCCACCACTCTTCAATAGCTTTATTTGATACTACAACGATCTTCAGCTACACGAACTCCCGTTCGATCTTGATCCAAACCTCTCGTTTGATCTTTAGACTGAAAGACTTTTCTTCTCTAAGTGATTGATACTCTCATCCCGGAGAACCAACAACACAACAATGTAGTGGACTTGTATTTTTAAGCTCCACACGAATTTCTTGATTTCTACACGTCTGGGGAAACCATCCACGTTATCTTATTTAAGTGCAATCGGATTGCTTGTCCATCGAGAATCCTACTTACAACAAATCTCGATTTCCTGCAATTAAATCAAGAATAATCAAAGATAAGGTAAGATATTCAAGATTGTTTGCAAATCTTACCATAAGAGAAGATAAGGTAAGACAATCAAAATTGTTTGCAAATCTTACCATAAGAGAAGATAAGGTAAGATAATCAAAATTGTTTACAAATCTTACCATAAGTGATAAACTTAGACTTCAAGAAATAAATCAAAATATTCGACTAGCAAGATTTTTGGCCAAACAAGATATTCTTTATCTTAAGTCATTATAAAGAGTGATAAGTGATAGAATTCTAGCTCAAGTATACAATTATCACAATTCTCAATACTTATCATAAAAGATAAGTAACACAATTTATCTCCTAATATCACAAGATAATTATTCCAACGAAAATGAGAGATAAATATAATTGCAAATTCAAATCCAAGTAAACAACTAGTAATTTAATTAAACTTAATAAAAATTACTAAACACACGTGTAAAGTAATTAAATTAAATTCACTTAAATTACAACATGTAGAAAAATAGAAAATGTCAATAAACATAACTTAAAATAAGTTAACAATCTCCTCCTTTGACCTTTTCTATTTTTTCAAAACCTAATCATCTTTTCATAAGTACAAGTAGAAGTAAATAAAGCTCCCCTTATCAAAATTCTCCCCCTCAAGTTATGCATCATAATTTGATCATAACAATCAATTTATGCATGTAAAGAGAGAAGAATAATAAGCACATAAGGAGCATCCAAAATAAACCGAAAGTTACTTCAACATTCAATCAATCGGAAAAGATGAGAAAATAATCAACATGTCGTTCACATATAAACACACAAATATAACATGTTTATTACAATTTTTGATATATAAACATTTATCTACAATATTGTGTGAAAAATCAAAAGACATAATTGTATTATAAAATTTCTCATACCTTTTTTAGTAGCTTGTTTTAAAACATATAATGATTTAATAAGTTTATAAACTTTTTTTTAATTACCCAGAAGAATAAAGCCTTCCGGTTGTTCCATGTAAACTTTTCATCTAATTCTCCATTTAAAAATGCAGTCTTAACATCCATTTGATGCACATATAAATCATATATAGAAGATAGTGCAAATAAAATTCTAATATTAGTAATCCTTGCTACGGGTGCATAAGTGTCAAAATAATTTATTCCTTCATTTTGTCGAAAACCTTTAGCAACTAATCTTGCTTTATATGTTTGGATTGAACCATTGATATTATATTTCCTTCGAAATACCCACTTCCAACCAATGGCTTGTGATCCACCCGGTAATTCAACAATCTTCCAAGTATTGTTGGACATTATAGAATTCATTTCATCATTGATAGCATCTTTCTAAAATATGTTATCTCTAGAAGTCATTGCTTCTTTACAGGTCTTAGGATCACTATCAATTTGAAGAACATATGGAATTGTTCTTACTACATCTTTTTTACTTGTTTCAACCAAGTATAAGAAAATCCTTTGAGAATCAATCTCATCGTGTCATAATACCTTCTCTTTACGAGATCCCTTACTACTTCGAGGTTCACTAGTCTCAATTACATCTTGAGAAGATGTTTCTAGTGATTTATTAGAAGCCGGAAATTTATTTTGAATTTCGAATTTTCATTGAATTTTGAAGAACATCATCAACGCTTAATGAATTTTCAAAAAATTCAACATCTCGTTATTCTATAATTACATTGGTTATTAGATCAAGTAGCCTTTATGCTTTACTATTTATAGCATATCCAACAAAGACACTTTTGATCCCTTTTGGTCCTTGTTTTATCCTACTAGGCTTGGTGTTTTTATAATAAGCCAAATACCACAACACTTTAAAATATCCAATTCCATAATTCATAAGGTGAAACTTTAAGTTTCTTAGAAAGAATTCTATTATTTATGTGACATGCAGTAAGTAAAGCTTCTCCTCATAAATTATTTGACAATTTGGACCTTGTTAGCATAACATTTACCATCTCAAGTAAGGTCCTATTTTTCCTTTCTTCTAGACCATTTTGTTTCTATGTTCTAGGTGCACTACATTGATGTATAATACCATGCTCTTTACAAGAAATGTCAAATTCTTTATAGAAGTATTCTCCACCTCTATCACTTATAAGAACTTTAATCATTTAATTCTTTTGATTTTCTACTTTACTTTTATATGTTTTAAACATATGAAATGCCTCATTTTTATGTTTCATCAAATAAATATAACAAAATGTAGAATAATCATCAATGACAGTGATAAAATATTTATTGCCACCTCTAATTAACATACCATTAAGTTCACAAACACCGGTATGAACTAAGTCAAGAATATTAGACGAGCTTTCTACACTTTGAAAAAGTTTTTTGATCATTTTTTACTTAGTGCAAATTTCATATTTTTCATTCTTTGTAAATTCATAAGATAGCATGTCATTTCTAATTATTCTATGCAAAGTAAAATATCCAATGTGCCTAAGTCTATCATGCCATAAATTTAAAGTACACACATAGGAAGAAAAAATTATTTTATTGATAACATTGTCAATAGTACACAATTTGACCATTCCATTAGTAGAATAGTCTTTTCCAACAAAGAAATCATTGCGGGACAATACAAGTTTTCCCGACTCAAAAATATATTTTATGCCTGATTTTCCCAACAAATCACCACTTACAAGGTTTCTATTCATATCCAGCACATGTAAGATATTTGTGAGTGTAACAAATTTTTCGAATGTGAATTGAAGATCAACATTCCCTTTGCCTACGACTTTTGAACAATGCTCATTCCCCATTTGTATTTGTTGACCATCATCAATTTCTTGATAGGTCTTGTAGAAAGATTTGTTATAGCAACACATGAATGGTGCCACATGTATCATACCACCATCCCAGAATTTTTCCTTTGACTGAATTTATCTCACTTATAGTTGCAACAATTTCATCCTTGTCAAGGGAATCAACCTTGCCTCCAAAAATACTTTGTTTTCTTCGGAAATCTTTCGCAAAGTGGCCAAAATTTTCTTATACAAAATATTCTCCCTTGGGCTTCTTTTTGAATTTTTTGTTGTTGTCCATAGTAAACTTTCTCTTGTTTACTTTGGTCACTTTGTTGTTCTCCAAGACATTGGCTTTAGAAGTGCCAACATGGGAATTTTCAATCCCATCTCTTGCCCTTCACTCTTCCTTAATTCGGAGATGTTTTTGAATTTGCTCCATTGAAAAGTCTTCAGAGTTATGAATAATTTTCTTTCTATATCCTTTCCAAGTAGAATGCAATTTAACAATAATTGCTCCTACTTGAAATGATTCTGAAAGTTCTATCTTCATCGCTTTAAGTTTATTGACAATCACTTGCAATTCATGCAGTTGGGGTAATAAAGGAACATTTTCCAAAAAACTTGAAATCAAAATACCTTGTAATTAGGAACTTAGTAGTACCTTCCTCTTCAGCTTTGTCTTTGTTTTCAAGTGCATTCTATATCTCTTTTACAGATTTTGTGTTGGTGTACAAGTCATAGAGACAATCCGATAGCGCATTCAATATGTGACCGCAACATATAAGTTCATCCTCTTCGCACTTCTTTCAATCAATCCTTACTTGTTCCATGTCTTTGTCGAAAGTTTCGAGTAGGTCTTCCAATTTAGGATCAAGAATGTAGAAGATTTTCAGCGCCATTAGCAGGAACTTGATTTTTTCTTGCCATCTTGTGAAGTTTGTACCATCAAAGCGATCCAACCGTACCAAGTCTTGATTCATCAACTTGATTGTAGCCATAATTGTGTCTCCTTCGGTTTCCATGTCAGATTTAGATGTTAGATTGTTGAGAAAATTCCTTTCTCGTAGTGAAATATTCGCTTTGTTAAAGTAGACACAAACTTGAAATTAAAGAACCAAGAAGATAATAGAAAATAATGGAGAAGAACATAAAGACTTGAATTGAAAAGAATGTTATCCTAAAAGTTCAATTTGCGCCCTCTCCAAAGAGAATGCTAAAGGGCCTCCAAGCAAATTGCTTTAGTGAATTTCAAGTCTCGAACTAAGTATCAAATAGTAATGAACAAGAAGAGTAATGAAAAGAGATTCTATGTATGAAGAACAAGAGTTTTATGATGATTATCTCAATGTAAAATATGATAATCTTGTGTTGTAAAACATGAATTCTATTCCTATTTATATAATTCCATCACACCTATTCACACAACTCTTCACAAAAAAGTGCAAAATGTTGATGAAAAGGTGCATGCAAAATTCTAGAAAAATTCTGCGAACATGTCGGATTTTATAACCAAGCAATCGCTTGGTTCATATTATTTACCAGACTGGTTAGTCTGGTCTGGTCCACTCGGTTCGTGCAGTTCGTTCTAACAGGTCTATATGGTCCGATTTTGCACTTTTTTGACTGGTTCTCATCATTTTAATTTGATTTTTGTACTTTTTCATCTTTATACTTTGATATATATATATATATATATATATATATATGACAACATTTTTTTATAACAATTGGATGGCCAATGGTCGAGTCGACTTGGCATTAGAGATTGATAAACTATGAACTAATGGTCCATTTGATGATGATGGTGGAATTTGGTTTGAAAGAAATGAATTCTAGGGACTTGAACTCCTGAGAACCTATTTTCCTGGGAATTATAAGTTTAGGTTGCGTTCTATTTGTATTTTATTTTGTATTTTCATTTTCGAAAATGTTTTGTATTTCCTGTTTTCATTTTTGTTTTCAAATTTGCTGAAAACGCGTTTGGTTTGTCATTTCTGAAAACTGTTTTTGAAAATGAAAAGGTGGAAAACACGTTCTGTTTGAAATTTTGCAGAATACTACTTAAACTATTTTTAATTAATTTTCTTATAGAATACTACTAATTCAAACTCAAATTTCCTTTCACAATACATTGAAAACATGGTTACATGCAACACACTAATGTGAGCATTAAGAGTCTATATTAACACAACTTGGTCAGGTTCGGGATTTGAAAAAGCTCTACTTCTATTAAAATTCAGAAAATGCAAGTTCTTTCAAAACCACCAGAGTCCATTTATCAGTACATTTTTTGAAATATAATAAGAATTCTCACTTAATTTTTTTTTAATGTTGATATTGAATTCAATAAAACTTTATTTAAACTTAGTTCCAAGTTAAGATAATTCTCAAAAAAAATAAATAAATAAATAAATAAATTATTTAGGCTTAATTCCAAGTTAGGATAATTCTAAAAAAAGTAATAAATAAATAAAAAAATAAAAATTTTATATTAAGGTTAGTTCTAAGTTAAGATAATTCTTAAAAAAAAATAAAAAAAAAATTTCAAAACGCGTTTTCCGCATTTTGGACATTTTTTGTCGAAATACACACAAAACGCCCAAAACGAGGTTTTGGACGTTTTGCGTTTTGTGTACATTTTTTTTTTCCAAAATGCGTTTTCGAAAATAGTAAAGAGAACGCGTTTTTAGCGTTTTCGAAAATAAAAACAGAAAACGACCTCAAAACAGCAAAGAGAACGAGGGCTTAATGTTTTTAAGTTTTCTATTTTTGATGATTGTTTTGATATTGTTGAAAACGTGTTTTTTTATGATTTTTAATTGTTTTTTCAAAACAGAAAATAGAAAAATGTGTTTACTTATTAATTTTTTAAATCATTATTTTGTGATATTTTATATGTAAAAATGGTTGATTTGTTGAATCGCAATAATTTTTAATTTCAATATATCACGCAATGTTATATTCAACTAATATTTTGTTAATATAGTAATATTTCATCTCATGCCTAAAAAAAGTAATTAAAAAATAATAAATGTGCAATTATAGACATGAGAATTGGGAAATTCTTTTAGATATTTAATTGATCGAATATCAAGCATGTACAATCATTTGCTACAGTGGTTAGAAAGTTGGAAATTCACCTAGGTGACTTGGGTTTGAATCACACTTCTTACAAATATATGCAAAAAACAAAAAGATTGTAATGTGCATTTTGAAAAATTAAAAAAAAAAATCATTTATAATGTAATGAAATGAAGCAGCTTCAAACTCAGGACCTCTGATTTCAACATGCAATGCCAAGTGCCAAAACAACTTTTGGCAAAAACAAGCGTGTTCCGCCTTTCGGCATTCAACTGATTTTTCATTGAAAATGGCCAAAACAACTTTTGGTCATTTTGCATTTTCTTTGAAAAAAAAAATTCAGTCTAAACCGAATACTTGTAGAAAGGGGAAGCTAAAAGCAAAACAACCTTATAGCCTTTTTAAGATCTACCATTCACTAAGAAAAAAATCTGGAGGGAACTGGCAAAGAGATAGATAAGGTTGATGAGGAACCTTCACCTTTCTAGGTTTCTATCCTTTCCTCATAAGGTGTTGTTCTGTCATTCCCGCTCATGCTTGCTAGCCGATGCTTTTTAAATTTCGTTTTCAAAAATAGTTAAGTAACATATTTTCAGTGTTTTTGAAAACTCAAAAACTAAAAATGACCCAAAAACAGCAAAGAGAACGAGACCTTAGTTTTTCTAACTAATTTCGGGTGAATGAAAAATCAAGAGAAAACATTGAAATTATTATATGGTGGAATATTCGATTAACATGGACATAACACGTGATGAAATATTCTATAACATGCTTGATTGAAAGTGTCTTTTCTGGATGAAAAATCATACAATTTGGACAAAAAAAAAAAAAAAAGTCCAGATACACACGTCCTTAGAGATATGACTTGTTCCCACAATTATTTTTTGGACTCGACGCACCTTTCCAATATCTTTTGTTACCTTTCTAAGAGTGCATAAATCAATTTTCACAATAAAGAAAAAAAAAAACATATTTTCCATTTGTAGTTTCTTGTTGTTTAACTGCTGTTTTCAGAAGGAGAAATTATATCTTGGATACGTTGCCATTCGGTCGTGAACATGGGACAAATTTGTCTTAAAAAATAGCTAAATATACATGCATTTAATCTAAAATTAGCCGGAATATAATTTATGCATTAACTATACCAACAATCTCAAGGTTAAGAGCATCTTCAATGATAACATAAATTGAGATGTCCATGAGAAGAATAGGAATGTCAACAAGTCGAGACGAGCTACGAGCCAAAGTTCTAGACTCGAACTTGGCTCAAACTTTTAGGGAGCGGACTTTTTTTGGCTCGAGCCAAGTCAAGTCAAAGCTCGTCCCCATAAATAAGGTTCGACTCGAGCTTTAAGCTCGAGTTTTTTCGAGCCGAACCAAGTCGAGACCCGAGCTTTTAAATTTTATTTTACAACAAAAATCCATAAATTTGTTATTTAACAAGTAAAGTCGAGCTCGCGATTGAATTTCAAGACTCGAGTTTTTTAGGCGATATTTTTGTCTCGAGTCGAGCCAAAACTCATCCATAAAAAAAAGCATGGTTTGAGCTTATCGAAATCTCGAGGCACAAGTCGAGCTAAGCTCAGCATTTCCGATTCGGGCCTGATGGCCCGAGCTGGCAAACCATTTTGCCATCCCTAGGGATGAGAGATATACACACACAAAATTCGTGGATCCCATTGAAATTTCTTTTTTTTCTCTCTCTCTCTTCTAGTTTATCCCACTTTTCTCCACTTTTTCGAACATTCATACTTCACATATTCTACAAATCCACATTCTATCCCCACATCTTCCACTATTTTTTATTAATTTATTTGAAATTGTATCTATCACTCTCTTATTTTCCGCCTTTTTGCTCTTTTTTCTCCCCTTTTTCTCACAAGTCACGTCCTACTTCAAATTTTACATTTAAAATATTATTTCCATCTCTCTCTCCAATGGATATCCCCAATCCATATCCTCATCGAAGATATTCTGAATACTTTAAATTCAATCAATAAAACTAGTTTACGTGCATATTATTGGACTTTATGCATTCTCAAACACACTGCATGGAATTAATTGAATCGTTTTGCATGTACAGTATCCAGACTAATCCAGTCTTGGCCATCTTTTTTTTATTTATTTATTGGACGCTCAAGCATCGGTGACCACTTAGGACAATCCCGAATGGTCGGTCTTGGTTACCAGATGTTATATTCCACCAAAAAAAAAAATTCCTATAAAATTTATGTTTGGTAAAAGTTTGTTTATACAAACTTTATTTATAAATCGCACATGCCTATGTCTCTGCTTGGTAAACTGTTTGCAACTAGTTGCTTGTAAATATTGTTTATAAATGATGATGTAGTAATATTTTGTTGATTCATTTTTTAAAAAGTAAAAAATTATGGGAGAAAATTTTTGACTAGCTGAAATTATTGACTTTTCAAAAAAAAAAAAAAAAAGTCCAGTAGGTTATTGTTATGTAGCGATTTATAAATAAAATTTCCCAAATAGAGACTATATATATATAGTATATATCATTAGATCATTCTTTGTAAAGTCAACAATTTGATTGGTCAAAGATTATCGCTCACCATTTTTGATTTTTTTTTTTTTTTTTAAAAAAAAAAATCAAATTGGGATTTGAAAAAAAAAAAAACATTCGACATCGTTATGGTGTACATGTATATATAAAAAAAATTCATTTGTCACCAAATTAATTTTGGTATACATGACAGATGATTATACTTATAAAAAAAATATTACCTTCTAACTAATATTTTGGGAGAATAGTGCTAATAAGGTGTTATGAATTAGAAAGAAAAATGGAAAAAATAAAGAGACGAATAAACTTAGGGATGACAACGTGATAGGGAATCCCCGAACATGAGTACCCGACCCGAACGAGACGGGGAATCCTTAACAAAGGAAGGGATAGAGCATGGATGGAGATGAAAAAATATTTCTAAACCAAGGATGGGGATGACGGTTTTAGCCCCAAACCCACCACAGACTCGTCCACGCTTAACAAGTCCCATTTAAAAAACCAAAGAAATTAAAAACATCATAAGCCTAAAGATTTTAAAAAAAAAAAAAAAAGATTAATTGCTCATCTCAAGTGCCAAATAGTTTTCTATCAACTATATGAAACAAACTTACTTTTCTATTCAATTCTTCCCCCAACAATTTGAATCAATGAAACAAAGAGATCAAACATTCTTTTACTACAAGAAATGAATTCACATTAACCAGGAAAATATTGTACAACAAATGAATTCTTATATTGGAGTTATGTTTACTTTAGTTACAAAATGCTCGTGAGTTTGAAAGTCAAATTGAGAATATGCATTACATCTCCTATGTCGCATTATATGATTTTGTCGACTTCCATTGACTAATGTTCGTTTTGCGTAAGAATGAAATATAACTAATTTCGACGAATTTGTGCATAAAAGAGTTATATCAATGCGTTAGAAAAGAAATAATTGTTGGAGTCAAGTACATATTTTTATTACTTCATCTATTGAACAAGAATTAACTTACACTAATTTAATTTTGGGTTGCTACTTGTTAAACATTGTTAGTACTATATCGAAAAATGTTTTAACGTCCCCAATAAGTATTGATTAGTTTGATTAAGTTTGATTATATATTTAGTATGAGAACTTTCCTGACTCGTTATACTCTTATTTAAATATAATATCTAAATCAAATTAATTTAAGAATTTAAAAAAAGATATAATTATAAATGGAGATGTAAATGAGAATTTTGACATCGCCTCCTGCCCCGCCCTGCCCCCCGGGTCCCCGTTTGAATGGGGATGGTAAGTTTTCGACGGGGATGGTAAGTTTTCGATGGGACGAGGATAGAGAATGGCATCTCCGTCTCGAACCCACCCCATTGATATCCTCTAAATAATTTTTTGATTTATTATGAACCAGAGTACTATATATATAAGAGAGAATAAGGATACATAAGATACTTATAATTGGAGTTAAAGGGCTACAAAACTCATACTATATAGTATAATATTTATAAAATATATATATAAATGTCAAGTGGATGTGCATTGCTTTTGTTCAATAAGCTTCTAATCGGCGGCTCTAATTTAAACCAAAATTTAAATTAAAAAATTTTTTAAATCACTTTTAATTACGTACATTTTTTCTCTTTATAATTTTTAATCACATATTTTACCAAATCAAATAAATCAATTTACACAGTAGCCGCCAAACGGTGCCTCTTGAAAAGGCAGTGGTTGATTATTGATTTTGTGAACATCACTGCTGAACAAATTCATGTTCACATGCATTTTTGCACGATAATATGGAAACAGTCAGAATATAGCTCGTTTCTTGTTTGATTTTGAGAAGTGATGTTTTGAAGAATTGCTGATTAAAAACAAGGAAAAATAAGTTAATTTTGAAAAATAAAAATTAAATGAGGAAATAATTTATACGTTAACCATTATGTATGCCTCATCCGAATAGGCTCCAAACATCGGATATGACACCCAACTTTATGTGTTCGGTAAACACAAAAAATTTGTGCTATTACCGAGGATGATAAAGTCAAACTCCTAAACGCGAAGAGAGTAGCTCGCTACACAATTTTTCAAACCAATTTTTAATCGTAAATATTTTCTCTATTCAATTTTCAACAACTATTTTTTAACTCAAAATCATAAATAAACCAGCACTCCCCGTCACCGTCCTACCTAGCCTAATCGAGACCGTCAAACGTAGGTAATTAAAATGATGCACCATCATAGCTGAAGTGCCACGTAGAGGCCGACCCTCCATGATCAAGGAGAGGTGACACGTGTTGGAAATTACATATTAATTTCCTCTCTAATTAATCAAACAAGACTTTTGATATTCAAGAAATAATTGAGTCAATAAGAAAATAAAACAATAAAAAATTTACAGACCGCCAAAACTTTTTCACTATATAATAAATTGTTACTGATGATGCTAAAAATTTGCACATGAAATATTCCGAGTTTGAGTAGCGAACAAGCACGATCTGAATCTCCGAATACCTAAAACAAAGGTGGTGAGGTGTGACCTCGTCGCCCCTCTGATATTTAAGTCAGTAAATAGAGAAAAAAAATATTGGTGCAAGAGGTTATGAACTGTAATAATAATGTGTACCTCAATAATGGTTGAAGAACCTGTATTTATAGGGGTAAGTAGTACATTCCAGGTATCATTAGGTTGATTGGATGGTTTGGAGATTTAGGAGTTCCATTATACGTAGGAGTCTTGATGGAAAAATTAGGATAAGATTGTATGATCTCATACGACCTTGTTGAAGTGGGAATTTAGAGAATCAAAAGTCATACCTGCATTGGAAAGTTAATTATTGTTTGAAGAGAACAACTTGAATTTATGTTGGACGAATGAGCCCGAGCTTGAGGACCGCCGAGCATCAAAGTTTTATGTGTGAGTACTAAGATGGTGTTTGGGGTTATATTGTACTCAAGGTTGTTCGTGTCATCGGGGTTTTCAATATGGTGCATGGTGCAATGTTCAAGTGCTCGGCCTCAAGGTTCATAAGTTGCTCGGGGGTACCAAAATATGACGTAGCTAAATATTCAAGTGTTCGGAGATGAAGACAAAGGATATGCTTGGGGTACAAATGATTTTCGGGGTTGAGGACATCCTCGGGGGTATCAAGATGTAATATGAGATAATATTCATGTGTTGGGCTCGAGCCCTTCATGAGGGATCGGGTTCATGATGGTCGAGGTTGAGGTCCTCCTCGAGGATATAAAATATAATATGGAATAATATTTATGTGGTTGGGGTTGAGATCCATCTCGAGATCATGGTGGTCGAGGTTGAGGTCCTCCTCGAGGATATAAAATATAATATGGAATAATATTCTTCTGGTCGGGGTTCAGGTCCTCCTTGGGTTCATGGTGATCCTCGGGGTTACAAATTTGATTAGGAGGTTATATTTGTCAAAGAGCTCGAGCTTGAGGCTTTTATGAAGGATCGGACATAATTAAAATTTGTACTCATCATAGCCCCCCACGCATCCATTATCGAGTTTGGGGGGAGAGATGGATGTGCAATAATGAGGTATCGTGATGCGATGATTATGTTAAGGAGAAATAAACAAGAGCTTATGTTAAACAATAGATAAGCTCGAGCTTATATTAAGAAATAAGCCCGAGCTTATGTAGACCCAAGGACTTAATTATATCAATTTGATTACTTGATTGCTTGGAGTGGCCGCGTGTACTTGCACATGCAAGTATTTTGTATGCTTGTGTAGGACAAGACTTTGTTTGCTTACACGGGATACGACTTTGTTTGCTTGCGAGGGGCAAGGCTTTAGGTTCTTGCACGGGGCAAGATATTGAGTGCTTGCTCGAGGTAAGACTTTGAGTACTTACTTGGGACAAGGCTTTGTGTGCTTGCGCATAGGAAAAGCTTTGAGTGCTTGCGCAAGGTAAAGCTTTGAGTGCTTGTGCAGGGTAATACTTTGAGTGCTTGCGCAGGGCAAGACTTTGAGTGCTTGTTCGGGGCAAAGCTTTGTGTGCTTGCACATGGGCAAGACTTTGAGTGCTTGCATAGGGCAAGACTTTGAGTACTTGTGCAAGGCAAGACTTTGAGTTCTTGCTCGTGAGTAAGGTTTTGTGTGCTTGTTCGGAGCAACACTTTGTGTGCTTGCGTGAGACAAGGCTTTGAGTGCTTGAGTGAGACAAGGTTTTGAGTGTTTGCTAGTGAGCAAGGATTTGTATATTCATCGATGATGGAGAAATTTTAATTTTTTAGGGATGACATCCCCTAAAGCTTATATAGACCCAACCTATCTACTGCGAAATTAAAGATAGGCACGTAGGCCCCCGATGCTATATATAAGAAAAGAAAAAACAAAAAAATGGTAAAGACTAGGCATGAAAACCCATGCAACTTATAAAATAACACATGATCAGTAACTAGCAAGGCTTGTGCTAACGTTGTGTGAGTCTCTCCCTGAGGCTATCCTACCAACGATGACATTTACTGTTCAGGCCGAGGGTTTGTTGTCATCCTTAGATTTTATTTGAACGTGGTCATTCCTCGGGCATTTTTTGTTACTGATGTGAGATTTCAAAACCCCCTTTTTATTAAGGATTCAATCTCTCACTGTAATGCATGCCATTCCTTGATGGTTTGCTCATGGTCACGATGAAATTCACGATACTTGCTCTTATCTCACGAGTCCGAATGAGACTTGATTCTTGATGGCCACTTCAACTCCTCCATATCCTTGATTTCCATGAGGATACTAGTCCTTGTAGCGTTCAGAAGTGTGAATGGTGTAGGAGGGTCATGATCTTGCTTGCACCGATCCTGATCTTTCCATGTACCACGGTCATGCTGTCTCTTGTGTTCAGGCTTACTTCCTATATGATCTGAATTTTCAGTGTTCGAGCTATTTCTCTTGGGGTACATTGTTTATTCCATAATGATGTACTTCACTCCTCGAATAAGGAGCTCAGTCACTGACTTTCGTGGTATTTTTGGTAGAGACATCTTGAAAGATTCGCATCTCATAGCATGGGTGAGGGTGAAGACAGTATCAGTAATGTGAAGATCGGGGAGCTGGAGACTTTCTAAGTTGAATCTCGTCATAAAATCACGCAGCGACTCGTTATGCCCTTGACTCAGCCTCATAAGAGATTCTGCTATTTTTTTGATGCCCTTGCTATTTGCGAAGAAAGCGGAGAACTCGTTAGCAAGATCAGCGAATGATAAGATGAGATTGGGCTGAAGGGTTGAGAACTAATCCTTGGCAACGTTGGTCAATGTTTGGGGGAGCGCCTTGCACATAACCTGATCAGGAGAGACTTGTAAGTTCATGACTTCAGTGTACACATTGAGATGATTCACAGGGTCAATCGTGCCATCATATTCTTTGATCCTTGGATACTTGAACCTTTCCGGTAGAGGGTAAGCTAATACCTCAAGTGTGAATGGGGTGTTGGGGGGTGAAGCCTACTGGATCTTGAGTGTTCAATTGTATGCCTGCTACTATACCATCTTGAATGATTCTTGCAAGCTTAGTGGGGGGCATGGCGATCGTTCTCGAGCTTATCATAACTGGGGGTGATCGGGGTAACCCTGAGGAGCTTGCCCTATCACCATTGCGCACTTGGTTTCAGGCTCGAACTTGTGAGATATTCCCTTCCTCGGATTTTGGTGGTGCACGCTGGTTCTATTGGGTGAGCAATTGAGTCAATGCGGCAACTTGCTGACGAAGTTCTTCCAGTGCTGCTTATCGAGAACAGCTTGGGGCTGTGACCCCTAATTTTCTTGTAGTGTTGAGGGATTTTCTTGCAATGTTGGGGGCACTTGCGCCTCCCCAACAGGATGATCATGATCAGGAAAATTTGCATGTGGAAGTCCAGAATATGTATTAACCATGACTTTTGGTAACGATTCCTATAGACGGCGCCAACGATGATGCTAAAAATTCACACCTGAAATATTTCAAGTTTGAACAGCGAACAAGCACAATTTAGATCTCCGAATACCTGAAACAAAGGTGGTGAAGTGTGACCTCATTGCCCTTCCAATGCTTAAGTCAGTAAAGAGAGAAAATATTAATGCAAGAGGCTATGAACTGTAATAATAATTGTGTACCTTAATAATGGTTGAAGAACCTATATTTATAGGGATAAGTAGTATATTCCAGGTAGGATTAGGTTGTTTGGATGGTTTAGAGATTTAGGAGTTCCATTAGATGTAGGAATCTTGATGGCAAAATTAGGATAATGTTGTATGATCTCATGTGGCCATGTTAAAGTAGGACTTTAGAGAATTAAGAGTCATACTTGCGTTGGGATGTTAATTATTGTTTGAAGAGAACAACTCGAACCCATGTTGGATGGATGAGCCCAACTGCCCAAGCTTGAGGACCCCCGAGCATCGAAGTTTTTATGTGTGTGTACTAAGGTGGTGTTCGGAGTTATATTCTCCTCGGGGTTCTCAATATGGTGCATCGTGCAATGTTCAAGTGTTCAACTTCGAGGTTCATATGTTGCTCAGGGGTACCAAACTATGATGTGCCTAAATATTCAAGTGTTCGGGGATGAGGACAAAAGATATGCTCGAGGTATAAATGATTATTGGGGTTGAGGACATCCTCAGAGGTATCAATATGTAATATGGGATAATATTCACGTGTTCAGGCTCGAGCCATTCATGAGGGGTCGGGTTCATGGTGGTCGAGGTTGAGGTCCTCCTCAAGGATATAAAATATAATATGAAATAATATTCATGTGGTCGGGGTTGAGGTCCTTCTAGGGTTCATGGTGATCCTCAAAATTGCACATTTGATTAGAAGATTGTGTTTGTCAAAGAGCTCAAGCTTGAAGCTTTTGTGAAGGCTCGAGTATAATTAAAATTTGTACAACCCACAAAAAAATCAAAACAATCAAGGTGTTAGACTACATTTTTCCTCACAAAACTCTTTTATCAATATGTTGCACAACAAGAGTTAATAATACGAATATTTATACAAATTCAAGTCATGATTTCACGGATCGCGGGTTTAGCTCTCGAGGTTTCTAGCCTCTAGGTAACTTATCTCTCGTTGATTGACCGGTAAGGCAGAATAACTGACACAAACGCACGTTGATGAGTAGGATGTAAGAGAAATACCTGAAATATGATCATATCATTAGAACACTTCATGGTAAAATAGACCAATCGCCTAACTCTTGTCGACTTGTCAAATCGAATGAGAAAATAAGCATTTTCACTTTGATACATGGACAGTTCAATTCAGTTAGGAGACTTCTTCATTAGTCAATTGCTTTTCTGACAATTCAAATTCTAATTCCACTCTGACATAAAACTGTAGAGGAAAGCAATTACCATTTAATAATTGATCTTCCCACAAGGACACATCAACAACCAACTTGTAGAAGTGCTTCCACATAGATATTTGCCTCATTATAACACCATTCCATTGAGGACACGTTTAACTGAAAATGACGGTCATAATTAAATTCCACCAAAATTAGAACTTCAATCCTGTTCTGATATAAACAGTTGAATTACTAAACTTTTTCTCCAATAACAATTTAAGTCCTCCAATTTTTGACAATTTGAGACAATTACTCAACAATGTGCGACGTACTGCAAAATTGAAGGGAACACGATAATTCAAGATCATGATCTCTTCTTAAGATTATTCCTTTTCAAGATAAGGCAAATCTTATAGATTAAGTAATCAAATCAAAACTGGCTTATGGTTGTATTTTCTCGCGATATATTTCAAATAATAATGGAGGCCATCTCGGGCCTTATCTCGGGAATACATGCACGATGTTTATGAATAGTACAATCCATACAATCCAAGAATAGCAATTTTTCGGGCTCTCTAGTTTGGAAAACTTGTGAAATTAGCCCTCGGCTCTCGGTTCAGATCTTATGTGTTTTGCAAGGAAGTTTTTGTACCAATTTACTGATAACTTCGGAGTTCTCTTTAGAGTGACCTGATCAACATAGTAAAGCCCAAAACGTCTTGAGTATCCATATGACCACTCAAAGTTGTCAAGGAAGGACCAGAGAAAGTATCCCTTCACATCTGCTCCCTTCCTGTTCATGTAGCAAAGAATACAAATGATCAGCCCTGTAGATCGATACTCAAATTTTCTGCCTAAATCTGTTGCATTTTAGAATTTCAAAAACGGGAGAAACAAAATGCATGCTTTTGTTGTTAATCAATCTTGCTGATGGAAAAGAATTTTGTTAATTTTTTCAATAATTCTACGCAAACATTTTTTTAGGACATGAAGATGGAACATTTCCAACGTGGCGCCTCTTGATTGGATGAGAAGTGATGCCCAAGTGATGAAGCACATAATCCACCCCTTCATTGTCAAACGCTGAAGTACCACATCAACATGTCCAAAAAAAAAAAAAGTCCATTCAGAAGAACCGTTCTTTTTTACATCAAGTAGCGTGTTTACCTAATGGCTGTTAACACGGCATCTAAGTAGCTGGCCTGAGCCTTTATTCGCAGGTTGTCATTTACGGATTCTTCCATGGTGGAATTCTCGTCCCCGATCTCGCAATATCCTAAAATTCATCTTATATATGTCAATTATATATCAAATATATAAAAAAGGAAAAAAAAAAATCCTGAAAATAAATAACAAGCTGTAAGTTGGAAGAACAAAGTACAAATGGAAACGATATTATATTTGTCTGCTGTGCTAACCATTTTCTGTAATAATAATTGGTGTATTATTGAATCTTTCTTTTAAATATGTGATCGTTTTTTCCAATCCTGGAGGGTAAACACGGAATGGAAGCATCCCTGTCTGCAAAAATTAGATACTTCAGTAATAATTATGCAAAGACAAGTGCCCCTGAAACTACGAAGCTGGTAACAAACTTACAGGATCCCCAAGGTGAATGCCATCCTTTAATGTCGTTTGTCTGATGAAACCTTCAGTTCTCGAGGCCCCTGGTACGGGTTCACATGTCGAATACATGCAGTCTTGGACGTAGAAGGCGGCATAATAATTTATCCCAATGAAATCCAATGACCTCTCTAGTTTTGGCAAGTCATTTTCTGAGAATTCTGGTAAAGTGGATCCGAGAATGTTCTTCATTTCCCTCGGATATGTTCCAAGTATGACTGGGTCCAGGATCCTACCAGTATTTAAGATGGCATTCATTATTAGTTTATTTCTATGATCCTTTTCTTTTACAGTAATCTTAGGGAGACATTATTTATGGTTGAAATGTTCATAAATAATGTCTCCATAGAATTATTGTTTCTTTTATCATAGCAAGTGTCATTTCCTATATGGGTTGAATTTGAAGGGAATTACCAGTTTGAAAGAAAATCTTGGCCTCTTTCTGCTGCTAGCTTGTCCGCGGTGGAGTTGCTTATGGGTTCATACCATAGGGACTGTATGGTTAATCCTATTTGACCTCCTTGTTGCTCCTGGAATTTACCAACAGGAATAAGTTTGGTGAGTGAATATTATCTTGCGAGAAAAATTTGTTCCGTAGACATTGTACCTTGTATTTAGTTCTGTATAAATTAACAGCAGCTGCATGAGCCAAGATCATGTTGTGGGCTGCAATGAAGGGCTCCGTTTCCGAATTTCCGGCAGTGCAGTTCCCAAAGTCTTTGGAACAACGACTCGGTGGGTAACGGCCAAAACGATAAGCCATAATGGAAAACACATTTGGCTCATTGAAGGTGATCCAGTGTTTTACTCTGTCCCCAAAATTTTTGAAACAAATGTCTGCTAAGTATTCAAAATCTTCCCTGGAAAGAAGCAAAAAATGGATTAAACCATGCAAGTTCAATGGCATTTCTTTCATGTAAATGCTCGAGAAAGTATTTGCACATACTTTAATTTGGGACTTAGCCAGGCTCCATATCTGTCCTCTAGCTCTTGAGGGATGTCATAGTGGGTCAGTGTCACCAATGGCTGGATTCCTATGGACAAAGATTGAAGCATGAGAAATGAATATTTTAGCCTATGTTTTCTTTAACGCATTCATTACAATTTATAAATCAATTTATAAAAAATGCAATTTCTCAGACCACATATTTCATTTCTCCACTTTTTAATCACATATTTTATTTCAAAAATATAAATAAATCAATTTATAATTGCTACAATATTATCGAACCGAGTAATGTGAACTAGATCGCGGGACCCAATACGGGGATTTTCTTGGTAAAAATTATAAGTTCTCATTAATTTATCTATGTCCTGCAGCCAATTTGTTGTATGGAGTCAAACCTTTGAGGAGGAGAGCATCAATGAGGTTGTTGTAGTAGTCAATGCCTGCCAAATTCACATCCCCATATTTCCCTTCTGTTCTCCACCAACACAAAAGTTTTTAAGTTTAGGAAACTTTTGTATAATCTTTGAGAAGAAAGAGTGTAAAATGAATGATATTGTGTGTGGGCACACACCCATGTTTTAGGAAACTTTTGTATATAATCTTGAGAAGAAAGAGTGTAAAATGAATGATGTTGTGTGGGACCACATCCATGTGAGGGGGAAATATGCTCACTTGGTAGGACTCTTGCCCACGAAATTGAAAACCTATAGCTGTTGACTCCCATATAGGCCATAAGATCCACGTCTTCCTGTTTCAAGAAATTAAGGAATTTGTATAAAAAATTGAGGAACATAATTCGTGAATTCAACTACAAACAGTCGAACGTTAAACAATTGCTATCCTAGCCTCCATTTGGTAATCAAAATAAATTGATCTACACAATTTTCAAAATCACTTTTTAACTACACGCATTTTTTCTCTTCAATTTTCACCGACAACTTTTTACTTCAAAATAATAAATAAACTAGTTTATAGACCAAACAGTATTAATGTTACCAAACAAAGACTTAATTCAAAAGGGGCAGTTCATGGCTGAGATACCAGATAACGATGGTATTGATCAGCAGCAATATCTCCATTACTTCCATCACCGACAGTACCTGCAAGATTGTGGGTATTTAAATTTAGATCTTGTTAGGCAAAAACTGTCAATACTTGGGATTCATCTTACAAGATCAACCTTATTAAGAGTAATAACTCAATTCCTTATAAATTAGTCCATGTTTTCATCTATATTCGATTTGAATTTTATCTATTAACATACTCCCTCAAGATGGTAGCTCATTTGAGTATACCAATCTTGAAATTCATATGCTTACTTTTTTTAGTCTTAATCGGATTGAATTGTTCGTTGGACCTTATTGAACTTTGATACCATATCAAGATTTGAGGGTCCACCTTAAAAGATCAACCTTAAGTCATCTCCAACCAAAAACTCTAAAATGCAGTTTCTCTTACTTTATCCTTACAACTCATCTACAACTCAAAATTTCAAATTTCACACCAAATAAATATAATATTTTTATTTTCCTTTTTTAATATACTTTTTATTATTATTTTATTTGAAATATTTATTTCATCATTAAAATAAAACGAGAAATACACCAAATATGTTTATTTCAATAATTTAATTCTAGGAATTTGAATGTTGTTCCCACAAATGTTCAATTAAAACATTTCGGAATGCAATATGAGTCTCTTTATCCTTAATTTGACGGTGACAAGCGAGAAACTCCTGAAAACGAACATTTTAATTTATTTTTGTTGTCATTTAATTTCAATGTTTTTATTTATAATAATTTAATTACGTGGTAAAAATAATAGTCAAATAAGAAGCAAAAATTCAATAAATTTTAATATAGATGAAATAACCACTATTTGTACCACAAGAAAAAAATTAAAATGTAATTTCTAAATAATTTTTTCGAGACCAAAATTAAATTATATTAATCAAATAACTGTGTTTTAAGTGTGTTTGATTTTCTAACTTTTTGGGAAAAAAAAAAGGTTTTGGAAAATAGTGTTGTTAAAAAGTGGTTTCAAAAGTAAAAAATTTTGAGTTTGACTTTTTTTGGATGATTGAGATTGATTACTATAAAAAAAAATTAGAAAATCAACAAGGGCTAAATTAAAAAAAAAAATGACAAAATTGAAATTAAAATCAAATTAATTCATCGTGAATAAAAATAATAACAAATAACAAAAAATATATATATATTTTAACCAAACAAAAATAATAACAAAACAAATAATCAATAGAAATGAATGTAAGGAACAAATTTGTTATACAAAATAAAGGGTGAAAAGGGAATAAAAAAAATTGTAAAAATCACACCAAGTGAACAGTGGGACGCACTGTTCACCACGCCAATTTACAGATGAAGATAACGTACGGTTGGACCAATTTTTTCCCATCAATTTGCAGCTTGATTGGAGTTGGCCTAAGATAAGTAATCCAAATTCCGTAACAAAAACAACAGAAAATAACAAGAGCACAAGATTTACGTTGAAATGCAAGACAGGAAAAAATCGCGGGCATTAAAGTTGAAAATCCACTATTTCGAAGATGAATACAAGAGGTTGTTTTGACGAATACAACGAAGAAGAAGAAGAATGATGATGATAATGATAATGAAACCCTAAAATGCATAAATACATACATGTTTGATATGAAATACTTTGATAGAAAAAAAGCACATGACTGTCAAGATTTTTATTTCATTTTCATCCTTAATACTGTGTTATGTCTGATTCATCAGACTTCCTTTTTTCTATTGACAGAAACATGATGAGGATGTTAATTTTCTTACCTGGTTTATGTGTGAAAACATCCCAATTGTTTAGGCCTTTACCATCTTCTATGTAAGCACCTTCAAACTGCAAAAAAATTGAGGAAGAACAGAAATTCATTGAGCACCAAAATGTTACATTTCTGTAATATAATTTTCTACTCTCTTTAGAAAATGCTGATTAAAAAGTTAAAATTTCAGTTTTTTTCTCAATTTCATTTTCAACCACATAGAAGATGGGACTCAACATTTTTCGCACTTTTCTATCACTTTTCAACCAGACACAAACTCAAAAATTCATCCAAAAACTCGTATACTAAACAGACTCCTTATTTGTATGCTGGAATGAATATGATTAAAGAAGGGAAGTGTACATTTGTTCAAGCTTTTACAGGTTGGATAAAACTTAAAAGTACCTGATATGAAGAAGATGAAGTCCCAAAAAGGAAGTTGGGGGGAAATTGAGAGGCATCGGATCTGTATTTCAGACTTTTGAGATGACATTCTACCAAGAAAGGAGATAGAAGCAATCCGAAAAGTAAGAAAACGATATGATATGAAGAAATTCCCATGCTCTTCTGCTGTAAGAATGTTGCAGAATCGCTATTTATACAATCTACGTCTAAGTGTATATAGGAAATGTTCGAAGCCCGGTGTGCACCAGGGCTAGATATAGACATACATATACATATAGAGATAGACAGACAAATATACAGAAGAGGGTGTGCGGTGGGGGTGGGGTGGGGGTGGGGGTGGGGGTGAAAGAAGTGGGAGTCAACATAATCTTCAAATTTCACCTAACTTCATATTAGATGATCAACCAACAATTTGGTCAATTAATCAAACTTATTCAATTAATTGGTACAAAGATTTTAATTAATGAAGCCCATGTTTGTTTATCATTATTTAAAACTCGTTTTTCTCAAATTTTATACCTAAATCTAGTGGTGGATTCAGCAACTCTCTCTGATATCAATAAAACAATTTCAGATATGATGGACTTCATTAAAATAACTGTATTTTTTTAGTCGCAGTCCAAAAAATGCAAACAAATTTAACTAATTTTTTTTTTCACGGAATCCAACTCGGGCGGTGGACCTACCTTGCCATGAGGTAAATCCGCCCCTGCGTAAACCTTAAAGTTTTTCCTTTTTTTTTTTAGCTCACACGCTAAAAAAAACTATTACAAAACTCATTTTTATTGAATAATAGGCATCGAACGTGGTTTAAGTATATTTTAAGAAATATGTTGTGGGTTCGATGGTAAGAGGGCATATTCTCTCCCACAACGAACATTACATACATATATGATATAACGATTTGAGTGCAGAGACCAAATCAATACAAAGAATTTGTCGCTTGAAGGTTCATGATCTAATATGGGAAGGTAAATTATTATTCTAATTAAGTGAGCATTATCTAGAGTACTTTGATTATAAAATCGTAACCAATTATTGAGATCACAATGATCGACTCTTGTATTATATTTTCGACTTAGCCCCTCTTTGGTATATTTAGATTTTAATTTAAGTTAAAATCAACAATCAATCTCAATAACATATTTTATGAGACACACAATTTTTCAATTAGACATCTCATCAATTTTTATCAAAATTTGGTAAAAATTTGATTTAATTCTGCACAAAACAGGTCGTAGTATTATATTCACCAATTCCATCGACTCGAAAAGCTCAAACATATGAAGTTGTGGTTGTGGATAATGTTGTCCTGTTTGGTTGATTTTTGAGGTGGGAAAAAAATGATCCCAAATTCGAAATAGAAAAATAAAATAACATTAACTCAAACTTTATTAACTTTTTTATTCAGCATTTTTATTTTGATGTGATGTTACAACCTCTATTATTGAAAAAATTGATACGACCAATGAATATGGGCTTTGCATATTGAAAGTTATCTTTTTTTTTTTTTCCCAATCGGAGCCTTTAACTTGTGTCAATAGAACTGACAATTTGAAGGAAAGAAAAAAACAAAAGAAAGAGAGGGTAATAATTATTGGAAAGATACAAGACACAGATTGGAAAAAAAATTAAAATTTATTTTCAATCATATAACTTCTAATAAAATAAAAGAAAATTAGAATTGAAAATATATATATATTCTATTTTTAACTTCATATGTTCACAAAAATAAATAAATCACAAAATAAATTCTATAAAGTCTATATCATATAGGCCTAAGATATATATAGAGAGAAAAGGGTAATCTAGTAAATAGATTTATAAGGGTGTGTTTGATACAAAAAGGTAAAAAATAGAACATTTTTCATGCTAGTGAGAAAATATTCTCTCACCAAAATGGTGAGAAATATTTTTGCAAATGGCCTATGTTGTGCATCAAGTAATTGTACCTTGATAATATTTTTCACTCAAAATGTTTCAATCAAACACAATATCGAGAAAATATTTTCTATGAAATGACATTGTTCAAGGCAAATCATAGACAATCATACACACCCTAAATGTTAAGTGAATAATGAATATCATGTGCAAACAACAAACGTGTTAAATGAGTATGTTCTACTCTACTATGTACCCTCATTGTTTGGCTCTCCTTTTCTTAAACTCCTTTTAATCAATCGTTTCATTAGATTTGATTTTTCAACTATATATTTTGTTATTTTTTGTTAAAATCTATAGAAAAATTATTGATTTTTATGTTCGTATATAAATATATTTAGCATCTGGTAAGAACGTAATGTATTCAAAATGATTTGAAAAAAAATTGTGTGTAATTAAAAAGTAATTTAGAGAAATGTGTTGATATAAACAAGTTAGACTCTATTTGGTAAACCATTTATAAACAGTTGTTTATAAACTTTATTTATAAATAGCGACATGTCAACATTTCACTGATACATTTTTTTGAAAAATAAAAATGGTGGACGAGAATCTTTATAAATCGAAATTGTTCACTCTTTAAACAAAAAATATTATTCAATAAAATGATGACATGTGACCACTTATTAACAAAAGTTATAAACAAATTTTATCAAACATAGGCTAAACTAAACAGAAGCTAGTATGTAAAAGTGGGTGAAAACTTTGGAATTAAATACAAATGGAAATCCATTTAAAAAGAAAATACAAATGGAAAAGAAATTTAAATTATTTTGCTGTGATTTGGAAAAAAAAAAATATGCATGATTAAAAAATAATTTGAAGAATGTATTGTTTATAAGTTTATGTTTAATATTGTTTAAAATGAGTTTTTTTTTTTTTTAAATAAATAGTGATTTTTAGAAGAATAAATTATTGAAATTTAGTATATTATCAAATACCGTGAGTTTGATTTTTAATAAATAGTTAAAATTGAGTATGTAGAAAAAAAAAACGAAAATTTAAAAAAGAACCAAATTAGGAATAAATACATTGCCCAAATGAGTTAAAGATGGTGAGATTTTTTTAATGATTAACGTGCAACGCATGGAACCAAGTAATCAATGGTCCTAGTTATGCCACGTCAGTGCATATCTGGATAGGTTCCACGTTCCAGAAAATGACGCGAAGGTAGTTTTTTGTTTTTGCTCTGTTTGTGTCCTTAAAAATTAAGCACGTTGGTGAAAATTAAAATTAAAATTTAATTAAAGTCAATGTTTACAATTAATTTTATTCATTATAATAAATCTGTTAAAAATGTGACCAAACAACGGCTAAATCTAATAATGTAAATATTCATCAAACTTGAAGTTGAAAATTTGAAAAACTAAAATATAGAAATAGATAAAGGGTAAATATATTGATACCACATTTTTTGTTAACCACACCACATTTTAATTGCAATGACGATTCTTAATTTTTTCTTATTTTTACATTTACCTGCCAAGTTTTTTTTTTTAATTTTTTTATCATCAAATCTTTATTAATTTTCACATCTTGTCTTTACTCTTTAGAGACAATTTTCGTTCAAAATATTTGTTACGATGACGAAAAATATTTATTTATCTCTTATACTTTTAAATAATCAAAATAAATAATCAATACAAAATTTAAACAAAATATTTACACACATTTTCAATGTAAGTTAACAGAATATTTGGATAGAAATCGCGATTAAAAACAAAATATGTTAATTAATTGAATGTTATAAATAATAATGTGAATAAAAAAAGATAAGAACATAAAGTAAAAGTAATCAAAAATTGAAGATCTTTTTTCAATTTTAAATTGTGGTGTAAATATAAAAACGTATTGTGTGAATATAATTACTTATAGATAAATATTACAATAATTAGATTTCTTCATTTTTTTTTTCTCATTCTTTTTCTTTCATACCATTATTATGTACATAATATTGATGAACAAATACATTATTATTTGTATTTGATCCATATTCTTTTTAACTTTTTTTTTACGGTACTTAATTTTAACCACATATTTTAGCCTTTATTTGGTAACACTGTTTGGTTTATAATACTCTATTCGACCGCTTGTTCGCTGTTTTTTTTTTTTTTTTTTTTACGTAAAATGTGTGGCTAAAAACTGGAGAGAGAAAATGTGTGTGATTAAAAAGTAGCTTAGGAACTTGTGTAAAAAAAAATAAAAAATAAAATAAAAAACTTGTTTATAAACCAAAAATAAATAGGTTATCGAACACTCCGTAAATTTATTTATTTATGATTTTGAGGTAAAAAGTAGTTGTTAAAAATTGGAGAGAAAAAATGTATGCGGTTAAAAAGTGATTTAGAAAATTGTGTAGATTATAAACTAGTTTATAAACCAGTTTATTCAATTTACCAAACGGATAATAAATATTTTATACATAAATCTAAAATTTTTCTCTTATTTTTAACCACACAATATCACATTAATCATTATTTAATTTTTTTCTTCTCAAATAATAAGAATCAAAAGAGGCTAAGGTCAATCCAGGCCTACTGTTTGGTAATAATAAGAATCAAAGGAGGCTAAGGTCAATCCAGGCCTACTGTTTGATAATCGTACTTTTTTTGTTTATAAACTATGTAGTTTTTAAATTATTTTCTAATTACACATATTTTTTATCTCTAATTTTCAACAAATAATTTTTATTTAAAAATTATAAATAAATTAATTTATAAATCAAGAAACAAATTTGTTTAGAAACTTGAGCCCTAGTCGCCAGATCCACCAATAATCATTCCTTTATCCTCCTCCACCCGGCGCAGCATTTGAGAAATGGAGTAGCGTGCTGACAAGTTTATAAACCAAAAATTGCTATGTTGTCTTGAAGGGCGCCTAATGTGGGCCCACTATGGAGTCCATTCTTGTATCTTGTAGGATATCATTGTATACCCTTCAAATTCAATAGCACTAGTGCAAGCATCTATAAACAACGTGTAAGGATGACAATAATATTTCCAAACTCGATACTTGTTATAGACTCGACAATCGATAGAGATTACCCAATTAAATTATTTTGTGGGTCGAGTATGAAGGTAAATTTTAGAATCCGACATTAGAGATGATAATGGGAGGGGGGGTTCGAGGTCGGTACTCCCGCCTCATGAGGCGGGTTTTTTTGTCATCCCTACCCAACATGGGTGTGAGTTTTAATACAAGACACATACTCGATACGCATACTCATTAATTTCCTTAAAAATTATAGAATTTAAAACAAAAGTGATTATGTAATAATAAAAAAAAAAGAACTTAAATAACTATTGACATTATTAACGTCTAAATCTTAATATGCTTAAACTATTGACATTGTTAATGTCTAAAAAAATTATTTAAATTCACCACCACCACTATATAAAAACAAAAGTGTCGTCACCAAAATCCGCACATTTTTCCATCAAAACAACTTTCTAAATGTGGAATTTTTACAAAAAAATATTGTAATAAATATTTTAGGAAATATTATGATACATGTATCATTAATGATATTAGCATCTATGTTATGTTGTTAATGAGATAAGATGTTAATTTTTTTAAAGTATAAACTGTTTTTCTTTTCTTGTTTTGTAATAATTATTGTCCTTTTGCTAATTATTGTATTATTTTGAAGTCGAAAAATATATAATATAAGTGTCGAATCGAGGATCTCAATGAGAACTTTAATACAATCTAACAAATGAGAGTAAACTGTAAGCATATTATCTCTAAAATGGTCTCAAAGATCAAATGTAAAAGTTTTACTTCATATTTTTTACTTTTTTTTTTCATTCATTTTAAATTATATCATTTAAGTCACATAATACTTTCAATAATTTATTAACTAAATTCAATTTATCCATAGATGATTCATTTAAGTTCGAGTTATTTTTCTTATCAAATTAAAACATATGATAAATATGCGAATTTTCTAAGTAAATTCAATTAAGATTAATTTTACAGCTTCAAATTTAGATCAATCAATTCGTAATTTTGACATTACTTTTATTTATTTATAATTCTGTTCATTATTCTATTTTTAATATTATAAATTTAAATAACCGTAATATGCAAAATATATATATTACACATTTTAACAATTAGTTCGTATAATTTTTATTAAACAATTAATAGGTCAACAATTTTTATTAAAATATGAAAATAATAATGTAACAATGAATAAAGAAATTGTCAAAATAAAGAAAAAGAACCAATTAATGTAACAATATTTATATAAAAAAAAATAATGATTAATTTTGAGAGTTATTATTTCTATTCACATGGTCGTAAAATATATTTGGACAAATTTTTTACTTATTCTATACAACATAAGTTTGAAAATATTGCGCATTGTTTAATTTAAGTTTGAGCAATTGTTTAAAATATATTTTACATAACAACTTCCATGCATTATATGAGTGTGGGCAACCACAAACTGTACAACAATGTAGTATTTAAAGTTTTTTTAAAAAAATATGAGAATTTTAATTCATTTCTATTTTTCGTTGAAAGTTTTTTTTTTCATTAATCAAAGCAATTTGTGATTTCTTTGGATAAAATCACGGTTCCTGATTCTATCTATGAAGCGTTGAAGGTCCCAAAATCACGAATAGAAACCTTGGAAGAATACAATGCACTTGGGAAAAATGGCACATAGATCCTAACATCATTGTCACCTGGTAAGAAAACTTTGGGATGTAAATGGATATTCTCAGTAAAGCAAAAGGTTGATGGAAGCATTGATAGATACAAGGCTAGGAGCTAGAGGGTTCACTCAATCCTATGGAATTGATTATCAGGAGACCTTTGCCCTAGTAGCTAAACTCAATACGGTCCGTGTCTTGTTCTCCATTGTTGTCAATCAAAATTTGCCTTTGTTTCAGCTTGATGTGAAAAATGCATTCCTGAATGAGGACCTGATCGAGGAAGTCTATATGGATATACCAGTCGGTTTTGAAACAGAGCAAATGAGAGGAAAAGTGTGCAAACTGCAGAAGGCGTTGTATGGACTCAAGCAATCACCAAGAGCATGGTTTGATGGGTTCACTAAGGTGCTTAGACAGGATGGTTACTCACAGTCTTAAGCAGACCACATCATATTCATTAAACACTTCACAGATGGTAGAATCACAATCTTGATAGTTTACGTTGATGATATAGTTCTTACTGGAAATTACAATGGAGAGATGAGAAGACTGAAAGCCTTATTATCCAAGTAAATTGAAATCAAAGACTTAAGACGTCTAAGGTATTTGCTACGAACGGAGGTAGCCAGGTCTAGTAAAGGAATTTCAGTCTCACAACGTAAGTATGTTTTGGATCTTATGTGCGAAATCGGTATGAGTGGGTGCAAGCTAGTTGAGATTCCTATGGATCCTAATACCAAGTTGATGCCTCGCAATGACGAGTTAGCTATAGGTAAGGGACAGTATCAACGCTTGGTCGGAAAGCTGATATATTTAACACACATACACACCTAGATATAAGCTTTGCAGTAAGTAGCTTTGCAGTAAGTATTGTCAGCCAGTTCCTAAGCAATCAATCAGTGGATCACATGGAGGCAGTGAGTTAGATTCTTAGGTACCTTAAAAGGGATCCTGTAAAGGGATTACTATTCAGAAAAACACTTGATTGATCCCTGGAAGTCTACACAGATGCAGACTGGGCTGGGTCCCCCATTGACCGAAGATCTACATCCTGCTCATTTGTTTGGGGGAACATGGTGACATGGAGAAGCAAGAAGCAGTAGGTGGTAGCTCATAGTAGTGCTGAGGCCGAGTTTTGAGCATTAGCTCATGGCATATGTGAAGGAATCTAGCTGAATCGATTGATAGGTGAACTCAAGATTGGCACTGTCAATCCTATTAAGATGATGTATGACAACCAATTGGCAATTACAATTTCAAAAAATCTGGTTCATCACAACAGAACAAAGCATGTTAAGATTGATAGGTACTTCATTAGTGAGAAAATAGACAGCATCATGATTTCTCTCAACTATGTACCCCTCTCGTAAACAAGCAGCAGATATTTTAACAAAGGCCTTGTTTCGACCCAACTTTGTTGAACTAAGTTTCATACTTGGTTTAATGAACATATATCGCCCAGTTTGAGGGGGAGTGAAGGAAAACAAACTAGTCGATTGTGAAATTTTTAATCTCCTATAATTATGGTCTGTAATTTAGGAGTTATACTTGGTTATGATTCTTGTACCATAGATAAGTAGTATAATTTCTATTTTTTCTAGGAGTTGATTTTGGATCTGTATCTCTGTACCTATTTTATATATATATATATATATATATATATATGTATGCTTCCTTGCAATAAATGAATAAGATATATCTTTCTCAAATTGTCACTTACGTCATCATTTCATATTATTCTTTCGTGCAACACATGAATGTGACGATAGTTTTATCTTAAAAATAGTAAATTTTTATTTACAAAATAAATAACTTTTAACAAATAGAGACAAAAATATTGAAATTTTAAAGTGCCCCCAATGGGCACCATAAGGTGCCCACAAGGGGCACATGTCCGTCTTCTATTGGGCGGGTGTCAGGCTGGGTCCACCGGGCCCTGCTAGACACCCAATGTCCACCCGTCAAGTGGTGGGTGGACATGATTTATGATGCCACCGTAATGATATAAAATTGATTAAGACACTTGAAATTTTCATGCATATTTAATACGACAAAGTGGAATGTTATTTTTTTCATTTCGAAGCATGTATACATATGTATGCACAACAGTGTTCAAAAAGGTTTCAAAAGGTATCGTCTAGACACGAGACATGTTCTAAATGCCTTACATTAGGGGTATACATATGAAAATGCGGTCAAAAAGTTTCGTTGACCGCCCATGTGTTACGATTCACTCCTAGGCATGATTAGGCATGCCTATTTTTGTTTTTGTCTTGCATAATCAGATCTCGAATAATTGTGCGTTGTTTAAAATTGGAAAATATGGAATAAAGGGAAAATACATGATTCAGATGGTTACAAAACCACATTTCAAAGATTAAGAAAAAAGTTTAAATATTCATCAATCAGGTGTATAATAATCAATTATATATATTACATAAATTAAAAGCACCCACCCTTATTCCACCTCACTCTATCTCTCAACCAGACTTGCCTCAAGCTTCTACAGCAAAATCCTGTCGACACCTTATCACCATTAACGTCACCGTTACCACCACCACCACCACCATCACTATCAGTATCTTCGACGCGCTATCACCATCACTGTGACCACCACCACCACCACCACCACCACCACCACCATCACCATCACCATCACCATCACCATAACATCTAAGCTTTGATGCACCACCACTGCCACACTTCCGATGCACAACACCACCACCAACACATTTTCAATGCACCACCACAAAAACCATTTCCGAAGCACCACACCCACTACCACAATAATAATCGTCACTTCACCACCACACACATATATAGGGATATTGGAAAGATACAACAATGAAAGAGAAAATATGTGATTTATGACTACCACCTGTGGCATAAAACCTGTAAAATAATTACACGTGACTTTGATCTGTGATATTTTGAATTGGTCAGTAACCGTGGACGGTGACTTGTGACCTGTGAACAAATACTATCAAAGAGAACATATGTGACTTATAAACTTGAATATGTAACATGTTATGAATGCAAAAAGAAAGTAACATATGAGCATATGAAGTCTATTTGGCGTATAAAGTATGACCTGCGACCTGAATAAGTCACTTGTTACTTGAATATTTGAAGTGTGACATGTGACCTAATACATCAAATGTGACCTTAACTTTTGAAGTGTGACCTGTAGCAAATGCCTACCGAATCACAGCACAACCACGAAAATGAAAGCAATAGCAACAACAATGGATCACTACATCATTTGCTCACCCATCCCACATCTAGTGAAGTCTCCAGAACCACCAAAGGCTTCTATTCCACAGCTTGTTGCTCACCACCACCACCGAAATACCCCAACCATTGCCCATTACAACTTTAGCCAACATCCCGACGACTACCCATCACCTCCTGACATTGAAACACCACCATCACAAAACTACAAACCACCATCTCACCACCACAAACCATCTAATTGACCACCACTGCACAACCACAAACCACCATCAACATCTCACCACCACACCACCAAACCCACCATCATTGCTACTACTTGATCTGGATCCTATCACTGAAAATGTAAACATTAAGAGATGAACTTGTAGGTGCATCGTAAAAGGCAGATGGAAGTCGACGAAAGTTAGAGAACGAAGATGGCTGGAGTACTGTAGAGAAGGTCAGTATCTAGAGAGAGAAAAGTCTTACGTTTCTGAAACTTCAACGTCCTAATTTGGGTTCATTTTGATGCATTCAATTCTGAAAATTAGAATTATATTTTCATTTGATTATGATTTGAGGGTTTGTGATAGTGGGATTTGGGGCGGTGGGGGGTAAAATTATTAATTGATAATTTAAATATGAATTAACACCTGATTATTTTACAAAAAACTTACAAACTTGCTTTATGAATTGTTATTTTAAAAATATATTACCGTGTAATTTACTCTGGAATCAATTGTTCAATTTTCCTAAGTGTAACATCACACTTGAACATGGACTACAGCTACTTGGCCCATCATCAAAACCTAAAAAAGTAAAAACTCAAAATTGTTAAACAACTTCATTCTTCTTTCTTGCTCTGTCCTTCACTTGTGTATATTTGCACATATATTATTACGTATTTATATTTATAATTATATTCTTTAAAAATTAGTAATGAATGAGACAATAGTATATTTAATTGTTTATTTTTATGTAAAAAAAATTATATAAAAATTTATTTAATATCTTCAATATACTTAAAATAATATTAAAAATTCGAAACGTATTATGATGCCTATTATTCGCATTCACACGCTTTAACTTGTGATTCTTGATGCTTGGTCTTGACGCATCGCAACACATTACACCTTTTGAAACCTTGATACGCAGCAATTGCTTACCTTGATTAAAGTAGATTTATCAATTATATTAACATTTAATTAGAGAAATGCCCTAATAAGATTAAAAAGATCAGGAAAAAAGTATTTTTTATTCTAAACTACAGTTATTGCATCGTAATTAATACGCTCAATTTTTTTAACATTTACTTTCAGATTGAACTACATACATCACTACTTACATGTTTACCAACAGATAGTGCAAGATTCGATTTAGTCAAAATCTTATCAACTAAAAAATAATGAATGGTTAAAATTAAATTTTGATTTTAACTTGAATTAAAACCTAAAGTGGTAGTTTCACCAAAGAGTGATTTAATATTAATGTATGCTTCTCAATCTTTATAATATATAAAGGTTAGGTAATTTCTAAAAACAATTTCCCGCCAATTTTTCGTTTCTATAAATAGTAACTTCCTATAGAATTAAATAGTGTGAATGCAAAGTGCATTAGTGTGAATACAAGATGGATATATATCAAATGTGAATGTAAAATCTGGATAAATCTGAACGCATTTAATGTCTTAATTCTATATATATATATATATATATATATATATATATATATATATATATATATATGGTAAATACTGAATAATGATTGATATTTTTTAATCAATTTTAATTTTATTATTAATACTAATATTGAATGAGTTCAATTAATATTTTTAGTTATCAGTACTAAAATTATGATTTAATTATTATTATTATTTTTATTTATTTATTGTTCTTAATATTATAAATTCTATGTTAACCATCAATATAAAACTTGTGTTTTAATTATTAATGGTCAAATCATTTATTATCTTTAATATTAAAAATCATATTTTCTGAAATCACATCAAATATTAACTGTAAAAGTATTATTATTTTTTTTCCACATGTCACACTATTTTAAAATTGTTTTATTTAAGTAGTGATATTTATAATTTCTTAACTAAATTTAATTTGGTCATAAATAATTAATTTCAATTCCAATTGACACTCATATTACTGATTTTGTTCATTTATTAATTAATTAATTTATTTGGTTTTATTTATTTATTCATTTTGTTCATTTATTTATTTCTAATATTATAGGTTTAAATAATAAAAAATATGCAAAATACATATTACTGACTTTAACAATTAGTTTAACTAATTTTTATTAAAATAAAAATAAAGGCATGTTAGGAAACTCATAATATTTCAAAATAGGGTTTGATTAAATACACTTATTTAAAACGTATAAAAATAGTTTTTTTCTGTAACATAACACTTTGACTGTTCGCTGAAAAATGAAAATTCATGTTGTATTGGAAATTATTGAATAAGTTATGAATATTTTGATAGTTCGTATATATAATTTTTTAATTTTTTAAAATTCTATCATTGTCGTGGTTTCACGTTGTAGACCAGTTTATACGGAATTTAATTATTTGATTTTTATCTTTATCTTTTTCTTTTCCTTTTTGTTTTAATAAAATTCTAAGTGTATATCACAGATATATCTATTTTTTTTTACTTATTACAAAATCTATTTAAATGTAATTTTTCTTTTCCATTTTAAGTTAAATTAATTCAAATTACAATATTTAAAGAAATTCCTGGAACGATAAACATACGATCCGTAAGAAAAAAAAATAAGGTATGCGTAATGTACTTTTTTTGTAATTAATTGTCTTCCTTTGTTTCCCATTTTTAATTAAATATTCATTTCATATGTTAACATATAAATTTAATATACGTGAGTAATAAATGACCATGCATTGCACAGGTGTAACACTAGTATTATGCAAAATCGATGCAGAAAATTATGGACAAAAATGAAATAATTATTATGGGAAAATTACATTGGGAATTTGTTGCCAAATTCTTCTCTATTTTGAAAAATCATGCAATTGATGTTCGATATTCTAATTCTTGTTTTTTTTATAACTAGTTAGTAGAGCGTGTGTTACAAGAGGCTTTGTAATAATATTATGAAATATATTTGAATGTCTTGAATTGAATATCTTCTTAATACACGTCAACTATTTTTAATATATTTTTCTAAAAATTGTATAAATTAAAATCACGTATTAACATGTTGATTATCTATTAGATTAATATTGAATCAGTATTCTCATCAAGACAACAACTGGAAAAAAAACATGTTAACAAATTGAAGTCGATTGATTTAATTTCACTAAATTGAAGATGATTTTGTTTAAAGCTCGGATAGCGTTAAGGTGAAACAATATATATGTTAATTACATAGTTTTAACATATTCCCCCCATCCCATTTATATAGTCTTATTTGACTTTTCACACAGATTAAGAAAACATAGTTAATGTTATTGAAAATGTAATTTTTGTAAAGAAGATTTTCAACTTACACTTATTAATATCAAAATTATCATTATTGGAAGTAATAAATAGAGATACATTAGTAAATAAACAAATTAATACTTCCCAAAAAAAAAAAAAAAAAGCCTATATAATAGAAGAGAAAAATGAAAGAAAGCCTATATAAATGGGACGGTGTGAGTATTTATTTTGTCAAAACTATTGTTAACCAAACGATTCTTTTAATGTATTAGTTAATCAAATACTTATTGCGTGCAATTTTTATAAATAATTGAAGTCGAGACTTGAATCCAAAAAAATAACAGCTCTTAAAAGGTATTGAACCACATAAAAGCGTGCATGTCAACTCTTTTAGCTGCTTAAACAATAAGTTAATTAATTGCTTTTTTAAGAAGTGAGAAAGGCTCATCATTAATTTTTATTTATTAATCTTGAATGTAAATAAATCATATTATTCTCTTATTTCGATTTGTTATTATAAAACTAAAGGAATAAAAGAAATAAAAGGTAGTCAAACTCAAGTGTGTATTGATAAGTGTGCTTTACACACTTATTTAGTTCCTAAATTAGCAATTTAATTAACAAATTGAGCAAATATCTACTTAGAAATTGTGTTTATCTTGTACAATTAGGTACAACCTCAATTGGAAAGAAAATAGACAAGATTGGAGAGCAATTGAGCGAAAAGAAGAGCAATTTCGATGTCCAAGGACCTAATTGAAAGAAATCAAAAGTTTGGGGACTCAATTGCAACATCCTAGAAAGATGGAGGACCTACTTTACAAATATTTCAGGGGCATATTTGTAATAAAAGTCAAAATTCGAGGACTAAATGAAGAAGATCAGAAGTTGGAGGACTCAATTGCAAATCATGGAAGGTCGGAGTTGCTAGGTGAACTACGCGATCGCGTGGTTCGACCAGGTCGAGTTCGCGAAGTCAGGTCAAAGAACCAACCCGAGAGTTTTCAGCCTAACCACGTGATCGTGAGGCATTCAGCCACGCGATCGCGTGGTCAAAATTTTGAGCGATAATCTGGGCCGACCCGGTTCGGCCCAAAAGTTGAAGGGCCCGGATCTACGCGAAAAAGGGTGTTTTTAGGGCATTTTTGCTAGGTTTTGTATATACTTGGATCCCAAAATTCACTCTCTAAAAACCCTAGCCCCTTTTCTCTCTTTTCTTTTCTTTTCTTTTCTTTCTTTTTGATTTAGTTTGTAATTTAGTTTTGTTTCTAAGTTACTAGCACCCATTGGATCAAAGAAGCAAGAAGAAAGTGGAAATACAAAGCATTGTTTAAAGATTCTTGGAGCAAAAACCAAGGGAAGTGTTGTATTTCATTTTTCTTGTATTTTTATCCTTAATTTCTATATTTTGTGATGTATTTTCATAAACCTTATCTTTTGTGAAATATTTATATAATGGGCTAATTGTTTTATGTTGGGATGATTGATATAACTTAACTTAGTTTAAGTAATTTTAATGTTTGTTTATTAATTTTGAGCTTATTTCATGTGTGTTTGTTATTGAGATTATTTCATGTGTTTGATTGATCACCAAATATATGTTTTGTGAATTGTTTGATAATCGAGAGATATTATGTATTTTAGACAAAATAACAAATGCTCTAGGTTCTTGTTAAGGATAGAGATATACCTTAAACCCTAGATGATCCATTGAGCTATTTTCACAAAGAGTTAATGCAATAGATTGGGCCTTAATCGACATAGAGATATAGTAGGTTAGACCAATTGATTAGGGCTAATTTCACTCGAGAGAGGTAATTAGCTAAACTTGGAAAATCGGGTCTAATATTATAAATGAGTAATTTATTAATTTGCATGTGTTGAGAAATTACTTAAGCAAGAGTTAAGTTAAATCATGAATCTCAACTATTTTATCTTCCATTTTCCTTATTTTAATTTGGTTTAACATTAGTTTCATCAATTTAGAATTGTCAAAAATCCATCTGTTAATTGTGTGTTTCATTTGTTAAGATTAAATTAACTAGAGTATAATAGAGTATACATTCCTCGTGGGATCGACAACCCGGACTCAAAAAGTCCACTTTATTGCTTGTACGCGGTCTGTGCGCTTGCGGTACACTATTTTGAGCGAACATATATAATTTAGAATTAAAACCCCATATTTATGGTGTTCAAAAAAAAAAAAATAATTACAATCATAATAGAATAAACTATTGTACAGTAGATAAGACTTAGGGTAATTATATTCACACGACAGTTTTTTATATCTACACCACATTTTAATTGCAAGAAAGATTTTCAGTATTTGTTTACTTTTACTTTTACTTTAGTGTTTGTTTACTTTCACAGTTTAATTATTTGTTTTGATTATTTAAAAGTACTAGAGATAAATAATTATTTTTGGCCCTCGTAACAAAATATTTTGAACAAAAATTATCTCCATAGACTATCGACAAGATGTGAAAATTAATAAAGATGCGATGATAAAAAAAATTATAAAAAACTTGGCACGGTAAATGTAAAAATAAGGAAAAATTAAGGTCCTATTCTCTTTGTTGTTTTGAGATCGTTTTCCGTTTTTATTTTCAAAAACACTAAAAACGCGTTCTCTTTACCATTTTCGAAAACGTATTGTGGAAAAAAATTGTACACAAAACACCCAAAATTAAGTATATTTCAACAAAAAATATTCAAATGCGATTTATTTTTTTAAAAATTATCCTAATTTGGAACTAAGCTTAATATATATATATATATATATATATATATATATATATATATATATATATATATATATTGAGAAATATCCTAACTTGAAACTGAGCCTAAATATATATATATTTTTAGAATTATCCTAATTTGGAATTAAGCCTAAAATAAAATTTTATTGAATTCAATATCAACATTACAAAAAAAATTAAGTGGAAATTCTTGTTGTTATATTTCAAAAAATGCCTTGATGAAATGTTTTTGAAAGAACTTGCATTTACTGGATGAACCAGAGCTTCCTCAAATACTGAACCCGACAAAGTTGTATTAATATAGACTCTTAGTGCTTAAATTAGTATGTTGCAGGTAACCATGTTTTCAGTGTATTGTGAAATGAAATTTGAGTTTGAGCCAGTAGTATTTAAGAAAATTAATTAAAAATAGTTTAAGTAGTATTCTGTAAAATTTCAAACAGAACGTGTTTTCCAACTTTTTATTTTCAAAAATAGTTTTCAGAAATGACAAACCAAATGCATTTTCAGCAAATTTGAAAACAAAAACAAAAACATAAAACATAAAATATTTTCGAAAATGAAAATACAAAATAAAACACAAACAGAACGCCAGCTATGGATCTTCATTGCAATTATAATGTGGCGTAGTTAACAAAAAGTGTGGTGTCAATATATTTACCCTAAGACTTAGTGTAGAGCTGTTTTGGCTTCAAAATTATGTTGATATAGTTTTATTTGTTTGTATTAATATATATTCAAATAAATATATAAATTCTAAAAATTATCGTTAAAATTTTCAAATTATCGTTTCAATAATATACCTACCCATTTTTTTAATTTAAAAGTCTATTTTCTGTAATATAGTAACTGTTAAATTTTCAGAAATAATTTTTTTAATTTAAAAATCTAACATCCTCTGTTTGATACCCATTTATTTTAACGCTCCAAATTAATTGTACTGTTTTTATTTCATTAGGTATTTTTGTTCCATTGAGTTTCTATCAAACAAATTTTTTAACGAGACAAATATCTTTTGTAATATTCCATTCAAGGGGAGTGTTGTAAATATTATACGTAATAGTAAATAACGTTCGTACCCTTTTAGGCATTGAATATGTTTCATATTGCAATTGTCAAATTTTTACCACCAAATTTAGTCGTGAAACTTTATTTAGGTAATGGTTCCTATATTTATAATAGATTTCCTCTAATTATTTCACCGCTATCCCAACATAACGAGGTATTGATTATCTTTTTTAATCTCACTTATTGATATTTCAAATAATACTCCCAACGTATCAAGTTGTTAATCATACATTTTGATCTCACTTAATATTGGTACATCAAAGAATGCTAGATAGTAATTAGAGTTAATCATTCTTAGCACTTATAATGCATGATAAGTGTATTTTATACACTTATTTCTATTCTAAAAGTAGGAATTTATATGTTTGTTTGAGAATATTTGCTAATGATTTTGTTATTATTTGTTTATATTTCAGAAATATCCAAAAATCGAGAAAATAGAGGAATTGAAGCAAAATCAAGTCAATTGGATGATTCAATTGTACAAAGGAATAGTTGATGAAGTAAATCAAGAGCTTAATTGGAAGAAAAATCAAAGAAGGAATCAAATTTGGAAGAAATCGGAAGTTTAAGGATCAAATTTCAATAATCGAAAGATGAAGGACTTGCTATGCAAATAAACTTTGAGGACCAACTTAAACGGAACCAAAAGATGAAAATTGCATGGACACGGGGACTCGTGCGGTCGCAACTTTTTAAAGCACGCGGTCGCATGACCTCATAACTTAGCGACTGAAAGGGTCGAAATTGAGCGTGCGACCGCAACTTTTTAAACCATGTGGTCGCACAGTTAACTCCTGAGTCGCGCAACTAGGCTTTTCGCGGATTTCAACAGAATTTCTCTCTTTTTGATCTAGGTTATAGGGAAATCTATAAATACCAAACCTTAGGCACGATTTTGGGGGTTCCCAACTTGTGAAATGCATGCCAAAACGGTGTTAAATTGTTGAGGAATCCATGCAAAGTTGAAGGCACAATTGAAGATCAAGGATCAAGGGCATGAATATGACGACATCTCTTCATACTTTTTGTGAATTATCTTTAATTATGTATCTAGGTTAGGTTTTTAATGTTAGAATTGATATGAAGAATTAACTTCCGGATTTTATTTATTAATTCATTGTTTGATTAATTTAATTCTTGGGTTTGAACATTTGATTCATGTTTTAGTTATCATATGATTATTTGACCAATTATTATATTATTGTTCTGATGATTTCTTAAGTTCGAAAGATTAAGATTTCATTAGACAGATTTTAATTGCCACAAAGTCCGATAGGGGATAAAAATATACCCCAATATTTTGTATTATTTGCAAAAGTATTCACAAATCTTTTAATGTTTTTCTAAACATTCGGATTCGTCATAAAAATATAGTCGGGTCGTATGTAGAAAATTAATTGATATGAACCGAGATACATATTCATTTCTAATCTAGATCATAATACAGAGAAAATAAACCGGAATGTGGTCTCGAGTTGAGGAAGGGTAGCATCTAGCCCCTCTGTTGTTTAGTTCGAATACAAAATGTTTGGGCTCCCTAACAAGAAATCGAAAAGTACAAGTAGGTGAATGTTAATTCTTGTCCGAAAGTGTAGCGCCCCGAGTTCCGTATACCCGATTCACTACGTCATTTTCTGTCTAAATTTTTTCGAATAATATTTTTGCGGAAGAAATAATTGAAATTCATTTTTGGCAACATTAAATAAACTGTAATGGCCGATAAAATTGAAAACATTTATGAAACCATTTGAAATAGTAAATCGAACCATTAATTTTGTAAAGAAATTGACAATGTCATAATTTCTCAAATAAATGAACTTCTCTAAATTATTCGATTGTTTGGAAAAATACGGAAATCATTAACGTCAAACTTTCAACCGTTTAACGATTATTGCCACCATCATTCATCGCTCGCCACTATCTCCGAAATCTGCAAAACTGTTAAAAAGTAGGGTGAGTATTTCATGGGGGAAATACTCAGTAGACTCATCGCAAATTAATTTAATTTATAAGATGATTAAACACACAAATCCCGGCTCTTTATAAAACGGGCATTGATAGAGCTTCTTTATAAAACTGCTCTTGATAAAACTCATATTGTGCATTACAGCACGGGACATATTTTGCAAATCATAGGCTCTTTGAAATTAGCTCTTTGAAAACAGCTCTTTGAAAACCATATACTTATAAAACACATTTTAATTATGCTAAGCATAATTTCTTTTGAAAGCATAACATAAGATAGGATTGAAATCCTCATAAACATAAGGAGACACAAGAACTTTACCGAACTTAGGTGGCAAGAATTCTTATGTAGTAAAATCATAATAACAGTAAGATCATAATAACAGTAAGATCATAATAACATAGGATAAGATCGAAATCCTCATAAATATAAGAATTTTACCGAACTTAGGTGGCAAGAATTCTTATGTAGTAAAATCATAATAACAGTAAGTATACCAAAACATAATTCATGAAATTCATAGGGATCATTTCCATCATAACATAAGATAGGATCGAAATCCTCATAAACATACGCGACAGGAATTTTACCGAACTTAGGTGGTAAATCCTCATAAACATATGGAAAGACAGGAATTTTACCGAACTTAGGTGGTAAATCCTCATAAACTTATGGAGACACAAGAATTTTACCGAACTTAGGTGGTAAGAATTCTTATGTGCATAGCAATGATCCAAAACATATAAAACATTATCGTAAAAACATAGGGTATACTTACTTTTCATAAAAACATAAGGTATATTTACCTTTCATAAACATACTTAATTTTCTTGAAAATTGACTTTCACAAGTCACATGACATTTATATGAAATCATAATTTAAATCAATTAATAAGTGCGAGTCTACCTCAAATCCGACGAGTGCAAAGTTGAGCGGGAATGACTTCAATTTCTTTAAATTCTCCGTACGCTTCGTCTTAGCCAATAAGTCACTTTAGTATATCGAATATATATTTCAAAATGATAAATTATAATTTGAGGACTAAAATTGATGTTTTGAAAGTTGAGGGACTAAAATGAATACTTTTGAAAGTTCAGGGACTAAAATAGATACTTTGAAAGTTGAGGGACTAAAATGAATACTTTTAAAACTTGGGCTTAAAAGTAAATCAACAGTGACTGAAATAATAGATTTTGAAAATGAAAGGGCTGATTAAAACTCATTTAAAACTTTGGGGTTGAAATGGATAACTTAAAAAGTTGGGGACTGATTTGAAAACCTTTTAAAACTTGGGGGACCAAGCTGCAAATTTTGAAAATTAATATATCAGATCTTTCCCCTCTCTCTCTTACCATTCTCTCACTCACGACCTAACCCTCTCTCACTCGCGATCGGAAAGACGGAAGAAGGTCACTGTCCGACGGAGTTGCCAGCGAATACTCCGGCGCAGGTGCGGCGAACTGCGGGAGGGGTGGTAGACTAAGTTTTTATGCGGTTTAGGTGCGAGATATAGCTAAACCGAGGCTTGGAGTTCGCGATTGGGTTTTGAGATTCCGGCGAAGGGAGCAGCGCTTGAGGTAAGTAACTGGTTTACATTAAATCCTGGGTTTTTGGTTTGGATTTTGAGTGTTTGATTTATGATAGTGGGCAGAGTTTGGTGGTTGGACTGCGGTGTGGTGGTTGGGTGATTTCTTGAATTGAGGGCAGTGGACTGGTGATATTCATGATGCCGTCGAGGTTTGGTTGTGGCTGCGAAGGGTTGTAAGCGGTGAATTGATTTGATTGTGGTGATTGCTTCCGGTGGAGGTTCTGGTATTGGGGGGGAAATTCTTGGTTGTGATGATGATTGGTGATGATGAAATGTGGTGATGCAGTGACAGTGTGAATTGTGATGAAGGAGGGCTGAAGCAGATAGTGGAATTTGGCAGCTTGGTGGCCGTGACTGTGGAGCTGAAATGGTTGCAGATTGGGATTTGAGTTGGGTTGGCTGCAGTGAAGTAATATGATTCAGGTTGTTATGGTGATTGCAAAAATTGGGGATTGAAGTATTGTTGCTTGACATTAGAGCTGCTGGTGGTGGAGGAGGACTGATGATGCTTGGTTGTCTAGCTGCAGAAAAGGAACTGCAGTGTTTGGTGGTGAAAGTGATTTGCAGTGCTGGGGTTGAACTGGAGCTGGGTGGATGCTGAACTGAAATTGTACTGAATTGGTGGTTTTAATTGATCATAGTGGGAAGAGGATGGTGATGATAATGATAGTGTTTTGTGGAGGTGGGAAACATCATAATTTGGGGAATAATTTAGTGGAATCATTGAGTGGATTTTGATGATGAAATTGGGTCCAAATGGGTTGGGAATACTTTGTGTGATTGAAGAAATTGCTGTATTATTGAAGTTGAACGTGGAGGTGGGGAAAATTTGGTTTAGATAAATAGGATTAATTTAACTAAAAAAATCTGACTAACTTCGATTTGAAAATATATTTAAAATTGATATATTTTGGACTGAAAAATAATTTTGAAAATAATACTTTGAGTAAATAATTAAAATAACATAATTTTAGAAATTCGGATTTTAATTTAAAATCGAACAAATTCGATATTTCTTGACTTGGCTAGACGAATTCGTCGCGGCGCTAACTTCAAAATAATAGGTGAAATAGTAGCGACACAATTTTCTAAATATTAAAATAATTATAAAATTGCGTAAAAATTCTGGGTCGCTATAGAAAGAGAGTTTCAACAACGTTAGGAATATGAATTTTCAAAATCTCATGAATAATTGTTAGACAATCGGATTAATGCATATTTGATGGAATTAATGTGGATTCTCAATTTTAGCATGTTTTTCTCATATTTTCTCTAAATCAAATCTTTTGTTTTAATTAGTTTAGTTTAATTCAAAAATCTCAAACCAAAGCTTTTCATAGTTCTGGTTAAGGAATAATAATCTAAAATACAATTTGCACAATCTCTATGGGTACGATATCTGGACTTAAATCCACTTTATTACTTGTGCGATCCGTACACTTGCGGTCAGCGAATACTGCATTTTCAGGCAAATAAAATATTACATATACTACACATAGTTTCATATGCAATGCCAGATCTTTGAAACATTCGTTGTGCATTACGAATATACAATTTTGATTTTTATTTACAGATATCTATTAATATTTTACCGACTTTACACTTTTAAGTGCTTAGGCTGCAGGACCCAAAGTTTTAGGTTTTGTAGTAAGTACAATTTAATATAAATGCATACTTTGGCTAACTATTTTTATGCCAAATTTCTTCTAAATATTTTCTTTTATTATCACCGTGATCATTAATTTTATGAAGCGATTTCTTATAAAAGTTTACGTGCTTGAAGATTTCAAGCACCATGCAACCAGATTTGCAGTTTGGTTTTGCACAAATGCTTTATAAAGTGTGTCGACATAATTATCATTTCAATTTGATTTCTTTCCCTATAACGACATAAGTATAGAGGTCTCAATTTTCAATATTTCAAGTAATTGAACATCTTCTGGATATTTATAAAAAATTATGTGAATATATACTCTTTCACGATTATATATCTCTTTAATAAGACCATCATAATTATTTGCTCTATTTTATTTATTTATTTGGGAATTTTTATTCGAATCAAATATTGCAACACTTCGCGCTTGTCCTGGATCAATATGAGATGGCATATCAATAGCTAATATATGAGATTTTATTAATTTCTTATAAATATTGCATTTTGTAATTATGTTATATTTGAACTTTTCGTTTGTATTTCTAATCTAACTTCCGGCTCGTATTATCAATTGTGAGGATATAGATAACATAATATGATGCATTTTTATGATTTTAAGCTACTAATCACCCCCATAATGTTGAGAAATCATGCTATAAAGCATCATCTGTTAAGGTTCATGCTATTTCATAGAATTTGATTTCAAACTAAATAAATATGCTCAGCGTTCTTAAATCAAAGTAATAGGGGATTATTGGCAAGATGCATATCTATGTTGCTACATGTAGTTAGCATTCCCTGGTGGGAAGTGTTCACTTTATTTCACAATGTGCAAAATATACTCGCAAGTGTACGGATCGTGAAAAGTAATAAAGTGGACAAAAGAGTCTGAGTTATCGTTCCCACAAGGATTGTATTTAAGTAATGAAATATGTTAATTCTCGCTTTATTTGAACAATAGATTGAAATGATTTATTATCTAACTATAATAGAAAATTAAATTAAATAAAAGCAAAAGAAAAGATTAAACATTTAGATTTTCTAAATTGATGTTTGTAATTGTTGGGACATCCGATTTCACATAGTCAATACTTTTAATTCTATTTATCTAGTTTCATTCCTATTAATGTGCTCGATCGAATTCACTTATACATATTGTAACACCACAAGTTTAAAAATCTAAAATATAGGCGTGTTAACTTCCATTCACATTATATGCGGAAATAAATTGTTTAAACATTAAAATTTTCATTTATCTATTATAAAATTTTACAGGAATTTCGGAAGAGTCTCCTCTGTAACTTGGACTTAACCAACCCATCATACCCAACCCAACAATGTAAAACATTAATCACAATTCAACCACATTCAACATCCAATCACAATTCAATATTAACTCCCACATCACATTTATCCAAACTCAATCCCAAACTCCTCGATACAAAAATTTCTATATCAATAAAATTTAATTAAGTGAAATAAGTGATGATATAAACGATACTAGAAATATAATAACTTAAAGTTAAATTTAGACGAATAGTTTAAGGACTAAACGAAGAAAGAGTTAACCACTGAAAACTTAAATTAAATCATTAAATTCAATTTGAAATAATTCAAGTTGGGTACTGCCTGAGCCTGCCGCCAAGTGCTCTCCTCTTATCATCTAACTTTCATCACCTGAAATATTGGGGAGGGATTGGGTGATCTAAAGCTCAGTAAGTAAACTTTATACATGTAATGTATGCTTATGACATGAAATGCTTTAAAAATTCCATATATGTATCCCCATTTACTTTACTTTCCAGAACTTTTCAAACTTTCACTTCATTTCCATCGTGAGCTCACTTGATGTAACGTCTAGTCAATCAGATAATAGTGGGCAATTCTTATTTGGAACCAGATCACATTTACAAGTAAAATCGCAAAGCGGTTAACATTCATTCCACCGCAAAGCGGCTCATTCACTTCATTCCACCGCAATGCAGCTCATTACATTCGGGTACGTCGGTCTCCCGCCCCCCATTTCCCACTCGCATCTTTCATGAACTAGAAGTACACCCATTCTTTCTTAAAAACTTGGGATACATACTTTTGAACATAATTGCACCTTGACACATTTCTTTCATTTAGAAACATTTGATTTCCCAATTTCGATGCCAATGCATGCTTTATGATGCAATGATATGATAACGTGCATGCTTGAACATTCTTCTTAATAACATATACTTTCATAAGGTAAACAAAATTCATCAAAGCAAGTAAGTTGCAAGACAGTGTTTACACATTAATTTCACATTTACATTCAACTTTGATAAAATAGGGGAAGTTTACTTACTTGACATCCTTAGTATTTACCGTTATCTTGACTTGCAAGTGGAAGAGTCTCAGATTCCTGTGAAGTCAATGTACCAATTCTCCTAATTATTTCAATTCATCAATAAAATATGTTTTTAGTTCAAAATTCACATTTAAAACTCCTAAATGAGGATGAGACTTTCACGTGACTTACAATTCAAATCAAATGGAATCTTAAACTATGTCAATTACAGATTATACTACATTCGGAACAAGAGATTTACTTAAATTCCAAAATTTAAATCTAACTTATCAATTTACACAAAGGTTAAAGCTATGGAAACTTCATCACAACTTGAATTTCACAAAGCCAAATCCAATTAGCATTCTAACTATTCGTAAATTTAAAAATCACCATTTAATCAACTTTACCCGAACAGTTAATTAAACTACAATTTTCATAATTTCGAAAGTCTGAAAATAGTACTATAAGTCAAACATATACACTAAAATTGAATTAAAAACCACCCCATTACTTGAATTCCTAATTTGAAAATTTCAATTTAAAACAACATTAAACTAATAGAGAATCAATTAAACAACTTCATCGTTTTAAAAATCCAAAAATTACATACATTCAATGTGTGTGCATATATATATATATAAATCTACCAATTCATGAATTCCACATTTAACCACAAATAGTTATTTAATTTCTTAAATTCGAAAAATCTGAAATATATGCATATACATTATCCAAATCCGAAAATAAATCAAATTTCAAGCCAAAAACCTAACCTCAACACTTAACTAACAATTTAAAATCTTTCATTTCCAAAATCCGAAATTAAAATTCATATTTATACTTCCCCAACATCTGAAACTCACATATATTTGTAATATATTTAGATATACACACATTATTATATACATGTTTTTGAGTGTGTGTTGAATGCAGGTGCGTGTGTGCGTGGGTGTGTGTATAGCGTGCGTGCCTGGGAAGGGGAAAGGGGCGTTTACCGGTGGTGGCGACGGCGTTGGTGCTCGTCGGCCGGAAGTGGGGGAGGAGAACAAGCCGGGAGAGATGGAAGTGAGAGAAAGGTCGAGACCAAGAGAGAGAGAGTTCGGGTGCGAGGATGGCGAGAATGAGGGTTTAGGTTAGGTTTTAATATAACTTTTGGTAATTTACAATTTGGTCCCTCATTTCTCTCCATGTGCACAAGTAAATCCATAACTTATATTTACTCTTCAATTGTCACTAAACTTTCCCCAATTTCACATTCATGGAAATTTGGTGACTTAACATTTAATAAAAATAGAAATTGGCAATTTCAACAATTAAAATAAAAATAGACATTGAATTCTACGTAAACAATTTATAAACTTTTTAATTGGAACATTGATCGAGACGGCGTCCAAATTCTTCCATTGCAAAATAATTTAAACAGTTGACAATAATAATTACAATAAATATATAGCCAAGTTGTTGCATTAGTCAAAAGGAGTTGAAGAGTTACATAGTAGCAATTAATATAGGCCAATAAACGAACGAAGGAAAAGCAGCCTAAGGTTAGTAACTTCCCCCAAACTTGAAAATTACATTGCCCTCAATGAATCAATAAAACGAAGAAAAATAAAAAATAGAAGGCAAAGTAAAAAGAAAAAAGATCAAGAACTTCCTGAGGGTAAATCCGGCTGCTGTGGGTGAGATGGTCCTGCAGGGTCCTGATCCAACCGACCTTCTATCCTCTCCAATCTGCCTTCAGTACCCTCGACTCTCCTTTCGACCCCTTCCAATCTTCTCTCAATGGAGAAGAGCCTGGCTAATACCCCTGTGAGTTGACCGCCGAGCTTAGTCATCGTATGGCCCATAATGCGCTACTCTCCAACTATATCAGCTTGGACCAGACGGCTAATTTGTTGTCCCATATTTTCCAACTGCCTCTACTGAGCTACTTCAGCCTCCCTCCTCATGTTCACTGTACGTGTCAAGTCAGTCAACTCCAATAGCATGTACTGTAGGAGTCTCTCATCACCGGGAGGAGCTGGTATATGCACTGGTGCTGTTGGTCCTGCTGGCGCTGCGGGGTCCACTGGAGCACCTGGGGCCAATGGAGGAACTGGTGGTCCTCGAGGCACCCTATGCCTCGTGCTCTCCTGAGTCCGTCTGTTGATAATAGCTCCAAGAGGCGCAAGCTCTTCATGGGGCAACAACTCCACTCCCTCTGCCATGCAGATGGCGCTGATCAAACAGGGAAACATGATCTAGCGGCCTGTGTCCAACTGGGAGGCAAGTGTGATGATGAAATAAAAAATGTGTCTTCCCAAGTCAAACTTGCACCCCCTGGCTAGATGGTGAATCATTCGAGCCCTATCTTCATTGAATTCTGTCTTGTGTGATGTAGGATCAATGTTGTGGCACACGAAGATATGCAAAATCCTTATACTTTCCGTGAGTTCACCATGTTCAAAATGCCCCGGCTTCTCTAATTCAACATTTTCCCGACCATACAGGAAGCTGGTAATCAGATCAATATTCAAATCAACTGGGACTTGCTCAATTCCCTCTCTTGTCAGCTCCAACACCCTCTCAATCACAGTCGGCGAGAAACGGATCCACTTACCCCACACCCATGTCTTATATCTGTGAGGTGCACCGTCGGTTTCAATAGCATGGTTGAAATTGGCCAAGAATTCTTTGACTTGCAACGTATAGGGCTTGTTCGGGGTGCCTGCCAACTTGTGCCAACCTGTTTGCTCAATCAGATGGGCCAATTCGGTATTAGGGAAATCGGCCACTATCACCTCTCCTTCGCTCCAAAGTTTCTTCCCCATGAGCAAGACTTCATATCTGTGCAATTCCTCGCTTCCCAGAAATCTTTGAACATTTCATATTTCTCCCTGATCGGCTTCTAGATCCATAGTCGAAGCTCCTCATTTCCGCTTAGAGGGACTAGCCTTTTCCTTCCCTTTCTGTGAAGCGATGGTTTTTGGAAGAATTATTAGAAAAATACAAGAACAATGGCACACACCCCCAAACTTGAGAAAAATTGAAAAATAGAAGTGAAAAAATGAAGACTGACTAGTGCTTTTCAACCTCGGTTATCGTGCTGAAAAAAATAAAGATTTTTGAAAAGTTTCCGAGCACAATAAAGTACTTCACTTCATGAGTAACATATTAAAATTTGAGAGCAAATGGATAACAGATGAATAGTGAAATGAAAGGACGAAGTGGTGACGTGAGCTTGTAATGGCCCTGCAGTGGCCTTGCAATGGTGCAATGTGGCCTACAATGGTGCTAGAATGTCAAACATGCAATTTTGTGCATTGCAATGAGCCAAAATGCCAAATGATAGCATAAATGCAATGAAAAACATGTAATATGTGGGAATGCACGAGTGGATTTCTCAAATTGCATCAAAATTCTAGTTGGGGCATTATATCGAACACATAGAAGGCATAAGAAAAATCATGAAGAAATTATAACACTGTGCAAAATGGAAGCTTCCCAAAATTTTTACCCATCATTTCAACACACAACCAATCCACAATCTAACGTAACCCATACTCCATTCGACCAAATATACGAATTTCTCAAAAATAGGGAACAATCGGTCAAAAGGGAAAAAATGTCTCATCCCTTGTGATTACATACCTTGGATTAGTGATGAGGAGTGTTAATGAACTTGATTTTGCACCTATTTGATGGGATAAAATAGAAAATTGGTGATGTGAGTGAAAATTTGGTGAGGCGAGAGGATATGCCCGGCAGTGTATAATGAAATGAGTGAGTGCTACCTGGTTTTTAAATTGAAGTTCTCACGCCCAGTTGACACACGCGATCGCGTTGTATGACCATTAGAGATCGCGTGGTTGAAGTTAAAAGAATCCGTTAAAAATTAAGCACCTTATCGCGATCACGCCTATAGCTAGGCAGCAATCGCGACTTAACCTGTGAAACCCCTTGTTTTCAAATTTTGTGCAATTTGTTTTGACAATTACAATGGACTCCAAACTGATTTTGAACGTGAATGATTATGATTCTCGACCTCTGACCATGTTCGACTAGTGAGGGGATATTGGGAATGACAACTAAAGCCTATGTCACTGAAATTTGATAAAAATTCTATAATGTGCCTAAAATGCCTAATCATGCAAAGAATGACTGATATGAATGAAAATTTCACAAAAACATTCTAAACGAGCACTAATGCACCCAAACCCTAACTAATGCATAAGTCATGAATGCAATAATGAGAAAATGATGTAATTACTAAGTTTAGGGAAAAATAAAGCATAATAAATAAAAGAGAAGAAAAATTAGGTTGCCTCCCAACAAGCGCTCTGTTTATAATCTCAAGCCCGACTTTTTGTGTTGTTCACTCTGGAAGGGCAATGTCAATGTATGACTTCTCCTTTGCAAAATCCACCTCAAAGTAATGCTTGATTCTCTGCCCATTAACTTTAAAATGTCCTTTTGTTGGATGGTGAAGTTCAAACGTGCCATATGAAAACACTTGTGCAATTGTGAATGGACCAAACCATTTTGACCTCAATTTTCTCGGAAATAGCTTCAAGCGTGAGTTGTACAAGAGCACCTGATCTCCAACCTGAAACTGTCTCTTGTAAATATGTCGATCATGCCACTTCTCAGTCCTATCCTTATAGATTGATGCATTCTCATAAGCTCCTAGGCGAAACTCATCCAATGCATTAAGTTGCAATAACCTCTGATCTTTGGCTAAGTCCATATCAAGATTTAACTGTTTTAAAGCCTAGTATGCCTTGTGTTCAAACTCAACAGGCAAATGACACGCTTTTCCAAACACCAACTAAAATGGTGATATCCCAATAGGGGTTTTGAAGGCTGTTCTGTACGCCCACAAAGCAGCATCCAATTTGTTAGCCCAGTCATTTCGGGATGACTTCACTGTTGTTTCCAAAATCATTTTCAACTGTTTGTTTGATGTTTCCACCTGCCCACTAGTCTGCGGATGATAGGCTGTCCCCATGCGATGATGAGTCCCATTCTTGACCAAAACTGCCTTGAATAACTTGTTGTTAAAATGAGTCCCTCCATCACTTATGATCGCTCTAGGTGCTCCAAACCTAGTAAAAATATTTTTTCTGATAAAGTCAACTACAATTCGAGCCGAGCATCATTTGTTGGACATGCTTTTGCTTCCACCCACTTTGACACATAGTCAACTGCCACCAGTATATATCTGTTGTTGTATGAAGGTGGGAACAGACCCGTGAAGTCAATTCCCCACACATTGAACACTTCAACCTCCAACACGCTGTTAAGTGGCATCTCATGCTTTGATGATATATTTCCAGTTCGTTGGCATATGTCACATGCTTTAACGAAAGAGAAGGTATCTTTAAATACAGTAGGCCAATAGAAACCATATTGCAATACCTTAGATGCTGTTTTAGTAGCTCCTATGTGTCCACCATATAGAGGTGAATGACATCTCTCAAGAACAGGAACGATCTCCTTATGTGGAATACACCGTCTGATTATTTGATCCAGTCCCCTTTGGTACAAAAATGGGTCTTCCCAATAAAAGAATTTCAGATCATGGAAAAGTTTTTTCTTTTGCTGATATGTGAAATCAAGTGGCAAAACATTGCTGACCAAGCTGTAAACCAATACCCCTTATCCTTCTCCACCTGCATCATGTGGGCTAAGAGCATCAACTGTTCATCTAGAAATACTTCATTTATGTCCTCAATATTCTCCTAATCTACTTGCTCCAATCTGGATAAATGATCTGCAATCTGATTTTCTGTGCCCTTTTTATCCCAAATTTCAATGTCAAACTCTTAAAGTAGTAGAACCCATCCAATCAATTTAGGCTTTGCATCCTTTTTTCCAAATAGATACCTCAATGCAGAGTGGTCAATGTAAACCACCACTTTTGATCCTATGAGATAAGACCTGAATTTTTCGAAGGCAAATACTACTGCTAACAGTTCTTTCTCAGATGTGGCATAATTTATCTGTGCATCAGTCAATGTTCTGCTAGCATAGTAAATTACATGGAAGATTTTATCCTTTCTCTGCCTCCAATGCTGCCCCTACAGCATAGTCACTCGGGTCACACATGAGCTTAAAAGGCAAACTCCAGTCTGGTGCTATGATGATTGGTGCAGTGGTTAATTTTTCTTTGAGTGTATTAAAAGATGATAAACACTCTTCAGAAAAATTAAAAACAACATCTTTTTCCAGCAAATTACACAGGGGCTTAGTGATTTTAGAAAAGTCTTTTATGAAGCTCCTGTAAAACCCAGCATGACCCAAGAAGCTTCTTACTCCTTTAACTGAGCTAGGTGGTGGTAATTTTTCAATTACTTGAATTTTCGCCCAATCCACTTCAATTCCTTTTTCTGAAATCCTATGACCTAGCACAATCCCCTCATGCACCATAAAGTGACACTTCTCCCAATTCAACACCAAATTCATTTCCGTACATCTTTTAAGCACTAGGGAGAGGTGGTATAGACACTCATCAAACAAAGATCCAAAGACTGAGAAATCATCCATAAATACCTTAATAAAGCGTTCCACCATATCAGAGAATATTGCCATCATGCATCTCTGGAATGTCGCTGGAGCATTACACAATCCAAATGGCATTCTTCTGAAAGCAAATGTACTGTAGGGACAGGTAAATGTTATTTTCTCCTGGTCAGCCAAAGCGATGGCAATCTGATTGTAGCCGGAAAAAAATAGTGTGAGTGACCTGCTAGCTTCTCCAACATTTGATTGATGAACGGTAATGGAAAATGATCTTTTCTGGTTGTAGCATTCAATTTCCTGTAATCAATACACATTCTCCACCCAGTTACTGTCCTAGTAGGTATCAACTCATTGTTTTCATTGGTAATCACTGTCATGCCCCGCTTCTTTGGCACTACATGAACTGGACTGACCCAAGCACTGTCTGAAATCGGATATATGATATCAACATCAAATAGTTTTAAAATCTCTTTTTTCACCACTTCTTTCAAAGTTGGATTTAGTCTGCGTTGTCCCTCAACTGATGGCTTGGAATCATCTTTCATAAAAATCTTATGCATACAAATAGCCGGACTAATACCTTTAATGTAGGCAATAATCCATCCAATAGCAGTTTTATGTTCCTTCACCACCCGCATCAACCTTTCTTCTTCCAAAGCTGTTAAGTGGCTTGAAATGATAATTGGAAATGTTGATGACTCCCCCAAAAAGGCATAACGCAGATGTGCTGGTAAAGGTTTCAACTCCAAAGTGGGAGGATTCTCACATGATGGTAGAGATTTCTGCAAATTTTCACCCAATGGCTCAAAATAGCGACATCCTCTGAGTGTGAACCTTGGTGATGCTTCCAATTCATTAGCCATCCTTGCCACTTCTTCTTTATCCGAGTTTATAGATTCTAATTGAACAATGCACGCCTCCAACGGATCTTTAGGATGCTCCTCATCATATACACTCTATATTGCTTCTTACAAAAGATCCACCTTGAAACAAATGTCCAATGAAGAGGGATACTTCATTGATTTGAAAATGTTGAAGGTGATCTTCTCCTCATCTACACGAAGCACCAGTGTTCCTTCGTGAACATCTATCAATGCTTTTTCGGTTCTCAAGAAGGGTCGTCCCAGAATGAGTGAGATTGTCTTATCTTCCTCCATATCCAGGATAATAAAATCTGCAGGGTAAATGAATTTACCCACTCTTATCAACACGTCTTCAAGCAACCCCCAAGGGTATTTTATCGAACGATCTGCTAACTGCAAGGAAATGGTAGTTGGTTTTGCTTCTCCAATCCCAAGCTTCCTGAAAATAGAAAGAGGCATTAAATTAATGCTAGCACCTAAATCACATAAAGCAGATTCAAAATCAATAGAACCAATAGTGCAAGGAAATGTGAAACTCCCTCGATCCTTCAATTTGGGAGGCAATTTCTTCTGAATTATTCTGTTGCATTCTTTGGTAAGCATCATTATCTCATGCTCGTCAAGCTTCCTTTTATTTGTGAGGATCTCTTTCATAAATTGCGCATGGTACGACATTTGGGTCAAAGCCTTTGCAAAGGGAATGTTGATGTGTAGCTGCTTGATCTTCTCAATGAACTTAGCGAACTGCTGGTCAAGTTTATGTTTTCTCAGCTTCTGCGGATATGGGATGGGAGGTACATATGCTTTAACTGGGGTCGGCGCCTTCTTCACCTAATCATCTGAACTGTAGGGTTTTTCTGGTGGGTTTTCTTTCTTCATGTGATCTTCTTCTTCCTCTTCCACTGCCTTAGTCAAAGTTTCCGATTTATCTATTCTTTTCACATTGATTTCTGGAAATTGGACCCCACTTCTGGTTGTTATGACTTGTATTTGCTCTCTCGGATTTGTTTCAGTATTACTAGGTAGTTTACCTTGTTGTCTTTCCGATCTGCCATTTGCCAACTGTCCCAATTGAATTTTTATTTCCTTATTGTTAGCTTGATGACTCTGCAGCAGTTGGAGTATCAATTCTTAATTGGAGGTCTTTTTTACCTATTGTTGCAGGTGTTGTTGTTGAAACCCTGGCGGTTGCTGGACGTTTTGATTATCAACCCATGAAAAATTTGGATGCTTCCTCCATTCAGGATTGTATGTCTGTGAGTAAACACTCCCTTGTTGCCTCAAATTGTTCCCAATAAAATTAGCATATTCCATATCTGGTTGACTTTGATGTGCCATAGGACAATCTGATAATGCATGATTCTCAAAACAGTAATCACAAACTATGATTGTCCGTGCTGCATGCACTGGCTACTGATTCATGCTATCAAATTTTTTTGTCAACGCATCTAATTTAGCATTTATAGCTATAATTTCATTGACTGAAGCTATTCCACCAGACTTCTGTGCAGTACGATTTGAGTACCACTGATAACTGTTCGTCGCCATTTTCTCGAATATTTCTGAGGCCTCTTCATATGTCAAATCCATCACAGATCCACTTGCTGCTGAATCTGCATGCTTCTTGTTGTCATTGGTCAACCCGTTGTAGAATGTTTGAATTAGGATCCAATCAGCTATTCCATGAGTAGGACATTGTCGAACCAGCTCGTTGAACCTCTCTCAAGCCTCAAAAATTGTCTCCCCTGGCTGTTGATTGAATGAAAGAATTTCACGCCTAAGCTTTGACATTCGACCAGTTAGAAAGAACTTATCAACAAACTTTTGACTCATAACTTCCCCAGTTGTAATTGTGTGGAGGGGTAGTGTAAGACCGCTTTTCATTTCTCGTGCAATTTTAAATTTCACATAATACTGTGATGAATGTTATTATAAATTACAATTTTATCATCTTTAATGTCTATAATCGGAATTATTATTTTGCAGTGGAAGGATTTGGACGCCGTCTCGATCAATTTACCAATTAGAGAATTTATAAATTATTATGTGCAATTTTATGTGATTAATTGTCTTATTGCCTAAGCATGCTATTTTTCTAATTTTATTGTGTTATATCGAAAGTTGGGGGTAATTTGGTGGTGATTGGAGAGTAAATAGGACTTATGGACTAAGTTATGTACATAGAGAGAAATGAAGGACCAATTTGCTAATTTCCAAAAGTTATACTTAAACCTACCCCTAAATCAACCTCACCCTCGGTCTCTCTTCATCCGCCTCTCTCTCGCCCAAAACTCTCGTCTCTCCCTCACTCGACCACGACTGCCTCTCCTCTCGGCCTCACTCATCTCGCCGTCGGCAACACCGCCGGCGCTACCACACCGGTAAGACACTGGTTTTTTTTCCTCGGCTCCTCCCACCCGCGCAACCCAAACCGCGCACACACACGCACGGTTTTACCCACCTTTTTTCACGCACACACACGGGTTTATATGGATTGATGTATATATGTGTATGTATATATATTTATATGAACATTTCAGATTTTTCAGATTGAGTTGTAGCCAAATTTCGAATTTTTAATTGTTAACTTCAGATTTGGGGCATATATGTATATATGTGTGTATGCACCTTTCAGATTTGGTAATGGAAAATTTATATAGGTAAATTTCAGATTGTATATATATAGATATATCGATTCAAAGTTTTAGTTAAAATTCAGATTTTTTATTTTTCCTTAGATTTTAAATCATCGATTGTCAAATTGATAATTTTGTTTGGAACCTTGATGAATTATTTAAATTTTAATTGTAAATGTATAATGTTAAAGTTGTGAAATTGGAGTTTAGTTAACTGTTTTTGGTAAATGATTATGAAATTGGTATTTTGTAGGTTTAAGAATTCATTTGGGACTTTAAGTTGGAATTTCAGATTTTGGAAACTATTAAAATGAGTTGTTTTGATTAATTTTAGTTAAATTGAGACCTTAATTATAATCTTACATTCTTATGCATGTTAGGGATTTAGAATGTAATGTTTTGGGAGTTTGAAGCATGAAACTCTTTTTTATTTTATGTGCTTTAATCTAAACGTAAAGTCACATTGTGAATTAAAAGTTATACTTATTAATGAATGTGAACAATTAGGATATTTGGTACATTGACGTCACAGGCATCCGAGACTTTTCCACTTGCAAAATCAGAAACGGTAAATTACTAAGGATTGCAGGTAAGTAAACTTCCCCCTATTTTCATCAAAGTTGAATGTAAATGTGAAAGTTATGTGTAAATGATTGTCTTGCAACTTACTTGCTTTGATGAATTTCATTTACTTTGTGAAAGTATATGTTATTATGAAGAATGTTCAAGCATGCACATTATCATGTCATTGCATCATCAAGCATGCATTGGCATCGAAATTGGGAAGTGAAATGTTTTTAAATGAAAGAAATGTGTCAAGGTGCAAGTTTATTCAAAATTTATGTATCCCAAGTTTTTTTAAAGAAAGAATGGGTGTACTTCTAGTTCATGAAAGTTGCGAGTGGGAAATGAGGGCGCGGGGGACCGGCATACCCGAATTAAGTCGCTCTGCGACGGAATGTTCAACCGTTTACGGTGGACTGTTAAACCGCTTTGCGGTGGGAAAGTGAATGTTAAACCGTTTTGCGGTGGAAATGTGAATGTAATCTGGTTCTAAATAAGAAATTACCCACTGTATTCTGATTGACTAGAAGTTACATCAAGTGAGCTCACGATGGAAATGAAGTGAAAGTTTTGAAATGTTAAGTGAAAGTTTGAAAAGTGTGAATTTTCTGGATAGTAAAGTAAATGGGGATACATATATGGAATTTTTAAAGCATTCATGTCATAAGCATGCATTCATGCATACAGTTTACTTACTGAGCTTTAGCTCACCCCAATCCCTCCCCAACATTTCAGGTGATGAAAGTTAGGTGATCCGAGGAGAACATTTGGCGGCTGACTCAGACAGTACCCGCTGTCGACATTATTTAATAAAGTTAAATTTTTTAAATTTATCATTTGAATTTATTCCTTAATTCATTATTATTGATAATTGTTTGGTTGAAGTTAGTTTTGATTAAGTATGGGTGACGTATTATGGGTTAAGTTACCTCTTATTTCATTTGTCAATACTTGTTGATATTTTGGTAAAATCTTATGATTGAGGAGTTTGGGAAATGCATGAATTGGTTTTGGCGATGATGAATGTGATTGAGATGTGATGGATGTTTTAAATTTTTAAAATGGTTTTTGATGTCCCTTTGCAGGTTGGCTATGTCCAATTTATAGAGGAGACTCTGCCGAAATTTTGGTAAAATTTTATAATAGATACATGAACATTTTAGTTGTGTAAATGATTTAATTCCGCGTTTAATGTGAATGGAAGTTGACACGCCTAGGTTTTAGACTCTTAAACTTAGGGTGTTACATTTTTGGTATCAGAGCTAAGAGTTTTAAAAGCGATTCTGTAGACTTTTAAAATCTATTTGAAAATGGTTCGGGTACTGAGTCACGCTTCAAGTGCTTCTCCCTCGATCATCTGGTAAGTTAATTTTGCTTAAATTTTTGAATGTCATGTGATGCTATTAAGATTGAAATTCGTACACATTGATATGTAGTACTATATATTGAACTGGATGTTTTATTCTCTTCTATTTAGAAATGGCTCACACTAGACGTAGCAACACTCAAGGAAGAACCTCTCAAACTCAGAATGAAGGGACGGATCGTAATACTGCCCCTTCAGGAGCCCCGGTAATTGTGAATGAAGGGACAGGCAATAACACTGCCCCTTCCGTCACTCCGACGGTCGTGGAGGCCTTAGTACAAGCGTTAACTACATTGGGGCAGGCAAGTCAGCCTAGGACTAACGAGACCCGTGGACATGGGAGGATATCAGAATTTAAGAGGCTGTCTCCGCCATCCTTTTCCGGAACCACTGACCCCCTCGAGGCTGAAAAGTGGTTAACTGAAATGCAGAAAGCCTTTAGGGTTATGGGATGCACCGAGGAGGAGAAGGTTAACTTTGCCGCATACATGCTTCAGGGCGGTGCATATGATTGGTGGCTGATGGTTCAGCGCCAACATGAAAATGACGTTGAGCCTTTTTCTTGGGAAATGTTTACTACGGCCTTCAATGAAAAGTACTTCCCTAAGAGTCTTCGCCAGCAGAAGGAGGGAGAATTTCTGAAACTAGTGCAAGGGAACAGATCAGTTACGGAATATGAGGCAGAATTTGCTAGACTGGCTAAGTTCGCTCCAAACTTGGTGGATACTGAAGAGAGAAGGTCCAGGCGCTTTGAAGAAGGACTTAAACCACAAATCAAACAGGTTGTGATTCCTTTTGAGCTCACTACTTATAGAGAGGTAATCAACAAATCCCTGTTGGTGGAAAGAGCTCTAGCCATAGATGGAGAAGAAAATAAAACTCAGTCTTTTAACCAGAAGTTCAAGGGTGGAAACCCAAAGCGATGGAATAGCGGCCAGAAAAGGAGGAGTGATCAAGGGAGTAAGTAGTACCACCAATCAAACAAACAATAGATAGTAGCTTGCTCGAAGTGTGGCAAGGGACATCGTGGTGAGTGCCTTCAGGGCAAGGGGGTATGCTTTAAGTGTAGGAAGTCGGGACATTTGGCACATGATTGTCAGAATTGTTTTAACTGTGGGAAGCCAGGGCACCTAGCAAAGGATTGTAGAGAGAAAAAGAAGACTACCCAAGCAAGGGTTTATACAATGTCTAAGAAGGAAGCTAATGATTCATCCACCGTGGTATCAGGTATTTTAAATTTATTTATTACATTCCCTTCTGTCTTTACACCTCGTACCATTCTAGACAAATTATGAACATGCATATATCTATAGAAGTATACGCTATTGTGGTAGGTACTGTGTACGTATGTGACAAACTTGCAACCATTCTTTTCGATTCCGGGGCTACTCATTCTTTTTTCAGTCCTGTTTTTGCTGAGAAATTAAATCATTCATCCCCACAACTGGGTACTCCGTTTGTCGTGTCGAAACCATCCGGAGCACTACTAAGTTCAAGTTATGTATTGAGAAACTGTCCAATAGTAGTGAATGGGCGTGATTGGGTGGTAGATCTTATAGTGCTGGATATTCACGATTTTGACGTCATACTGGGCATGGATTGGCTATCACAGTATTATGCTTCAATAGACTGTCATGAGAAGAAGGTGATGTTCGAGCCTCCAAATGAAACTCCTTTTTGCTTTGTTGGGGTTGAGGTGAAACCTTCTATTCCAATAGTGTCAGCGATGAAAGCCCGTCAATTGATGAATAAGGGCTGTAAGGCGTACTTGGCTGCAATAGTCGAGGTACCAATCCATGAATTCTGTTATCTTCCATTGCTAAATCTATGTGTTGAAGCTCTTCCAACTGTTGTTTGTGCCTTTGTCGAAAAGTGCGTTCAATTTTTGTATCAAAAGGAAGCAATTCAAAAGATTTAGTTCTTCTTAACATGAATTAAATTAAAAAAATTGAAAATAAAACAAAATTGAAATAAAGCAAAATAAAATTCAAAGTAAAGTAAGAACTTATTGGTATCGATATTAGTAAAAACAGTCACCGATAACGGCACCAAAAACTTATTCACTGATATCTCGTAAGGTGAGATATCCCCGCAAGTGTACGAGTCGTGAAAAGTAATATAGTGGACCTAATAGTCCAGAATGTTGTCCCTCAGAGACTGCTTACTAAATACCGAAATATGTAAATTCTTATCCTTATTTGAACCAATAAATGAATTTTGATTGTTTAAACTAAAACTTAAAACTATAACTAAAATATTAAAAATGTGCATAGGATTGGGATTTCAAGATTGCTTTTGTTTTTAAATGTGGTTGTATGTAGTTGGGATTCACGAGTTCACCTAACCAATTAAATCGATTCCAATTCCAGATTTTATTTTCTAAATATATGTTCGATCGAATTCACTAATTCAAATTGAGATTCCTCTCTCGAGTTTAAATCAATACTATCTAAATAAGTCAACCTTGTATCTCTACAACGGGTCTGAATATTCCTTATCTAGATGCATTACATGCAAGAATTCACACACGATCTCACTAATCACAAGAGTATATCTCTATCTCTCGTTCAATTACTGAATTTATTACCTAGATCTATGTTATTAACTTACCTCTCGGATTATGGAAATAACACATAAAATCATGAAAGAGTGGCCAGTTCATTCACGCATTAAACACAATAGTAAATCAACACATGCATTGAAGCGTTAAAACAAGGAATATGGAATTAAAGTAATTGACTAGGCTACATCGTTCATTCCAACGTTAAAATTAGTTACACATCACGAATGAAGAACAAAAAAAATGAAAATAATAATCAAACATAATGGAATTTACGAAATTAACGACAAGAAAAGAAGTCTTGCATCAAGAATTGAATTCTCATGTTAATCTTCTAAATTCCACTACTTTTGCCTTTGTTGAATCTCCCTCCAAAATTGATGTAGAATTGCTAAGAATTTTCTGGTATTAGGCTCAGCAAAAGTCTCCCTCTCATCGCCTCTCGCGCTCTATGTACATCTTAGGTTAAATTTTCGAGTAAATTCTGTCAAAGTAGCGCGAAAAATCTCAAACTAGGCCCAGACGGAAGCCCACGTGATTGCGTGGTCAAGAGTCAAGCGATCGCGTGGTAAGGTCGTTTTCATCTCTGCTGAGAAATTTCGTCAATGTGGCGATTGCTTCATGGTCGACGAGGCGATCGCGAATGGAGGATTTCTGAGGCGAATCTCCATTTTTTCTATGCCTTTCAAGTTAGTCCCCTGGTTTTATTTGTACAGTGCATCCTCAACTTCTAATTTGACCACTTTGACCCCAAAACTTCTGTTTCTCTTCAATTTTTGACCTCTATTTCCGGCAATTGCTTCCTCGTCCCCCTTTTTGAATACAATCTGAAATAACAACTATTAAAAAAAAAATTAGGTAGAATATATTCATAAATCACAATGATATATCCTAGTTTTGACATATATCTAAGTGTATAAAATACACTTATCAGCAGTCTAGACCAATACAATATACATTGTAACTACGTCTCTTGACAAATCGTTAGATTGAACATTTTAGGTTAGATCCCTAAATGGAAAACTATGATTATACTTGCGATAGTGATGGAGGAGTTTCAAACTGATATTACTAGAAATGTGGCATGAAAAAGTGTGAGGGTATGCCAACGAGTTGTTGCATGGGACAATCAAAGATCAGTTTGAGAAGTTGTGGTCGTATTATGTAGTCATTAAGACTAATCTAGGTTCAACAGTCAGGATGGCCACAAAGGATCAAGTGTTCTAAGGCATCTATATATGTTTAGATGCTTGTAAGAAGGGTTTGAGAATGGATACAAAAAGGCTTTTGGAGTTGAGGTTTCCATCGGTGGGATGTTTTATGAAAATAATGCTTATAGTTGTTGGTCAAGATGCAAATGATTACATATGTCCTATTCCGTACTCTGTAGTTCAGAAGGAGAACGCACTAACGTGGAGATGGTTCTTGTCAAACTTAATAGCGGGCATTCACATTGGTAACGGGATTGGTTGGATGATGGCGATAGATCAACAGAAAGAACTTCAAAACGTGATTCATGAATTATTCCTAGTTGTAGAGCATAGATATTATGTGCGCCACATGTATTCTAACTTCTTTACTGCAGGTTTCAAGGGAAAACCCTTGAAAGACTTTCTTTGGCATGCTGCCAAGTCTACAACTGTTGTAGATTACAAACACTGGATACAGAAGTTCAAAATGTAAGTTAAGATGCTTTCAATTGACTGATGGAGAGAACCCCCATGAGTGAAGCAAGTCACACTTCGAATTACGTTCTCAGTATGACATTTTGCTAAACCATAAATGTGAGGTTTTCTCTAAGAAAAAAATTGAAGATCGGGAGAAAAATAATTTTAATGATGCTAACATCAATCCAATTGATGTGTATGGAGAGAATTCGGAAACAAAAAGACAAAATGAGGAGCTATATCGGTTGAATATGTCCAAATATTCAGAAGAGAGTTCATGCTCTTGTAGTAGATCAAGAGAGTGCATTGTGCACTTTTTTGGGGACCCAAATAGCAAGTTGAATGTCCTTAGGGATAAATGTCGTTGATCTTGAAGGGAGAACATGCACATGCATACGATGATAGTTGACAGGGATACCTCTCCTTCATGCCATGATAGTCATATGAGAGTGTAGAAATGATCTTAACTACTACATTGATAGTTCCTATACAAATGGAGAGTACTTGAATTGCTACGAAAATATATTGAACCCTTCAATGATATGAGCTTGTAGCTGGAGGTAGAGACAGGCAATTAAGCCATCAAAATGGATGGAATACAATAATGGATGTAGGCAAACAAAAAGATGGAAACAAATGGAAGAAGTCGTAGTGCACTTGCCAAGCAAATCTTATGTGAGAAAGAAGGGACAATTGACCATGACATGTTTCAATTATGGTGAACGTGGACATAACAAAGATAATATAGGTCACTATAGCATTGTGCTCTTATCATCTTTGAAATTTTAACACTTCGATTTTAATGAAAGTTTAACACTTCAGTTTTAATGAGAAATGATCAGAAAATGCTAGAAGTATAACATCATTCACTTAATCCATCAAATACTAACACAAAGCATGGTTCAATTGCATTTTCAAATACAACTTAGTACATAATAAGATTACAACATTAAACATGGAAAAATTGTAGTCACTTAAGGAATCAAACTATTGCATATAATAGTGTTAGCGTGTGTGTCTATTGTTCAAAATGCTTATTGATAAAAAGGAATGAATTGGAAAAGAAATTGAAAAGAATTGGAATGTGAAAATGAACCACGCGATCACGTGGTACATTAAAATCGTGTGATCACGCGAAACAACTTGCAAAAGACAGTGTACAAAATCATGTAACCACGCGATCGCATGAAGAGTAACCATGCTATCGCATGGCATTAATTTCTAACCTTTTTTCTTTCAAAATTTGATTCTGGTACATTTTAATGAAATGCTCCACATTATCTCATGAAGTGTTGGCATCAATTCGCTGGTGATAGTTGGATATATATAAATAGGTGTAGCGATCGAGAAATTTTCATTCAATTATTAAATAATTATTAATTTCTTAAAATTGTGTCGCTATAATTTCATCCAATTTTTATATTAAGTGTGTTCGTCTAGTCATGTAAATTATTTTCAGTCAATAAAATAATTTAAGACCAAAGTTCAATTTCTAAATATCGTCCAAACCAAAAGTCAAATTAATCCAAAATTTTATTATTTTAAACACCCAACTTATTTTAGCCCAAATTCCGATTTTATTTTATTTAAATAATCCAAACAAATTTTAAAATCCATTTAAATCTTCTTATAAGTATAAATGTGTTTTGAATAATATGCATCCTTTCAAATTATCAGAATTCTATTTTAACTCAAATACTTCCCTAGCGGTGGCAATTGGCTGGGCTGGGCCGAACTGAGCCAGGTCAGCCCTCGACTCGTCAAAAGGATGAGCCGAGCCACTAGCTCGTATCAAATGAACCGGCCTATGCTTAGCTCGTTTGACCGGGGCCGGGCATCTTATCAATCTTTGACATACATTAACACTTCCAAAATATCTTCTTTGAGTTAGCTCCTAACTTCTGACAAAACCTTTTTACCTACATTAAAAGCAGGCTCCGAAACTACCTTGCTAACCGGAGGTGTTAGTAGATCTTTTGCTATGGCAAAAACAATCTGATATCTTCGTTCGTTTGTTCGCCAATATTGAAGTAAATCAAATTCTAAAGAGTTAGCAGACTCCACATATCTAAGTAAATCTTGTTGAGAATAAATTTTCAATTCTTCAGGTATTATAAGTGGACCTAATTCGTTACAACTAGGAGACATACTGTAAGAAGAAGTTCCTTGTGTTTGACTCATTTCTTCCATTGGATCTAATAAATCTACTTCTTCGTCTTCAAGTGTAGTGGCACGTGATGGTATAGATTGTCTATGACTAACATTAGCTCCTAACCATGTTGCATAAACGGTATACAAGCTTACTAACGTAGTTTCTAAATTATTATAAGTGATAGGGGTTTCCAAAATCAACGAGCTATTGATTTTTGAAACAAGAAGTTTCGTACCCTTTAAATTGTAACAAATATGTAGAGTTCCACCTATCCTACGTGGGTGATAAATTTCTTAGCATCTAAACTGTATTGTGAACACATCTCTTCAAAGTATTGTTTTCTACTCGATGATATAGTTATGTGCACTAATACATCTCTAGTTCTATATATTTGATTTTTAATATGTTTCATTCCATCTTGAACAATTAAATTTAAAAAATGAGACACATCTAAAATGGAATAAAAAGTCACTAAATTCCAAATTAAGAATTCTACATAACTTATTTAATACAGACTTATTTACACTAGCATTATCGAAAGTACATGTTCGAATTTTACTTTCGAAACCATATTCTCTAACAATTCCCAGTATAGCATTAAATATATTAACTGCGTTATGAGAAAATTATATAATTGTAAAAGCGATAACTTTTTTATGCATAACTCAAAGTAGATCAATATAGTGTGCAGTTGCATCAATATAACATTTTTTGTTAATACTTTCCCAAAAGATCGGAAGTAAATGAAATAACACCACCTTTTTTAAATTCTTGAATTCTGTCAGTTGTTTTCCCAGTTGCTACCAATTTAAAGTGATCCCAACACTTTGCAGCTTTCTTCTTACCTTTTCCGGCTTTTCGCTTCCCTCTTGCGTGCGGAATATCGAGACATTTTTTAAGATTTAAACATCTACATCTTCTTCAACATCGTCTAAATCGATTCGTTGATTTAATGCAGCTTTGTCAATATTATTGGGAATTGGTATGTCGTTAAGAGCAGCAAATTCATCGTTGAACTGAGAGTGAGATTGTGGTGTTGAGTCATCATGCTCCCCAAATCCAAGAGACCTTCGAACAATTCATTAACAAATCTTCGGCAGTTGGGATCCATTCTTTTGTATGTTGAAAATTTGAAATAGAAAATGAAATATGTGTAATCTATATATATCTATATATAATATATTAAAGTAACTGAGTTAACTGAGGTCAACTTATTAAGTTTCCAACCAAAACACATCTTCTATAAATGTGATGTGTTTTTATATTATTATTATTTTTTTACCCATTTTTTTTCAGAATATGTATCAACGTGGTCTTCAATTTTTATTATGTTCACACTACTTCTGTTTCCTGCTCACGATTCACTCTAGAAAACATATTATTTTTCACTTTTTTTTCCTGTTTTCCAGAATCTGTTTCATTTTTTTTTATCCATACATTGTCTTGTTCCAGAAATTACATATCAAAGCCACATTATTATTACAGATCAAATAAAAATGAGAAACTCTAAAAAAGATTCAATGAAATAGAAAGGGCTGCTCTGTTCTTCAATATCTGTAGAGTTTTGAATCGAATGATATAGATCTGGGTACCTGAAAAAAAATAAAAAACTATTAGAACAGTAATATATTGTAGAAAAAGCATAAAAAAATGATATTGAAATGCAGATGTGTTTGGACACCAGAAGTCAGAAATCTAAATTTCTCTTATGGATGCAATGCACATGAACCATGAAGATTTGGACACGGTTCTGTGATGATTTTTTGATTTCCTGTAATAAGTTTTCCAGATTGAGGACTTTACTCATGGAGGATTTTGCGAAGAGAAATCAGAAGTGTGGGAGGCCGATAATGGAAGTCCAATGGTTGATTCTTATTTATTTGGAAGCCAAAATGTTTTAAGGTTCTGAAAAGTGTGGGCTGGCTATTGTTGATGGGTTGTGTAACAATAATGTAAAATATGTAATCGGGCCTCCCTATTGTAGTTTTCACTTTAGCTTTTTTGGTTCTTTGATAATAGTTAGAAACAAAAATTGAATTTTATTTATTATTTCGTTTTTCATTCTATTTTTCGCTATATTTTATTGTGTTTGGGCATGAATGTGTGTAAAATCTTACGGTTTATTAGTTGTGTTTCTTTGACATTATGTCAATTAAATTATCAAAATTTTAATATAGCTTCTTTTTCAATAATAAAAATATAATATATTAGTTTCATCGTCATTTTTTCTTATATTACTTAGTAAGTTTCCAGCCAAAGTTTTTAATACTATTGATAACATAATTATTATTACTATTTAAATTGGAACTCGCTGCTGTTAAGTTTTATTGACTTTTTCCAATTTTTCTATGTAATATATTATACTTTGTCAATGTAATATGTTTGTGCATCACACATGTGTGAAATCAGTTAATAATTTAATTAAGCCTCCTCTGTTTGGTTCAAATTAAAATTTGATTTTAATTTAAGGTCAAAGTCAACAATTAATCTTAACCACACATTTAATGGGACTCACTTTTTTAAACACACATCTCATCAACTTTTATCAAAATCTATTAAAATTTGATTCTAATCTATACCAAACAGGGGCTAAAATAGTACAACACTAAAAGATAATCAACAAATTATATTAAATACACATACACTATCTCCACCAATAAAAAAAGATCATCTTTAATAGGCTAAATAGACAATTTAAGCATGTACTTTTGATCTTTTCCTTCAATGCCATCAAGTGGATGTAGACTTCGTGCTGACATTGTTGACCTATGGTTAACTTAACCTTATTGTTTTAATCATAACAAACAAGAATATAGTGTGATTAACAAGTGTGCTTCAAGTGTTTCATGTAATGATAAATATTCAAAGCACTCTATGTTCAAATCGTCTCTCAAAGATATAAATCAAAACTATGTGATCAAGCACATGAGACGCAAAGAAGATCATGAAAGAATTGAAGATATTCAAAGATCAAAATTGAAGTTGAAAGGCAAGACATGAAGATCAAGAATTCAAGAATACAAGATTAGAGTTCAAGTTCAAGAGTTGATTTAACCTATGTAAAGGTATAACACTCTCAATCTTTAGCGATGAAATTCAATGAGCTCGAAAATGATTTTTATGCATCAAGAAACTTACTTGAAAATTCATCACTTGCATAAAATATTTTTATCTAAGTCAATATTGCTTTGCATATGTTATTTGATCTTAAATCATGATTATACTATGTTAAACCACTTTGAAAAACAAGTTAGAAACCTAAAAATCGAGCATTTCATGTTTTTCAAAAATCATTTTTTGGTCAACCGAAAGTCAACTTTCGGTCAACCGAAAATGGTCAACCGAAACTCCAACGGTTGAAAATGTGTAACGGCTATATGCATGTTTCGGTCGACCGAAACTCCAGAAATGGTCAACCGAAAGTTGTTGAATTTGAATATCTTGATCTATAAATAACCATCTCTTTTACATTCAATTTCAACAACATGGAAAAGATTTTATAGAAACTTTCTTGTGAAAATTCATTATTCTTACTTGGTTTATATTCATCTACTATTATTTTAAACTTTGATTGATTTAAACTTTGTTTTATCAAATTCATCAAAGTTTTTGGAAGAAAGTTTTGTGAAGATTCTTGGTTTTATATTGTTTAAACTTCTTCAACATCTTCACATTATATTGGAATTGAAGTGTAAGTCTCTCTTTGTTCTAAACTTGTTTTAATCTTTTAAAAGAGAGAAATTCCAATTAAGGAACTTTGATTATTTGTGCTACATTTTTCATTATCATTTGATTCATCAAAGTTCCATTGCCTAAACACTTTGAGCTTAACTCATTGTTAATTATTCAAGTGTGGCATCTCTTAGTACTTAATTTGATTCAATATTTTAACAAGAGATTATTTGAAAAAATTTGTTTGATTGCATTGAACTTTTCATTATCATTTGCATCAAAGTTTTTCTCTAACACTCGAGCTTAATTCATTGCTATCTATTGAAGTGTTAGCCTAACTCTCTCGGTACTTAATTTGAGTATATCATTTCTCAAGAGGGTTATTTCAATTGTAAATTCAATTCATTATATCTTGTGGTTTCGAGAGCCTTGTGAAAACTCGATTATTGGTTAAGTGTAGGTGCTCCTTGTTGTAAGTAGCCTAAGTATTTGGTACTCCTTGTTGTAAGTTACCAATATAGTGTATTTGGCCTTGCTCATGACGGAGAGCTCGGTAACGGGGGACGTAGATCACGTTGGTTGATTGAACCTCCTTAAATCGCGTTTTCATTCTCTTATCCCTTTTACTTACTTACATTGCACTTACTCTATTCTATCAATTTATATTGTGCAACACTATATCTAAGTACTATACTTGCTTTATCAATTAAGTTTACACATTTATAGCACACTACATTGATAGTTAAGTTACTTACAACACTAAGTGCTCATACTTGAACCGTTTGATTTTTAAGTTTGAGATTATTTATCGAAAAAGTTTGATAAACCAATTCACCCCCTCTTGGTTAGTTTACTCTTGGGCTAACAATTGGTATCAGAGCTTAGGTGCTCATTTTTAAAAGATTTTACAATCTTGAGTTAATGGCTAACCATAATCTTGAGGGGCATTCTACAAATCGTCCTCCTTTTTTTGATGGTACGCATTATAACTATTGGAAGACTAGAATGATGATTTTTGTTCAATCAGTAGATTATAATATTTGGGAAGTCATCGAATAAGGTCCTCATAAGCTTACTAAAGTTATTAAGGTTGATGGAAAATCGAATCAAACTATTTCAAAACCTAGAGAGGAATATAATGATGATGATAGGAGAAAATTGACTTTAAATGCTAGAGCCAAAAATATACTTTATTGTGCTTTGGATAAGAATGAATTTAATCGTATTTGCACATGTGATTCCGCATTTGATATTTAGCATACATTAGAAATTACACACATGGGTACAAGCAAAGTGAAAGAAACTAAGACAAATCTTTTATTTAAAGATTTTGAAAATTTCTTTATGAAGCAAGATGAGCCCAATACTTGCATGATTACTCGTTTTACCGATATTGTCAATGGTCTTAAAGGCTTTGATCATAAATTTACTAAAGGTGAACTTGTGAGTAAAATTCTTAGGTCTCTCTCCCAAGATTGGAATCCATTGAGGATGTTGATCGAAAACACGATAGACGTCAACACACATCCATTGGAGGAGCTTTATGGAACGTTGATGACTTTTGAACTCAAAAATGCCGAAACAAAGGAGAGGACAAGAAGAGGAAAAGAAGAGGCCAAGCACGAAATTGCTCTTAAATCATCACATGGTAAATGCTCATCAAACTCGAACATAAGTGATGAGAAACTTGATGATCTTGCTATCCTTATCAAGAAGTGGAGAGGCGTACGCAACAATCACCGAATCCAAAAGAGAGACGAAAAAGATGAAAAGGTTGTTTGCTATAATTGTGAGAAACCCGATCACAAAAGTACCGAGTGTCGAAGCAAGAAAATATTTTTCAAAAAGAAAGCCACTTGGGATGAAAGTGATGATGAGCAAGATGAAGATGAGAGTCAAGCTGAAGTGGCTAACATGTGCTTCATGACTATTGAGGATGAGGTAAATTTCTTTGATACCTCTTGGACTTTGAATGATTAATGATTTAAAGATCTATTAATTTAAATATTTGATTAAAACCTCTTGCACTTCATAAAAAATTTCTTACATTGAAAAGAGGTATGGGTATGAATATGAAACATGGTGCTAATATGTGTTTTATTCATAATTTTATGTTACATACATGATTTAACCGAAATCACATGTGAATTTCAATATTTGCAGGTTTCGATCGACCGAAATTATTTCGGCTGATCGAAAGTGTCATTTCGGTCGAACAAGTGTTCAACCGAAAGATATTTCGGTCGAACAACTGTACGACCGAAACCAGAGTTTCGGTCGACCATTAGTCAGCCGAACGTAACTGGAGCTACCTGTTTTTTACTCCTGCAGAGTTTCGGTCGACCAATATACATTCGGTTGACCGAAAGTGGCTGGACTTAGGGATTTTCTTTTAATTTCAAAATTTTCATACACAATTCCTAAATGACTTGAAATCATCTTATCCTCTTCATAAAACTCTTGAACTACATTACTTTTGATCACTTATTTTAGGCTTTGATTAAAAGAGTGATATGATTGTTGACCAAAATTGTTTTGATACTTTTAAATTTTTTAACTCATCCACACATGATCCACCTATTCAATGAGTTGAAAATACTTTGATGCCTTGAAAATATGCATTATTATACCATTTAAGTCATTTCACGCTACAAATGTTTTTCTAAGGGGGAATGCTTTACTAAGGGGGAATATGATTACAATCAAGATATTCTACTTGTGCTTCATTATAGTGCTTATCACACCTATGCTCATGATTAAGGGATAGATGCCACCTTTTTGCTTATGACAAAAGGGGGAAAATATGGTGATGATTTGTTTTTAGCTTGACTTTGGATAATCTATATGCATAAAAAGGATCATATTATACGCTAGATTATGCCTCATTGGTTTGTATAAGATAGGGGGAATATATGCTAAAATTGAACTTATCAATTATTCTCATTTTCCTATGCTTTGATTATATGCTTCAATTGCTTATATTATCATTACAAATCATCTTGTTTGTCATAATCAAAAAGGGGGAATTTGTTGACCTATGGTTAACTTAACATTATTTTTTTGATCATAACAAACAAGAATATAGTGTTATTAACAAGTGTGATTCAAGTGTTTTATGTAATGATAAATATTCAAAGTACTCTATGTTCAAATCGTCTCTCAAAGATATAAATCAAAACTATGTGATCAAGCACATGAGACGCAAAGAAGATCATGAAAGAATTGAAGACATTCAAAGATCAAAATTGAAGTTGAAAAGCATGACATGAAGATCAAGAATTCAAGCATACAAGATTAGAGTTCAAGTTCAAGAGTTGATTTAACCTATGTAAATGTATATCACTCTCAATCTTTAGAGATGAAATTCAACGAGCTCGAAAATGATTTTTATGCATCAAGAAACTTACTTGAAAATTCATCACTTGCATAAAATATTTTTATCTAAGTCAATATTGCTTTTCATATGTTATTTGATCTTAAATAATGATTATACTATGTTAAACCACTTTGAAAAACAAGTTAGAAACCTAAAAATCGAGTATTTTCATGTTTTTCAAAAATCATTTTTTGGTCAACCGAAAGTCAACGGAAACTCCAATGGTTGAAAATGTGTAACGGCTATATGCATGTTTCGGTCGACTGAAACTCCAGAAATGGTCAACCAAAAGTTGCTGAATTTGAATATCTTGATCTATAAATAGCCATCTCTTTTACATTCAATTTCAACAACATAGAAAAGATTTTATAGAAACTTTCTTGTGAAAATTCATTGTTCTTACTTGGTTTATATTCATCTATTATTATTATAAAACTTTGATTGATTTAAATTGTGTTTTATCAAATTCATCAAAGTGTTTGGAAGAAAGTTTTGTGAAGATTCTTGATTTTATATTGTTTAAACTTCTTCAACATCTTCACACTTTATTGGAATTGAAGTGTAAGTCTCTCTTTGTTCTAAACTTGTTTTAATCTTTTAAAAGAGAGAAATTCCAATTAAGGAACTTTGATTATTTGTGCTACATTTTTCATTATCATTTGATTCATCAAAGTTCTATTATCTAAACACTTTGAGCTTAACTTATTGTTAATTATTCAAGTGTGGCATCTCTTGGTACTTAATTTGATTCAATATTTTAAAAAGAGATTATTTGAAAAATTTTGTTTGATTGCATTGAACTTTTCATTATCATTTGCATCAAAGTTTTTCTCTAACACTCGAGCTTAATTCATTGCTATCTATTGAAGTGTTAGCCTAACTCTCTCGGTACTTAATTTGAGTATATTATTTCTCAAGAGGGTTATTTCAATTATAAATTCAATTCATTATATCTTGTGATTTCGAGAGCCTTGTGAAAACTCGATTATTGGTTAAGTGTAGGTGCTCCTTGTTGTAAGTAGCCTAAGGATTTGGTACTCCTTGTTGTAAGTTACCAATATAGTGGATTTGGCCTTGCTCATTACGGAGAGCTCGGTAACGGGGGACGTAGATCACGTTGGGTGATTGAACCTCCTTAAATCGCGTTTGCATTCTCTTATCTCTTTTACTTACTTACATTGCACTTACTCTATTCTATCAATTTATATTGTGCAACGCTATATCTAAGTACTATACTTGCTTTATCAATTAAGTTTACACATTTATAGCACACTACATTGATAGTTAAGTTACTTACAATACTAAGTGCTCATACTTGTACCGATTGATTTTTAAGTTTGAGATTATTTATCGAAAAAGTTTTATAAACCAATTCACCCCCCTCTTGGTTAGTTTACTCTTGGGCTAACAGACATATTAACATTTCTACATGTTAATGACCATGAATTAAGATGATAAATTAATATACAATATATAAATTGTAAAAGTATAGTACTCACTTAAGGATAGTCGAGGATAGCAGATAAATCTTTGATACTGGACTTATTCGTTTCTCGCCAATGATGCCTTTGAGAGAAGCGTGTCTCCTTTCTTATCGCCCACCTTCTACCCAAGGAGGAATAGCCTCATATTCCTATATTTGCAACATTTACAATTATTATGTATTTAAATTTAATTGTGGTGGTGTGTCTAGTTTTTAGACTTATTGCTTGTTGGACATTTGACTTGGTTTGTCTTGAATTTGGTCTTGATGAGTGGCTCATTTATTGTTAACCTAGCTAGCTCGAATAAGGTTATATATTATTACCTTGTCTCAGTATATTCGATTAAAGTTGAATGCTATAGAGAGTGGGAAAAGTTGCAGTTGTTGTTCGAGTCTTCATTGTTGTCTTCTTCACTCATTTCATCTCCATAGATTGGAGCAAACAAGGTAGAGTATTATTGGGTCGAGCTTGAACTTAAGGTGTCGATTTTACAGTGCTTATTGAGCTCGAAAATGTGTAACGAAGGACCCAACACTTTCAACATGGCATCAGAGCAAGTTGGTAAGAAATTTGGGCTAAAACAATTGCAAAAATGAGCATAAATTGACGTCCTACATAATTTCAAAGTATAAAAAAAAGTCAAAGATGTCAAGCTTTGTTAAAAAAAAAAAAAAAAAGGATGGAAAAATGCAAGATTTTGCCAAATCAGGCGGTGGACTTTTATACATATATATACACTTCTTCCTTTTCATTAACACACAAATTTACACCCATTTACATACATACACAAAAACGGACAAATAGAAAACGAGACAGAAAGTGATGGAGAAGAAGGAAAAAAATGGAGAAGAAAAGAAAGGAAAAATAATTGTCGTTGACGACGTGGTTTATACTATTAAGCTTTTGTTAGTTGATTTTGAAAGGTTGATAAAAAGTTATTTATTTCGAAGTTTTGTCAAATTTAGGGTTGTTAGATTATTAGTTTAAATTTAATTTTATCAAAAGGGGATTTGGCTAAAAATGAAAAGATTAGACTTTAGTATTGCCTTTATAATTATTGAGATAGTTGATATGGTTAGTTGCTGATTTAGATATTATATAATTTTTAAGTGGTAACGAATTGATTGGGACAACTTATCAACCGAGTTAGTTGCCAAGTACATAGACTATGAGTGGAAAATGTTAAAGATTTTCAAATATTGATCAATCGTTTATACGATTACGTTAAATGTATTTATGTAATTTATATGTTAAATTACGTGATTATTATGAAAAGTTATGAGAATATGAGAATTTTAGAATTAGAGAGATTGTGAAATGATTATGTGTTAAAAGAGATTTGATATTTGATATTGAAATTCACCAAAAACTACTCGTGAGTTTATTGATTATTTTAGTGCACTTAGGGGTCTTGATCGTGTATTAGTGTACCGAGGGGTCTTAGCTATGCATTAGAGTGTTGAGGGTCTTGGCCATGTACTAAAATGGATGATTTGAGGTCTTGAGACCCATATATTGATATTTTCCCTTAGAAGCAGTGTATACAGATTATATCCAGTGGGTACATTTTGGTGAGATTTGTTAGAGTATGGTCATACCTAGATATTGTAGACCGTGATTACAGTATTTTATTGATATGATGAGACTATGTAATTGATTTCACTAGAGATTGATATTTTTCAACATTAAGAGAATGTTTTACATTTTGACTATGATTATATGATATTATCCTCTGATATGTTAAGTGATACAAAGTTGATTCATGATAAAAACTTATAAATGAGAAAGTATAATTATTTTCGAGATTATCCACTCACTGAGCTATCAACTCATTTATTTTCCCACAATTTTTCTTATCAAGTAGCAGTTGTGTTTCTGGGCAACTTTTGGAGTTAACCTTTTTATTTTGGAGTCTGAGCCACACAACGGTGTTAGCTAGTATGATTCATCTCATAGAGCATGTAGTCATTGTTTTGGGACGCATGTTCATTTTTGGATTGCACTTGTGGATCACATGTAGATAGTTATGGGGCTCACTGTGTATTTTGCGTCCATATGTACAATTCATGTTGAATACATAATGAAAGTTTGAGAGTTTGGTTTATCTCTATTGTGATGGGAATTATTATTTTATAGTTAGGATTTCGTACATTGATTACAGGTTGGTTAGTCCAATAGAGGAGATATTGCCAAGTTTTTCTTAATAATAAGTCAAGTTAAATTACAGCTTGTATTGGCCTTGATGGTGGGTCCTAATTTTAGTTGGTATCCATCATCGGCGCACATCACGTTTCGAGTCACTAGTGTTACTCGGGGCGGGTCATGTCAGTTTGGTATCAGAGCATGATTTTGAATCCATATGCTTGCATTGTACTTGCATTCTAATGTTTAGCATAACATGCATATAGGTGAGTCATGGTTCGTGGTGGCAGAACTCGCTGGTTCCGAGATATGTTGCTCGAGGCTCATAATGCTCCTGATAGAGGTAATACTGGAGAGACTGAGGGAGTAGAGGAGTCAGTTCATTAGCTATCTGAACATTTGAGACAAGGAAATGTAGAATAAAATGATCCTATTGTTGTTGAAAGAATTGCTATTGCTCTTGTTACAGCTATGCGTGGTATAGACAAGAATTTTAGTATTGAAAGAGCAACAAATTTAGGGCAAAAGTCTTTATAGGTACGCGGATCATGCGGTCATGGCGGTTTCGATAACTAAGATAGAGAGAGTGTTTGATGTCATGAGATGCCCAGATGACAAGAAAGTGCGTCTAGCGACTTTTCTATTAGAAGAGGGGGCATATGATTGGTGACAATCTGTGCAGAATGCATATCCAAACACTTCTGAAATAACTTTGGAAAACTTCAAGCATACTTTTTTATGAAATGTATATCCTCGTGTCTATAAGGAGACAAAAAGAAATGAATTCTTAAATTTAGTACAGGGTTCAATGACTATTACTGAGTATTAGAAGAAATTTCTTGAACTTTCAAAATATGCACAAGCTTTGATTGCAAGTGAAGTTGAAAAATGTGGACAATTTGAAACTGGGTTGAGGGAAGAAATTAGATATATGGTGATAGCCACAAGTTATGAAAATTTTAGGAAACTCGTTGGAGTTGCATTGAGAGTGGAGAAAAGTACATTAGTGCGATACAAGGGAAAAGAGCAAATGAAATACAAGGGTAGTGGTAGTTTGAGTTGGACAAGAACTTTTTATGATAGACTACCTCAAAAGGATAATCGAAATTTTTGGCCAGGTGTTTCCACTTCAGCCAACTTCAAGATCAGATTTCGAGGAGGGTAGAGTTCAAGATTTAGTCAGAATACTGTACAACAACCAATGGATCATCATACTCAACCTTAAAGCTTCTTCCCAAGACCAGCTATGTCAAGAAAGATTGAAAGTCCCAGTAGTGCTAAATTTCCACAGTGCCAATTGTGTGAAATACTTCATTAGGGAGAGTGTTTGAAGTTCAAAGGAGTGGGTACCTGTTATCACTGTGGCCAAGCAGGACACATCAGAAGAAACTGTCCATCTTTATACTCATAGAGTATCATGATATCGAGGCCTTTTCCACAGCCGAGTATTAGCAGTTCTAGACAGAATCAAAATCAGAGGAATACTTTGACTGATAGAATAGGTGCAACAAGTGGAGCACAGTCCCAGGTTATCTGTGGCAATGGTACTAGACAGAAAGGTTAGCCAGGATGTTCTAAGAGCCAAGCTAAAGTTTTTGCGATGACTCAGCAGATAGCAGATGAGTCACCTGATGTAGTTATGGGCACGTTATTTATTTTTGGCAAAGATGCTCACATTTTAATTGATCCCGAATCTACGCATTTTTATTTCACTTGAACTTGCTATATTTACAAATCAAAAGCCGGAACCTTTGGATAATTCTTTGGTTGTGGCAACTCCAATTGGGAGATCACTTTTAGCTTCTAGTGTATATCGAGATTGTGTTATTAACTTGAGTGATCAAGAACTGAAGGCTAACCTTATTCCTCAGGCTATTCATGATTTTGACATTATTTTGGGTATGAAATTTTTATCTGCAAATCGTACTTCAATTGATTGCTTTCGAAAAGAAGTGTTTAGACAACCAGGATAGCTTGAAGTTATATTTAGTGGACAGCTCAAAATTTTACCATCTTGTGTCACATTTTCTATTGAATCTAGAAGATCACTCAACAAGGGTTGTTATGCATATTTGGCTTATGTTATCGATACAAGTGTTAGCAAAGTAAAACTTGAAGACATTCCAGTTGTCCGAGAATTTATTGATGTATTTCTAGAAGAATTGCCAAGTTTACCATTAGATAGAGATATCGAATTTACTATTGTTTTGATTCTTGGAACTACACCTATTTCACAGACAACATTTAGAATGGCACCAAAAGAACTAAACGAATTGAAAGTTCAATTGCAAGAATCTGTCGACAAAGGTTTTATTAGACCTAGTGTATCTCTATGATAAGCACCAGTTTTATTTGTAAAGAAGAAAGATGGTACCATGCGGTTATGTGTCGACTACAGGCAGTTGAACAAAGTGACAATTCACAATAAATATCCTTTGCCATGTATTGATGATCTGTTTGATCAGCTTCAGGGTGCTACAATGTTTTCAAAGATTGATTTACGTTCTAGATATCACCAACTAAAAATCAAGGATAGTGATGTACCGAAGACTGCTTTCAGAGCAAGGTATGGTTATGAATTTCTTGTCATGCCATTTGGGTTGACCAATGCTCCAGCAACATTTATGGATATGATGAACAGAGTGTTTCTCCTATACTTAGATTGGCGAAAATATATATTGAAGAAGTAGTCAGCTTATATGGAGCACCAATATCTATTGTTTCGGATAGAGATTCTAGTTTTACTTCTAAATTTTTGCCTAGTTTGCAGAAAGCTATGGGTACTAAGCTACATTTCAGTACAAATTTTCATCCACATACAGATGGTCAATCAAAAAGAACTATACAGACTTTGGAAAACATGTTGCGAGCTTGTTTGCTACAGTTTAAAGGGAATTGGGATACTCATTTACCTTTAATGGAATTTGCTTATAATAATAGTTATCGTTCGAGTATAGAAATGACTCCTTTCGAAGCACTATATGGTAGAAGATGCAGAATTCCAGTTTGTTGGGATGAATTTGGCTAGAGAAAATTATTGGGTCCAAAATTTATTCAGATTATTGCCGAGAAAGTAAAGATAATCAAAGAAAAGCTATCAAGATAGACAGAAGAATTATGCTGATAGACGTACAAGAAATCTTGAATTTGAAGTTGGAGATAGAGTGTTCTTGCGATTATCACCCTGGAAAGTTGTTATTAGATTTGGTAGACGAGGAAAATTGACTTATGAGATTATTGAGCGTATTGGTCCAGTTGCTTATCGATTACCTTTACCTACCGAGTTGTCTAGAATTCATGATGTGTTTCACGTTTCTATGTTTTGTAAGTATATTCTGGATCCATCTCATGTTTCGGAATCACAACCAGTGGAATTGAAAGAGAATCTTACTTATGAAGAAGAACCAGTTCAGATATTGTATAGAAAGGAACAAATGTTGCATAGTAAAACTATTCCATTAATTAAAGTTCTTTGGAGGAGTCATGTGATAGAAGAGACAACATGGGAAAGTGAAGATCGAATGTGTTCTCAGTACCCTCAGCTCTTTAGAACTTAGCAGATCGAATTTCGAGGATGAAATTCTTAGAAGGGGGTGAGTTTTGTAATGATAAAGGTTTTATTTTTTTAAATAGTCAAAGATGTCAAGCTTTGTTTAAAAAAAAGGAAAAAGACAAAATTTTGCAAAATCAGGCGGGGGACTTTTATACGTATATATATCCACTTCTTCCTTTTCATTTACACACAAATTCACACCCATTTACATACATACAGAAAAAAGTACAGAGAGAAAACGAGACAAAAAGTGACGGAGAAGAAGGAAAAAAAAGGAGAGAGGAAAAGAAAGGAAAAATAATCGCCGTTGACGACGTGGTTTATACTATTAAGCTTTTGTTAGTTGATTTGAAAGGTTCGTACAAATTTATTTATTTAGAAGCTTTGCCAAATTTAGGGTTGTTAGATTATTAGTTTAAATTTAATTTATCAAAAAGGGGATTTGCTAAAAAATGAAAAGATTAGACTTTAGTATCACCTTTACAATTATCGAGATAGTTGATATGGTTAGTTGTTGATTTAGATATTATAGCATTTTCAGGCAGTAACGAATCGATTGGGACAACTTATCAGTCGAGTTAGTTGTCATGTACATAGACTGTGAGTGGAAAATGTTAAAGATTTTCAAATATTGATGAACCGTTTATACAATTACGTCAAACGTGTTTATGTGATTTATATGTTAAATTACGTGATTATTATGAAATTTTATGAGAATATGAGAATTTTGGAATCAGAGAGATTGTGAAATGAATATGTGTTAAGAGAAATTTGATATTTGATATTAAAATCCACCAAAAACTACTCGTGAGTTTATTGATTGTTTTAGTGCACTAAGAGGTCTTGACCGTGCATTAGTGCACTGAGGGGTCTTGGCTATGCATTAGAGTGTTGAGGGTCTTGACCGTGTACGAAAATGGATGATTTGAGGTCTTGAGACCCATATATTGATATTTTCCCTTAGAGGCAGTGTATACAGATTATATCTAGTGTGTACATTTTGGTGAGATTTGTTAGAGTATGGTCATACCTAGATATTGTAGACTGTGATGACAGTATTTTATTGATATGATGAGACTATGTAATTGATTTCACTAGAGATTTATAATTTTCAGCATTAAGAGAATATCTTACATTTTGACTATGACTATATGATATTATCCTCTGATGTGTTAAGTGATACAAAGTTGGTTTTTGATAAAAACTGTAAATGAGAAGTATAATTATTTTCGAGATTATCCATTCACTGAGCTATCAACTCATATATTTGACAAAGATTTTTTTATCAGGTAGAACTTGAGTATTTGGGCAACTTTTGGAGTTGAGCCTTTAATTTTGAAGTCTGAGCCATACGACAGTGTTAGATAGTATGACTCATTTCATAGAGCATGTAGTCATTGTTTTGGGTTGCACTATTGTATCACATGTAGATAGTTATGAGGCTCACTGTGTATTTTACATCCATATGTACAGTTCATGTTGAATTCATAATGAAAGTTTGAGAGTTTCGCTTATCTCTATTGTGATGGGAATTATTATTCTATTGTTGGGATTTTGTATATTGATTACAAGTTGGTTAGTCCAAATTACAGGACAGATAATGCTAAATTTTTCTTAATAATAAGTTAAGTTAAATTACAGCTTGTAGTGGCCTTGATGGTAGGTCCTACTTTTAGTTGGTATCCATCATCGGTAGAGATGACAATTTCTCCCGTGACACCCGATCCCCAGGGGACCCGACCCTAATGGGGCAATGATGGTAATGATTTTATCCCCGTTACGGGGATGAGAATGAGGTCCCTGACTCATCCCCACCTCGTTTATAATTTAAAATTAAAAAAATAGCAAATATTTAAAAATTCAATATATTTTGAAAAATTACATATTCTTTTAAGTCAAATTGGATGATTCCAACCTAGATTACTGACTTAAAGGCATGGAATAATAAGGTTTATTTTTTTTTTTTAAAAGGTTTATTAAATAAACAATAATAATAACGAGGATTTAAACGGAGAATTTTTAACCCTCGCACCGCCCCGCATGTTACGGGGATGGGAATGAGGTCCCTGACCCATACCCGTCCCGTTGCCATCACTAATCATTGACGCAGGTCACGTTTCGAGTTCACTAGTGTTACTCGAGGTAGGTCGTGTCATCCTAAACTAGTAGAAAAAGGAGTCCAAAATTGCACAAAATGGGGGAACTGAAAAAGTGGTTTTTCGGAAAAACCACTGGTTGGTTGGAAAAAATAAGGCCAACATATGAACCGTCGCATCAAGGAAAATACTAGACCGGAATTTGGTGTAGGTCTAACGTCGGCACCGACTATATTGACCGAAAACATGGATTGGCAACCGGACGAAAAAATTGTAGATTCCGACCAAATCAATGACCATTTGGAGAAACGGACACCACTACAGTGCTCAATAGACAAAGGCGATCATTCTGATTTGGGGGAATTTTCGGCCATCGGCACGTGGTCGGCAGCAACAACGCATGTAGCAACGAGGTGATCATCAGGAAGTTTTCTCCTCTCCTCGTGGTTGAGATGTCATATTTCAATTTTGAATTTCGTATTGAGAGTTAGACGATTTTGCCCTTGTGGTTGTTCGATCGAAGGGTGATTCTTCTTGCTTCAATTTTTGGTGGATGCTTTAGAGTTTATGATGGTATTCCTAAAGAGGTGATGTTCGCGTATCTTCTAATTTACGGATACAGAAAATTCCGGTATGGTAAATTTGCTTAAACCTTTTAATTTATTGCACTAGCAAACCATTGTGTAAGGTGGTCATTTGGAATAACACTAAAATATTAAAAAGCTGTTTTTAAGGTCTAAATAAACTTGGATGGTTAAAATCACTCCTACATCATAGCAAAGTGATGAATCTTGTTCGCCTCGCGTTTTCGTATCTGAGCTTGAACGCCAAAGCTGTCATTTACATTTTTACCCTTTTTGATCCAATTGTTCCTTAAATCATTTAGTTATTTGTTCTACATCAGAATAGAATTGATTTGAGGAACTCATGTTTTAGTTTTAGGAATTGTCTCCAACTTTCTGTTTCTCAAGAGGATAACAGCATGAACTCGTACATATTTCATGGTGAACTAGTGTAAATAAACCCTTCCCTAGAAGGTAATTCTGTTGTTGCCGATTTCTGTTGGGAATTAGGACGCAACTAATCCCGCCCAGGATCGATGTGACACAAATAAATTGGACTGAGAAAATATAAATACGCAAAAATAAAATGCAAATACGAAACACAAAGATTTACGTGGTTCAGCAATTTGCCTACGTCCACGGACCCACACCAATATATTTCACTAACTCGAAATATGAGGAGTACAAAAATACTACACTGTATTTTTATCTGCCTATGCAAAGGCTATTCTCTCCAACTCACTTTTCTCCCTATTTTGTGAAATGCCTCTCTTGTGTTGCTCTCTACACAAGATCACTCTTTGTTGTGGTGGTGTATTTTTCATTGAGGTTTTGCCCTCTATTTATAGGGAAAGTTTGGACAAAGAATCAACAATGGAAGGAATAAAATAGGTGTGAACATATGAGGATTGTAGGCTAATGGTGTCTTACCAATTAGGTGTGAACATGGACTATTAATGGTGGCTTGCCAATTTCAACAAAGTTGGCTTTATTTTCCACATTTAGCTCCATTTTTCAACAATCTCCCACTTGGGGACAAATGTGGCTTCCCCTGAGATATCTCCTTCTTGCAACTCCTTGTGAAATATGGTGTGAGTCATTTCCTTTGTCTTCACTTCAGAAGACCAATTGAAGCTGAGCACAGCTCCAATTTTTCCTTTGTTACTGTCTTGGTCATCATGTCGGCTGGGTTCTTGCTACCCTGGATCTTCTCTAGTGTTAATACTTCATCCTCTAGAAGAGACCTGATGAAGTGATAACGGAGTCCAATGTGCTTGGTTCTAGAATGAAATGCTGAATTCTTTGCCAGATGTATCGCACTCTGACTATCACTGTGCAAAACATTCTTCTCCTGAGTGAATCCCAATTCTGCCAACAAACCCTGTAACCAGATCATTTCTTTGCTAGCCTCGGTTACTGCCACGTACTCTGCTTCTGTAGTGGATAGAGCAACAATCTTCTGTATCTGCGAAATCCAGCTAACTGCAGTAGTACCTACTGTGAAAACATAACCAGTAGTGCTCCTTCTGCGATCTACCTCACCAGCAAAATCTGCATCTACAAAACCTTGTAGAGCCACCTCGCCTCGTCCAAAGCATAAGCATCTATCAGTAGTTCCCCGTAGATATCTTAATATCCACTTTACTGCTTCCCAATGCTGCTTTCCTGGATTTGCCATAAACCTGCTCACAACTCCCACTGCATGAGCAATATCTGGTCTGGTACAAACCATGGCATACATCAAACTTCCAATGGCTGAGGCATATGGTATTTTAGCCATGAAGTTTATCTCGTCCTCTGTCTTAGGACTCTGATCACTAGATAGACGGAAGTGATTAGCTAGTGGCGTCCTGACAGCCTTCGCACTGCACATGTTAAATCTCTGCAGGACTTGACTAATGTACTTGGCCTGAGATAACTGCAAGATACCCTTCTGCTTATCTCTGAAAATCCTCATTCCGAGAATCTGCTTTGCTGCACCCAAGTCCTTCATTTCGAATTCTGCTGACAGCTGCATCTTTAACTTCTTGATTTCGTCCATATCTGAGCCTGCTACTAACATATCATCGACATAAAGTAGCAAAATTATATAACTGGACTCGAATCTCCTGAAGTAGCAACAATGGTCAGCATTACATCTGAAGTAGCCATTTTTCTGCATAAATCCGTCGAACTTCTTGTACCACTGTCTCGGGGCTTGCTTTAAGCCATACAGGCTCTTCTTCAATTTGCAAACGAGCTTCTCCTTTCCTTTGACTGAGAAGCCTTCTGGCTGCTGCATATATATTTCCTCCTCAAGGTCACCATGGAGGAAAGCAGTTTTTACATCTAACTGCTCCAAGTGCAAACCCTCTGCTGCAACAATACTCAAGACTGATCTGATTGTTGTCAGCTTCACAACTGGCGAAAATATTTCCGTGTAGTCAATTCCTTCTTTCTGCTGGAAACCTTTGACCACCAACCTCGCCTTGTATCTCTTTGATCCATCATGTTCCTCCTTGATTCTGTACACCCACTTATTGTGTAGAGCTCTCTTTCCTGTAGGTAACTCGGCTAGTTCCCACGTCTGGTTAGAGATGAGAGACTTTATCTCATCTTTCATTGCAAGCTCCCACTTGCCAGAATCACCGACCTGACATGCCTCATGATAGCATTCAGGTTCACCTGCATCAGTAAGTAACATGTAGCTCATGTACTTTCTATTTGGAACATGAGGTCTGGTTGACCTTCTAAGAACAGGAACTGGAGACTGTGATGCATCAGTCTCTAGAACAGGCTCCTGTAACTGCAGATCCTCCTCTGTCTGCTGCGACGTACTACTTTCTGGAGCATCCAACTCAACATATGTTGGATCATCATGTACTGTGTCATCGGACTGCACTGCATTTCTGTCCTTGTACATAACCTTCTCGTTGAATATGACATCCCTGCTTCTGATGACCTTTATGTTCTGGTCATCCCATAAGCGGTAGCCGAACTCATCTCCGCCATATCCAATGAATGTGCACTTTAGTGATTTGGGGTCTAACTTGCCCCTTGCCTGGTCACTAATATGTGCATATGCGACACATCCAAAAACTTTCAAGTGGGAAAGTTTTATTTCTTTTCTGCTCCATACTTCCTCCGGTATCCTGTACTCCAACGGTACCGAGGGTCCTCGATTGATCAAGTACACCGCTGTGTTGACTGCTTCTGCCCAAAACTGTTTGGGCAAGCCTGCATGTAACCTCATGCTTCTGGCTCTCTCTGTTAATGTCCGGTTCATACGTTCTGCAACTCCATTTTGCTGTGGAGTCCCTGGCAACGTCCTCTCCATTTTGATGCCATTCTGGTAACAGAACTTCTTGAACGCCATATCCGTATATTCTCCTCCGTTGTCGGACCTCAGCTTCTTTACTCGCAATCCTGTTTCATTTTCCACCATGGCTTTCCACTTCTTGAACACATCGAATACCTCGGACTTGTGTCTCAAGAAATAAACCCACACTTTTCTCGAGTGGTCATCAATGAAAGTCACAAAGTATGACTTTCCGCCAATAGATGAAACTGCGGTTGGTCCCCAAACGTCTGTGTGGACTAACTCAAGCTTCTCTCGCTTCCGAGTTCTACCACTAGTGTTGAAACTCACCCTGGTCTGCTTCCCAAAGATGCAACTCTCGCATAAGTCTATATCAGTAGACTGAAGCTCTGGTAGTTTCCCCTTTGCATGCATATACTTGAGTCCCTTCTGACTCATATGCCCAAGTCTCTGGTGCCACAAGTTTGGGCCCTCCTTGCTTTCAGCAACTGCAATTGTCACACAAGCATCCGTCGTTGTGTAGAGGGTGCCAGTATCCTTGCCTCGAGCGATAATCATGGCGCCCTTGGTGATCTTCCAGTTATCACCAGAGAAGGTGGTGACATGTCCTTCTCCCGACAATTGCTTGACGGAGATCAAGTTCTTCCTCAATTCTGGAATATGTCTCACGTCCTTCAGCTTCCACACAGATCCATTGATCTTGATCTGTACATCACCCTTTCCAACCACGTCACACGGTTGATCATTACCGAGATAGACTCTACCAAAATCACCCCGCGTATAGTTTACAAAAAACTCCTTATTTGAGGTAGCATGAAAAGATGCTCCGGAATCAATCACCCAGTATTCCGTTTTTCTCTCCAAAGAGCATATCAAAGCATCGTCCGCTTCCTCTTCCACAACATTGACTTCTGTCCTGTCCTCCTTTTCTTTTGGAGGTGTTGGACACTGGTTTTTGTAATGACCGGTCTTCCCACACTTCCAACATTCCACAACCTTAGTTTTGTTGGAATTGTTTGGATTTCTGGATCTTGATCTTCCACTTCTGAATTTGCCATTACCCCGCCCATTTCCTCTGTTAGAATTTCTGCCTCTGCTTTCCACGTTCAATGCCGATCCTGAAGTTGAGGCACCTTCTGATTGTCGTCTGATCTCCTCCGTTAAGATCATGCTTACGACATCATCGAACTTCAATTTTGACTTTCCGGCAGAGCCACTAATTGCTGTGACTGTACCATTCCAGCTGTCTGGCAACTGCCCAAGAATTAACAAAGCTCGAACTTCATCACTAAAAGTGATTTCGACTGTGTTTAGCTGGTCCGTCACTTCATTGAATTCATTTAGGTGCTCCCCAAATCTTCCGCCTTCGGCCATCTTCATATTGAACAGCTTTTTAATTAAGTGGACTTTATTTGCTGCAGATGGCTGTTCATACATGCTAGAAAGGGCTGCCATGAGAGACTCTGTCGTCTTCTCATTTTTTATGTTGAAAGCCACTGACTTTGACAACGTCAGCCTGATTGTGCCGAGTGCTTTTCGATCAAGCAACTCCCAATCCCCCTGGCTTATATCTTCTGGCTTTTCTTTTAGTGGCTTGTATAGATCCTTCTGGTACAGATAGTCCTCCATTTGCATTTTCCAAAATCCAAAATTTGAACCATCAAATTTGTCAATTTTGGATATTTTCTCATCTGTCGACATTGTTCACACTCAATCACAAAACAGTCTAAAGAAATCTTTTCTGATGTGGAAGATCAGTCAAAGCTGCAACCACAGAGCATACTAAGAATTTCAAAAGATCTCAATGAGCCAAAGCTCTGATACCAATTGTTGGGAATTAGGACGCAACTAATCCCGCCCAGGATCGATGTGACACAAATAAATTGGACTGAGAAAATATAAATACGCAAAAATAAAATGCAAATACGAAACACAAAGATTTACGTGGTTCAGCAATTTGCCTACGTCCACGGACCCACACCAATATATTTCACTAACTCGAAATATGAGGAGTACAAAAATACTACACTGTATTTTTATCTGCCTATGCAAAGGCTATTCTCTCCAACTCACTTTTCTCCCTATTTTGTGAAATGCCTCTCTTGTGTTGCTCTCTACACAAGATCACTCTTTGTTGTGGTGGTGTATTTTTCATTGAGGTTTTGCCCTCTATTTATAGGGAAAGTTTGGACAAAGAATCAACAATGGAAGGAATAAAATAGGTGTGAACATATGAGGATTGTAGGCTAATGGTGTCTTACCAATTAGGTGTGAACATGGACTATTAATGGTGGCTTGCCAATTTCAACAAAGTTGGCTTTATTTTCCACATTTAGCTCCATTTTTCAACAATTTCCCCTTTCAATCTTCGACAATAATATCGGAATACTGGTTCCAAATGTTGAGACATTTGTGGTTGGTAAGGACACTTTCAGACGAATAATATCATATCAAGAAAACAAGAGCTTAAGCCCATATTTGATAACTATTATTTGAAATTTATTTTTCTATGGTACTTATTTTCAACTACAAATTCACGCGATAAAATATTATGTACGCAAATTCAAAAAATTTTTTACTTACTTTTTAACCACACGTTCTCCTAAATTTAACTATTAAAAAAATCATACTTTTCACATAATGATTAACAAACATGGGCTAAATATTACTGAAGCAAAAATTAAAAGGGAAACCACTGTTAGCCAGATTGAGCTTCCACTGTCCGCTAACCAAACTCACCCAAAAGAAATGATTCGATTCAAAAACCAAAACAAAGATACAAAAGAGTTTAATACAATTCAAGTTCTTTGTTTACTTGATCATTATGAACAAAGTCAATACCCGAACCTATTAACCTTGCTGTGTGGTGGAACTGAAGAAGTTTCTTCATCCAAAATAATTATTACTCCTCAGCAAGGATTATGCAAGGTGCGTTCTTGACTTCTTTCCTTTCCCTTTTGCTCAAGTCTAAACTGCAACACACGACATTAATTAATAAAATAAAATAAAATAAATATGCCATGCCAGAATGAAGAATCGTTTTTAAGGATGTAAAGATTGTCAATATTTAGGAGAAAAAACAAATATGCTTTGTTGGTTGATCAAACGTTTACCATACAGTTGTTGCAGCATGTACATTTTCACCTAAATAAATATTTCCTGCTCTAGGATAAATTGATAATACATTAGTTGTCTATGCTGAGAATATCAGTTTAAAAAGGAAAAAAGCTCACCAGGAAGCAGACCTTTCGGTCATGCGCCTTCGCACAGCAAAGCACCCTTGATCCTTTCTACGGTGCACTTGATAAGACTATTAACAGTTGCCACTGAACCAAGAGAAAGTTTTGCTGTTGGAACTGAATCTACCAATATCTGAAAGGCGACGGTCAGTAATGATCCACCGGATCCAACCTCAGGATCAATCCCTCCGGCAGGATTTGTAGGTCCATCAGGAAGTATAGCGAAACCAGATGGTAAGAGGGCAACGTAGTTTGGATCGCCTCCATTTAAGACCACGTTCATGGCAACAATATCAACTGGAGCATAAATAACATAGGAGCCTGTTGAATCAGTACAACTCTCTTGTAAAATCAGCATATTGCTTTGGCTGGAGTTTGCACTCTGCAGATTAAATTTTCAACAGTTTATGAAGAACAGTCCAGTTCCAGTCATTTGGAGGAAAGTTCTGATCATACCAATGATTGGATTATAAACTGCTCAAATGATATATATATATTAACAACTTACATTGACACGCAGTAAAGAGACAGAATTGCCCGGATCACGGCCATTTGCAATATGTGCCATTTCTTGAACAAGGCCTCCATTTGAGAGAATATCCCACTGTATATGTCATATATATAATATAAAATGTTAGTAATTTCTTTTTGGTAAGTCATTTCTTCAAGAATCCTTGTAACCACTTGAATAAGCTGCTGATATTGCAAAGAAGCCAAAGAGCAGACACACTATTGTTTAATTCTTATTCTCCCTCCGTCTCATTTCTTTTTTCTTTTATCTCAATTATATAGACACATTTCTTTATTGAGAAGTGTTTATTTTGTTTGTTTATTAATGTACTCCTATTCGTACTTTCAATAATAATAGTTTTGATACTTAAAAGGGTAAATTGAAAATATTCTTTACAAAAATTACTTTTTCAATAATATTAAATATATTTTCTTAATTTGTGTGAAAAGTCAACACAGCCTATATAGAACACATTTGGTAATGAGAAAATTTGTGTCAACTTTTCAAACTCAATCTTAACAATTCATTCTTAATCACAATTTTTTTAATTTTCAAATATTTTTAAACCACACATCCATAAAAAATTAAAAAATTAAAAAAATTTCACATTATCAAACAGGGCGGAGAAAGCATAAAGATTGTCCTGGACATTTAAAAACAACAAAGGTTCCATACCTCACTTCTCGAATTCTCATCATGAAGAAAATCAAAAACTCTTTTCGGCTGAACTGGGAGCCAAAATGAAGTAGCAGCACTTAGCACAATACCAGGAGGCCTGCCTGGATCATCGACACTCTTTCTGGTCATAACCCTAACATCATCAGCTCCACTTCCTGACAGTGTTGTCCATGTGTGTGCAGTTGAAGCACCGACTCCGGAGCAGAAGCTCATTACCATTCTTTCTGCCAGCTTCAACATACTCTTTCTACCTTCTGGAGATGATATCACTGCACCAGAAGCTATAAAAATCAGCACAGGCTAATGAAATTATGTTAACTAACATTTTACAAAGTGAAATGTACCCCTAACATCTGCTGAAATGCTATTGGCCACTACACTTGCAAGACGTTCGCATTGTCTATCCAAAGTCGCTACCCATCGTCTCGCCCCAAATGCGAGACCAGAATTGACCAATGGTTTGTAGATGGTGTGAACAGCTCTATCATCCACCTCAACATGTTCCACCCATATAACCTGCAGATTGGAGCATGATCACAACTAGCTAGTAACATATAGGCCTATATTTATTTAAATTGACATATTAACTTGAGAATTTGTTGTACCTTTGAGTAACCATTTGGCAATTCTTGGATCAAACAACCAGACGGCCTTCGTCTACACCTGGATATAGAGGTCGCTCTCAGGTTGTCCAAAGAAACATCAACCACAGCCCAGGTTCCATCACCATGTTGTTTGCAGTATCTTGCAAAATAGTTTTCGCGAGTTGGAACCAATGGAGAAGGGACCTGGAACTCAGCAGTCATCTACAAAGATAACAGCATTAATTAGGATTAATTAACAATGAAAGATCAGCAATCTCTAAGATAAAACTTTTATGCGTACCAATTGTAAAGCTCCATTATAGTTGCCTGCAACTCCAGTTGATAAAACTTCAACGATCATTGCTCTTGAGACAATGCTGGAGAACACGCTTGTCCATTGATTCTGTAATCACAATGACACAAAAAATGCTGATTAAAATGAAATTTAAAAAAATAAAAAATAAAATTATACGATGATGTCCATCTATGCATGTAAGAAATCCCACCGCATCCATCAGAATTTCAACCAAGCTGATGTGATTCATTATCACAACAGCTGACTCTCGAGATGCCTCAGATTTGAATCCCAAGGGCTTCGGCCCAATCACACGGGGGAAAGTCCGGAAATATTCCTCCTCATTCAAAGTCTCAGCAGAATTGCCCGCGCTAGGCATCCATAAAGGCTCCCCAGTTTGGGCCATTCGGATTAATTCCTCCATTGCAGCAACAGCCAACTCAATGATTATTGGCTTGTTGGCATCAGCTGGTCCGGAGACAGACCTAAGAAGATCAGCCGCACCAAATAACTCATCATCCATGCCTGTCTGTAGCCCGAAATTTCCCGGTCCAAGATCAAGTGAACGAGATGATCCAGGAGGAAGATGTGCATAAGAAAGCAAAGGTTTGCCAACATACTTAGCAGCAATTCCAGAAATCCTATCAATCTGGAAAGAAAACATCCATGTACATAAGTTCAGAAGTTCATATAAAAACAACTAATTATGGCTAATTTATTTGCTAAGAGGCTCTTTGGTCTATCTAAAATTTTTACCACAATTTTTTAAACTCAATCTTAACAATTCATCCTTAGTCAAGTCCACAATTTTTGATTTTTCAAACCAATCTAAGCTCTTGTTTGATTTACTTTAAAATTCTCTTTTTTCTACGGTACTCAATCTCAACTATTCATTAAAAGTCAAGCCCATAAGTTTTGACTTTTCAACCAAATCTCAATCATTAATTCTCTTAAAAATCATTATTCATTTAAAAAAAACTCTTTTTAAACAATACCAAACACATACTAAACCACACGTTCATAATAATTAAAAAAAAACCCTACAATAATCAAATCTTTTCCTTGGACCAAAGAGGTTCTTAATCATTTACTAGTGTAACACCCGTGCGATGCACGGTCATTTATTACTCACATATATTAAATTTATATGTTAACATATGAAATGAATATTTAATTAAAACTGAGAAACGAAGGAAGACAATTAATTACAAAAAAGGTAAATTGGACATACCTTAATTTTTTTCTCGCGGATCGTATGTTTATCGTTTCAGAAATTTCTTTAAATATTGTAATTTGAATTGAATTAACTTAAAATAGAAAAGAAATATTAAATTTAAGTAGAATTTGTAATAAGTAAAAAAAAAAAAAAATAGATATATTTGTGATATACGCTCATAATTTTATTAAAATGAAAAGGAAAAGAAAAAGATCAAAATCAAATAGTTAAAATTCGTATAAATAGGTCTACAACGTAAAACTACCACAATGACAGAATTTTTACAAATTAAAAAATTATATATACGAACTATCAAAATATTTAAAACTTATTCAATAATTTCCAATACAATGTGACTTTTCATTTTCCACCGAGTAGTCAAAGTGTTATGTTACCGAAAAAAACTATTTTTATACGTTTTAAATAAATGTATTTAACCACACCCTATTTTGAAATATTATGAGTTTGCTAACATGCCTTTATTTTTATTTTGATAAAAATTAGTTAAACTAATTGTTAAAGTCAGTAATATGTATTTTGCATATTTTTATTTTATAAACTCATAGTATTAAACATAAATAAATGAACAAAATAAATAAATAAATAAAACTAACTAAATAAATAAACAAAATAAGTAAATAAATTAATAAATGAACAGAATGAGTAATATGGATGTCAATTCGAATTGAAATTAATTGTTTATGACCAAATTAAATTTAGTAAAGAAATTATAAATATCATTACTTAAATAAAACAAATTTGAAATAGTGTGACACGTGAAAAAATTAAAATGTATAAAATAAGACTTTTACATTTAATCTTTAATGTGATTTCAGAAAATATGATTTTTAATATTAAAGATAACAAATGATTTGACCATTAATAATTAAAACATAATTTTTATATTAATTATTACACATAAAATTTATAATATTAAGAACAATAAATAGATAAAAATAATAATAATAATTAAATCATAATTTTAATACTAATAACTAAAAATATTAATTGAACTCATTTAGTAATAGTATTAATAATAATCTTAGAATTGATTAAAAAATATCAACAATTATTTAATATTTACCGTAATATATATATATAGGCAATAAATGCGTTCACATTTACATTCATATTTGACATACATCCATTTTGCATTCACACTAATTCACTTTGAATTCATACTGTTTAATTTTATGAGAACTTACTATTTATAGAAATGAAAAATGGGTGGAAAATAATTTATATTATATAGATAAAGATTTCACTAGATCAAAGTGATTATCAATTTACACAAGCACGATATCATTAAAAGCAAGAGTCTTTAAACACTTTCACAAAGTAATACTCCTAATCCATATCTCAAGTCTGGTCTTATTACCTCCTCTCTTAAGCGAGAATTCTCTATTCTCAAGTGCTGCTCATCAAATGACATCTCGCCAATGGCAGCTGGTCCTCCACAGTTGGGACAAGTAGCATTGCTGAGAGCTTCTTTATACCTTATATTCTCTGAACGTAGCTTCTCGTTTTCATTTCTCAGCTGTGTGTTCTCATTCCGCTCATGTTGAGACTGAGAATAATATTTATTCTCTAACAGTTATATTTATATATTATTTAATGTACTAACATACAGATAACCATGGGTGAAAATTTTAAGCAGGAGCTGAAAGATAAACACTTTACCTTCATTTGAGTGCGCTTGTTTTGGAACCAAAATTTAACTTGTAAAGGCTCCAACCCTAATCGGCGACCAAGCTCTTTTCTTTGTTTATCATCCGGGTGAGGGAATTCCTTAAAAAGCCTGTAAATTAATAAATTTCGTGAAAAAATGGAGTTAATTCGTTAAGTATATCTAAATGTAACTCTTAGTTATTTAATTTTGCTGAACACTCCTTACGCTTCCATTTCAGTGATTTGACGCTGGGTGTGACGATGATAGCGCTTCTTTTTGGGGCGTTGATTGGGATCTCCATCATCACCAGAAGGGGCTTCCATGATTTCAGTTCCCGATTTGCTGTCGTATTCATCATCCCTAATAAGGTCCATCTCATTTTCTGGTGTTCCACGGCCGATATCCAGCAAGGAATGGTGGCTATCAAACATGTTTGGCTGAAACATCTTGTGTTCTTAAGCTACAAACTTAAAAAATTTACAATCAGCTGCAAGAAGAAGAAGAAGAAGAATTAATACACTAAAGCAATACTATAAACTGAACTATATTTATCAAGAAAAAAGAAAAAGCACAGAGAAACCAAGATTGAAATCTGGACAAGTGATTATGAAATAAGGAATTACTATATTTGTGACCATTGAGAGTGGGTGAAATGTGTGAAAAAAGTTCATTAGCGTTTTTTTTGGATAATGATTTCACTGGAATTACTTTTATGCCCTACTTCATGGTGTAATCAGATCTTAAAGGAATTCCAAGAGAAAATGAAATGTTTGACTCTTCGCACCAAATAATAAATACTTGATAAGAATATTAATTTTTCGTGGAACTGTTCATCAGAATTCTTAATCACGTTGTAAAATATAGTCCTTCTTTGGTCTCCATTATTTGGAAATCAAATTTATTCATCATTTAATCTAAACCATCGCCTATTATTTTTTACTTTTCAAATATTTTTTAATCACACATGCTTCCAAAAATACTATTTCAAACCATAAGTTTTTCCAAATAATGAGTCTCAAACAAGAGTTTAATGTTTTCAGAATTTCTTTATCCATGTTTCCAGACTTGCCTGAAAATTCAAGCCATGAGGCCTCTTTGTATTCCCTTCAAGCTGCAAATCTTCAGAAAATGAAACTAATTTTTTGAAAATGAAGAGTACAAAATGTGTGTGTGTGTGTGTGGTTGTTTGTGAGTGTGTACGCTGCACTTGCTCGAGTAACTTACCGTTGTTGAAAGTTGATAGAAACCCTATAAAACCTTATACAGGTTTTAACTTTAGATAAGAGCATTACGGGGAATATCTGGTTTTCAGGTCAAAGGGTTGATCAAAAGCAGAATTTGGTTAGTACTGTAAAGAGTGGTTTTGAAGTTCACGATGGACGCCTTTCTTGTGACTAGAATTTGAGAACAGTGAGGACATGGAAATGAAAGGGGAAAAAAGGGGGGGCAGATACAAAAATGAAAAGAGAGAGAAGAGATTAGTGTTTGGGGAGTTGAAGAAGGAGGAAGAAAAGAGGAACAGGTGGAGGAGATGAAGGATTTATTGCAGAGCGTATAGAGAAGATGCCATAGCATTTATGGGTTTTTAATGCCGATGAGAGAGAAGGCTATGTAGTTGGTATCTGATGTTTAAATACTAAATTAAATTTCTTTTATATGAATTTAAAGTTTAAACAGGAGGGTGGTGGGTAGGGCTATCAATGGATCGGATTTTAATTCGAACCCGATCCGAAATCCGACGAAACTAACGGGAGATAGATTTAAGGTCTCAATTCGACAACCCGATAAGAATCCGAATCCAATAATCCATTAACTAAATAAAACAAATATGGATAGGAGAAATTGGGCACATTTATATGTTTAAATTTAAAATCTTTAAAATCAGGTAATTTGATAATATTTAATCAAATCAGTTAAAAATTCAGATCACACTTTTCTCTCTCTTTATCTCTACGAACACGAGCTACAGAGCTCTTATTCCCTCAAATCACCATTCTTGCTCATCCCCTCCAATGAACCAATGTCTTCTCCGATCAATCGTCGTCACTACCGACGACACCACCATCCATCATCATCATCATCTAACGCTACCCGCACATTAATCCTTCTCCTCAAAAACCATAAGCTTTCTCCCTCTGGAAGCCGACTGATAAAGTCATTGCCCGTGCCAGTTGGTTTCTTTTGTGGTGGAGCTACTGGTTGCGGATGCGGTACTGATGTAATCAACACGTTCATGAAGCCATTTCTTCCTACTGATAATTTCTTCATATTGTTCTCTTATATATATAAGAGAACAATATATATATATATATATATATATATAGACAGGCTGATAGATTCAAAAGGAGAGATAATTATTGGGTAGTGTGGAGGTGTTATAAATATTAAAAACCAATGTCTGCTCTCTTTTTCATACGAGGGTTTGACAGAGTTTGGGAAAAGAGATATCTCCAATTATTTTTGCAGATTTTATGATCAGCTTAACAAGTTGAAAATGGAAAAAATGGCACGACAAGTGTTCAGAATGAAAACGCTACCATTTTGAAAAAGTTTTCAAACTTATGTTCTAAAGCTAGGAATCTGGGATTAGCTATTTCTAGTCGTGTTTTTGTAGTTTTCAAGTTTACAAATTTTATAATCTCCTTTTGTTTGATTTTTTTTTTCTTTTTTTGGTTGATGTAGTTGTGATGGTGAGACGGTGGTGGTGTTGTTGAGACAATAGTTGTGGTGTGATGGTGGTGGTGGTGGTGATGATGATGGTGATGGTGATATTGAGATTTAATTACATTTGTAATTAATTACAAATTGAAATAAAGTTACAGTTGTAATTAATTACAAAATTGAAATAAGTTACAATTGAATTTTCGACAATGGTTGAGGCAGTGACTGATTACAAATTAGGTGGTGATCGGTGATGGTGGTGGTGATGGTAATTAATTGCAATTGTAGTTAAATTTACAATTGTAACTAATTACAAGTTAAAATAAAGTTCTAATTCATAAGTTACAATTGTAATTAATTACAAAATTAAAATAAGTTACAATTGTATTTTCGACGGTGGTTGTGGCGATGGCGGTGACTTATTACCAATTAGGCGATGATTGGTGGTGGTGATGGTAATTAATTGTAATTGTAGTTAAATTTACAATTGTAACTAATTGCAAATTGAAATAAAGTTCTAATTCATAAGTTACAATTGTAATTAATTACAAAACTGAAATAAGTTACAATTGTATTTTCCATTGTGGTTGTGGCGATGACTGATTACAAATTAGGCAGTAATGGTGGTAGTGGTAATAAATTGCAATTGTAGTTAAATTTACAATTGTAACTAATTACAAATTGAAATAAAGTTACAATTGTAATTAATTACAAAGCCTAATTCTGAATTAAAAAGAAATACCTGATTTTGAAAATTATTTTGATACTTGTGTAATTAGTTACAAAATCCCTGATTACAAAAATTTTAGGGCTATTCACATAATTACACTACTTTTAGGGATCAAATTGTAATTTGCTTGAATTTTATAAAAATTGAAAATTACTTATAATAAAATCATAAAAACTGAAAAATACTTCATAATCACGTAAGTATCACAATTTGATACTTTTGATACTTCTCAAATATGTTAGTATCACAGTATGATACCTATGATACTTTTCAATTTTTTTTAGTAATGAAGTATTTTTCAAAATTTTTTATTTGGGTAGTAAAAATCATTTTTATTATCTAAAGTAAGTAATCTATACAATTATCCCAAGATTTTAAGTCCAAATGTTTGTAATTGTGTATTTAACCCATATGGATATAAGTCAATCCAATTCGATAACAATCCGATCTGAATTTTTTATAATAATATAATATATTTTATAAATTATTATATAATTTTATTCCATATAATTTATTTATTTTAATTTTAAATCTTGTAATGTATTTTATAAAGATAATTTTAATATAATATTATTATATATTATAATATTCATTTTAAAACTTGTAATATATAAATATTGTTATAATTTTTTGAGATATTATGATTTTATATTTTATGAATGATATGAAATTATAATTAATTAGATGATTAAATTTTTTACTCATTAATATGTAAACATTTAAAAAAATTATTCTAAAAATAATTTCGAATCAGATAATCAGAACGGATATCTGATAAGATAGTAAATCGGATATGAATTTAACTGTCAAATATCTGTCGGATTATTGGATCGGGTCGGATCTACGAATTATTCTTATTGGATCAGATCGGATAAAGGCAAATCCGATCCATTTACACCCCTAGTGTGGGGTGGGTTTTTTACTACAACCTCAATAGCTCACTTCTCACTGCACCCGACTATATGATGAACACAAATGATTGATCATTCAAATCATGACACTTCAGACGTTTACTATATCTGACAAGCACGTGATATAGTCCAATAAAATCATCACACCTCAAACGTGGGGTCTTTACTACATCCTCAACAACTCACTTTTACTTGACCGAAATATACAAGATACACGTAGGATTGTCGTTATTTGAATCTTGATGCCTCAGACACCGACCACATACGACATGCACGTATGACTGTCCACTCAATTCATTACCTCCAAAGATAGTAGGAACGTGAATAGTTGGTGGGATTATGGGAAGTTATTTAGTGCAAAGAAGTTGACAGCGGTTATACAATGAAGTGGATAATAGTTACTCCAAGCTGGTCACGAAGTGATAGAGGAAGCAATAATAGTAGATTGTATATATTGTAAAAAATTAGACGTTTAGAGAGACCATCAAATCAAAACTCTCAAAACAAAGATGTAATTTTCTAATCTTAGATTTTAGAACTATCATAATTTAATTTGTGTGCTTGTGCCCATTGGAGGCTTCTTGTAAATCAAGTTTTTCTTAGTGCAAATACCCCTTTTTAAGACCTGGTCTCAAGAGGTTTGTCTCTTAAACTTCCGTTTGATCCCCTTTTAATGGATGACACTAACAAAATAACATCCGTGCAAAATAGTGATATATATATAGTGATGAGTTTGAAACTTTGACATTTTTAAATGATCGATGTTTAAATATTTCTACCATTATGAGCGAAGTGATGGTAGTTTACAACAAATCATGATATCAAGATTCAATAGCCCACAAAGTGAGGTTGATGGAAGTTTACAGTTAAAAAAATCACGGTATTCTAGCCCACAAAACACCTCATTAGGCTCAACAAAGGGCCTGACTTTTGGATTTGTTGCTGTAAATTACCACAACTCTGGACAAAGGGCCAAACTTTCTGGATTTGCTGTAAATTACCATAACTCCGGACGGATCAACGATCAGTAGAGATTTCTGATGCAGAGGATCACCATGAAGGTGTAACTGCAGAGCATACTGATTTCTACTATGATCTTACTTCATATCATTCCTACTTATGCTACTTAGAACCTTGGGAGACTAAGGAAAAACTGGAAAATTTAGAAGAACATGATAAGCAAACAACACACTTAATATTATTGCTGAAGACTCGATGCCCTTACAATGGAGAAGAGCTCCCCTTTTATAGAGGGAGGAGAGCCAGAAGAAGACATAAAATACTAAAGGCGTGGCCGACAAGGTGGACACACGTCAATACAAACTTGCAAACCTTATCTACATGATCTCAAAGAAAGATTCTTAAAATAATACAGACACGAGTCATTATATATATATATATAGAAAAGCAAGATTTCGGATCAGAAATAATACAAAATGGACAAACAACCTTTATTACAGACTGACATTTGACATAAAAAAAATTCCTTCTTTAATAAAGCTTTGATGAGGACGGTATTTTGTCATGGTTCGTCCAGGTTCATGGTGTCTTCTTCCTGTGATTCTCCTGGTAGTAAGGGTAGTCCATGTTGAATTAACCACCCAGTGTTGTGACGATTTTGACAATTTTGTTTGTTATGGTCCCATTCTCTTACCATTTCCAAGATTTTAAGTGACTCAGAGTTAACTACTAATTCTGGATTCATGTGAGACCATGGGTCTTGTGAGTTGGTTTGGCTAGTTTCTTGGACAGATTTGCTTGATTCTCCTGCTTTTGCTTTTCCCTTTTCTTTTTCTAAAAGTTGTTTGTATGATAGCCTTGTATCACTGGGACCAATCTTTCCTTCATTATATGCCTTTTCCTTTTGCATACTGTAATGCAAGCTGTTGAGCAATTTGTCAGTGATCTCCATTTGCTTTTTCCTTAGCTGGCGTCCTTCCTGAGTTTTCTCTGAGTATCTTGATGTATCACCCAGACTTTGTGTTAGCCTTCCCTGGTATAATTGTCCATACTGCATATCAAATGCGTAATCGTAGTCTGTGGTATACGAATCAGGATATCTTTGTAGATGAGTATCCTGATACGCCTGGATATCTTGTTGGGTCTTTCTGGTATACTCAATTGGAAAAGCTTCCCATGGAGCATCGTCTGAGTAATCTGGCCATATTTGCGGTGAAATTGTCTGATTGATTTCTGCCATGCATCTCTGAAAATTACGAAATTCTTTTGGGTAATGCTCCCAATCTTTATGCATGTTGAAAGGTTGAACTGCATATTCCTTGATGCTGCTGAAATGGGTATAGACCTGTGATTCGGTGAAATAACTTTGTCTTTGAAAAATTAAGATCACATGAACATTTCGTGCAGAAGTTTTGAGATCTTTAAATTTAAAAGAAAATGCTTGGAACATTTTTATCCAGTGTGAAATTGGGTGGAATCATTCAAGGAACTTTTTTGCAAAATAGTCATACCGCAAATTATTTTGATATCGGGTGAAAAGCTCGAGGGTACTTTGGACATCAAATGATATCCCGATTTGCCAATTTTCTAAAAGGTACCACAGAAGGCAAAGAGTTTCTTTTGAAAATCTGACTGCTTGATGCCTGAGATCAAAACGGAATTAAGTGAAAAAAGGGTAATTTGGATGAAATCCAAGACCACCGAGAGTTTCAATTCCGGTTTGTCTTATAACAAGGGACTGGTATTTTAACATGAGTTCTTTGGATCTGGTTTTGAGGGTTTTGGATCTTATGAGTTCATAGAGTTCAGGAGGAAAAGGAGCTGAGTTGTTGAAGGGAAATTGATTTGAATCCATCATGTAAATAACTGGGATTGGTTGAGCAGGTAGTATGAGGGAAACTTTTGGTCTGGAGAGAAGATCTGGTAAGATGTTGTGTTTTCCTTTGATGTGTTTAACTTCGAATTCAAAGTTTGAGAACCATTCTGCCCATCTGAGTAGTTGAGAGTGTGGGATTTGTTTTCTTTTAAAAGCGAGCATTTTTGGAAAAGCTGACATATCCATTTCCACTAAGAATTTGTGCCAAATGAGATAAAATTGGAACTTTTCAATTCCTCTTTTGACCACCAGTATCTCTTTGAAAGTGGAATGGTAATGCTTTTCTAGTTCAGTGAATGATCCACTTTTGTATCCATAGATTCTTCTTTTTCCCTCTTTATCTTCAAGCAAGACAGCTGCCCAAAAACAATCACTTGCATCTGTTTGAAGGACACATTTGCCATCCGTAGGGACTTGTAGGGCCGGGAGATCTTTCACCTTTTGTTTGATAGATTTGACTGCCTGAGTTTGAGTGGATGACCATGGAGGAGGATCTTTTTTGAGCATGAGCTGGAGTGGTTTAATTATGGATGAAAGATGATCAATGAAGTCCGCCATATAATTAACAACTCCAAGGAACTGTTGAACTTCCTTTTTTGACAAATTTTCATCTGGAAATTTAAGAAATTCTTGACCAACATGAGGCTGGAGTGAATATTGACCATCTTTAATATGCATCCCTAAGAAATCCGCTTCACTGACACTGATCACCATCTTCTTTTGGGAAAGCATAATACCATATTATTTAACAATATCTGCGAACTTAAGAAGCAAGTTGGCATGTGACTCTTCATCTTCAGAAAATAATAAGATGTCATCAATGTATACCAACGCTGTTTCCAGTAATGGATCAAAGATTTTTGTCATTGCTTTCTGAAAAAGTGAAGGAGCAGTCTTTAATCCAAAAGGCATCACTGTGCACTGATAGTGATGATTAGGAATACAAAAACCTGTTTTGTGTCTTTCTTCTGGTTTGATTCCTAATTGTCAAAATCCTGCTTTAAGATCAAATTTTGAAAAGATCTTTGCGCGAGACAAATTTGGAAACATTGTCTTTCGATCTGGAAGAGGGAATTTGTCATCTGCAAGAAATACATTCAATGGCTTGTAGTCAATGACTAGTATTAATTTCCCCCGAACTTGTTCACTTCTTTTGTTGACATAGAAAGCTTGACATGCCCACTGTGAATTAGTTGGTTCAATAAGTCCTTTATTTTGCAATTGAGCAAGTTCTTTGGTAGCAAGTTGAAGATGTTCTGGATTCATTCCAAGGTGGCTGGCTTTTGTAGGGTTGATGTCTTCATTTTTCTTGAAAGGGAGAGAAATGAAAAAATTTGAATTTTTCCAGAGGGGATCTGTGCATTTAGTAAGAAAATCTGAATGAGATTCTGCACAACAATCTCGGATAAGTGTTTCATTGATGTTTGGAATGGTTATGGAAAAATAGGATGTCATCTGGATGTATGGTTGAAAATAGGACTTGAATCTGAGACCATTTGGACGAGAAATGACTTTCTTTTCCCATAACTGTTTAATAATATCCCATGCAAGGACAATATCTTTACCAGGCAAGGATGAACCTAGTAATTTATGGGAAATACTGAGTTCGGGGAAAAACTGGATTTTAACAAGCTTGCTGATTATTTCTATTGAGAAGTTGTCTCCATTTTCCGCCTGAAAAACTTGTCTGTGTTTTCGCCACATATATTCAGGGAGAATGGTAGGGTTTAGTATGGAACAAGCAGCACCAGTATCAAATAACCCTGCAACTGTGATGGGCCTTTCGTGTTTTCCTGTAAAAATTTTTACCTCAATCATAGGTACTGATATGGATGAAAAGGCTGTATTAACAATTTGCATGCCATAACATTCTCCTGTGTCTTCTGTGTCAACAGATTCATCAGAATCATATTCAATGGTGAAGACAGTTTGTTGAGTTTGCTCATCTTCCTCAGAGAATAATGATTCAAGGTCTTCATCATCATAATCAATCTTTGTAGCTGTGAAAATTTGATGAAGAATCTTGTCCTTCTTTTTATCTGGACAGGCTTTTGCAAAGTGACCCTTCTTCCGACAAATGAAGTACCTGTTTCCTTTATTCTTTGTAAACTTCCTCTTGAAAAATCTTTTCTTTCTTCGAAAAGGATTAAAAGCTTCTCTCTGGGAAAACTTCATTTTTCTCTTATGAATTTTCTTCTTTCCTCTGCATTCACAGTCTTTCATGCTTTTACCACACTTGATTTGCAAATAAGGCTTCTCACAAGCTCTCTCCGATTTTTTGCCAGTTGCATTGATATCTTTGAGGAAAGCATTTTGATTGCACTTTTTCAGTGTTTTCATTATCCAATTGTGAAGTTCTCTAAAAGAAGTAGCATTTAAAGGTTGTACCCTTAACTCCATGGTCCTTAGAGTTTCTTGCCCAAGAGGCTGAGGAATTGACTCAAGATATGCTTGTTTGATATTTGAATCATCTGGTCCTCCAATGAGATAGTATCTTTGAGCAGCATTCTTGAAATGTTTTTCAAGATCTTTTGGATTATAGGAACAACACCTTAATTTGAAGAACTCTTCTCTGGCAATTTCTTTGTCATGTTCAGAATTTCGGCAGAATTCCCAATATAATGCATTTATAAATGCATCTGTGGTGTTTGTCTCCTGAGTGAGTTGACGTTGTTTGTATTCTCCCATTGAATCATACCAATCTCTGAGAAATCGTGTGATTCATGCCAAGAAAGCTTTTATGACCTTTGTGTGAGTCATGTTTGGTTTTTGGAGTTCAGCAGTACACCAAGCTTTCATTTCTTGCATCCTGTATTTCCATTGTGGAGGAGGAATATCATCAAATGTGAATTTTGGAAGAGTAGCTCCATTTGAAGAATAATAATTGTTTGTCGTATGGGACTCCATCATCTCCTCATCAACCACTTCAGTTTCTTCAATAATAGGATCATTTGTTCTATGAGTTTGGTATGTTTGGGATTGACCTATTTGTTCTTGGTCAGCCATATAAAAAGGAGGATTTTCATCTTCAGACTCACTAGATGTTTCTTTAAAAGATTCAGAAGACTCAGACTCAGAGGTTTCAGAATGTTTGGTGGCAGTATGGATAGGAAGAGTAGTGGCTTGTTGGAGGAATGTGGAAATAGGATTTTTCATCATCATTTGGGGTTGTTTCTCAGATGACGAAGATTCTTGTATGGATAGAGGTTGTGTTCTTTGGATAAATTTGGTCCTTTTAGGAGGCATAGAAGCTCTTTTCTTTTGTTCCCATTCTTCAGGTTTAAAAAGAATAGATGTAGATCCTTCATAGGTGGAGGAAGTTAAGGGTCCCGTTTGGGAGATTTGAATGGTAGAAGATGAAGATGGGTAATATGGTGTTGAGGGAGGAATCAATGAGATTGAGTCAAGAGATGCAAGTTGGGTTTTTAGGTTTCTGATTTCTCTTTCTTGGGTGTCAAAGGGTAGTCGATTTTGTAAACGGGTCATTGTGTCTGCATGAAGGATTTCAATTCTTTGTTTACAGGCTTGAAGAGGTGTGAGAAGAATTTGAGTCTGATGTTGAAGAGTCTGTTCAATCCTTTGTTGGCTTTGATCAATCCTTTTTAACAGGGCATTTTGTTGTGTTGCATTTTCTGACTGCCAGTTTAAAGTGGCTTCTGCTGTCGAGAGTGGTTGCACTGATCCATCTGACTTTCTAGTGTTTGGATTTTTGATCTTCCATGAGTGAGTCGAGTGATATTTTTCAAATGTTTCAATGGGAGGAAAATATTCCTTGGTTGGTGGATGAAACATGGATATTGGTAGAGGAGATGGGGGAGGATTATTATCCCAATCCCATTTTTTATAATACCTGTTGCAGTCATCGTCATCATCATCCCATCCAGTAGGAATAATAGGATCATCATTTGTGGGAGGTGGTGTATATTTGACATAGTAGTCAAATTTTCCCAATGGCTCACCAAGTAATCCAACTCCTGGATCATTGTTGTAGAAAGCTTTATGTAATCTCCTCTGACTGCTTTTCTTAGACTTCCTTCTTCGCCGGGAAGAATCTTCTTCAAGATCTGCTTCAAGATAACTCAAACAATTGCAAACATCCCAGAAGATATGTCCAGTATTGTCTGCTTTGTTATAAACCGGCCTTCCATTTAAATGCAATCTCAACATCTCCATTGGACTTTTTTCTGAAAAAATGTTCAGTGGATTGTATTGAAGAGGAAGTTTTGTTTCCCTTGTGAGCTTGTTCATAACTTGTAACCCATGTTTCTGGGATGAGCTTAACTAATTCTGATCGTAGAAGTTGTCTAGGCACATATGTACAACTGGGGACATGATCTGACTCTACATGAAGAAGTAGAGCATCATCTGTTCCTTGAGATTGGGCAAAATCAAGAGAGTGATTTTGGATTCTGTAAACCATTTGGTAATGGAGAGTGGCTGCATATGTGATGGATGTTGGCACAGCTCCAACAATTTGGATTTGCACTTTCAATGCTGAAAGTAATTGAGGAATATACTTAAGATTGTAAGATGTCGAGATACTATTTTAGGCTAACCAAAAAAAACACAATATATTCTTTTCCACTCTTTAATCTATTGTTAGAAACTGGTATGCCATAAATTACTAACTTCTAATAAGTAGAACCAATTGCAAGAAGTCAACTCGTGTCGTCCAGCTGCACTAATTCGCTTAGTTCTCTAACCCAATCATGAACTTTCCAACCAATTTTCGTTTAGATATACTATCAAAGAATATGTGTAACCAAGCCAGATTTATACGTACATACACATTAATAAATGTATAACTACAATATACATAGGGACTTACATCAATTAAAATCTTAAATTTGTGAAAAATAAAGAAAAGATAAAAATGTCAAACTTTATAATATAGAAAAATTCAAAACTGGAAGTTTGAAACCAACAAATAGAGGGAAAGAATTAGTTTTCATAATAACACATATGCAAATGGTGTAAAACTAAACAAAAAAGTTAAGAAAATTTTATCAATAATCTTAATGCGTAAAGTCATCATTAACATGATTATGATGTCATATGAAACACTTATTGTAAAATAATTTCATCATGTTTATGAGACAAACTACTTTACTGTTATATAAAGTGCACAAATATAGAAGATGTGAAATGGATACATGAAAAATCTTCAAACTCGGCCCATCAAATGATGAATATATCAATTCACACTTAATAGATAGCAAGTTTTCATGTGTATTTGTTTTGCAATGATAATAAATAAAATTTAAGGACAAACAATCCCCATGTTGAAGTATATCTACAACAAAATTTATTCTCTCATGAACAACTATAGATACACTATCAAGGAGCGCTAATGTCTATCATAAAAATATTAATAAAATCAGACACGACTCACAAGATGAGAACATACACAAAGAATATTATTTAAAATGAGCTATTACTACAAAAAATATACAACATTATATAATCAATTAATACGTTCTCTTGCAATAAAATTAGTAATTGTTATTTTCTATTTCTTAAATACAACGCTGGAGATCCTTGTATATTTATAAATCACCAAATCTATAAGATATAATATTACAAGTTTCTCAATCACCGAAAGGTATCATCTTTAATTTGGTTCTCTTTCTATGAATGTAAATAAAATATCAACCACTACAACAAAAAGCCTTTTGCAATACACAAAAAATATTGCAAAAAGCCTTTTACAGCGTTCAGATGAATGTTGTGAATTTTAATGTTGTCGTTGAGGGAATGGATACGACAACGTTCATTGTGTATTATAGTAGACATTTGGCAACGTTCAATGTACATTGCAGTAGACCTTTTAGCAACGTTCAATGCTGGTTGCGATAGACCTTTGGCAACGTTCATTGGGCATTGCGGTAGAACTTTTGGCAGTGTTCATTGGGTCTTGCGGTTGATCTTTTGGCTACGCTCATTACTTATTGTGGTAGACCTTTTGGCAAAGTTTGTTATGCATTGCGGTTGATGCAACAGACGATTTGATAACTTTCAATGCACGTTGCGGTTGATGTTTTACCTTTTTTAATTTTATTTTTTTTAAAAAAATTCAATTTTTCCAAAAATCATTCGGCCTTCTTTGACTGTATAATTTTTAAAAAATCGACAAAATTTCCTTTAATATGGATAATTCTACATCATAATCAACAAATTTCTCAAATATATACATAATATGTAAAATAGGAAAAGCGTGCTCTATAAATAAATCAACTAATCAAAATAAATGTGCAAGTCTTTTAAAGCAAATTAGACCACATATATTTCATTACAAAATAAAAATTAAGGTACTTTGTTATCCCAGATTGAAACAAAATATACAACAGGGTTTTTCTTCTATTTGATTGCACATCTAAATTCTAACATTTATCCTTCTTCTAAATTGCAAGAATATCTCTAGCAGACTAGCAACTATACAAAAAGGAACTATTATTACCAACTTTCAACTTGAATCATCATAGAAGATTAGTACTTCTCATGGCTTCCGAAGTCTAATTTAAAATGTGCCCATGATAAAACCATCTTGTATGAGGGCTACCAAATTCACTTTTACCTGCAAAGCCAATTATGAAAGTCTAATCACCATGGTTCCAACTACACTGAATGCAGAAATGCAAAAATAAATCATACTAAATATTAGAATTATCATTTCGTATTGCAAAATTATACATAAAATTTGACTAGGATGGAATCTTCTACACTTGTTTTTCCTTCTTGAAATATACTTAATCCACATGACTTACTTCATTTACAAAGTAGAAATAGAAACAGAAAACCTAAATATTGAGAAAATAAATTATTTGGCACCTATATTGGATGATATAACAAAGTTTCCATTACGATACTCTAGATCTTTGTTCTTCATCAAATGATATGATAAATCCGAAACGACAATTTTCTCCAAAAAACAATTTTCTCTATATAGTTCCTGAGAACAATCGTTTCCCCATGATAGACTGATTCTAAATCATCATATTCGAGATCATTTGCTATAATATGATTTTTATTATCTTGAACCTGAATCTTCTTCATATCCTCTTCAAGTTGCACTCTCCATCTGATGCGATGAGTCTCATCTTCTAGCGGTCTGATCTTAATGTTGTAAGGAAATAGAAGACCAAGTCTCTCATCAATTTCAACATAATGATCGTCAAAGTCCAATATCCGAGAACCAAGAACCAAAAATGATACTGATAATTTCTTTAAAATTCTATTAAATAATTTGTATAGTTTCGAGGATTGAAGAAAAAGCTTTTCAACATCCTTGATGTAGAGAATTATGCAACTGGTTTTTCAGAGTGCAACCAACACCTACAAGTTATCTCTTTGCGGTAAATATAAAATTAAAAGTTCGTTTGCAAAATTATCTTGTAGCAGAAACACTGAATATATGATTCAGCAAGACCACACAAGATGATCAATAGTTTAATGGTAGAAGCACAATCATATAATGGAAAAAAGGTAAAAATAAAAAGGACCATTGAAGAATAGCAGATATGTAGATATGACTTGTCAATCCATAATATGCTAAGTATAAGATACCGAAATTATATAGGCATCATAATTATCGATGAATGACAATCAAATTGTATCACACCATTAGTTTAATGAACTCAGATAGATCTAAATAATGCATTATGTTAAAAGGAAAAAGCATGGCTAGTGGGGAAGTGGCTCCTTGTTTTAGAGATGCAATTTATTAAGTTGTTAGATATAAGTCCACCTCAAAATCTTACAAAGTACTATTGAGAATTTACAAACGGACAAGTAACTGCCACTACTTAGTTTGAGTAACAGTTTGACTTCTTTAAATGATGAGAATGAGAATCTTCTAAAACTTTAAAAAAAAAAAAAAAAAAAAAAGCTTGACAACCCTCGTGTATAAATTTCTGTGAACGAATGGGATGAATCTGCCACTTGAATGTAAGGTATGAAGTGAAGTTGAAATTAACTAAATTTGAGCAAACAATAAAACCTTTAACCACAATCACATCAATGAAGTTTTTGTTCTACATGTATTCAACAGAGACATAATCGTTATAGCAAAACACCATATAACAATTGCAAGTAGATTCTTTCATGCATTTCATTACGAATATAAATAATGATGTGTGCATTGGGACACCTTATAAATCAAGAATAAATAAATAAATAATATAAAATTGCAAGTTTCATTTTTTATATGACTGAAATAGATTGTTATACTTTAAGCCTTTATCACCGAGGCCATGAAGCCAAACGACTGTAGCTTCGTGTATCCCCCTTGGCCGGACAACATGAGTCATTCCAAACTCAAATGCTCTTCTAGATATGTTTGGATACCTAATAAATTCGAGTTTCAATTAAAAATCATGTTATTCATTTTTACTTAATTTACAAAAGATTATAACTTATACAAATAAGAGTATATCCAAATTAAAAGGATAATAAAAATTAATTAGACCCTCAGCAGAGCAAGAGAAGCTCATTTTCGACTCATATAAATGGAGAAGAATCACAATTGCATCATCTCCTTCAACGTTCGTGTAGCGACTGAGAATTTTCGTGATTTATTCAAATAAATATTTTTATTTTAAAAACGTGTCGCCTCGACTTTGCCTATCATTTATTTATTTTTATTTTTTTTAAACGCGTGTTCATCTAGCCAAATAAGCGAAATTAAATTTATTTAAAATCTTCGTCAAATTCCAATTTTTTTGTGAAAAGTATTTCAATATCACAATTTATTTGAAGTCCAAACTTTAATTATGAAAATTAAAATTTATTTTGAGTTTAAGTTTTTATTTATTTTAGGTCCAGCTCCATAAGCCCAAATGTCATTTTCTAGTCATCTAAGCACTTTTAAAACCCAATCAATAAATGATTGGCCCAACTAAATCAACAACTTCTTTCCCAAGTATTTCCTTACAGAACCATATTTACTTCCAAAATTCTCACAATTTTTCCTACTAAAAGATTTTAACCTAAGTTACCATGATCATACCACAATCAGACATATTAAAATCCTCATTCCTTCTCATCCACAATTCATTCAAATTTTCATCAACTTTCGGTAAGTCTCTGCCTCCTTCCTTGAAAAACCAAATTCGATTTTCATAACCCAATCCACCATCATAAACCAGCACGCCACCTCCAAATCAATCTCACAGCCAAAGTCGTTGCCTTGATCCACCAAAGCACGTATGCTCCCAAACTGCCACCCCCTTCGCCCAACTCAAACCTCCACGAGCAAAGCTACCACCTTCAACCTTGAAGACCAAACCGTCACCTCCATCGCCCAAACTTCCGAATGCCCCAACCACCACCGCCACAGTTAGCCTCGAACCATGAACAACACCACAGTCGCTGCCAAACCACCCCCTCAAGACAACGCATAATGCCATAACCACCACCATTCGAAAACTCGTCACTAACAAATCCACACAAAAATACCCAAGATCGATAAACAAACAGAACCCAAATATCTACCTTCACCGCCACTCAAGCAGCCACTACAAATTCGAGAAAAATCATCGCTGCTGCCCACTTCCATTTTTGACATCCAATCAAAACCCAAAACCAAGAAAAAAACTTGACCCAAAGACTTACCTCGACCGCTGTTCTATCGTCGGAAAAACCCACGAAGTCCTTCTGGCTTCCCACGGTTTCATGCCCAAACACAGCCCCAAAAATCTATTTTTTTGCATACCCATGTACTCCACTCTTTCGCCGTGCGCCTGTGGTGCCATCGCCGGCGATTACCTTGAAGGAGGGACCGTCGCCCTCTTCTCTCTCTCTAATTAGATTGTGTGTGAGAGAGAGAGAGAGAGAGAGAGATAATCTTAACCGTATAAATTTGGGGGTTTTAGTTAAATAGGTTTGGCAATCAATAACTTTAGTAATATAGACTTCTCTATTGAAAAGTCAAAAATACCCTTAATAAATAAATTCCAAGGTATATTCTTTATTTATTCTGGTTGGTTTAACTCGGGACAATTATTTGGACTTTTCGTAATTCTTTCAATTGTTCTAAATACTCTTTATATTTTGATAATTTTTCAAAGATTTTGGGATGATCCTTCTTAGTTATATATCCTAATACTATTCCTTTCGATAACTCTTCTTCTATATCCTTATGTTCGAGTGATACATTATAAACTATATTTATATTTTTGGCAGTTTCAACAGAGTTAAATCTTATATTATTTATGCAAGCGCAATCAATATCTTTATATATTTCTTCTAATTTAGAGCAATAGAATATATGCCTTGATATTTTTCAGTAATAGTTAATAAAAACGAAATATCTTTATTATCCAAATACAATTTATCACAATCACTAGAAGTAGATGCTTGTGAAGTGTTCATAAATTCAAACGATCAGGTTGATCATGATTATGTTTAACTATTCTATTTTCTTGATCTAAGTTTCGTAAAACTAAACCTGGGAATCTAATTTCAGTAAATTAGATGTTGTTGTTCGTACTGATGATATTTGATGATATTTAGTATTGTTTTCTCACTTTTCTTGATTATTTTCTTGTTTTAATTCTCTGAGAAGTTTTCCTATCTCTCTAGATCTTAAATCAAAAGTATTATCTTTAACAATTCTAAGTCTCTCTATATCTTCACTATCACCATTGTTCACAATTAAAAATAACAAACATGTAGAAGCCTATGATTAAAAGCATGTAATCAAAGTATGTAAATGGAAGTAAGTAAGCTTACAGTAATCAAAGAGAAATAAGCAGGTTTTCCCTCCAGTGTCGTCCTATAGCTGCTTTGCATGTACTCAATCAAACATTTGAATCAAATGAATATTAGATATTTTTTAATAAATTGGGTCCACAACTGCTTCCGCAAAAAGTCTTTCAATCAAGTTTGCATTTCTCACTCTAGAGAACTAGCCATGTTTTCACATACGCCATCTCACAGTATTCAGAGTCTCTGTTTTCACCCCTATCTTGACTCCTTTTAAAAAGACCTTACTTAGAACTTTTCCAAAACTACATGTTTTAAAAACAAGTTTTAAAACTGAAACAAAGCTCAAATATTATCCCAAAACGCCACAACACATCAAAAAGTTGAGGGATTTCTGTTGAGAAACAGATTCTTCAAAGAAGAAAACTCATTTTGGAAAATATCAATACTGCCGGGGGTCATGAGAAACTTAATGAAAACCTCTTTTAAGAAAGTTTTGATAAAAACTCAAACATCATTTCATTCATAGATTGACATTGTACATACTGCAAATTATATACAGACACCTTTGGTACTCACCTTATGAAGTTTAAAACTCCATAAGTGATTACCTTATTAAAAACTTTGATATCTTCAGACTATCTACTAATATCTTTCTTGAATACAAGTGGTGTAAACAAGTATTGAATAAAAGAGTACAAGTTCTTGAGTCAGATATTACGGGATGTCTTTTCACTTAATCTTTTCCCCCTTTTATAGAGGTATTGGATTATTTTCCTTCTCTCCTTTTTGGTGACAAGACAGGAATCTTATCTCTTCTGCAATAAATTTCTTGTTGAGTAGTCATTAAACTTTTTTCGGTACATTTATCTTTCTTGCTAGCTGACTTCAATAATTCTTGATAATTTATCTTCCGGATTGAGACAAAACACCATAGTTTTTCTTTAATAAAGAGACTTTATTAAAGTAGTGAGTGAAGGGTCTTTGTCATAGCAGCTATCTTCTTGTTGTTTAGTGACCACAATTTTTCTTTAATAAATGACTTTATTAAAGTAGTGATAAAGGGTCACTATTTGGAAGCTTTATTTTTCCATCCTTGAGTCAAAGAACTCTGCTGGGAATTCTGTACTATTGAGTGATGCATGGCTCATATCTTCAACAAGACAATGTTCACACCTATACTCTGGATGGTCCCACATTATCTTGCATAGCTCTTTGAGCATAGTTTCACTTCCACTTACTTCATTGATAATAATTTTCTCAAGTAGGTGGTCCAATTCGCAAATATCTATTTCTTTAGATGTCAATCTTGCATTAGAGTAGATTACATGATTATCTGAAGGATATAACCAAATTTTTTCCTTTTTAGAAATAACTTGACTTAAATTATCAAATATTTCTTTATATCCTTTAGCTCTTCTGTAAGAAATCATGTTAACAATATCTTCATATCCATTCTTAACAACTTTTTGGCTCGTAGGTAAGAAGTGTTGGTTTGTGATCCCTATCTTGATACAATGAAATGATGGGATCATTGTTCCTTCAATTTATCCCATTCCATTGTGGCTGAAAAGAATCAGATATATATGTTCGTACTTTTGATAACTTTAGTAAATCTTCGAACTGCCTTTTTAAAATCTATGGGAAGTTGTGAAATTTCTCTTAGATCTTTGCTTGGATATATGCAGAGTATATTCCCTAGTTCAAAGACATTTTGAACCCAATTAGCTGGCGCTCTTGGATAGAAATTTATCTTGTTGTATTTTCCATAGTGTAGGGTTTTTATCCATTTCCCTACTTCGAGATACCAATCTGACAATATATTGAAAATAACAATAAAGAAGAGAACTTCTTCATAGTTATCTTTGTTTGGTAATTTTTGTTCGTGGCAAACCTTTACCACATCTTTTGGATTTATTTGCTCAATACGGGTTTCGAAATCAAATTCGTTCCTCTATGAAGAAGTTTCCATAACCTTCTTGGTATCTTGATTATCCTTCTTGAATGAAGGCTTTGCATCTATTTCCATATTTTCAGTACAAACATTAGGATTAAATTTTCCCTATGAAGGGGTTCCTAATATTATCTTGTCTTTCCCTTTATCCTCGGGAAGAGCGCTTGTATTCATAAGACCCAGTGAAGGGTTACTAGACTTTGTACAAGTATTTTCTGCCGAATGGGCTATCTTGGTACTTCCTAGAAGGCTTTCTTGTATATTTTGAATTTGCATTTCCAAACAAGAGACTTTAAGTTCAAGTATTTGGACTTTTGTCTTTAATTCCTTCAGCTCCATCTCTGCTGAGATAATCAGGAAGAAAATTAGACTATCCTTCAATATATTCAATATCAAACTTGAAATATGAAAACCATATATGGATTCTAATAATGTATCTATTGTCAATAAATGAATCAATATTATTTTTTAGAAATATTTTAACTTGTGTATTATCAGTTCTAATCAAGAACTTTTTTGGTAGCAACTAATCTTCATATTTTTGTACTCCTCACTTCACAGCAATGAGCTCTTTCCTATTTGTTTCATACCTTGTTTCAACTTCTTTGAATATTCCTGATGTATATCCTGCAAGTATTTCTGGATAAGAACAATTCTTTTCATATTTATATTCTTTATGATTCTTTTTTACCTTAAGTACTGCTCCCCAATAGTTATCTGAAGCCCCAGTTTCAAGGATAAAGAAATCTTCTTCTCTGAAGCCCCAGTTTCAAGGATAAAGAAATCTTCTTCCTGTAGAATAATAAGTTTTGGTAGATTTTTTAATTCATCTTTTACCTTCCTGATGTTTTTGCGATCTTGTTCATCCCAAGACCACATTACATTTTCCTTAATTTTGGAAGAAAGTAATTTTTTAATTTGGCACAATTTTCAATAAATCCTTCAGCATAATTTAATATACGTAGGAAACTTTGTAAATATTTTTTATCTTTAATTTCTTCAGGAAAATCTTGAAGTTTTTCATCAATATGAGATTGTAGTTGCAATTATCCTTCTTTTATAAATAATCCAAGAAATTCTATCTCTGTTTTTGCTATCTCAGCTTTCTTTTGAGAAAGTGTAATACCATGTTTTTTCATGATATAACAAAACTTTTCAAGATGTTCAATATGTTCGTTCATATCTTTTGAATGAATAGGTAAATCATTTATGTAGACAATACAAAAATGAGTAATAGGTTTTATTACCTCATCCATTCTTCTTTGGAATATCTGTGGTGCATTTTTCAATCCAAATGACATTACATTCCATTCAAATTGGCCTAAAGGATTAGGAGTGCTAAATGCAGTTAAAGATTTGCTATCTTCTGTGAGCATAATTTGCCAAAATCCTGATTTACAATCGAATTTTGAAAATATCTTCTTGTTTTGTACTTGTTTAATAAGAATGTCTTTATTTGGCAAGTAATATCCATCAAATTTTGTAATTTCGTTTAGCCTTTTATAGTTAATCACCATTCTGGACTTTCCTCTTTTTATTTCATTATGTTTCCTAACCATAAATGTTGGACTACTATGTGGACTTTTACTAGGCCTAATTAGTTTGGCTTCTAGTAATTCTTTTATTTGGATTTTAAATTCCTCTTGGTCTTCAATACTGTATTTCATTGGTTTAACTCTTACTACAGTATCTGATTTTATAAGCTCTATCTTGGCTTTAACTTTATCTGTATCCCATTTTTCTAATTGGTTTTCAAAATAAGTTTCAGAAATTTCTTTTCTAAGTTTTTCTAACTTATCTTCTATTGTCATTTTTAGCACATTAATTGGTTTGAATTTTTCTGTACTCCAACATCCACCACGCTGGGTTGAGGAGCTCTGATGATTAATTTCTTTATAAGCTATGCTTACAGCTCTTGTGATTCTAGGTGTAAATATCTTGTGTGCACAAGGTGTTGTGTATATATATATTATCAATGAACACTTCTCTAAGAGATATTAGAAAGGGTATTTGTGTAGCATATTTGCTATATATTATCTTGTTTCCTCCTGCTGTCGTAGCAGTTACAACTTTCTTTGAGTCATATTTCTAATATTCAGATGGTAGTACGTTTTGTAAGCAAATGCTTATAGTACTTCCTGTATCTAAATAAGCATGAAATTTTATTTTACAATAATTTTTTAAATTGAGTATAACTTCAATATATGGACTCATGGGATCGGTATTTATTATCCTTTCCATGGTAACAATGATTTCATATTTTCATCTATCCTTGGTATAATAACTGGGTTTCCTTCAAGTGTTATTTTTATATATCCTTGACATATCTTGTAAGGGCTTACTTTTCCAAGAAAGCTCATTCCTGGTAATATAGGTGTTTGGCTAAGTACATAATTATCATCCTTATATAGGATTGTTTCTGTTTTATGTTCACCTTGATTTTCTCCTATAATTATAAGAGGGAAATTCAGATATCATTTTATTTCAAGGTTATATCCTAAGTAATCTTTAAAGACATATTTTTGTGGTAACTAATAATCTTGTAGGTGGTTAACAAATTTAGCATCTACATGGTTTTTATCTGCTCCTGTATCTATAAGGACAAGAAGATCATTCTTGATCCTTTCTTGGTTGATATATCTAGTCCTGATATAATATTGTGAGCTTGCTAGTTCATCAATACTTTTGTTTTTAAGGCGTTCTATATTAATATTTCCTCTAGGTGGGAATCTTGCAATAATATTTTCTCCTTGTAGTCTCACACTACCTTTTTCTTATTATTCTTCCTTCAGAATTAATTTCCTTAGCTAGTTTGTGAAAATCAAGCATTATTTGTTCTGGTATTGTAACTTCATGTTCCTTATATTTTCTAGGTGGAATATACTGTGCCAATTCATCAAAATCTTTGTGTATTATTATGTTATCTGTTATTTTCCTTAAATTGCTATGATGGCTAGTACTAAAAGCAAATATTGATTTTATGCTTATACTAATAGTCTTACTTTTATGTAACATTTTCAAGTTTCCAATTCTATAATAGAGATTGAAACTTTGGTCTATATTTTCATCTGTCATTGAAATTGCATAATTTGGTTTTACTGTAAATATTATCTTCTGATAAACTAGATTTCCTACAACAGTTCCTAATAGAGCATCTATAGGATCTTGTAGAATTCTATTATCCATGCAATAAATTTCAATAGGTATATTCATACCTTCTCTAAAGAATCCTTTAATCATAACTTGGATTCCTCCAATTTCAATACATTTTAACTTCTTCCTAATATTTTCTGGGATATTGGATAATTTTTGTTTTACCCATTCTTTAGTAATTATTGGGATTTTGGTTTTTCCCACTACATCTTCTATGTTAATTGGGATTTATTTATAATTCATACTTACAACTGTTTTGTTCATCCTAAGGAGTATTCCTAAGAATCCTTGATGAAATACATCTTTTTCTTGTAAGTCTAAGATTCTTTTAGTTATCACTTTATATCTTTTGCTATCAAATGTAATTTCTTGACAAATTCCTTCTACTAAGTCTTCTTCTTCCTCAGTTGTTTCAATAACTAGTCCTTGTACTTCTTGAATTTCATTCATATATATATTTTCTTCAGATTCTTCATCTGATGATGATGTTTTTAACTCATAAATACTACTACATTCACTGTCTAAATCCTCAAAATACTCAATTGGTTCTATATCACTATCATTTATAAATTCTTCATAAACTTTGAGAGTTTTTATATTCTGTTTATCTTTTCTCTTAGGACATTGGGGGGTTATGTGTCTTTCTTCATTACAAATGAAGCATCTACATTTTTTTGATATATTTCTTTTTGAGCTTTTCAGACCAATTTCTTTTCTTGAAATATTTTTTATAAGGCTTGAAGTTTCTTTTCTTAAACTTTTTAAAGTTTTTGAATCTTCTTTTATGTTTTTATATGGCTTATATTTCTTCTTATGGCATCCAAATTGTTCTGTTTGACCTATATCTTTGTAACAACATAAAGAGTTCTTCCTTATCTTATATGATTTTTTATTTTCTAGTGCTTCTCTGTACCAAATACTTATCATTCTTTTTGTAAATTCAATTCTACTTCCAAGACTATCTATAAATATTCCTTCTTCATCCCCTTCAGGTAATATTTTATTATATTCTTTTAATAACTTAGTTCCCCGTAGGAATGGTAATTTTGTGAAGTAAGATCTTAAGATTGACTTATTATCTGTATAATCTCCCTGGCTGATTTTATAGTATAATTCTTGAAATTTACATGTATATCTTTCTAATTCGCACATATCGCATATTCTTAAATTTTCCATTGCAATTATTCCTTCAATATATTCATCTTGCTTTCGAGCTTCTTCATCAATTGTGTATCTATCTCCTAAAAATTCTGTTCTGAGGGCTCTTTCCAACTATTTAATATATCTCTTATACTTTGATCATTTAGATTATTTCTATTATCTAATGCATCAGTTGTATTTTCTCCATATTTTATTCTTCTTTTTGTATTTATAGGTAGTTTTCTCCACCATTCTGATACTATACCTGATGCAAACCCCTTCGGTATATTGACCGAAAATTCCGACAACAATTTAATACAAAACCCAAGAAATCTAAAGTGGTAAATAAAGCGATAAACACCTTAACCCAAGTTTAAACTTAACCCAAAATTCAAGGATTAATCTAACCCTCGCCCAATGGGTATCAACCAAACAAATTCCAAGGTGGGGGAAAATAAACAACAACACAAGAATAATAATACTTAAGCAAAGTTGATTAAATTCCAAGAACATACAAGATCAAGGAGGGTTAACCTTACCTCAAAGGGGGTCTTTCAAGACCAAGCTCTCAAGAGCATTCAAATGAACAACCAAGTTATTCTTTACAAATGAAGAGAATGTGTATATAATGTACAAAATGGGTAAAAGGTGTAATTTTGAAAATTGCAACAAAAACCCCATTTTTGTGAAACGGAGTGTTTCGGTCGACCGAGATTATTTCGATCGATCACATGGTCGACCGAAATGGGACTTTCGGTCGACCAAGCCTCAGCCGAATGTGACTGAGGCTGCCGCCAAAAATCTTTGCAGACTTTCGGTCGACCGGAAAGACTTTGGATCGACCGAAATTGCCTGAGTCCAATTTCTTCTTCTTGTTTGCTCCAACTTGATTCTCGGCTTGCTTTTCTTGACTTTAATTACTTGTTTAGCCTCGAATCTTGAACCTCCTTGGCATCGAATCTCGTCATGGGTCCCACAGGCTTGCGCATCGAGGTTTGACTTTCCCGGTTCTCATCATCCCCTCCCTCTTGAAAAGGATTCGACCTCGAATCTTGCTTGAATGCACTGTCGTGAGACTCCTTGAACTTTGATCTTGCAACATTGTGGATCATAGGTTCATGCGATGAAGTTGGACCTTCGCGATTCTCATCATCTCCTCCATCTCGAAAGAGATTCGACCACGAATCGACACCTACAATAAAAAAATAAATAATTCAGACACAATAAATGTAACTGAAATTTCATACTCACCGTGCAGAATCAATTTGTAGGCGTTGCTAAGAGCTTGAGATGTGCCAACACCGCAGAGTAGCAATTTGGATTTTATTAAATCGGGAACCCGTTCTTTCCTCCAAACACTAGTAGAAAAACGCGAAAGGGTTCGGTTCATGAAGAGCCGACGCCTGAACCGGGTTTAGGCGTCGGTTCGTAAACCCTTTAATATACACTTCAAAAATTTGCACGATTTCAGAATAGACCGCGCATATCTCTCTCTCAACACTTCAACATCGCGAAGCCATCACCACCGTGCCTCCACCAACACCACGACGCCACCAACACCGCGACGCCACCACGAATCCGCCTCCATCTCGTAAGAACTTTACTCTTATATGTGTGTGTGCGTGTATGTATATATATATGTATGTGTGTGTGCGTGTATGTATATATATGTGTGTGTATATGTATATATATATATATATGTATATATAAGTATATCTATATGTGTTTGTGTGTATATATATATGTGTGTATATGTGCATATATATGTATATATCAGTATATATATATATGTATATATGTGTGTGTTTATATATATATTTATATGTTATAATTTTGGTATTGCAAGTAGTTAATTGATATAATTTGAATTATTGGAATTATATTGAAATTATGCATGGAATGTTAGGTTATGAAATCATACTTTGAGCATTTTAGGAATTAAGAATTGATTTTGGATTAATTTTGGAGTGGTTGATGATGTTTAAGTTTGATTTATTGTGTTTGAGTAGTGAATATGTGGAGGTTGAACATTTTTGTTGTATTGTGACATTTTGATTCCTCCTACAGGTTGGGTAATTCCAACTTATAGGGGAGACTCTGCCGAAATTACTGTAGGATTTTACAAATAAAAAATGAAGATAATAGTAATTATAGGTGATTTTCACTATCATAGAATTAACCATACTAAATAAATAACTAAACAAAATATAGTACTAAAATTATGAAGTATTCAACGTAATAAATTATCGTATGCATGTGATTTCAATTATTAATATATAGTTGGTTCAAGTATATAACTATCATTACAAATATTCACTCAAAAGTAATATTTTTTTAATTATATCTTCGCATATAGGTTATTAGATATGGATCGAGATTGGATGTACGGCAGACGTAATACACATGAATATGTGAAAGGAGTTGAAGAGTTTATGAAATGTGCGGATGAACACATGAGAGAGAAAGGTGAAGCAATGATTTTGTGTCCTTGTTGTGATTGTAAGAATTTGAGAAAGTTTCGTAGTTTTGAGCAAGTGAAGAGTCATTTGATTCGTCGTGGGTTTAAAGAAGGTTATAAACGATGGATATGGCATGGTGAGAGTATGCTTCCTAGGACATGCACTAGTGACGATGAAGGTGGACTGCAGGAGAATAATTTAGGAAATATTGATGAGAATGATGTGGAAAATGACAATAATGATATGATAGACGAAATGATGCGTGATATACAAGGGGAATTCATTGAAAAGCCTCATGTGTTCGATAGCTTGTTCAATGATTCTGAGAAGACTTTGTTTCCTGGATGTAGAAAATTCACAAAATTGTCTGCTGTGTTGAAATTGTATAACTTGAAAGCAAATAGTAGGTGGAGTGATAAGAGTTTCAACGGCATTACTGGAACTCTTACGAGAGATGCTTTCGGAGGATAACGAGCTTCCTAGTTCAATTTACGAAGCAAAGAAATTGTTGTGTCCAATGGGAATGGAGATCGAGAGGATACATGCATGTCCAAATGATTGTATACTGTATCGAAATGAGTATAAGGACTTGCGTATGTGTCCAAAGTGTGGGGCATCACGGTATAAGCGAAAGAACATGAATGCTAATTCTGAGGATAAGAAAAGCCCTCCAGCAAAGGTGTTGTGGTACCTACCCGTAGTACCAAGATTTAAACGTTTGTTTGTCAATGCAAAGGATGCGAAGAACATGCAGTGGCATGCTGATGGGAGGAAACAAGATGGAAAACTAAGACACGTGGCCGATTCTCCTCAATGGAGGAACATTAATAGGTTGTTTCCTGATTTTGGGGGTGAAGATAGGAATCTTAGGCTTGGACTATGTACAGATGGAATGAACCCGCACGGTAACATGAGTAGTCGACATAGCACTTGGTCGGTTCTTCTAACGATTTACAATCTTCCTCCTTGGTTATGTATGAAGCGCAAGTATAACATGTTGTCTTTGTTAATATCAGGGCCTAAACAACCGGGGAATGACATAGATGTTTATCTTGCCTCACTAATTGAAGATTTAAGACTGATGTGGGATGAAGGTGTATCGGTGTTTGATGCACATAGCCAGATGAATTCCACCTTACGTGCTATGATATTTTGCACCGTAAATGATTTTCCCGCATATGGTAACTTGTCAGGTTATACGAACAAAGGACCTAAAGCATGTCCCGTTTGTGAAGAAGACACGATTGATCTTTGGTTGAAAAACTGTAAGAAAAATGTCTTTATGAGTCATAGAAGATTTCTCCCCGCTGATCACCCTTATCGAAAGAAGAAGAAGGCATTCAATGGAAAAATTGAGGATCGAGCGGCTCGCTTGCCGTTAACAGGAGGTGAGGTATATGAACGAGTTAAAAATATTGATGTTTTGTTTGGAAAACCTTTTAAGCCTCCTCAAAAGAGTCTTTGGAAAAAGAGGTCCATATTCTGGGATCTACCTTATTGGCAACATTTATCAGTAAGACATTGTCTTGATGTAATGCACGTGGAGAAAAATGTTTGTGATAGCATCATTGGTACATTGTTGAACGTTCAAGGGAAGACGAAAGATGGTATCAAAGTCAGGAAGGACATGGTAGAAATGGGGATACGAGATCAATTAGCACCGCAAGAGTCGGAAAAACGTACTTATTTACCTCCAGCTTGCTATACTTTGTCCAGAAAAGAGAAAACATGTTTTTGTGAGTGTCTGCATGCTATTAAGGTTCCATATGGATACTCATCAAACATCAAAAGTCTTGTGTCGATGAAGGACTTGAAATTGGTTGGTATGAAGTCTCATGATTGTCATGTGTTAATGCAACACTTGTTACCAGTTGCAATTCGAGGCATACTTCCAAAACATGTCAGACAAGTCATAATAAAACTTTGTTTTTTCTTCAATGCAATTTGTAGTAAAGTTGTTGACCCAGAGGCGTTGGATGATTTGCAGGCCGATATTGTTATCACTCTATGTCAATTTGAAATGTATTTCCCGCCATCATTTTTTGACGTTATGGTGCACTTACTTGTTCACTTGGTAAGAGAAATTAAGATATATGGTCCGGTGTTCTTGCGGCATATGTATCCATTTGAGAGATACATGGGTATTTTGAAAGGATATGTCAGAAATCGATTTCGACCCGAAGGCAGTATCATTCAAGGTTATGCCGCTGAGGAGGCTATTGAATTTTGTACTGACTACCTTGATGACGTTGAGACTATTGGTGTTCCTAAATCTCGTCATGAGGGAAGACTCGAAGGTAAAGGGACGATTGGATGCAAATCAATTGTCCCTAGTGTTGAATTGCGAGATAAAACACACCTCCTAGTATTACAACACCTTTCTCAAGTTCATCCGTATTTGGACAAGCACATGTCCATCCTAAGGCAGCAGAATCCTTCTAAAGGTGAAAGGTGGGTAACTAATCAAAACAATCGTTTATTTGAAAAATGGTTCAAAGATAGAGTCATGAAAGAGTTGTCACAAACGTCGAATACCATTGTTGAAACGGTAAAGTGGTTAGCGTATGGTCCTAGCACGATTGTGAGATCTTATGAAGCATATGACATTAATGGGTATACGTTTTACACTAAACATCAAGATGATAAGAGTGCGGTGCAAAACAGTGGAGTGACACAAGTAGCACTATCAAGAGATTTTTCAAGTGCTAAAGATACAATGCCAATAGATGCCTTGATGTCCTATTATGGTGTTATTGAAGAAATTTGGGAACTTGATTACAGGGAGTTCAAGTTTCCTCTCTTCCAATGTAAATGGGTTGATAATCGACGGGGAGTTCGGGTGGATGAATTAGGTTTCACTTTGGTGGATTTTGGACGGTTGGGTTATCTTGACGAGCCATTCATACTTGCATCACAAGCGAAACAGGTATTTTATGTTCTTGATCCTGCCGACACTAAGTGGTCAGTGGTCCTTCAAGGCAAGAGACGCATTGTTGGCATTGGTGATGTAGTAGATGAAGAAGATTATGATCACTTTGATGAAACTCCTCCATTTTCTATTGGTATACAAGGGAGTGCAACTTTAGAGGAAGATAACATTGAATTCACTTACATGCGTTGGGATCATGAAGAAGGATTATGGATTGACAGTCGTTCGTGATTATTCATTGTGTGAGTTCATTTATACATTCTCGCATGCATATAACTCTCTTTTGTTCTTTATAAATGCTCTATACGTTGTTCATATTAATTGTGTGAGTTCATTTACATATTCTTGCATATAACTTTCTTGTGTTTTTTATATATGCTCTATACGTTGTTAATATTCATTTATTTATATGTGCAGGTACGTAGACAATTTTCCCAATATAATGGCCGAGTCTTCACATTCTTCAGATGATCATAGTACTGCCCAAAAAAAGGACAAGATGACCAACTATGTGCAAAAACATGAAGAAAGCGGGCCAACAAGTGAATATTATTGAGTTCGATGACAAACATAGGCCGATCGGACCAGGCACGAAGAACTTCAAACATTTTGTCGGATCTTTAGCCCGCATTCATGTTGACATAAACATCAGTGATTGGCACAAAGTCGATCAAGGCCTTAAGGACATGATGTGGGAAGAGATAAAGGTACTATCACTTGATACATGGTAAATAATTGAAAAGTGAATGTAATTTCTTTATAACACCACATGTTATCATTGTCTTTCAGAGGGAATTCAACATTCTCGATGACCGTCCAAAAAAAAGTGTTATGCGGGTTTCGGGGATGAGATGGAAAGATTTCAAGACAAGGCTGGTTCATAATTTCATTACACATGACCACCCAAAATATACATCTCCTACGCAGCTTTATGATTTCTTGACCGAAGAGTAATGGGAGTTGTTTAAAAAAGAATGACAGACGGAAACATTTAAGGTATATTTAAATGTACGCATGTGTCTTGTTGAGTGAAAACTAAAAACCTGTGATTTATTTCAGGAGAAAAGTAAGAAGGCGAGGGATAGTCAAATGCGGAACGAGCATCCTCATTATTTGGGCTCAGCCGAAAATGCGGGGATGAAGCCACATTGGCTAGTAAGTGACCCGCTATCTTCTAGCTCTTCATGTGACATGATTAGCTCCTCAATTGTAAGCGAGGATCGCAGCCTAGATTGGGTTCGAGCTAGATCGAAGAAGAAAGAAGATGGAACGTATTACATCCCCAACGAGAAAACGAGGGGGGTGTTTGATAAAATTGTAAGTATATCTTATCGATTTCTCATATATTCAATTGAAACTTACTTCAATTCTTATATTCAGTTTTCATTTTTTTTAACAGGTAGAAAAAGCTGAGCAAGCCACGCAGGGGACATTTGTGTCGAGTAGACAACACGATCGTGTGGGGTCGTGTCAGTAGACGACATTAAAGATATCATCAGGAAGGAGATGGAGGATAGCATCACAGAGCGGGTCAGGCATCAAACCATGTCGGAGATGTAGAGTAAATTTGACAGTATACAGAGCGCGTACCATAGTATGCAGAGTAAATATGATGCCATCCTCCAGCGCTTGGGCCTCAATGTTGATGCCGAGGTGGAGGTAACTGCATAGCCCCGACCACCAACTCGAAGTAGTTGCCACTCTGTGAATCCAGACCCATTTGATGGTCTTCAGGTACTTACCCATAAAGTATTTAGTTTTTTTAGTATTGCTTTTTTTTAAAATGGAAAGGCCTGACATATATGTTGAAAAATAGAAGCCAATTCCCTGTCGTCTCGCCGTATTTGTTGATGGTGACAAGCAAATAGTGGCCAGCGGGATGGTTTATCCGTCCGGACCCGAGACTGTGGTGCATCATCAACCACTCTGGCTTGATCATGTGAAGGTGTCCGTTGACCATGTTATAGATGGTGCAGAAGCGTTCTATCTTCCAGCGCCATCTCAGCACCACACCACGGTGGGGGAAGCTATTGGAAGTTTTTTCCAATGGCCTAAGGAGTTGGTGATTTTTGGAGAGGTAAAAAAATCGAGTTATATAAAAGTTTATGTCAATATTAATTTCTTTTAAATTTGTATCAGACGTGTTATAATGACAAAAATTGTCTTATTGCAGGAAGAGGCCCCAAAAAAGATTATAAAAAAATCTAATAAAGGGAAAAGGCCTCAGAGTTTTGAATTGTCATCTACCCAGCGACCTGCGATAGTCGACGATGAGACTTTACTACGTCTGGGTGATAAATGCAAAATGTTAAACACCCTGGTCCTTCAATTTCCTGTTGGTGATGACTTCTATCAGGTGCCTGTAGATGCCTCCGTCTTCAATTGTACGTTCGAGGATGGTATTTTTGTGACAGTCGCAGACATTACCGATCTGCTTAAAATGCAATGGTTGGATACATCTATCCTACAAATATTTGCATTGTAAGACTTCTGATCACAAATTACTTCTTCAATTTAAATCATTGTTCGATCTCTATTTATTGGTGTCATTATTATTAGGTACCTTCATGAGTTATGTCAGGATTATGGTATTGATTCAATTGGGTTCATGTCTCCGTCACACATTGCGTCGGTGTCGGTAAGAACAAATGCCAATGGTGTTGTAAATTATATGGACAAGACCATGAGGGCAATGCAAGCAAAAAAATTCATTCTAGCACCGTATTTTCAGGAGTAAGACCATTCTCTCTTGTTAACAGTTAATTTTTTTTTTTTGTAATTTGAATCGCACATGTTTGAAGTTGTATTTACATGTTCATAATACGTAGGAACCACTGGATGTTACTAGTGATTTCTCCTTAGAAGAGTACGGTGTACTTATTGGATTCAGCTAGTGCATTTAAGCGTGACTTAGATATCAAGCCGCTATTGAATACGTAAGTTATGATAATTTTCATGAAATAATTGTGGAGTTGTGGTGAAATTGATTGTGGAGTTGTGGTTTCACTTTGATGAATATATGTTGTGATTGTTGAGAAGTTGTGATAGATTCAATAGCAACGCGTCTATTTACAGGTTGGATAAGTTCAATTTATAGGGGAGACTCTGCCAAATTTTTTATAGAAATCTTAGTTTTTGTATTTATTTATTTTGTAACTGGTTCGAATAATTTAATTCAATTTTAGGGCTTTCAAACTATATTGGACACAAGGAGGCATTAGGACAAGAGCCAATACAACGTGGCTAAAAATAAAGGTATGAAAACACATATTTAAAATATATTACAAATCTTTGAATTATTTTCATATTCTATTTAGTGTGATTATTAATGTTAGTTTTCAATGTGAAAATTTTAGTGTCCTCAACAGCCCGGAGGTTCTGAGTGTGGCTACTACGTCATGAGAAATATGTATGAGATAGTCACTGAACCCTTTCAGCGTCCGTCGTTGGAAAAGGTATAAGTTATTGAACATGATCATTTTTAATTATGCCTTCATATTTTATTACAAAATAACTGATAATTCATTTTGATTATTTGTAGGCATTTAAAGAGTATTACTCAACGGAGGAAATTGCTGAAATTCAAAACTTATGGGCTAAATACTTCGTCAATAGGTGTGTGTAAACCGACGTGTATTCAAACTTCTGTTTACTCAATTACATGTGACATTAACAATCTTGTAAATATAATTATTTCTCATTTATTTAACATTATTTTAATTATGTCGATTATGTACATATTTGGTGATGTGCATGTGGAAAATGTTCAGTCCACGTTTAGGTGATTGCAGGTCATGACCTGCAGTGATCTGGATCATTGCAGGTGACATCTAGGTCATTGCAGGCCATGACCTGCAGTGGCCTGGGTCATTACAGGTGACGTCCAGGCCAATGCAGGTCATGGTCTGCAGTGGCCTGGGTCATTGCAGGCCATGACCTGTAGTGGCCTGGGTCATTGCAGGCGACGTCCAGGTCATTGCATGTCATGTCTAGGTCATTGTATTTTACTCTATAGGCAAATGAATATCGTGCAAAAAAAAAAAAAAAAAAAAAATGAAAACGCGTCGTTTTAAGGAAAACCGACGCCTAAAGTACACTTTAGGCGTCGGTTTTGGATTACAACCGACGCCTAATTTTTTATTTTTATTTTTTTTTAAACTTTACGCATCGGTTTATAAACAACCGACGCGTAAAGATAGCCTTTACGCGTCGTTTTACAACCGACGCATAAAGTCTTCACTTTACGCGTCTGCTTCATACGCGTCGCCTCAAAAATCGACGCCTATTCTCTTAAATAACCGACGCGAAAGACTGTTTCTGTACTAGTGAAATGAACAACATCCAACCACCCGGGTCAAATACAACTCGCATTCGATCTTGGTTTGGATTGGAAGTACATTTTTCAATATGCGCCCTAAATTGACGCTCGCCCAGCTCTATCAGGGGCTCAACCAAATTTGTCTTTTTATGCCCACCTAAACTAACATCTCCATAAATAAACAAGTGCATCAATCTCAAAAGAATTAGTAGGCTAGAGCCAAAAACAACATTAAGTGGTGAAAATTTGCTACTAGGATAAACACTTTGATTGCAAGCAAATTTAACAACCACAAAATTAGCATACACTTCGTGCAAATGCACGACTTCCCAAAAGAAAAGATTAGCTATGTTGACGACCTTGTTGGTTTCATGACATGTAGTAAAATGTGAAAGTTTAATACCCCTACCAACATCCACAAAATTAGCATCATTTCTTTTCTTTAGTCTAAGTAAACCCAACACAAACTCCATAGAATGAGTAATCCAAGGTTTACTGGGAATGTGCAAATGTGTGTATAAAACTCGAGGTAACAACTTAGATTTAGCCATTTTGAACGTTCGGCCTTTACTACAAGTGCAAATATGTTTATCACCAATTTTCTAATGAGGCCAATAAAAGCAATCACAAAATATTTCCACGGCCCCCTTGGTTTCAAAGTGCCCAATCAAACAACCAACATGTGCCGCACTCATTAGAAATTCGTGCATGACACATTTAGAAACAAACAATCCAACTTTTCAAAACAAATAGTTATCATGCCCATAAAATCCATCGAGATATAGTTCACAACATGATTCATAAATGTTTAACAAATTTGAATTATTAACATGGATGCCTATAACATGTTCAAAATAAAATGAGTGGACATTTAGAAATGTTAGAAGCGAAGTCCTTTTATCATCAAGATAGTCCAATAAATTTCTCGCATGGACTTCCCCCAACTAGAAATTCCTTTATAGGACAAATAGGCACATCAAGCATATTCTCACAAAATAGGAATTCATCATGCTCATGAAATTTACTACATACAACATTTTCACAAAAGGATTTGGTACTTATGCAATTTGGCACCTGGAAAAAGTTGCATTTACAAATTAAGCACTCATCATGACAATGATCCTTACCACATGTTACATTTTCACAAGTCAACAACACACTTTTCAAATCTACATCAAGATCATACAACCCTCTAATGTATTCAAAACACAATAACCTTGCATTCAAAGAAATGTTAGGAGCATACCTCCTAGATGTTGCATTGGTTATCCCATTTTCTTTACCTCGGTTGTACTCATTGTTGTGGGAAAATGTTTCCATGATTTTCTTCCACACGGCATGCCTTCAGTGCTCCTTGTTGCTTTGATAAGTATGCTTAACGATCCCCTACAACAAAGAAGTAACCAAGCTAGGGAGGGAAGTGTTAGAATATTCAATAGTAAAGAACATTTTGGGGTGATGTTTTCTCTCAATTTTCTGGGTGGCACTCATCACTCCCTCACCTTTTCCTGAGGTAGGAACCTCAACTCTCAGTTCTTCTCTAGCCTCTTCTTCTGGATTCGTGGCTCCAACTCTCAATTCCTCACCTTTTTCTATGATCGTGGCCCCAACTCTCTCTTTTTCATTTGGCCTCACTTTTGTGTTGACATCAATTTCCTTAAGTGATTTTTCTTTTGATTTCCTATTTTCCCTTTCTTTTCTTTCTTCCTCAAATTCCTTCTTGAGCTTCATTTGGTCCTTGCATACTTCTTCCGAGCTCAAAGATAGGATCACAACATTTTTTCCATCCATTTGGAAGCTACACCGGTTCCTCTTCCTATCATGATTCACATTTCGCTCACATTGCCAAGGTCTCCCGAAAATTAAGTGAGTAGTGTGTATGGGAACCACATCACATAATATTTGATCACTATAAGTACCAATGTGAAAAGTAAGAAGAACTTGTTCACTTACCCTCGCCTCCCCACAGTCATTCAACCTTTGCAATATATAAGGACTAGGATGCTTCATAACCGGTAACCCAATTTCTCAACTCTACTAGCACTCACCAAATTCATGTCACTCTCCCCATCTATAATGAGACTACATGCCCTATCCCCCACAAGGCATCTAGTGTAGAAAACATTTTCTCCATCCTTCTCCTTCTCATTATCATGGGCCAAAGATGTTGGTGGCCTAGCATTCATCTCCAACACTCCATTCTTATTATCACCCCTCCTATGGAATGATGGACTCTTCATTTTTGTCCTATCAATATTATCACCAATTCCATCTCCACTTTTACTCCACCCATGGAGTGATGAATTTTGCATTCTCACACTATCAATATTTTCATCAACTCCATCTCCACTTTTACTCCACCCATGGAGTGATGAATTTTGCATTCTCACACTATCAATATTTTCATCAACTCCATCTCCACTTTTACTCCACCCATGGAGTGATGAATTTTGCATTCTCACACTATCAATATTTTCATCAACTTCATTCCTCCTATCTACCCATTTTCCTCTTTTCCTATGCAAGCTCCCATTTTGTTTACTATCCTTATCATCATCCCAAACATCCATTCTAATTTTCCTATTCAAACTCCCATTTTGTTTTCTAACTCCATCCCTATACACTATGTCCCCAAGATTATCCCTCACCCTTTTTCTACTACACATCATTTCTTCACCTCCCCTATTTGATGTACTCTCCCCTCTTGTTCCTAAATTTTCCAACTCACCCCCAATCTCCTCAATTTATCTAGCCATGGTGGTTGAAAGATTTTGTAACAAGTACTTCAAGTCTCGATTTTGAGTATTGAAATTTGACATGGTGTGCAAGTGTGAAAGTGTTCTCACAAGAATATTTTTCACTCGTGTTTCACTCAATTTAGGCTTTTACCCTCTAATGAGCTCACCACTCTTGCCTTTTTTCACTCAAAATCTCCTTTCTCAAGTTCTCCAAGGAAGGTAATCAACTAAACCACAAAGTATAATTCTTGTGGAGTCAAAGAAATCACAAACAAGGAAGAAGGAATTTAGAACAAGTAGACACAATAGCAAGTGAAATTTGTGTGCTTGCTATACTTAAAAGGAACAATTAATATGTAGGATAAGATGTTAGGAATACAATTTTAGCAAGGGAATTGAATAACCACAATTATTAGACAAGGCATAGATGTAAAACAATAAGCACAAGAGTGTAAATTTTCAATGAGGCAATTTATCAAACAACTTGTACTCAATCTTTGAATGACGTTGAATGTGGATAATGTGGATATATGAAAAACCCCCCAACAACACAATTGTAGCAAGGAATGAATGATCAACAATTACCCAATGTATGGAGCAAGTGATATATGGGATACATGTTGATAACACAATCTCAATTATGGGAATTGGATAGCCCAAGCAATTAGCAATATATGGGTATTGATCAACAAAGCATTAATGGAGTATTTTTCATTGGGACAATTTATCAAACAATTTGAATACACAATTTGGAAAGTGTAGGTTTGTAGGGAATGAATATGGAATTCCCCCAACAAACTCACAATCAATATACCCAATACATGGAATCAACAATACACATGGGCATATAAATTTTCACCAAATTTTTTTCTCAATCTTCGGATTTTTTTTCCAACAACAATAAGGTAATAGGTTTACCAAATTAGAGCCAAGCTCTGATACCAAATGATGCGAACCCCTTCGGTATATTGACCAAAAATTCCCACAACAATTTAATACAAAACCCCAGAAAGCTAAAGTGGTAAATAAAGCGATAAACACCTTAACCCAAGTTTAAATCTAACCAAAAATTCAAGGATTAATCTAACCCTAGCCCAATGGATATCAACCAAACAAATTTCAAGGTGGCAAAAAATAAACAACAATGCAAGAATAATAATACTCAAGCAAAGTTGATTAAATTCCAAGAACATACAAGATCAAGGAGGTTTAACCTTACCTCAAAGGGGGTCTTTCAAGACCAAGATCTCAAGAGCATTCAAATGAACAACCAAGTTATTTTTTACAAATGAAGAGAATGTGTATATAATGTACAAAATGGGTAAAAGGTGTAATTTCGGAAATTACAACAAAAACCCCGTTTTTGTGAAACGGAGTGTTTCGATCGACCGAACTGGTCGACCGAAATTATTTCGATCGATCACATGGTCGACCAAAATGGGACTTTCGGTTGACCAAGCCTCATCCGAACGTGACCGAGGCTGCCGTCAAAAATCTCTGCAAACTTTCGATCGACCGAAATTGACTGAGTCCAATTTCTTCTTCTTTTTTGCTCCAACTTGATTCTTGGCTTACTTTTCTTGACTTTAATTACTTGTTTAGCCTTGAATCTTGAACCTCCTTGGGATCGGATCTCGTCATGGGTCCCACAGGCTTGCACATCGAGGTTTGACTTTCTCGGTTATCATCAATACCTCTAAATGTATGTTCTATAAATCCAAAAGATGTATATGTGTCCTATTTATTAAATTGTATTGCTAAATCAGTACTTTTTGTTCATGTTTCAATAGCTTTATTTGTATTTACACAGTCTAAATATAACCATATTCCTGTTGTATGGATTGGTTCATTAAATGATTTTGTTGGATTAACTTCTTTTATGGATTGTTTTCTAATATTTCCACTATATCTATTCTGAGTTTTCCTATATCTTTGGAATCCTTCTCTTCTAGGTATGTAAGTTCTATATGGATTACTTGTATCTTCATCACTACTAAATTCTTCTTCTACGTTACTAGCAGATGAGTTTGTATTCATTTTAGTATTTTCTACTTGTTTTGCTAATTCTTATAATTGATTTTTATATTCATCATATTCTTCTCCTGTAGATTCTAAGAATTTTCTTTCTAATTCTTCTACATCTGTTATCATAAATTTTTTTATTTAGGTATTTTTTTCCTTTCCTTTATTTTTATCTTTAATTTTTCTTCTGTAATCTTGAGGAGGATTAATTATGATTATATCTTTTCCTTTTAGATTTTTATCTAATATAGCGTTTCATGTTTGTAAATTATATTCTAAATTTTCCAATTTCTCATTCATTTCTTCAAATCCTTCATTCAAATTATTTTTTGGTAAATAAGGATGACTTGGTTTTTTATGTTTTTCTACATTTTTTAGAAATTCTTCAATTATATTTTCTTGTTCTGATAAATTCATTATGATTTTTTGGTTCGTAATAGGGCTCTGATACCAATTTCACCAGGGTGCGCAGAACACACTCTCTATTTTCCTAGGAAATTATATGTGGAATTATAATCGTCTTATGATTCTTGTAAAAAATATTTCTTCTTGTCTTATTTTGTTTATTTCTATTAATCTCAGATGTTCAATATGTTGTTTAATCAATCTTTTAAGTTCTTCGTGTAATTCTATAGCTCTGGTACTTGATTCTCCTTCAATACTTACTAATTCTGTATATTCTCTATGTAGACTCCTAATTAAATCTTTTCTTTTTTCCTCAAGTATGTGGGGGTCGTAAACGGCATAAATCTAATTAGGTCAAAAATAATTTTATTATTTTGTTTCCAAAAATTATTTGGGGACTAAATTGAAGTTGTTTTATAGTTAGATGACTTTGTTTGAAAATGAGGGTATTTGGGGAAGAATAAATTGTTGAAGTCTATTTTTAAAAGATTATAGTTTCAAAGTCTATTTAACAAAAGTTTATAGTTATTGAATCTATTTATGGATATTCCCCTATAAATTTTTTTGAAATGATCTTTTAGATCCCAAGTTTTAGAAAAATATTTAATTCAGTCCCCTCCATTTTAGTTTTTCGTAATTTAGTCCCAAGTTCTCAATTGAGTCTGTCTTGACCCAGAAGTTTCTACCAAAATTTAATTTGGCCAGAAACTTTTGGAGTTCGTCAATTCAGTTCCTAATTTAAATTAATTTCACAAATTAGTCCCCAAGTCTTCAATTGAGTATAATATGACCCTGAGTTTTGACTAAAATATAATTTGGTCAGGAACTTTTCGGGTTTATCAATTTAGTCCCTAATTTCAATTATTTACACAAAGTCCCAAATCTTTACACTTTACCATTTTAGTCAGATTTTTATACTTTTAAATTCTTTCAATTCAAACCTCGAATTTACTTTTATTTATAAAACTTTAATTTCAAGTTTCTAATAGAAAATTATTTATTTTAGGGCTAGACGAGGAGCGGGATTTGCAAGAAAGCTAGAATCATTTTTAAGAAAATTCAGAAATATCTTAAGGTAGGTTCATTACATCAAAAATCTTTTATCTTAAATGCGCAATATTAAGTAAACCCGTATTGTAAATTTATGCATGTGATTACGTAATTTATGAGAACTAGTTACCTTCGGGCCTAGATCCACATGTCTTTGGGCATTGACCAATTGCCTTCGGACCCAGATCCACATGTTTTCGGGCATGGACCAGTTGCCTTCGGGCCTAGATCCACGTCTTCAGGCATGAAAATTTATGATTTATGAGATCCACTTGCTTATTGCATGAGAATGAGAATTTATGACTTAAATTGCATGATTATATGTGTTATTTATTGTACAATTTATTTAATTTGTGCTGAACCTACTGACTATTTCTTCGAAATGCTTACTCCTATTTTTAAACTTACAAATTGCAGATTTCGGAGATGGCTAATGAAAAAAGCAGTGGTGGCAAATTAATAATGAAATTAGATTATTTTTTTTAAGTCAAAGTTTATGAATATTATCAATTAAATTAATTACCGTTATTTTCCTTCGAAAAATTTAGATTTAGAGTTTTATGAATATCGTCAATTTAATTATTTTGTTGTTACTTTCTTTGAAAATTAAGATTTAAATATTTTTATGAATTTATCAAATTTAATTGATTTACTGTTGAAAATCTCCACATAAATATGATGTTTAGAATCCAATTATTTTCCACAATAAAATTAGATTTAAAGGAGAAGTGACGTCCCGTGCTTCACGGAATTCGGGGCGTTACAGTTCGTACTTCTAAAATCAAAAGTCCCAGTTCCAACAACCCTTGATGCCTTCAAATATCCAAAATAAACAATAAAAACCCTGACTCCCAATACAAAATTTCCCCTTATTGAATTCAAATTTTCAGGACTGTCTCATCTGATTTCGGCTCGTATGTGTGTATTTTTCTTGAGGGAGAAGGGAAAAGGGAAGGAGGGAGAAGGCGTACTATAGGGGATGTTAGCCCATGAGTAACTAACTAAGAGGGGGTGAATTGATTTATAAAAATTTTTCGATAAATTATCTCAAACTTAAAAACCAATAGGAACAAGTCTGAACACTTAATGTTATAAGTAACTTAACTATCAATGTAGTGGGCTATAAATGTGTAAACTTAATTGATAAAACAAGTATAGCACTTAGAGATAAAGTTGCACACTATAAATTGAAGGAATAAAGTAAGTGCAATGTAATTAAGTAAAAGGGATAAGAGGATGCAAACGCGATTTATAGAGGTTCAATCAACCAACATGATCTACATCCTCTAGTACCGAGCTCTCCGTCACGAGCAAGGACAAATACAATATATTGGTAACTTACAACAAAGAGTACCAAATCCTTAAGTGACTTACAACAAGGGGCACCTATCCTTAACCAATAATTGAGTTTTCACAAGGCTCTCGAAACCACAAGATATAATGAATTGAATTTACAATTGAAATAACTCTCTTGAAAAATGATATACTCAAATTAAGTACCGAGAGAGTTAGGCTAACACTTCAATAGATAGCAATGAATTAAGCTCGAGTGTTAGAGAAAAACTTTGATGCAAATGATAATGAAAAGTTCAATGCAATCAAACAAAGTTTTACAAATAGTCTCTTGTTAAATTAATGAATCAAATCAAGTACCAAGAGATGCCACACTTGAATAATTAACAATAAGTTAAGCTCAAAGTGTTTAGGCAATGGAACTTTGATGAATCAAATGATAATGAAAAATGTAGCACAAATAATAAAAGTTCCTTTATTGAAATTCTCTCTTCAAAAGATTAAAACAAGTTTAGAACAAAGAGAGACTTACACTTCAATTCCAATATATGATGTGAAGATGTTGAGGAAGTTTATACAATGTAAAAACAAGAATCTTCACAAAACTTTCTTTAAAAAACTTTGATGAATTTTGATAAAACAAAGTTTGGATCAATCAAAGTTTTCTAATAAAGATAGATAAATATAAATCAATAAAGAACAATGAATTATTCACAAGAAAGCTTTTCTAAAATCTCTTGGTTGTTCAAAATGAATGCAAGAGAGAAGGCTACTTATAGACCAAATTTCGCACATACTGTGATGCAAACCACGTAGCAATTGTAGCTACGCAACCCACAAATTATTGGAATCAACCCAAGAACGCCAATAAATCACGATTTAGAGATTGATTCAAATTAATTGAATCAAGCAACCAACACAATCAATTGATATGTTGACCTCTTGATCACAATGAAGATAAATCTCACCCAAGATTTGAACAAACAAGAATTAACTCGCAAGTTCGGATTTTATTCAATAAAGAATAAGAATGTGAAAGCAATTTGCCTCTCCATTAATATCTCAAAGTTGTGTAATGTATAATGAAAATTACATCCCTATATATAGGGTCAAAACTAAGTTAAAGAGTTCTAATTAAATAAGGAAACAACTACCTAACATTATGGAAAAATAAACCTAAATTTACGCGTAATCGGTTTTACGGCCGTGACTGATTTTCTTACGGCCGTAACCCTGTTTCTGAATCACTCTTACGGCCGTGACAATTGGACTTACGGCCGTAAGTCCAAAACATACAAATTCCAATTTTAAGCAGTAACTCTATTACAGCCGTGATAATAACCTTTACGGCCGTAAACCTCAATTTATTCAAAAATTCAGTTTTAAGCAGAACGTTGATTACGACCGTGAGAATTTTGAATTACGACCGTAATTCCCAAATTTCGTCAATCTTCTTCGACGGCTTGAATGAGGTTGATCCATTCGTCGTTTTGGCTCGGTCCCAACATGGAACTTGCTTCTTTTGATGACACAAACATTGTTTTGGCCATTGTTTCTTGAACTAACTTGTCCATTGCTTCCTTGGCCCTCTTTGTTTGCAATCGAGTCATCGGTCCACCTTTGATCTTCAACGGATCTTTGTGCGGGCTCGTATCCGTGGTCTGGATCACATCATCCCCTCCCTCTTCGAAAGGATTCGACCTCGAATCTGTACCTGCATCAAACGGAGATAGATCAGAAACATTAAATGAAGCCGAAACATTATACTCACCAGGAAGGTCTAATTTATAGGCATTTTTGTTGATCCTTTCAATCACTTGGAACGGACCATCCCCTCGCGGTTGTAACTTTGACTTGCGTTGTTCTGGAAACCGCTCCTTTCTCAAATGTACCCAAACCCAATCACCGAGTTCAAAAATGATGCCCTTTCTTCCTTTGTTAGCCTGCGATGCATAATGTTCATTTTTCTTTTCAATCGCCAACCTCACCTTGTCGTGGAGTGCTTTAACCATCTCAGCCTTTTTCTTGCCATCTAAACTACTACGTTCATTCACAGGTAAAGGAATTAAATCCAATGGTGTTAGCGGATTAAAACCATAAACAATTTCAAATGGTGAACAAGAAGTAGTAGAATGTATAGCCCTATTATATGCAAATTCAATAAATGGTAAACACTCTTCCCAATTTTTCAAATTTTTATTGATTATGGTGCGCAACAATTGAATCATTGTCCTATTTACTACCTCGGTCTGTCCATCGGTCTGTGGATGACAAGTTGTAGAAAAAAGTAATTTTGTACCCAATTTGTTCCACAAGACTCTCCAAAAATGACTAAGGAATTTGACATCCCTATCTGAGACAATACTTTTAGGCACCCCATGTAAGCGCACGACTTCCCTAAAGAAAATTTCAGCTATGTTTGTAGCATCGTCAGTTTTGTGGCATGGTATGAAATGTGCCATTTTACTAAAACGATCTACTACCACAAAAATCGAATCTCGACCCTTCTTAGTCCTAGGCAATCCTAAAACAAAATCCATAGAGATATCGATCCAAGGTTCACTAAGGACGGGTAAAGGCATATATAATCCATGGGGTTTAATCCTAGATTTAGCCTTTTTACAAGTAATGCATCTATTACAAACCCGAACAACATCAATTTTCATTTTAGGCCAATAAAAATGTTCACTTAGGATTTCAATGGTCTTTTTAATTCCAAAATGACCCATTAGACCTCCACTATGGGCCTCCCTCACAAGTAACTCCCTCATTGAACACCTAGGGACACACAATTTATTTTCTCGGAATAAATAATCATCATGTTTAAAGAATTTATCCACAGCCCCTTTACCACATGAATCATAAATACTAGAAAAGTCCAGGTCATTAGCATACATGTCCTTACTGTATTCAAATCCAAGCAATTTAGAGTTTAAAAGAACATACCTCCGAGACAATGCATCTGCCACCACATTTTCCTTACCTTGTTTGTACCGGATGACATAGGGAAATGTTTCGATGAACTCTACCCACCTTGCATGTCTCTTACTCAGCTTAGCTTGTCCCCTCAAATGCTTCAAGGATTCATGATCAGTGTGTATCACGAACTCCCGTGGCCACAAGTAATGTTGCCATGTTTCCAAAGCGCGCACAAGTGAGTATAACTCCTTGTCGTATGTGGGATAATTAAGTGCAGCTCCTTTTAATTTTTCACTAAAATAGGCGATTGGCTTTTGATCCTGCATTAAAACAGCTCCAATGACTAGCCCTGAGGCATCACATTCAATCTCAAAAGCCTTGTCAAAGTTAGGAAGTGATAAAACCGGTGCTTCACATAACATATTTTTGATAGTATCAAATGCATGCTCCTGTTCTACACCCCATTTAAACCCTACACTCTTTTTGACAATTTCTGTGAGTGGTGCGGCAATCGTGCTAAAATTTTTAACAAAGCGCCTATAAAAACTAGCCAAACCATGAAAACTCCTAATCTCAGTTATGCTTTTAGGTGTTGGCCACTCTTTAATAGCTTTTACTTTCTCTTCATCTACTTCTATCCCTTTAGCACTAACCACATAACCAAGAAACACAACTTTTTCCATGCAAAAATCACATTTTTTAAAGTTAGCAAAAAGTTGCTCTTGTCTTAAAACCACAAGCACACATCTAACATGCTCCACATGCTCATTCAACGTTTTACTATATATCAAGATATCATCGAAGTAAACTACAACAAATTTACCTATAAATGCACGTAAAACATGATTCATTAAACGCATAAATGTGCTAGGTGCATTAGTAAGTCCAAAAGGCATTACTAACCATTCATACAGTCCATACTTAGTTTTAAAAGCAGTTTTCCACTCATCTCCTTCTTTCATTCGAATTTGATGATAACCACTTTTAAGGTCAATTTTACTAAATATGCTAGAACCATACAATTCATCCAACATATCATCTAACCTAGGAATAGGATGACGATACTTTACCGTTATGTTGTTGATGGCCCTACAATAAACACACATTCTCCACGTCCCGTCCTTCTTCGGCACAAGTAACACGGGGACGGCACAAGGACTCATACTTTCCCTTATATACCCTTTGCTCATTAATTCCTCCACTTGCTTTTGAAGCTCCTTTGTCTCCTCGGGATTACTCCTATAAGCTGGTCGGTTTGGAATGACTGCTCCAGGTATAAAATCAATTTGATGTTCAATACCTCGAATGGGTGGTAACCCACTAGGTATGTCATCTGGAAACACATCCTCGAATTCCTGCAATAAAGAAATAGCCAAACTAGGGAGGGATTTGTCAGTTTCATCAAATGCAAGGAATGATTCCTTGTATAGAAGAAGGACCATCGGTCGTTCTTCCATCAATGCCTTTTTGATTTCACTCCCTTTTGCGTAGAAACTCATTTTTCTTTCTTTTCTGGCACTCTTCGCTCCCTCTCCTTTTTCAGAGGTATGTACACCAACACTCTTTTTTTTTCTCGCCTCTCCTTTTTCTGGAGTCGTGGCTCCAACTCTCCTTTCCTCTCCTTTTTCTGAGGTCGTGGCCTCAACTCTCTTTCTCTCATTTTCCTTTACTCTTTTTTCTTCATCATTTTTCAGTTTTATTTGATCTTCATACACTTGTGATGGTGTCAATGGTGCAAGTGTAATGGTTTTTCCCCCTTTGGTAAAGCTATACCTATTTTTATATCCATCATGCGTTACCTTCCTATCATATTGCCAATGTCTACTCAACAAAATGTGCCCAGCATGCATAGGAACCACATCGCACATAACTTCATCCACATAGCTACCAATAGAAAAATTCACCAACACCCTCCTATTCACCTTAATTTCTCCACTATCATTTAACCATTGAAGCCTATAAGGTTTAGGATGTTTTAACAGAGGTAATCCTAATTTTTCAACAAGTATAGTACTAGCGACGTTAGTGCAACTACCACCATCAATAATCATACTACATACCTTGTCATTAACGCGACATCGTGTATGGAATGTATTCTCCCGTTGTTGTTCCAAATCATCCGTGTGGATTTGAGCACTAAGGGCTCACCTTGCCACTAACAATTTGCCATGCTCCCCGGACAACACATCCTCATCATCACATACTTCCTCCAATGCTGGCATATCGCTATAATCCTCTTCCTCACTATCACTCTCCATAGTTCCATCCTTTCGCAAAAGTACCACTCGCCTATTAGGACATTGAGATGCCACATGTCCTCTCCCCAAGCATTTGAAGCATTGAATGTCTCTGCTTCTAGATGGTTGCGGCTCCCCTTTAGGTACAAATTTACTAACTTGTTCCTCCTTCCCCTTTGGTGCCTCAAACTTTCCTTTTGATGCTTCAAATTTCCCCTTAGAAACAGCCCCATCTCCTTTACCTTCCCACTTCGGCTTCCAAGAAGAATTAGAACCAGATGGATACCTTCCTGTCCCCTTTTTCTTTATTTGTTTCTCCACCTTGATTGCCATGTGCAACATATCCTCCATCTCCAAGTAATGTTGCAGTTCAACCACATTAGCTATATCCCTATTCAATCCATTCAAAAATCGAGCCATCGTAGCCTCCCTATCTTCTTCTACATTGGCTCTAATCATCAACATCTCCATCTTCTTATGGTAATCCTCCACACTCTTTGATCCTTGGTATAGACTTTGTAATTTTTGATGAAGCTCCCGATGGTAATGACTAGGAACGAACCTCTTTCTCATGATAGCCTTTAATTCATCCCAAGTACTAACGGGCCTCTCGCGATTCCTTCTCCTAGAAGTCACCAATTGATCCCACCAAGTAATAGCGTAATCGGAGAATTCAAGTACAGCTACCTTAACCTTTTTCTCTTCCGAATATGTGTAGCAATTGAAAATTAATTCCATCTTCTTTTCCCATTCTAGGTATGCTTCCGGATCACTCCTACCCTTGAATGACGGAATTGTCATTTTGATGTTGCTCATACTACCATCCATTCTATCGCCACCAAGATCTCTATCCCTTCTTCCATGCCTAACTACTTTATCAACAATTGCCCCATCGTCAAAATCACTAACTTCTTCATTCTCATCAACCCCCTCTACTCTACGACCTTGCCCACCTTGCCTACGGGCATTAGGCACTTCCCGAGGTTGTTCAAGCCTTTCTAACCTACCTAACACATCTCCAAACAGCCGCTCAAACCGTTGTACCATCTCTTCCGTCATGTGGACTCGATCGTTTTTTTTTGTAGTAGCAGATTGTTCAGACATCCTAAAACTAAATATTATATGCCTCACGTGTATTTCGCTCGTGTATCGCTCAAATTTGGCTTCTACCCTCTATTGATCTCACCTCTCTGCCTTTTTCCACTCAATGGCTTTCACCCCAATTGCTTCAAAGAACGAACCCGAACTCAAACAAGTTTAAACCCGATTGCTTCAAATCGAATATGAGTGAGAAGTAATGAATTTGTTGGAAAACTCAAAGAAGACCTTTAGAGAATTGAATTTGACTCTATAAGGGACTTGACACTTTTTATGGAAACTAAAGATTGCTTCAAGAAGGTATTTCTTGAAATCAAATATCAACTATTTTTCTGGCACTGGAATTTTCGTTTTTTTTTTTTTTTTATATTCTCGAAAATTCAACTACGAGAAAGACACAACAAACGAAATTTAATTTGGATAACAGACGAAGGAAATAACGACTATTGAATTTTTGTGACACTTTTCTGGATTAAAGACTTAAAGCTGGAAGAACAAGAATAAGAAACTCAAGAAAACTAAAACAAGATATAACCTTGATTTTTGGAGCCTAAGCTCTGATACCAGATGATGCAAACCACGTAGCAATTGTAGCTACGCAACCCACAAATTATTGGAATCAACCCAAGAACGCCAATAAATCACGATTTAGAGATTGATTCAAATTAATTGAATCAAGCAACCAACACAATCAATTGATATGTTGACCTCTTGATCACAATGAAGATAAATCTCAACCAAGATTTGAACAAACAAGAATTAACTCGCAAGTTCGGATTTTATTCAATAAAGAATAAGAATGTGAAAGCAATTTGCCTCTCCATTAATATCTCAAAGTTGTGTAATGTATAATGAAAATTACATCCCTATATATAGGGTCAAAACTAGGTTAAAGAGTTCTAATTAAATAAGGAAACAACTACCTAACATTATGGAAAAATAAACCTAAATTTACGCGTAATCAGTTTTACGGCCGTGACTGATTTTCTTACGGCTGTAACCCTGTTTCTGAATCACTCTTACGGCCGTGACAATTGGACTTACGGCCGTAAGTCCAAAACATACAAATTCCAATTTTAAGCAGTAACTCTATTACGGCCGTGATATTAACCTTTACGGCCGTAAACCTCAATTTATTCAAAAATTCAGTTTTAAGAAGAACATTGATTACGACCGTGAGAATTTTGAATTACGGCCGTAATTCACAAATTTTGGCAATCTTCTTCGACGGCTTGAATGAGGTTGATCCATTCGTCGTTTTGGCTCGGCCCCAACATGGAACTTGCTTCTTTTGATGACACGAACATTGTTTTGGCCATTGTTTCTTGAACTAACTTGTCCATTGCTTCCTTGGCCCTCTTTGTTTGCAATCGAGTCATCGGTCCACCTTTGATCTTCAACGGATCTTTGTGCGGGCTCGTATCCGTGGTCTGGATCACATCATACTGTCTTTTACGGTTGACCTCTTCCTCCATGCGGTCGACCTCGAAATAACCGTTAGAAAAAAATAGCCATTGGAGTTCAAAAATAGGCAGTCCGATCGACCAGACTAAATTTTTTGGTCGACCTCATGTGATTTGCGCTCGACCTCAAAAATCAGTATTTCAAGATTTTGATTTTTCAAGATTTTTTGATCAAAGTTGATTTTGAAAAAGATATTTTAATGACTTTAAAAATGTTACTTGGGCTTTATGAAGTGTATTGCCAACTATTGATGCATTAATCTTACATAAGATTGAAAAGCATTTTGTAAATGCTCAATTCTTTGTAAGCTTCATTGCCTGGTCTTCATGCTACCATGCTTTCCGACTTGAATTTTGATCTTGAATATCTTCTATTCTTTCTTGATTGTCTTTGCGTCTCATGTGCTTGATCACATAGTTTTGATTTATATCTTTGAGAGACGATTTGAACATTTAGTTCTTTGATTATTTATCATTACATGAAACACTTGAAGTACACTTGTTAACAACCCAATATATTCTTGTTTGTTATGATCAAAACAATAAGGTTAAGTTAACCATAGGTCAACAGGGGAGTGGTGGTGGTCAGCGACGTTGGGGTGAGAGAGGAGGCCAAGAGTATGAGTTGGTAGTACGGGTGAGAATAAGAGGCGATGATTTTTGGGAGAGGGAGAGGATGAGAGAATGATTTGGGTTGGGGGTTGGGGTTTTAAATAACCTTTTTAAATTGAAATTTAGTCCCAACTTTAGAGAAATATGAAAATTAAATACAAAGTGTGTTGTAAACAAGTATTTTGCAATGTGTATTGAACGTTGCAAAAGGTTGAACTTTTTGCAACCTTACTGTGCAACTTTTTGCAACATTCAATGTGCATTGCAAAAACAAGCATTAGAAACATTCACTTGTTAAATGTTGCTACATATCAAATATTCGTATCTAAAGCACATGCAACCACTAATTCGTGTTCCACTGATATGTATAGTTTTACTGGGTGCCCTTGAATGGATGAGACTAATATGGATGGAATTAGTAAGTACATCTTCCAGCTGTCAAAAGCCTTTTGATATTCTTCTTTCTAGATGAATTAGTCATGTCCCTTGAGCTTAAATAGAGGCGAAAGAGCTTTTGTCAGCCTTGCACAATTGCAAATAAAGCTCCTTAAGAAGTTCTCTTGACCTAAAAATCTTTGTAACTCTTTTTATAGGTAGGCATTTTGGCCTCTAATATGGCCATTTCTTTATTATTATCCAACTAAGTCCCCCTTTTATGCACTACAAAACTCAGAAAGTTACCTGAATTACCCCAAATACACACTTTAAAGGATTCAAATTTAATTTTTATTGCCTCATTCATTCAAATAAGCATTTTAATTAGTGAGAATGGTCTTCTTTTTTGAGAAATTTGACCACTATATCATCCACATAAACCTCAATAAAATCACCAATCATGTCATGAAAGACAAAATCATTTCCCTCTAATAAGTAGCCACAGCATTTTTTTAGGCCGAATGACATGACTACCAATTCATTATATCCTAAGGCCCCTAGGCATCTAAAAGCAGTCTTGTGTATGTCTTCTTTCGCTATATAAATTTAATTATACCTCCAATAACCATCCATAAAAGATTATATAGAGTTCCCATCAGTTGAATCAACTAAAGAATTTACTGTGGTTATTGGGTATTCATCTTTAGGCGTAGCAAAATTTAAATTTCTAAAGTCTATACACACCCTCATTTTACCATTTTTTTAAGATAGGTATAATGTATGACGATTATTCCATATATCTGATCGTTCTAATAAAACATGTTGTTAGTAATCACTCTATTTCTTTCTTTAATTCGAACAATATATTGGATGCAAAACGTTTAGGTGATTGTTTATAAGTCTTGAAGTTAAGTATAGTAGGTAATATATGTTCTACCATATTCCTATCTAAACTAGGCATTTGTTTATATTTCTAAGGAAAACAATCTTTATATTCTTTCAACAAAGAAATTAACTTGGTACTAACCTCTTCATCGAATAATTGACTAATGAAGGTTGGACGATCTTCTCCTTTATCTCCAAAGTTTCTCTCACCAATAGATCTTGTGCTTCAGGATACCCTGAATTTTAAATCCTCATGGAATTGTCAACAAGTTTGTAGGGGTTCCTTCTTCCAAGCAGTCCACATTGTTGACTTTGCTTTGTAGATTTTGCTCCAAGTTGAATATGCCCATTTCCTTTTTTTAGTAATGTTAACGCTTCTTCTCTTTTTATTTTTATTTTTTTTGAATCTTTTTCATAAAACATTAATTTGTCCATGATTTTGGCCAAAACACTTTGTGATTGGTTCCGTATTACACATCTTTGATTATTTTCATGCAACTATTGACTTTTCAAAGGTCACTATATTTTTGCTCATCTGAGTAAACAATTCAGTAAGAGCCTCCACTGAGTATGTCTCTTCACTTTGTGCTACTACTAGCGTTTCTTCTTCTCTTTGAACCGCCCTAAATGGTCCTTAATTTCCTTCATATATGAATCTTTCTACCGACTTAGCTTCTACTACAAAAGGTCTTTAATCAGGCTGCATGACTTCAGCTTCGCCTTTATTGTTCTAGAATTCTAAATACTGATGGTGTGATGAAGGAATGCACTGACTACCATATATCAAATCCCTTCCTAACAACATGTTGTAGCAGGTGGATCCATCTATTATGAAAAAGATGACAGTCTTGGTTGCACTCCCCACTATAATCTCCAAAGGCATCACCACTTTGGCTGGAGTTGCTCCACCATTGAAGCTGATCAACACTACTTTTGTTAGGATGATATCTGCATCAAACTTGACAAATATACTTATCATTCTATATGTGATAGTGTTTATATGGTTGTCCCATTATCTATGAGCACCTTGGACACAGGAATTTCATAAATTAAAGCTTTTATATACAAGGGCCTTTAATATTTAGTCAGGTTCAATGAAGGTTTCTTGAACATGATTTTCTTTGTTAACTCAACCTCTATCTTTTGCTTACCCTTCTCCATTTCATTTTTGCTGGATATATTCGTGTATAACATTTCATGGGTATGGATTTCCTTAACTCCTACTTGCATGGAACTTACTGAAATTTCTCCCCCAACTAGTAGGTGGAGGAAACATATTTGGGGGTGACCCATACTTTTCAGCACAAGATACCATTTTTTTCCCTTTTGGGTGTTCCATATAGAACAAGGTAATCAAATATTCGTCCAGAAAAATGCATTGCCTAACATGCTTACTGCTAGATTGCCTTCGGTAGATTTGCTTGAGAAGCTTATCTCTTGGTACTCTCCTCATTCTACACTCTGCCTCCAAGTCTAGTTCATCTTCTACATTACTCATCCCATAATCCTCTGAATCACGTGTTTCCTCAACCTGTGGGAATACCTCAAAGGAAGTATGATCATTACATTCCAATGGGAAGATTACTTTTTCTGGTTCTTCTATAAAAGTCTCACTATTTTCTTTATTCTTGAATTCATTGGATAATATGTAGTTGTTGGCCATGTTTGGAGGTAAAGTACTAGATTGTATACTACTTGATTGTCCAACATCCTCTTCATCTTTATGTCTGTGCTCAAACTTTGAATTCCCAACATGTTAACTTGTTGATGCCTTTTCAACTAGCTTTTGTACACCTTCACTTTGCTTAATTGTTAGAGTGCTCTAATTCTCTACCCAAATGTAATTTGTAGGCTTAGACTGTTTCATACCTTGTTGCTGTCTCATCATTCGCACGTAATTCCTTTGATAGCGTCTCTGTTGCGTCTTTTTCATCTCATCTAATGGGATAACATTCCTTGCTTTAGGACTGTATGAATGCCATACATTTGAGCGATATAGTTGTGGACTGAATGTTCTAATATTCTATGGTATATTAGATGATCTCCCAAATGTCTCAGCGTCTAATCATGGGCTATATGATCTTCCAGGTGGTGGCCTCATTTTTTCTCTAAACAATGGTAGTTCTATGGCATTAGTTGGCTGTCAGTATGCCCTCTTTTCATCCGTCGTTTTCCAATTTCATTTTGACATTTAACAAATAAATTTCCATTTCCTTGACTAATAGCTTTTCTGTTTAACCTTTTAAAAGCACTAGGATAAGGTTTATCATCTTGTTCATCTATCACCAATTCGAATTTTTGTAGGTCCTATTTTTTGAACTTTGGAATAACCATGTCAACATAAATTGGCTGTGAGAATGGATTTTCATCCACAACCATTTTCTTATTTGATTCAAAGATAATGCGCCTGTTTTAATAACTTCTTGTAATACATTTCAAAAAACCAAGCAAGTATTAGTCATAAGAGACCATTCATTATGCCGTTTACAATATTTTTTACCCTTATTTAGTTCATTCTTTTACAATTTATGCTTATCACTCAACTTTATTTGTTTGTTCTTATGTAACTGAGCTTTGTCAGATCAAATGAAACTCCAAAGCTTTTTTTATTTTCTTATTTTGCTAGTTCATCTTTAATTGATATTTCTATCTTGGATAATTTGGGACAACATAAGAGTTTCTTTAACCAATTTAGCCAAACACACCTTAGCTTTAGAGATGGCAATGAGTCGGGTTTTCCAAACTCATACCCTCCATGCTAGAAGTTTTACCCTCCATACTCGCCCCATATACCCATCTCACTGAAGCGAATCGAAGGAGGGACGGGGTGGGGTGGGTATGATTTCATACCCATTAAAAACCCATTTAATTTTCTTTTCATGAATATTTTTTTTTGAAATCAAATCCAATGTTGTGGAATTGAATACCTTAGCAAATGGGGAGGGTAATAGCACAGGTACAACATGAGGGATTATAATATTATTTCTACCAACGAAAGGAAACTACCACTGGTATTTTAGCGTAGCCAGGAAGAGAGAAAATCAAATAATGGAGGTGGGTTTATGGCAGCAACCTTCGTGAATTCAGTGAATATAAATTATTTTATTATCTATTATAACATATGTTGGATCAATCTTTTCAATTACTGTTTAGTCGAAATATAAAATGAAATTGTAAAAAAGAAAAACATTTGTAGAAATTAATGGATATATGGGTCAGGTATGAGTTTTGTAGAATAACCCACACCCTACCCATACTCATGTTAGATTTTAAATTTACTTCCATACCCTACCCACTAACCCATTTAATCGGACAATCCCCGACCGTTTATGTCGGGTATCTAACGAGTTCGGGTCCGTGGATATTAACTTCATCCCTACTTAGTTTCATCTTGACTAGTATCTATGACATGGACATCAAAATTGAGGTCTCACTAGTACATATTTGCCCCCCAAAAAAAATACCAAAATGTACGTTACTTTTGGGTACAACAGAAGCCTATAAAAGGTCAGTGGCATTTGTGTAAATATGTTTTAACTATATGCGTTGGTTGACAAATTAAAAAGGATCAGGAAACTCTTTGTTTTGGAACTTCATTTTCAATTCAAAACTGAAGCAACTTTGGGTGATGTTGACAAATTATTTTTCACGCAAGGGAACAAAACACTTACTCCTAGTCATTTTAAAACTTTGAAGAAAAGATCTAGTCCATTTATTTAGAAGTTGACGCAAGTTTGCTAAATCTGCTATAGTAATTTCTGATTATAGCTTTGTAAAATTGAGCATGAAATAACTGTTCTAATTGTTGCCATGTTTGAACATATTTTTCGGGAAGTTAATGAACCTTGAGAAAACAACACCATTTAATGAACTTGGGAACAATCTCATCTTGTGTTAATCAGTATCTTCACAACACTGTATTGTAAAACGCCCTGTGTATTCCAAAGTGGATAGTTCTCCTAAACCAGTGAACAAGGAAAATTCAGGTACCCTAAACCCATATTGGTCAAGGATGTGCTTGATCTACCTAGTCTGGATAAGGTTTTCTGTATATTGGGCGAATTACTTGCCGAGTTCCAAAGGCCATTTCATATTGTAAGATTTTTCGTTATTTGCCCCCTTAACATGACTTTGGGACCCCTACTAGCTGTGATACATAATTTACTGTTGGTGGTATAATAGGATGTGCCCCAACATTAGCCGTGAACGGACCATTATTTGCTTCATTAATACCAATGAATAGTTGGTTCACTCCTTCATTGATACGTGTAGCATTTGGTCCTATGTTTTGAACGTTTCCTCATATAAAGGGTACCCTCCAAATAGAATGTTCCAACACCTCCCGCTTTAGAAGGTCAAAGACCCCTCGTGTTGGACGAACCAATATGTGGCACCTCTAGGTTTTTACTTGTGTTGTTGAGCAAGTCTTTCTATAGTTTGAATGTTTTGTAAGTTTACCTGCTCTACAATGTCCTAAGCAAGCCCTAAAATTGCTTGATCACAGAAGGAACATATCACTGCGTAACTAGCTCCTTGTAAGAATTTTTATGAGATATGATGTTTCAAGCTTTTCCTACACCAATGCTCTTAATGGGCGTGACAAATTGTTTCGCGCGAGTGTTGTTTCTCTCTTGGTAAAAAAGGAGATCAAACAAAAGTGTAGGGGATAAATCACTTGAGATAAAGTTTCAAAAATGGGTGTTTCGCACTAGAAAGTTTAAGTTACAAGATGTCTTTAAGGGGAGCAAGCACACGAATTAAACTAATGAAATTCTAATAAAATCTGAGATAAAAAAAAATTACATCTCTGTTTGAGAGTTTTGGTTTTTGGTCTACTAAATGTCTAATTTTCTACAATATATACAAATGCTGTTTGAATTGAAAACTACTTTTTAACTGATTTGAACTGCGAGTAACCGTCGTTCACTTCCTCACTTCCTTGTATAATCCTCATCCACTACCTTGCATTTGATAAACCACTCATGTTCTCATCAACTTCCCTCATTGCAATAGACTATCCATGATTTCATAAACTATAATAACTGTTAGTATGGATTTTCAGCACTTCTTTGGATCGAAAGTTAAATTGGAAAACTGCATCTTGTGCATCGTTAAATACTTGATCGCCCGAATCTTGCTCCATTCGCTCAATCTTTCAAGCCCATTAATATCGCATTGATTCTTAGGCTTCCGTATTGGGCTTTTAATTATAGGGATTGAGTATTTTTATGTGTTAACACGGTCGTTAACGATCAACGGTTGTTGCTATTACTATATTTTATTATGGTACTTTGTCCAAAGTTCATCAATCACTATATTGATATACAAATTTTGCTTTTTGGAAGATAAATCGTGATTGTTAATTTAATTGTCTATATTTAAGCTATAAATGATTGGTGGAAATGATCAATAGAATTTTAAATGTTGATGAGTGTAAGTTAAAGTTTTTAAGAAAACATATGAGGATTAATTGCGCTACACACTTACATTTCTTATCAAAATTGATATTTACTACATAATAAAAATAATGAAAAATGCCTACACGTGTAAATAGCATCAAAATTAAAAAAAAAATATATGAAAAGTATCATAAAAAGGTGAAAAGCATCACAAAAATTTGAAAAATATTATAAATTTTGAGAAAGTATCAAATTGTGATACTTTTAAAGGACGTAAATTTCAATAAATAAATAAATAATGAAAAGTATGATATTGTGATACTTTTTATAGGAAGTAAATTTTAATTTTGACATAAACAATTATGTATTTCTGTAAATGTCCCAAGGAATAATGCAAAAAAAAAAAAAAAAAAACAGTATAAAAGTATTCCAACGGTGCTTGCTAACCCCATTTTACATAATATATCCCTTCTCAGACATTATTATTAATTCAAAACGTAAAGAAAGAAATCGTTCTTTATAATTTTCACATTCAATATCAAGAAATCTTTCAATATTTATCATAATTAACAAGCAAATTTTTTTTTAGTAAATATATGTATATAAATGATAAAGAGTATATTTATTTTCAAATTGTTCCACTCACTGAGTTACAAACTCACATATTTCTTCACTTTTTTTTGGGTTAATTTTACTAACGATCAGTGAAGTTTTTTGCTAAATTTCAAAACGGTCACTGAAGTTCAAAGTTTACTTCATACATGAAACACATTCACATTGGTCCTAAACTTTAAAACATTGACCAATAACACATCCAAATTAGTCCTAAACTTTAAAATATAGACTAATAAATCCCCATCTTCAACACCATCACCATCACCACGTCATCTCTCTGGCCAACCTTACATGGCCACCCGAAATTCGGTGCAAAATTGCACCAGAACCGGTGCAATTTCGCACCAGTATGGGTGAGAAATTGCACCGGAATCTGGTGCAAAACAGTACCGGTACCGGTGTGATGTTTGCACTTGTTTTTGCACCACAAATTGCACCAGTTTTGAACTAGATTCCCCAAAATTTCTTCACCCATCTTGGTTACAATTTCATTTGCCACCAAGACATGTTGCGCGGTGGTGGTTATCACAGATGTGTTCGGTGGTGGATTTCTTGCTTGAATTTCTTCACCACTTAGGCTATTGTTGCACCCTAGAGCATCAATTTTTCCATTGGAACAAGGCTGGTGATTTTTCAATTAGTTGGTGTTTATTGACTCGTGATCTGAAGATTCAAATGCTTGAGATTTTTGTTTCACATATGATAGAATCATGATTGTCAGAAGAAAGACAAACTTTGAGTGGAGGAAGTTTTTGAGTTTTTCTTTGTTCTTGGTGTTTCCTAAGGATGAAGATAATTGTGGCTTTTATCTGGGGAGAGGGTGGTGGTGGTCGGAAAGGTGGTGGCGGCGCTAGAGAGAGGGTAAGACGAGGGCCTCCCTGCAATTTTGTTATGGGACAAAATTACACTTTAAGTCCTTAATCTTTATTTTTAGACAAATTTTACCCTGAGTGACCATTGCTGAAACTTTTTGTAACTTGAGTGATCATTGCTGAAATTATGAAACTTTAGTGACCGTTTTGAAATTTAACTGAAACTTCAGTGACCGTTATTAAAATTAGCCCTTTTTTTAGATAATAGCTGAGTTGAGAAGCATTGGAGGCTCGGAGCATGTTGACCCGTCGAGTCAAATCTTATATCATCATTAGTTATATGACTCATTTGTTCACTTGCATAATTTATATTTCTTTTGAGGCGTGCGCATATCATGTCGGATAAAACATTTTGAGTTTTGTATATTAATGTTAAGCTCGCTACATTTTTTTATAATTAGTACATTTGGGACTTTTACTGATAAACGAAAATACTTTCAATTTATATGCGTTTTCTTTGGACTAGTTTATAAAATTTTTATGTTGTTTTCAAAATTGGGAAGTTAACATTTAATTAAATCCACCGAGTCTTAAAACAAATTTAAAGCTATTTGGTAATTCTGTTTGGTTTATAAACTGTGTTGGGACCATGGATATTTTAATTTTGCCCAATCTCAAGCCCAAACCCCAGGCCCAAGTGAGGTTCTAACTCAAAACCAATTGATAATGGGTGGAGTAGCTCACTTGTGTTATATGGTGGTTTATTTCCTTCCTCACAACCGATGTAGGATTATTTGCAGGGACGGAGGCCATATAGGCCCAGTGGGGGCCATGGCCCCCACTGGAAAAAAAAAAAATTTTGAGTCAAAAAAAAAAAAAAATTTTGATTCCAAAAAAAAAAAAAAAAAAGAGAAAGAATTGACATCTTGAATTTATTTCCTTTGATTTTAATTCTCTCTCTGCAATCATTATATTTATGCAAGAAGTAAATACAATATTTATTATTAGTATCTCTCACATTTAAAGTTTACATTTACTTTTCAGTTATAGGTATTTTCTTTTGTGAATTACTAGTTTACACTAGTTAGTTGTTACTTGTTAATTAACTTACTTTATCTTTTGGTTTGTTACTTCATAATGTCAATCATTTTTGTTCAAAAAAATTTCGGGGGCTCCGCCCCCGAACCCCCGGGAGGGGGCCTCCACCTCCCACAATTTGAAAATTTTGGCCCCCACTGAATTAAGATCCTAGCTCCGTCCCTGATTATTTGCATCCCGAAAATCTCTCTCTAAAACAAGGCCCACGAGGTACACCTGGCCCATCTAGCCCTCCCTCAAGATAAATCCTATCACATCTCCTCATGCCCAAGGAGATCACCATTCACCGAGATAATCCATCATAGTCGCTGCACACTATGTTACCATGGATCTTCCATCTCGTACGAAACCACACGAATTCTTCATCTTGAGTCTCATCATCTCGATTCATCCGCCGTTGTTAGGGAGTCACGTACATCCACTCGATCGTGCGTCCACCATACAATCTTTTCAACTCTGATACCACTGTTGGGACCATGGATATTTTAATCACAAGCCCAAACCCCAGGCCCAAGTGAGGTTCCAACCCAAAATCAATTGGTAATACTTGGGTTATATGGTGGTTTATTTCCTTCCTCACAACCGATGTGAGATTGTTTGCATCCGACAAACTGGTTTATTTATGATTTTGAGGTAAAAAATAATAGTTAAAAATTGGATAGAAAAAAAGTGTGTGGTTAATAAGTGATTTGAAAAATTGTGAAGTTTGTAAATAAAAAAAAGTACGATTCTCAAACTGGGCTTAATTAAGCTATTGGCGCACTGACTAATAGTACTTTCGAAAAGAACAAGAAAACTCGTATTAATCTTAAATGGTTAATTAGAGGTCTTACTGTCTTTTCTACCACTTAATGTTCAAAATTACTTAAAAATTCTACCAAATGTATGTACATAAAACTAAATTATGCTATGTAGCACAATGCTCATATGAAACCATATTTCACAATGCAAAAATTTCTCCACAGAAATATATTTCCGCAGGTTAATTTTAAAGCTTAATAAATTTATTTAAAACAATTGATATTTTTCTAACAGAACGTACATTGTAAAAAAAAAAAATAATAATAAAAAAGAGAATAAAAGAAAACTAAATTAAACTGCACTGAACAAAACTTTCACTTTATTAACTCATCTTTGAAGATAAATAGTAGAATCAAATTAAAGTAATTAACCATAGAACTGTTCAAATTTGCTTAGTCTATTGCTCTATATATTTTTATCCATAACAATATAATGTACTATGAACCAATTGCTAATACCATACCAATCAAACAAGTGAAAATGCTCAATTATCATTTAGCCCAATAAATATAGTAAGGTAGGTCCCATTATATTCTATAATTTTAGGCATATTAATTAATTATTTATTTCATAAAGGTCAAGAAATTGATGTGTTCACACGCGATGAATATTGAATTAACTCTTATTTATTTAGTTATTTCAAATTGGAAATCACTTTAAAAAAAAGGAATTAATAATAACCACACAAGAAAAAATGATTTTGATCATTTAAAGAAAGAATGATTGTTTTAAAAAATGAGGCATTAAATATTCCACCATCATTGTCTTCCCAACTGCACAACTACTCTTGTGGTTTTTCAAGTTCAATTATTTGGTCGAAAGTGTGTATCGTGTAGGAATCCTTGTGGTCTGTTATTATTGGTGGTTGTCTTCGTTTATTAATTTTTTAAATACTTATATATGGGTATTGAAAAGATTATTTTCTCAGTTATTTTATGTACTAACGTTATGATATTAAAGAAGTAATCATCAATATGGAACTTTACAATCACTAATTTTTTTTTTTTTTTATTTTTTTAATAAATATAGGCTGTTGACTTAGAAAAGATTACACGTATCGAACACTTTTTCTGGATTTTCTAGAGTGATTTAAAACATCTAAAAAGGGCTAAATAGATGTTATATGATTTTACAAACCCAAATATCACAAATGAAATTTACAAGAGGTACCTCTATTTATGTAGTTATTCATAAAATACGTTTGACGTTTTTATATTCAAATATTACTGCCTTCTTTGAAGTAAAAAATGAAAATAAAAATAATTATAGTCAACTGATTAAGTGGAATAGACAAATTCAGCCAACAAACCATCCGTTCAAAAAGGACTACATTAAATGTTTAAAATCCCCAAATTCAAGCCATTTACCTTGCAAACCCCCAATGTCACAGTATCGTTCTAAACCAAAACTAATTTGGAATTCACTATCCATAAAGAAAGAATAGCTGGTGAAGAACACTCATTCGGGAGAGGAGGAGAAGCGTCGATGAAAAACATCCCCTTCAGGAGAGGAGGAGAAGCTTAAGAGGGGGTGGGGTGAGGTGGGGAAGCTAGAAGTAGTCTAAGAAACAGCACCACCGTCGGAGGAAGTTTCAATTTGGAAACTGTCTCTTCCCGTCCTAAAGGGAGAGTTCAATATAACCATTTCCCTATGTTTGTGTTAATTTTATATTATTTGCATTTCCTATTTTTTCACCAATGTGTAATTTGAAGAAAACTTAATTTATTTACTAAATACGTGTATTTAGTAATTTATTAAGTTTATTTAAATTATGCAAATATTTTTGGAGAAAAATATATCTCTTATTTTGGAAAATTATGTTATTGTTGGAAAGATAACGATCAAGAAATATTGATTTGATTAGGATTATAATCTCGAAATCTTGATCTTGATATCTTGTGATTTTGGTAAATTTCTTGATGATATATTTTGTGATTATTCTTGACATTCAAGTTTATCCTTAGATATGGTAAGTTTATTCTTGATATGATCAAGAATATTTCAATCTATCTTTGCATATGGTAAGATTATTTGGTCGAAAATCTTGATTATAAAGAATCTTGATAGTGCCGAAAATATGCTTGATTGGTAAATGGTAAGATCTTTCAAGATTTATCATTATCTTATTTTATGGTAAGATTTATTTAAGAATAATTATCTTACCTTTTTTTTAATTATCTCTACTGTATTTTGCAGGTATTAGAGATCTTGTGCAATAAGGAAATTTGGAATTCAAGTAACCTAATTGCACTTTAAATAGAAGAAAAATGAAATGTTTTTCTTGAGACGTGAGAATCATAAAATCCGTGTGGTGCTTCTCAATATACACATCAACTTCATTAAGAAGTCTTGAAGCTATATTTTCATGTGGTGCACAAAAACTTAAGGCTTCGATTGTGTTGTGACTTCGGTACTTCAGGAAGAGGATTCAATCACTTAGAGAAGGAGAAAATTTCAGCGTGAAGATCAAACGGGAGGTTTGGATCAAAATCGAACGGGAGTTCGTGTTGCTGAAGATTGTTGCAGATTTAAAGAAAGTTACAGAATAGTGGTGGGACGCCAGCTCATATTACATACCATAGAAGGATCAGGGAGTAATATATTTCTTGGATGTTTGATAAAGTCTATGCGTAGATTTATCCTGTAATTTAGATTGATCTGTATAAACTCATTCCTTATATAGTGATTGATTTTTGTCCGCAAGATGCGGGCCGTGGGTTTTCCCTTTTATGTTTTTCCCACCTTAAGCTCAAATTATTGTGTTCTTGTCTATTTACAATTCTGCACAATTTATTCTATCCATTTACGTTTTACTATCCAGACGAATCTGCAATAGCAAGATTCATCTAGTATTGTGCTAAAACATATCTTAACGTTTTACTGTTAACTGGTTACTGTCCATACTTCGTCTGTTGGTAAAATTTAGACAACTTTAAATTTTCAATTGGTATCAGAGCGGGTTCACTTTTAGAAAGTGAGATCCGGTTGTCTAAATGGAAAATTCTGCATCTCTTAGGTCACCTCTGTTAACTGGTAGTAACTATGCATATTGGAAAATCCGTATGGAAATTTTTATTCAATCTATTTATGAACGTTGTTGGACATCTGTCCTTGAAGGTTACACAGCACCCACTGTCACTGCTGGAGTGTTGTTACAACTGTAGTTAGAAGTGCTTATACTGCAAATGAATTAACTAATGTAAATTGGAATTCTAAGGCACTTAAAGCTATTGTTTCTTTGGTTGATCCAGGTCAATTCAGACTCATCTCCTCCTTAAGAACCGCCAAGGAAGCATGGGATGCTTTGAGGGTTGCAAACGAAGGAACCAATGCTGTCAAAACCTCCAAACTGCAAATGATCACTCTAGAGTTTGAACAACTATCTATGGATGAGAAAGAAGACTTCAAAAGCTTCTACGCCAGATTGAGTGATCTCACCAACTCAGCTGAAGTTCTTGGGAAAACCTACTCAAATGAGCAGATTGTAAAAAAATCCTTAGATCTTTGCCAGATAGGTTCCATGCAAAAGTGACAGCGATTGAAGAAAGCAAGGATCTTTCAACCATGCGAGTCGAGGAACTTGTAGGGTCATTGATGACCTATGAGTTAAATCTGGCCCGAAGAAAGAAAGACTAAAAACCTAGGATTGCTTTCAAAGCAACCAGTGAAGATCCAAAAGAATCTAGGGAGACAGATGAAGATGAAAACTTCGTACTTCTCACCAGACAATTTAAAAGGTTTCTCAAGGGCAAACAAAAAGAAAGATCCACAAATTTTCAAGGCCAAAATAAAAAATCACAAAAACAATGGAGGAAAACCAATTTCTATCCTAAAAATAATGCTAACTCGTCTGAAGGAAAGCCTAAGAGTCGAATTCAATGCAGAGAATGTGAAGGATATGGACACATTGTACCTGATTGTCCTAATACTCAAAAGAAGACCAAGGGAAGGAAGGTCATGAATGTTACATGGAGTGATGGAGACTCAGATGAATCTGAATCTGAATCAGACAGCAGCAATTCTGAAAAATAGGTAACTACCCTTACTGCTTTACAGCTGTCTGGTACTGAATCTAGTAACTCTTCTTATGCAGATGAATCTGGACCAAACACTGAAAACTTGAGAAAGGAACTTCAAGATGCAGAAGAGAAGATCCAACTGTTGCAGGCCTTCGCTGAGCACAGCAGGGAATGACAACTGGACGCATCTGCATTCTCGGAAGTTGAACAAAATGAGGTAAGCAGGTTAAGTTCAGAACAAGACAAAATCAAGAAGCTAGCACTTGGATTTGTCCAGCTTGATGAAATCCTGAACAATGGCAGACCTTTCAGCCTAAAAATAGGTCTTGAATATGAGGGCAAAGGTAAAAATCATGACCATAAAATAAACTTTGTAAGAGAATCTGGATACAGATGCGTGGAACAAAATCGAAATTATACAGATGTATCTACCTCTCATCATCATCATTATAATGCGGCTGGAACTCAGAACTCACAACCAGTTAGGATACAAGAAGACAATTTCAGCCGAATCTGTACAAGTCAGATAAGTCTGTCCATCAGAACGGTAGGAAATTTCAACCTCGACAGAGTCGGCAGGATGCACCTGTTTTCCAGGTATTCTGTAATTTTTGTGCTAAATCTGATCATGATGTATTTAGGTGTTATGAGTACTTAAAATTAATCAATTCACATAAAAGAAGACTTGTTTCTAGACAAGAAAATAAAATTCGAACTAATGCTTATGTAGTTCAATTATCTTTAAGTGCTTTGATCCCTAACACATGGTATTTTGATAGTGGATGCTCTAGACACATGACAGGTGATCTCTCTCTACTAAAAGATTTTGAAAAAGGCGAAACAGGTGCTGTTACATTTGGTGATGGCCAAAAGGGTAAGATAGATAGATCTGGTATCATCAACATCAAGGGATTGCCTACATTAACAAATGTCTTATATGTTATAGGACTTAAGGCAAATTTGATCAGTGTAGGACAACTTTGTGATGATAACTTGCTTGTCATGTTTTCAAAAGAATATTGCAAGATTTTAAGTTGTGACAAGAAGTCTAGTCGGTTAAAAAGTGTGTTGTTTAAGTTAGTTAGATCTAGAGACAAATGCTATACTCTTGAAAGTCACATAACTTGCAATTCTGTAAAGACCAAAAATGAGAAATTGGGGCATAACAAATTAGGGCATCTAAACTACCATGATCTCATGAAGCTGGCCAGACTACAGGCTGTGAGAAGCTTACCCAGCATAAAAAAATATTCCAGATGAAATCTGTGGTGAGTGTCAAAAGGGTAAGCAAATCAAAAGTCAACACAAATCAGGTACATCTATTAATACCTCTCATGTACTTGAACTAATCCACATGGATTTGATGGGTCCTATCCAAAAGGAAAGTATTGGTGGCAAGAGGTATATTTATGTGTGTGTTGATGATTTTTCCAGATATACCTGGGTTATGTTTATTCGTGATAAATCTGATACCTTTGACAATTTTTCTAATCTTTTTCAAAAATTGAGCAATGAAAAGGCAGACGAACACGTAAGAGTCAAAAGGATCAGAAGTGATCATGGAAGAGAGTTTGAAAACTCTGAGTTTGCTGATTTTTGTATCCAATATGGGATCAAGCATGAGTACTCATCCCCAAAGACTCCTCAACATAATAGAGTGGTGGAAAGAAAAAATAGAACTCCACAAGAGATGGCTCGTGTCATGCTAAATAGCAACAAATTGCCCACAAGATTTTGGGCAGAATTCATAAACACTGCTTGTTATATTGTTAATAGAGTCATGCTTAGATCAGGAATAAATCAAACTGCATATGAAATTTGGAAGGATAGAAAACCTAGGGTTGATTACTTTCATGCCTTTGGAAGTAAATGCTACATTTTAAAAGATAGAGAACACCTAGGAAAATTTGACTAAAAATCGGATGGTGGAATATTTTTGGGTTATGCTGAAAATAGTAGGGCCTATAGAGTTTACAATCTAAGAACCAAAACTGTTCTTGAGTCAATTAATGTGAAAGTGGATGACACTAATTGTTTGAACTCGGATTTGCAGGAAGCAGATGGTGATCAACTGGAAATTCCACCAAAAGAAAAAGCTGGAACTAAAAAGTCAGAAGAAGAACAGCACCAAGCTAGAAGTCTCAATGATACTGAAGAATCTGACCAGGATGAGTCTGGGCACCCAGTAATATCTGCAGATCGAGACGAATCTGACTTCCTAGATACACTTGATATTGCAGAATCAGAAGCATCCAGACTACCACCTACTAGGATTCAAAAGGATCATCCACTTGATAACATTCTCACTGATATGTCTAAGAGAAATGTGACCAAAAGAAAATTTGCTGCCGAGATGGGAAACATCTGTCACATGTCTGAAATTGAGCCAAAAAATGTCAAGGAAGCATTGACAGATGAACACTGGGTACAGGCTATGCAGGAGGAACTCAATCAATTTGAAAGAAACAACGTCTGGGAGCTGGTACCAGGTCCTAAAGAAGGTAATGTAATTGGAACCAAATGGATCTTCAAGAACAAATCAAATGAACAAGGAAATGTGGTAAGAAATAAAGCCAGACTTGTTGCTCAAGTCTATACCCAGATTGAAGGGATATTGTAATACCGTTTTTCATTTTTACGTGCAACCTTAAATTTCACGTAATAATTATTTTAATGTTATTATAAATTTTAAATTTAATGATATTTTAATGTCGATAATATGAATTATTTTGCAGTGGAAAGACTTGGATGCCGTCTCGATTAATGTGCCAATTAAAATGTTTATAAATTGTTTATGTACAATTCTATGTCTAATTGTTTGTTTTATTTGTTAAACTTGTTGATTTCTATTGTTATTAAGTGGTAAGTAACCTAAATTGCATAAATTGAAGTTGGAAAAGGTTTGGTGGCACTATGAAATTTATTTATGAGTTGTGGACTTAAATTGCCAAATTTAGGAGCCTAGGGACTAAACTTGCAATTTACAAAAGAAATCAAATTTATAACCCTAACCCCCTCCCACACCCGACTCAAACTCTCGGACTCCTCACGCTCACGCTCGGCTCTCGTCTCTCCCTCATCTCTCAGCCTCTCTCGCGACTCACTCCCTCTCAGCCGCACACCTCACCCTCGACTTCTCTCTCTCCGCCCTTGCGGCGCGCCACCGGCGACCACGACCTCGACCACCACCTACCGGTGAGGCCTCCCACCCCTTTTTCCCTCACACTGCCACACGGGTTTGCACACACACACCCGCTCACACACACACACACAGAGATTTATATGCTGAATTTTATGTATAGGTTGATGTATAAATGGATTTAATGTAAGTATATATGTATTTTCTCACATTTTCAGATTTTGGTTTTTGGTTGATTTTCGAATTTTACCATAAATTAAGGATTTAATGATGGTTATGTGTGTGAGTATTGATGTATGGGAATGTGTATATTATTATATATGTAAAATGTATGTAAATATGTAGATTTTGGATTTTTATGTGGGAATATGTATAAATTCAGATTTTTAGGTTATATGATTCAATTTTCAGATTTCGAAAATGGAAGCATTAATTTGGTTAATTGATATATTTTTAGTTTAATTCTTATATAATAACTGTAATTTCAGAGTTGTGGAGGATTATATATATATATATATATATTGTATATTTTCAAATTTGGATTATAGTCTAATTTCGAATTTGATAATTAGAATTTGGGTACAGTTGGATAACGTATGAATTTAAGATTGTTAGTACCTAATTATGAGGGGAAAATTTCACGAATGGTTAGATTTGTTAGTAGGAACTTGGTAAACTTTGGTTTAACTTTGATTTATTTATTTGAGTTTGAATTATAGTGATAATCTTTCATATTTAGAATTTGTGAAAATTACCTTGTTTACATTGAGTTAATTTAATTAAGTTTATGTTATTCTGGGTAAATTGAGAAATTTGAGAATTTTTATGTATTGATATAAATGGCTTAGTCATATTAGCTAGTTAATTCTTAGATTTTTAAAATATGAATCCAATTGTTAACCAATGGACCAATGGTTAGGTTAATTTTGGATTAAAAGTTATAGATTCAGTTTTTCGAATTTGATTAGATTCATGAAATTAGTTAATTGCTTTTTGGTAAAGTTTGTAATAAATAGTTATTTTAAGATTTGTGAACTTGTTAGAATCACGATTAAGTAATTTCTAAAGTTATGGAATTTTGAGTTTGAGTTTGAATTTAAAAGATGAGAAGACCTTCTAATGTGCATTGAGATTCATTTTCTTGTCTCGAATATGGTTTTATGTGTTTTGGTTATTATGTAAAGTCACGCTTGGGTTAAATTAAAGTTTTAATCTTGGTTAATGTTTGATTATTATTAAAATGAATAACGAATGTGGTTGTGAACTAAAGTTATACGTTTTTTCGAATGGTTTAAATCTTTTGATTTCGAGTATTGTATGGAAGTGTTTAATATATCTTAATACCATGTTTGGAAGAAATGATCACAAGAATGAAAAGGGAAAGAAGATTTATTGTTTTAACTTGTTTAATGTAATGTTAAAAGAATGAGGAATAGATCAAATTGAACTGAAAGTATATTTTACTAAATGAATAGACGCAACTAAGATTTTGGTACATTAACGACACGGACAGTCGAAGCTCCTCCACTTGCAAATCCAGATAACGATAAATACAAAGGATGTCAGGTAAGTAAACTTCCCCCTATATTCAATAAAGTTGAATGTAAATGTGAAAGTTATGTGTAAATGACTATCTTGCAACTTACTTGCTTTGATCAATTTCATTTACTTAGTGAAAGCATAATTTATTGAGAAGAATGTTCAAGCATGCACGTTATCATGTCATTGCATCATTAAGCATGCATTGGCATCGAAATGGGGAAGTCAAATGTTTTAATGAAAGGAATGTGTCGAAGTGCAAATTTTTGTCAAAAGTGGGGAAAGTTAGATTTTTCTCAAAGAGTATGTATCCCAAGTTTTAAGAATAAATGAATGTACTTCTATGCCATGAAAGGTGTGAGTGGGAAATGGGGCGCGGTGAACCGGCGTACACGACTTAAACCGCTGTTGCAGTGACAAATATTAAACTGCTTCGCGGTGACGATTGCTTAACCGCTTGGCGGTGGAAAATATTAAACCGCTTCGCGGTGACGATTGCTAAACCGCTTGGCGGTGGCAAATATTAAACCGCTTCGCGGTGACGATTGCTAAACCGCTTGACGGTGACAAATATTAAACCGCTTCGCGGTGACGATTGCTAAACCGCTTGACGGTGGAAAATATTAAACCGCTTTGCGGTGACGATTGCTTAACCGCTTGACGGTGGCAAATATTAAACCGCTTCGCGGTGACGATTGCTTAACCGCTTGGCGGTGGCAATTATTAAACCGCTTTGCGGTGACGATTGCTAAACCGATTGACGGTAGCAAATATTAAACCGCTTTGCGGTGATGATTGTTAAACCGCTTAGCGGTGGCAAATATTAAACCGCTTTGCGGTGACGATTGCTAAACCGGTTGACGGTGGCAAATATTAAACCGCTATGCGGTGGAAAAATGATAATCTGGTCCTAAATAAGGAATATTGCCCACTGTATTGTGATTTGGCTAGAAGATACACTAATTGAGTTCACGATAGAAATGAAGTTAAAGTTTTTGGAAACCTTTAAATGAAAGTCTTGAAATGAAGTGAAAGTCTTGAAATGAAGTTAAAGTCTTAGAAATGTTTAAGTGAAAGTTTGGAAGGTATGAATGTCTTGAAAAGTAAAGTAAATGAGGGTAATTAATTTGAATGGTTTAAGGAATTTCATGTCATGAGCATGCATCACGTGTATAAAGTTTACTTACTGAGCTTTAGCTCACCCCAATCCCTCCCCAACATTTCAGGTGATGAAAGTTAGGTGATCCGAGGAGAGCACTCGGCAGCTGACTCAGGCTATCCCAGCTTCAACCCTTTTAAAATAAAGTTAAATTAGAATTTATTTCAATTTCTCATTATTTATTCTTTAATTTATGTATTATTGAGGTTAAATTTCCTCTTATTTCATTTGCTAAAGTTTATTTACTTGGAATTATATTGTTGAGGAGTTTGGGACTTATTGTAATGGTTTGGATGAGGTTTGGGATTGAATGAGTTGCGATGTGTATTTTAAAAATGGTTATGTTGTCTCTCTACAGGTTGGTTAAGTCCAATTTATAGAGGAGACTCTGCCGAAATTTCTGTAAAATTTTATAATAGAAAAATGGAAATTTTAAATGTGTAAACGTTTTAAATTCCTCATATAATGTTAATGGAAGTTAACACGCCTAGGTTTAGACTTTTAAACTTGGGGTTTTACAGATATACTTTGACAAAACATTTGCTCCGGTAGCCAGACTAGAATCCATCAGGCTGTTGCTAGCTGTGTCCTGCTACATTAATTTCAAACTATTTCAGATGGATGTCAAAAGTGCCTTTCTGAATGGAGTTCTTAATGAGGAAGCTTATGTGGAGCAGCCCCAAGGATTCACAGATCCATCTCACTCGGACTATGTCTTTAGACTCAAAAAGGTGTTATATGGGTTGAAACAAGCCCCAGAGCTTGGTATGAAAGGCTCACATCATTCCTGCTAAGCAACGGATACAAAAGGGGAGGAACTGATAAAACTCTTTTCATTAAGCATCTAAATCCTAGACTAATTGTAGCTCAGATATATGTTGATGACATAGTATTTGGGTCTACATCTAAGTCAAAAATTGATGAATTTATAAATACAATGAAAAGAGAATTTTAAATGAGTATGGTTGATGAACTAACATTTTTTCTTGGTTTGCAGGTATAGAAGGATAAATCTGGCATATTCATATCTCAAGCAAAATATGCTAAAAATCTGGTGAAGAAATTTGGACTTAAAGATGCAAAGGCAATGAGAACTTCCATGGCAACTACTCTAAAACTTTCAAAGGATGTAGATCCATCTCTCTACAAGCATGATTGGAAGTCTTCTGTACCTTACTGCCAATAGGCCAGACATATCCTTCAGTGTTGGAGTTTGTGCAAGATGTCAAGCCAAACCTAAGGAATCTCATGTTGCTGCAGTAAAAAGAATCATCAGATATGTAAGTGGTACATTGAATTACGGAATTTGGTTTACAAGAGATACCACTGCCCATCTTGCAGGTTTTTCAGATGCAGACTGGGCTGGGAATGTGGATGATCGAAAGAGTACATTAGGAGGATGTTTCTACATTGGGAACAATTTGGTGGCATGGCTAAGTAGAAAACAAAATTCAGTATCACTTTCCACAACCGAAGCTAAGTATATTGCAGCTAGTAATTGTTGTACACAACTCCTGTGGATGAAACAAATGTTGGAAGACTATGGGATCTCTACAGAACAAGCCACTATGTATTGCAGCAACACCAGTGCCATTAATATCTCAAAGAATCCAGTCCAGCACTCTAGAACAAAACATATTGACATCAAACACCACTTCATCAGAGAATTGGTGGAACAAAAGATTATCAACCTGGAGCACATACAGACTGATCTACAGCTGGCAGATTTGTTCACTAAGGCCCTTGATACTATCAAATTTGAAAGCCTTAGGAAACAAATTGGAGTTTCACCACCTCCTAAATAGGAACATGCATTTTTCAAAAAAAATTATTTTTTTTCTTTTTATTGCATGTATTTAGGTTATCATATTCTTATACTAAGTAGATCATGTTTTTGCTTGTAGATATATCTGAGTGCTTGTGGTTAATAACGAGACAGATACGTCTGGCTGAAAGCAGTCAACATGTCCCCGGATGAATCTAACTAGCACTCAAATTTGAACAATCCAAAGGATAAGTCACTGATCTCTAAGTCATATGGTTGTTACTGGATGAGATTTCATATTCTGTGTGTAGACCTATGATCTGAATCTTGCTTATAGCATTGCAAGCATATTCTTATTTTCCATGGGTTGGGTTAGTGGAAAAGAAGGCTGCCCATCCAAGCCAAGTTCATACCTTTAGTTTCAAAATGATTTGAGGTAAATGCGGAAATATTATAGAAGAAAGGGAAAAAATCTAGTAAGATAACTTTTGGGGATTGTGTAAATCTACCAATCCAAGCCAAGTTCATACCGGTCTTCTAATCTAAAGGGGAACGTACTGTAAGATAACTTCTGGGGATTGTGTGAAGCCGTTTCCACCTCCAAAAGACATTTCCATAATATAGAAAAAGTCGGCAAGCCGGATTTGAGAAAATGCACTTCTTATAGATTTTGATCGGTCTTATTGTGCATTACGGTGACAAATCGATAAGTCAGGGCAATCATATGATTTTCGACAGTATGTGGATGACTAAGGGTTGCTCGGATCATACACGCACATTAATCAACTTATTTATGTACGTGGTGGAGTGTATACTGCCAGATGTATCTGACTCAACAGATGCCAACGAGTACTCAGACGTGTCTCAGGTATCCAGATGCATTTAGATTTTCCTTATTAACGGTTTTTAGATTTTATTTTGGATATATTTATTTTTAAGACAGTATATCGTGGGCTAATATGTGCAAATCTTGCAGAACAAGTCAGTTGATTGTGGAGCCCAATTTTTGGTAATTTATTTGTTTCCAAATTCTCAACATATTCTATTTCTATGATTATCTATTTTTAAGGAAAGAAGTTGGCAAGAATCAGGATTCTCTAGTTACCATAATAAACTCCAATTCCTTTCAAATGAGAATCCCTCTTAAACCCAAAAACCCTTCATAAATCTCACGTCCCAAGTTCCAAAAACCCCAAACTCTCTCATCAAAACCTTAATTCCCGTCTTCCTCTCTCTCAAATTCTAAATCCATTCCAGACATGGCCAGAAGCAAACAAGCCGGAAGGAAGAGAGTCACCAGAGGCGGCGGAGCATTGTCTCCACCAAACCCATCTGAGATGGGAACTCCAAGCGTCGGGCCCATTGTACCTGCACTGCCCGCCGGCACCAGCCCAACGCCGACCTCTCTCTCTACCGTGAGTACTACTCCAACACCTGCTCTTCTCATGGCCCAAATAGGCCGGAGCACGCCTATCATTCCACAAACTATGGGCGTAAATTTGGGACCCATATAAGGTAATTTTGGCCAAAGTCATCTTTCTCCCTTGGATATTCGCACTGAGGTGCAGGGAATAAGTAAACTTGCAACTAAGAAAAGGGCAAATGATGCAGAAGAAGAAGGTAGCAACGAATCTGGTGAAACAGAATCTGGTGATGAAAAGGAAAAACCAGAGGAGCAAGAAGAGTCTGGGGAAAATGAAAAATCTGAGGAAGACAAGGAAGCAGAAGAATCTGAGAATGAAGCACCACCAGAAGAGTCAGAGAAATCTGAGGATGAAGATGAGTCTGAGCAGTCAGAAGAGGAGACTGAGAAAGAGGTTGTTATTCCAGACAGAAAGGGAAAACAAAAGGCAGTGGTCACTGCAAGTTCGAAGAAGAAAAAGGGTGACATAGCGGTGGGTCCAGTGAGATCCAAATTTGATATATCTTCATTCGTCTGCACCCCTATGCAGACTGCTAGAGGTATGTTTACCCCCATTTAATTTTAAATTTTGGTCGTCTGAGGCATACTCTGATTTCCAAAAGCACATTTTGGGTAAATGGCTGCATTATGAATCTAGAGTGACTATAGGCGAATTTGATGATTTTGAAGTAGACAATATTGTGTCACACTTTGGGTTGAAGAAGTTGACAGAATGTGAGGGGGAGATCAATGAGACCTTGGTTAAAGAGTTTTATGCAAATATCCCTATTGACTTTAACTCCACAAAATGTATGTTTACCACTTCACTATTTGTTAGGGGACAATTGATTAAGATTTCTGCAAAGGAACTTAGAAAGTGGTTAGGATTGAATGAGGATGTGGCTGACGAGGATGAGTATATGGAAGCTACTAATGATGAAATTGCGATGGAGTTGTCAGGGGGTAAGATCACGTGGCTAGTGAAGGGGTTAAAACAATTTCCTAGGTCGAAGATGTCCAAGAAATACCAAATTCTTCACAAAATTGTGAACGCAAATTTTGACCAACTCATCCATGACTCGAGTTTTAAGAGAGAGTCTGCCAGAACCTTGTTTCTCCTGGGGACTAAACGAAACATTGACCTTGCTGCACAAATCTGGAATTCAATCATTGGTAGGGTCTCGGGGAGTGGCCCTCGACAGGGGAATACTTATTTACTGGTTTATCCTTGGGTCATTTCACAGTTTCTTAGTGATCAGGGTGTGCAGACGCTAGAGGATGATCTGGTGATCACTCCCAAAGTGCTAAACATGGCTAGATGCAGAAAACTCTGGAAGTGCAGACGGGTCACAAGAAACAGGTTATGGATGCGACTGCTGGGAATCTGGATTCAGCTGGTAAGGAGGCTAGGATTGATCAGCTAGAAGCAGAGAATACTGGGTTGAAAGCTGGTATATTTGACCTCAGGATGCGTTTCAAACGACTTGAAGACATACTAGATTAGCTGCTGGGAGGGTCTTCGAGAGATGTGGCTCATGTGGAAGCCAAAGAGAAGAGAAAGGTTGCAGCCAAGAAGCTCCCTGCCTCAAAGAAGCAAAAGAAGACCTGAGCCTGATCTCCGCCCTTCCAGTTCCATCTAATCATTTTCAATGCTTTTGAAACATTTTTATTATGTTTTGCTTTAAAACTATGATTCTTGTGATCGAATTTAGGTTGTGGATTTTGCGTGCAGGTTTTGTGAACCTTATGGCTTCTCCTCTTTCTCCGAAAAGGGGGGGTAGCATTTGTATGTCATATCATATTTCTGATTTATGCTCTCTATGTGTTAATTTCCTTTACATGCATTAGTTGATTGTGTTTATCATGATGCATATCTTGAGGGGGAGATTTTTGATAGGGGGAGCTTGTTGATTTCTTGTGAAAAGATGATTGGTTTCGGAAAAATAGAAAAAGTCAAAGGGGGAGATTGTTAATTTTATATTATTGGCATTTCCTATTTTTCCACCAATGTGTAATTTGAAGAAAACTTAATTTATTTACTAAATACGTGTATTTAGTAATTTATTAAGTTTATTTAAATTATGCAAATATTTTTGTAGAAAAATATATCTCTTATTTTCGAAAATCATGTTATTGTTGGAAAGATAATGATCAAGAAATACAGATTTGATTAAGATCATAATCTCGAAATCTTGATCTTGATATCTTGTGATTTTGGTAAATTTCTTGATGTTATATTTTGTGATTATTCTTGACATTCAAGCTTATCCTTAGATATGGTAAGTTTCTTCTTGATATGGTCGAGAATATTTCAATCTTATCTTTGCATATGGTAAGATTATTTGGTCGAAAATCTTGATTATGAAGAATCTTGATAGGGCCGAAAATATGCTTGATTGGTAAATGGTAAGATCTTTCAAGATTTATCATTATCTTATTTTATGGTAAGATTTATTTAAGAATAATTATCTTACATTTTTCTAATTATCTCTACTATATTTTGCAGGTATTAGAGATCTTGTACAATAAGGAAACTTGGAATTCAAGTAACCTAATTGCACTTTAAATAGAAGAAAAACGGGATGTTTTTCTTGAGACATGAGAATCATAAAATCCGTGTGGTGCTTCTCAATATACACGTCCACTTCATTAAGAAGTCTTGAAGCTATATTTTCGTGAGGTGCACAAAAACTTAAGGCTTCGATTGTGTTGTGACTTCGGTACTCCAGGAGGAGGATTCAATCACTTAGAGAAGGAGAGAATTTCAGTGTGAAGATCAAACGGGAGGTTTGGATCAAAATCGAACGGGAGTTCGTGTTGCTGAAGATTGTTGTAGATTTAAAGAAAGTTACAGAAGAGTGGTGGGACGCCAACTCATATTACATGTCATAGAAGGATCAGGGAGTGATCTATTTCTTGGATGTTTGATAAAGTCTATGCGTAGATTTATCCTGTAGTTTAGATTGATCTGTATAAACTCATTCCTTGTATAGTGATTGATTTTTGTCAGCAGGATGCGGGATGTGGGTTTTCCTTGTTAGGATTTTTCCCACGTTAAGCTCAAATTATTGTGTTTTTGTCTATTTACAATTCTGCACAATTTATTCTGTCCATTTATGTTTTACTATCCAAACGAATCTGCAATAGCAAGATTCATCTGGTATTGCGCTAAAACATATCTTAACGTTTTACTGTTAACTGGTTACTGTCCAAACTTATCTGCGACAGTCTGTTGGTAAAATTTAGACAACTTTAAATTTTCCGTTTGTTTTTTTGTTAACCTTATTCTTCACAGTCAACTGGGTTTAAATTTGTGTATATTAGGGTAGTAATTTGAGTGTAGGGAAGGTTTGTTTACTGTTCTTGAACTGAATTTTTTGTGATTCCACTCTCACATACAATGATTAATCGATGAAATCTCAATTTTGTGGTTAAATCTATATGTTTGGTTTATGACTCTTTGTTTCATCTTTTTTGGTTTAAATCTATAATGTTAGGATAAAATTATCTTAAGAGCATTTTATCTTAGAAAAAAAATAAGTAATGCATTGTACATTTGTAAGCTTTCATAACATCCATATATGGTGAAAAATCGTAGTAAGCATTCATAACATCCCCACGTAGTGAAAAATATGTGATACGAGGGTCCTTCCTTTTCAGTTCTATATTAAAAAAAAAAAAAAAAGCGATTTATCATTTATAATCCTGACACAGGACCATGTTTCCATCTGCATCATAATCTTGGAAGATCCTTATGTTAAAATTATATATGCCCATAGAGTATAATTCACAACATTCGAAATAAAATGTTTATTGATTGTATTAATATAAAGTTGCGTTTGTTCATGAGTCGATTTAATATTATAGATTGAGTGTTTAAGTTGTTAAACATAGAAATATTCAATTTGTAATTCGATCTAAAATTAACGTTCACGATCAGTAAATAAATATGGACAATTTTATTTTGATAAGATCGTCTCGATTTTATTAAAGTTTATCTTTGACTTTGGTAATAAAATTGAGAGTACGTTTGGAACGTATTGGACGGGACCACGTGAAATTAATTTGTGACGTTGACCATACAAATTTAATTTCACTTCACTATCGTACGTGGGACCTTAATTCTAATCGAATAATGGACTTGGATTACTAACTTGAAGTTCTTTGAGGTATCAATGGGTGAGATCAAATTGCTTATCAATATCTCGGTACTTTGGGAATTAAAGTGAACTAACGAGGAACATATATTCGTATTATGGAATCCGTCACATTTTAGGTATGATCATAATTTCATTGGTTTCTCTAGTGGACAGTTGAATCTGAGCTCAGGAATTCAACAGTGACTGTTGAATTCTATGATGTGATGGGATCATATCGAACTGTCAGATAGAAGATGAGAGTTGAGAATTTATGAATATTCGAAGAAGGGCATTTTGTTCATTTTAACTTGCTCCGAATATTCGAGTTGATCGACAGGGGTAACATGTAAGAACGATAAGTCAGAGGATATAATTATTGATTAATTGTTTCAGTAATTTTAATTTTACTAAGAGTGCAATCTCGTTCTTTTAGTGGAATAGAAAGTGATGAATAAATTAATTTTGACTGATCAAGAGTTGATCGAGTCATAATTAATTTATTGGAGCTTAGTTTAATTGGGTCTGATCAGGTTCCCTCGGTGGCTTCACTATAATGGGTTTATACAGGCTTATTACCTGTATTGGGTTGTGCAGAAATGGGCCTGGGATATGGTACTAGGCCTGGTAGGGTTTTGGAGTGTAAAGAGGTTACAAATAGTCTCCCAAGACTATTTTTCTTAACCTAATTGACAAAGTGGCGAGACACACACTAAAGTGTGTAGTGTGTGTTTTCTCCTTACAAAGAAACCATAATCCTTTAACCTAGGCCTTGAGAAGGCGACCACACACCTACACAACTGCCATTGGAGAACACCGGGGAAAGCTTGAGGGTTTGAAGCTTTGCTGGAATCAAGAAGCAGTAGATAAAGATTATTGTAAAGCATGGTACAAGGGTAATCTTCTCAAAACAATTTTGTGTGCAAAATTATTTATTCCAAGTTGAATACATAGAACAGAAAATCCTGTAACGGGATGATCTAGTCACAAGAAATCAATTTTTGTGAGTAGAGCAACCCGGGTTCCCAACAATTGGTATCAGAGCCAGGTTTTTTATACCGTTTTGTGTATTTAGGAATAAATAATCTTTGTTTATGCATGTGTTAGTAAAGGGCGGTGTTAGGATTATGTGATTTATTTGTTATTAGATGAATGCTATTCTTGTTTGAACAAATTTATGGCCTTAGAATTTTTGTGGTAAATTCTTGTATTGTTTTATCGAGTCTTGTTTACTGCAATATATATAATTAGAAATTGTTTTTCAATTGTATTGCTGTTGAAATTGAAATCTGAAGACCGAATTTCACCACTGCTGAAGCATGGAGGACTTCCAAGGCAATTTCGAAAAGGAGACTCAACTTCATCTTCCTCAACACATGAAGGACTTGACTTACAATTTTCAGAAATCAGCCATGAACAACATGAAGGGACTCGACAGCACTCGTGGGTTCTACCGCTACAATCGGCGGTTGATGGCGGTGCTTTTAGTGCTGCAATCTCGCCTCGATCGCAGCGGCAGAGGCACCCACAGGTGCCGCTGCACACAGTCGGTAGCAACTGTGGGTGTTACCGCTGCGATGGGTGTTTCATCGCGTCGCCTCTGGCATCGTGACCTCACCTGGATCGCGGCAGCAGTGGTACCACAAGTGCTACTTCCTGTGCAGTGTTGCGATCGATCAGCAGCACCACCGTGGTGCTGTCACTGCTGCGAGCGGTGGTTCATACCACCTTGATGGCGGTAGCGGCGGAGGCACACGGAGACTAGTGCTGTGGTGATATGGTTCCAGGCATTTTCCGGCGATGGCACTTCCACAAATGGCGGCGGCTTCATTTCGATATTGTGTATATATATATTGTATATATTCATCATGCAGAGGAAGAAGATGGATACTTTATCTTGGGCCAAATCGGATTCCAGTTGGGCCAGTTTGTTTCATTTGGGTTGTTTTGTTTTCAACTGGGCCGAAAGAAAATGGTGAATTAATTGTGTTAGGCCAGATTTCAATTGAATTGCAGATTGTACCAGACTTCATTTTGGGATGAGAAATATTATTTGAAAGAGTTCAAATAAATGGCTGGACACTTACAAATGGAAATTGAAGAATTGGGCCGGGTTGTGGTTCAATAGACTCTTTAATTAATTTGTAATTTTTGTGTCTAGGTTTGGCCATAAATTATGTTTATGTTTATTTTATTATCGCATTTATTTATTGCTTTAATAAATTATGAATGAATGTCATTAAATAACATGTCATGTAGTTCGCATGAACACCGCTCTAGGTACTATACTGTCATGCATTGTTTTATATTTTATTTTATTTTCTAAATGTTAGATTAGAAAATAAATATATTTATTAATAATTAAATTAATTTTAAGAGTTAAAATTGATTGGGTAATTATTAATTAAAATCCAAGAGTTCAAAATATTAAGTGAGCGAGGGTGCAATTTTTGAACCCACGGCCTCCCCTATTAGCCCATTAGTAAAAATTTGTGTATGCATCGTACTAATCTAATTAGTCTTCCTATAGGAGGGCTGCACTATTTTGGTTATTGGACTGGGCCCAATTAGGTGATAATTTTTTAAGTGTGAATTAATTATGATTATCCTATAGGTGACATAATTAATTTGGTACTTGAAATATTATCAATATAGGGGCTAGACACTTAAATCAATGACATCGTGGAGACTTCCTATAGAATATCCAAACGATGTCAATGATGGCCAAATTTTAACGACTATAAATTAAATATTGCATGATATGCTAGATATATTTAATTTAGTGGGAGGGTCCCAGCCTAGCCATAAATCACATTTGTTTCTCCTATAGAGAAATGTGTTTAAAATTTTGTCGTCATATTATAGTAGTTTTGGATCTACTTGTGCATAATTTTTCTTCATGCATCATATATGAAAGTATTCATCATTTATGCAACTCGTGTTTAATACATTTATTTTATTTGAATATCGTATTTCCACAACTAGTTATATGTTTAGACATCACCAACTAATTGGCAAAAACTGCAACATGTCTTGTTATAATTCATTCTACTTATAACATTTGTTTGTGCTGGGAGATCCTTGTTCAATAGTAATCATAAATCTTCCAATGAAAATGGTATTATTTTGATGAGATGGTTTATTGCATAATTTTGTTTCTCATATCAAGTACTTCGCAATAAAAACATCAAAATAGGATACCATATTTATTTTCTTGATGGAAGGGTATTTATGATAATTTGAACATTTTAATTATGGAGTTATACAAAATATGCTATCAAGCTATAATATATCTCTACTTATGAACCGATCACGTTTTTGCAAGAGACCATTTGGTAAAACATGATTGGTCACTTTAACGTGGTGGAAGTTTCACTTGCAAACATTGATTCATGTGACAAAATGCTTGAGAAATCTTTTAAGATGATCTCTTGCGGTTCAGTGTGGACTATATTCACCAGGATGAACGTGTCCCTGAAAGGTTCAATGTAAGCTATTCATAGAGAAGAGATTATTTTAAAGCAAAGGATAGTATGGTAGGCCTCTAACCTTTTTGCTTTTGAGAAAAAATAGGATTAATGAGGAGGTAGCCTTCCCTGGAAACTCTATAATGGAGTAAGACTATTCATTGTGTTATGGTTAGTAATTGAGTCTATCTTGATTATAGATTCTAGAATAACTAATCACTATTGCAAGTTGTTGCAATATGGTCCTAGGTGACCAAATGACACAATGAGATAGAGTATACTATAAGGATAAGCACGGGTACGGTAATATGGAAAGAGCCGTTGGGCTTTTATGTTTGCGAAACAATTTGACTGTTATTTTGTCTCTTTATTATTTGAGCGGAATTATTTAGCACTTAATCTCTAGTTATTAGTTGGAATTAAGTTAAATAATGCTCTTATTATTGCGAGACAAATGGTTAACAATCTCAAAGCCTTGTAAATGGTTCTAAGTGTAATATTACTACAAGTGATAAGGGATAGATGACTCCTTGTGTTAATGAACTCTTTGATAAGATCTCAAGATAATCATATTTATCTAAATGAGATTGAAAGACTAGTACAGATAGCCTCTAAGTATTTTGGAGGTGGAATCTATGTGGGCTTTTGAATTTTATTTAGAGGGTAAAATGATTAAGATCTAAGGCTTGGTCACACTTATCCAAAACTCGATTCTAATACTAGTAAGGGATGGACCTCAAAAGGATCTGAGGTGGAATCTATATTGTTTTCTGAATCTTGTTTAGAGGATTAGATAACCAAGAGTCCTTCATACATTAAATGGACTTAAGAGTTTGGGGATTAATACACTTCGATATGTGTGGATTATTTGGTGCTCAAGATACAAGAGAGTACGAGTAATTCATCACTTTTATTGATGATCACTCCAAATCTCGATTCTATACTTAATATATCATTGATCTAAAATGTTGAAGAATTTCTAGAATTTTGGACAGAAGTTGAGAAGTAATTAAGAGAATCGAGATACTTCGATTTGATCGAGGTTCGTGTATCCTCATATGAGTTTAGGAACCATTTATCGGAAAAGGAGAACAAGGTAATACCAAATCAATGATGAGTTATCCTCGTTACTAGTTTCATTTGGGAATGTATACCGGAGATAGTCAGGTTCCTTCATAGCCTAGTACCATTGATTCGTTTCTTGAAATACCCCTAGAGTTGTGGCATGGGTGCAAGCCCAGTCTACACCACATTCAGATTTGGGAAATTTTGGTACACTAGCTGAAAGCTAGGATTGACGAGATGTAGGCAACAATGAAGGTTTGATTATAAGGCATGCAACGAAACTAGAAATTATTTCTTCTATAATCCTCTGGTCAAGAAAGTATTTGTTGAGTACAAATGTAGCTTTCTTAGAGGATAAGGCATATAGAAGAATACAAATCAACAAGTAAAATTCTATTGGATGAGATGTTAGAACGTGGTTCAAACAACTTGATTCCAGATTCCCGCATAGAATTAATCTTGATGATTTGGAACTTCCTACGGAATCGATGGTTGCTGATCCTAGTGGGAGAATGGGCAAGTGGTTCAACCACTATTCTTGCATGGTGATCCCAATGGACAGGGGAAAACCAAAAGTTGTAGTCGAAGTTATTCTCATTGTTCTGTCTCTTCTTTATGTTCATAAAGAGGCAGTGAAGAGGTTGATCCCAATTAGGGATATACCGAATAGTGGGAGGAGAGGAAGGGACTCTGTTTTGACATAATGGAAATACACTTCCAGCGACTAATTGGAGTGGGAGTGATGCAAACCACATAGCAATTGTAGCTACGCAATCCACAAATTATTGGAATCGACCCAAGAACGCCAAAGAATCACGATTTCGAGATTGATTCAAATTAATTGAACCAAGCAACCAACACAATCAATAGATATGCTGACCACTTGATCACAATGAAAATAAATCTCACCCAAGATTTAAACAAACAAGATTAACTCGCAAGTTCGGATTTTATTCAATAAAGAATAAGGCTTGAAAGCAAATTGCCGCTCAATAATAATATCAAAGTTGTGTATTGAATAATGAAAATTACATCCCTATAAATAGGGTCAAAATCTAGGTTAAGAGTTCTAATTAAACAAGGAAACAACTACCAAAAAATAAGGAAATAATTAAAACCCTAAAATCACGCGTATATGTTTTTACGGCCGTGACCCTTCCTTTTACGGCCGTAACCTTGTTACTGAACCATATTTACGGCCGTGACATATTTCCTTATGGCCGTAAGTCAAAAAAATTCAAATTCTGATTTTTGCGCAGTGACTCCTTTACGGCCGTGAACCTTAACTCTTACGGCCGTAATCCTTTGTTTCTCGAATTATCAATTTTAACAGTGAGCTGGTTACGGCCGTGAGGAATTACTTGTTACGGCCGTAACATTGAATTTTCTTTAATTTTCTTCGACGGCTTGAATAAGGTTGATCCACTCGTCGTTTTGGCTCGGCCCCAACATGGAACTTGCTTCTTTTGATGACATGAACACTGTTTTGGCCATTGTTTCTTGAACTAACTTGTCCATTGCTTCATTGGCCCTCTTTGTTTGCAATCGAGTCATCGGTCCTCCTTTGATCTTCAACGGATCTTTGTGCGGGCTCGTATCCGTGGCCTGGATCACATCATCCCCTGCCTCTTCGAAAGGATTCGACCTTGAATCTGTACCTGCATCAAACGGAGATAGATCATAAACATTAAATGAAGCCGAAATATTATACTCACCAGGAAGATCTAATTTATAGGCATTGTTGTTGATCCTTTCAATCACTTGGAATGGATCATCCCCTCGCGGTTGTAACTTTGACTTACATTGTTCTGGAAACCGTTCTTTTCTCAAATGTACCCAAACCCAATCACCGGGTTCAAATATGACACCTTTTCTTCCTTTGTTAGCTTGCGAAGCATAATGTTCATTTTTCTTTTCATCTAAACTACTACGTTCATTCACAGGTAAAGGAATTAAATCCAACGGTGTTAGCGGATTAAAACCATAAACAATTTCAAATGGTGAACAAGAAGTAGTAGAATGTATAGCCCTATTATATGTAAATTCAATAAATGGTAAACACTCTTCCCAATTTTTCAAATTTTTATTGATTATGGTGCGCAATAATTGAATCATTGTCCTATTTACCATCTCGGTCTGTCCATCGGTCTGTGGGTGACAAGTTGTAGAAAAAAGTAGTTTTGTTCCTAATTTGTTCCACAAGACTCTCCAAAAATGATTAAGGAATTTAACATCCCTATCCGAGACTATACTTTTAGGAACCCCATGTAAGCGCACGACTTCTCGAAAGAAAATTTCAGCTATGTTAGTAGCATCATCAATTTTGTGGCATGGTATGAAATGTACCATTTTACTAAAGCGATCTACTACCACAAAAATTGAATCTCTTCCCTTCTTAGTCCTAGGTAATCCCAAAACAAAATCCATAGAGATATCGACCCAAGGTTCACTAGGGACGGGTAAAGGCATATATAACCCATGTGGTTTAATCCTAGATTTAGCCTTCTTACAAGTAATGCATCTATTACAAACCCGAACCACATCAATCTTCATCTTAGGCCAATAGAAATGTTCGTTTAGGATTTCAATGGTCTTTTTAACCCCAAAATGACCCATTAAGTCTCCACTATGGGCCTCTCTCACAAGTAACTCCCTCATTGAACACCTAGGGACACACAATTTATTTTCTCGAAATAAATATTCATCATGTTTAAAGAACCTATCCATCCACAGCCCCTTTACCACATGACTCATAAATATTAGAAAAGTCCAGGTCATTAGCATACATATCCTTAATGTATTCAAATCCAAGCAATTTAGAATTTAAAGAATTTAAAAGAACATACCTTCGAGATAATGCATCTGCAACCACATTTTCCTTACCTTGTTTGTACCGGATGACATAGGGGAATGTTTCAATGAACTCTACCCACCTTGCATGTCTCTTACTCATCTTAGCTTGTCCCTTCAAATGCTTCAAGGATTCATGATCAGTGTGTATCACGAACTCCCATGGCCACAAGTAATGTTGCCATGTCTCCAAAGCGCGCACAAGTGAGTATAACTCCTTGTCATATGTGGGGTAATTAAGTGCAGCCCCTTTTAGTTTTTCACTAAAATAAGCTATTGGCTTTCGATCCTGCATTAAAACAGCTCCAATGCCTAGCCCTGAGGCATCACATTCAATCTCAAAGGCCTTGTCAAAGTTAGGAAGTGATAAAACCGGTGCTTTACACAACATATTTTTGATTGTTTCAAATGCATGCTCCTATTCTACTCCTCATTTAAAACCTACACTTTTTTTGACAATTTCTGTGAGTGGTGCGGCAATCGTGCTAAAATCTTTAACAAAGCGCCTATAAAAACTAGCCAAACCATGAAAACTCCTAACCTCAGTTATGCTTTTAGGTGTTGGCCATTCTTTAATAGCTTTGATTTTCTCTTCATCTACTTCTATTCCTTTAGCACTAACCACATAGCCAAGAAACACAACTTTTTCCAAGCAAAAATTACACTTTTTAAAATTAGCAAAAAGTTGCTCTTGTCTTAAAACCACAAGCACACACCTAACATGCTCCACATGCTCATTCAAAGTTTTACTATATATCAAGATATCATCGAAGTAAACTACAACGAATTTACCTATAAATGCACGTAAAACATGATTCATTAAACGCATAAAAGTGCTAGGTGCATTAGTAAGTCCAAAAGGCATTATTAACCATTCATACAGGCCATACTTAGTTTTAAAAGCAGTTTTCCACTCATCTCCTTCTTTCATTCGAATTTGATGATAACCACTCTTAAGGTCAATTTTACTAAATATGCTAGAGCCATGCAATTCATCCAACATATCATCTAACCTAGGAATAGGATGACGATACTTTACCGTTATGTTGTTGATGGCCCTACAATCAACACACATTCTCCACGTCCCGTCCTTCTTCGGCACAAGTAACACGGGTACGGCACATGGGCTCATGCTCTCCCTTATGTACCCCTTACTCATTAATTCCTCCACTTGCTTTTGAAGCTCCTTCGTCTCCTCGGGATTACTCCTATAAGCTGGACGGTTTGGAATGACTGCTTCAGGTATGAAATCAATTTGATGTTCAATACCTCGAATGGGTGGTAACCCACTAGGTATGTCATCTGGAAACACATCCTCGAATTCCTGCAATAAAGAAATAGCCAAACTAGGGAGGGATTTGTTAGTTTCATCAAATGTAAGGAATGATTCCTTGTACAGCAGAAGGACCATCGGTCGTTCTTCCATGAATGCCCTTTTGATTTCACTCATTTTTGCATAGAAACTCATTTTTTTTTCTTTTCTGGAATTCTTCGCTCCCTCTCCTTTTTCTGAGGTATGTACCCCAACACTCTTTTTTTCTCTCGCCTCTCCTTTTTCTGGAGTCGTGGCTCCAACTCTCTTTTCCTCTCCTTTTTCTGAGGTCGTGGCCTCAACTCTCTTTCTCTCATTTTCCCTCACTCTTTTTTCTTCATCATTTTTCAATTTTATTTGATCTTCATACACCTATGACGGTGTCAATGGTGCAAGTGTAATGGTTTTCCCCCCTTTGGTAAAGCTATACCTATTTTTATACCCATCATGCGTTACCTTCCTATCATATTGCCAAGGTCTACCCAACAAAAGGTGTCCGGAATGCATAGGAACCACATCACACATAACATCATCCACATAGCTACCAATAGAAAAACTCACCAACACCCTCCTATTCACCTTAATTTCTCCACTATCATTTAACCATTGAAGTCTATAAGGTTTAGGATGTTTTAATAAAGGTAATCCTAATTTTTCAACAAGTATAGTACTAGCGACGTTAGTGCAACTACCACCATCAATAATCATACTACATACCTTGTTATTAATACGACATCGTGTATGGAATATGTTCTCCCGTTGTTGTTCCAAATCATCCGTGTTGATTTGAGCACTAAGAGCTCTCCTTGCCACTAATAACTCGCCATGCTCCCCGGATAACACATCCTCATCATCACATATTTCCTCCAACGCCGACATATCGCTATAATCCTCTTCCTCACTATCACTCTCCATGGCTCCATCCTTCCGCACAAGTATCACTCGCCTATTAGGACATTGAGATGCCACATGTCCTCTCCCCAAACATTTGAAGCATTGAATGTCTCTACTCTTAGATGGTTGAGGTTCCCCTTTAGGTACGAATTTATTAGCTTGTTCCTCCTTCCCTTTTGGTGCCTCAAACTTCCCTTTTGGTGCTTCAAACTTCCCTTTAGAAACAGTCTCATCTCCTTTACTTTCCCACTTCGGCTTCCAAGAAGAATTAGAACCAGATTGATACCTTGATGTCCCCTTTTTCTTTATTTGCTTCTCCACCTTTATAGCCATGTGCAACATATCTTCCATCTCCAAATAATGTTGTAGTTCAACCACATTAGCTATATCCCTATTCAACCCATTCAAAAATCGAGCCATCGTAGCCTCCCTATCCTCTTCTACATTAGCTCTAATCATCAACATCTCCATCTCCTTATGATAGTCCTCCACACTCTTTGATCCTTGGTATAGACTTTGTAATTTTTGATGAAGCTCCCGATGGTAATGACTAGGAACGAACCTCTTTCTCATGATAGCTTTTAATTCATTCCAAGTACTAACGGGTCTCTCGCGATTCCTTCTCCTAGAAGTCACCAATTGATCCCACCAAGTAATAGCGTAATCGGAGAATTCAAGTACAACTACCTTAACCTCTTTCTCTTCCGAATAAGTGTAGCAATTGAAAATTAATTCCATCTTCTTTTCCCATTCTAGGTATGCTTCCGGATCACTCGTACCCTTGAATGATGGAATTGTTATTTTGATGTTGCTCATACTACCATCCATTCTATCGCCACCAAGATCTCTATCCCTTCTTCCATGCCTAACTACTCTATCCACAATTACCCCATCGTCAAAATCACTACCTTCTTCATTCTCATCAACCCCCTCTACTGTACGACCTCGCCCACCTTGCCTACGGGCATTAGGCACTTCCCGAGGTTGCTCAAGCCTTTCTAACCTACCTAACACATCCCCGAACAACCGCTCAAACCGTTATACCATCTCCTCCGTCATGTTGGCTCGATCGTTGTTTTTTGTAGTAGAAGATTGTTCAGACATCCTAAAACTAAATGTTATATGCCTCACGTGTATTTCGCTCGTGTATCACTCAAATTTGGCTTTTTCCCTCTATTGATATCACCTCTCTGCCTTTTTCCACTCAATGGCTTTCACCCCAATTGCTTCAAAGAACGAATCCGAACTCAAACAAGTTTAAACCCGATCGATTCAAATCGAATATGAGTGAAAATTAATGAATTTGTTGGAAAACTCAAAGAAGACCTTTAGAGAATTGATTTTGACTCTATAAGGGACTTGACACTTTTTATGGAAACTAAAGATTGTTTCAAGAAAGTATTTCTTGAAATCAAATATCAACTATTTTTATTGAACTGAGAATTTTCGTTTTTTTTTTTTTACTTTCTCGAAAATTTAACTACGAGAAAAACGAAACAAACGAAATTTAATTTGGATAACAAACGAAGGAAATAACGACTTCTGATTTTTTTGTGACACTTTTTTGGATTGAAGACTCAAGAACTTGAAGAACACGAAGAACAAAATTAAGGAACTCAAGAAACAAAACAAAGATATAACCTTGATTTTTGGAGCCTAAGCTCTGATACCAGATGATGCAAACCACGTAGCAATTGTAGTTACGCAACTCACAAATTATTGGAATCAACCCAAGAACGCCAAAGAATCACGATTTCGAGATTGATTCAAATTAATTGAACCAAGCAACCAACACAATCAATAGATATGCTGACCACTTGCTCACAATGAAAATAAATCTCACCCAAGATTTGAACAAACAAGATTAACTCGCAAGTTTGGATTTTATTCAATAAAGAATAAGGTTTGAAAGCAAATTGCCTCTCAATAATAATATCAAAGTTGTGTATTGAATAATGAAAATTGCATCCCTATAAATAGGGTCAAAATCTAGGTTAAGAGTTCTAATTAAACAAGGAAACAACTACGAAAAAATAAGGAAATAATTAAAACCCTAAAATCACGCGTATATGTTTTTACAGCCTTGACCCTTCCTTTTACGGCCGTAACCTTGTTACTGAACCATATTTATGGCTGTGACATTTTTCCTTACGGCCGTAAGTCAAAACAATTCAAATTCTGATTTTTGCGCAGTGACTCCTTTACGGCCGTGAACCTTAACTCTTACGGCCGTAATCCTTTGTTTCTCGAATTATCAATTTTAACAGTGAGCTGGTTACGGCCGTAACATTGAATTTTCTTTAATTTTCTTCGACGGCTTGAATGAGGTTGATCCACTCGTCGTTTTGGCTCGGCCCCAACATGGAACTTGCTTCTTTTGATGACACGAACATTGTTTTGCCCATTGTTTCTTGAACTAACTTGTCAATTGCTTCATTGGCCCTCTTTGTTTGCAATTGAGTCATCAGTCCTCCTTTGATCTTCAACGAATCTTTGTGCGGGCTCGTATCCGTGGCCTGGATCACATTAGGGAGGGTTGTAAGACCACCTTCTTGACGCTTATTCTACGGAGAGTCTTTTTAGACAGTCTCTACTGAAATAAGAGAAGAACTCCTCATTTAGGGAAGTGGTAGAAGTTATAGACTTGAAATCATGGAAGGTGAATGTGAACTCGGAATTAGATTCCTAGTAATCCAACAAGTTTGGATATTTGTAGACGCACCCAATGGGGTCAAACCTATAGGGTTTGATGATTTTTAAGATGATAAAAGAATGGTAGATGGAAAGGTTGATACCTTTAGTGCAAGGCTTATGGTTGTGGGTTTGTGAAACCCTTCTCGCCAATAGCCATGCAAAAGTTTACTTGGATCTTTTATCCATTGTCGTTCATTGTGAAAATGAGGTACGACAAATGGATGTCAAGATGTTGTTTCTTGAATGCATCTTGAGGAAATCATTTACAAAGTGTAATCTGATGAGTTCATATTAAAGACCATGAAAGTAAAATTCATGACTTACAAGTTTCCAACTTTGGATTTGGGTAATTGTTCAAGATATGGAATATAGAATTTGATAGAACCATTGTGATACATGTTCTTGATCAAAATTTTAATATATCTTAAGTATACTCGTGTATACAGAAAGATGAGACAGTTTTCGCGACTATTTATTTGAATGACACTCTACTTATGTGTGAGAGTATTTTCATTAAATAGTAGTTGGTACCAGCAATTAGACTTGAAGGACTTGTAGATGACTGTCTATTTTTCTAGACATCCGTACCTTTCGGAGTGGGAGAAAAATGGAATAGAATAGTCTCAAGTTTCATGTAATAATAAGATACTATCTACATTTGCAATATTGAAGTCTTGAAAGGAATAATGTTCTTTGTGGACTTTATCTATCTTATGAGTATTCTCATAAGACTCATGGTAAGATAGAGAAGGTTGCTTATGCTCCGGCTCTAGAAGCCTTACTTTGCACTAGATAGGCCATATCTTATGCTAGGGATATTGTTGGTGATTATTAGTTTGATCCAGGATCAGATCATTGAATAGAGGTAAAGCATATACTGAAGCGTTTTCGGAAAACGAGTAAATATTTGCTTATCTATTCAGTTTGTGATCTGATGGATTAAAACTAATTAAGATCTTATTTGACTAGGACTCTCGAGAGTCGTCAAAATTGGAATATAGTTGGGAGATAATGTGGTTAATTGGTTGGGTATAACACAATCTTGGATTGTTTGTTATACAACCGTGACTTACATCGAAAGGAGTTACTATCTTGGTTGAGAACATAATCATTAGTGTAATGATGATGTTGACAAGATGGATGATTCGATGTTTCATGTATACTCTAAGGGCAAGTGGGAGATTGTTGGAATTATATATGCCCATAGAGTATAATTCACGACATTCGAAATAAAATGTTTATTGATTGTATTAATATAAAGTTGCATTTGTCCATGGGTCGATTTAATATTACAGATTGAGTGTTTAAGTTGTTAAACATAGAAAGATTCAATTTGTAATTCGATCTAAAATTAACATTCACGATCAGTAAATAAATATGGACAATTTTATTTTGATAAGATCGTCTCGATTTTATTAAAGTCTATCTTTGACTTTGGTAATTAAATTTAGAGTACGTTTGGAACGTATTGGACGGGAACACGTGAAATTAATTTGTGACGTTGACCATACAAATTTAATTTCACTTAACTATCGTACGTGAGACCTTAATTCTAATCGGATAATGGACTTCGATTACTAACTTGAAGTTCTTTGAGGTATCAATGGGTGAGATCAAATTGCTTATCAATATCTTGGTACTTTGGGAATTAAAGTGAACTAACGAGGAACATATATTCGTATTATGGAATCCGTCACCTTTTAGGTATGAGCATAATTTCACTGGTTCTTCTAGTGGACAGTTGAATCTGAGCTCAATAATTCAACAGTGACTGTTGAATTCTATGATGTGATGAGATCACATCGAACTGTCAGATAAAAGACGAGAGTTGAGAATTTATGAATATTCGAAGAAGGGCATTTTGGTCATTTTAACTTGATCCGAATATTCGAGTTGATCGACGGGGGTAACATGTAAGAACGATAAGATAGAGGACATAATTATTGATTAATTGTTTCAATAATTTCAATTTTACTAAGAGTGCAATCTCGTCTTTTTAGTGGAATAGAACGTGATTAATAAATTAATTTTGACTGATCAAGAGTTGATCGAGTCATAATTAATTTATTGGAGCTTAGTTTAATTGGGTCCGATCAGGTTCCCTCGGTGGCTTCACTATAATGAGTTTATACAGGCTTATTACCTGTATTGGGTTGTGCAGAAATGGGCCTGGATTATGGTACTAGGCCTGGTAGGGTTTTGGAGTGTAAAGAAGTTACAAATAGTCTCCCAAGACTATTTTTGTTAACTTAATTGACAAAGTGACGAGACACACACTAAAGTCTGTAGTGTGTGTTTTCTCCTTACAAAGAAACCCTAATCCTAGTTTAACCTAGGCTTTGAAAAGGTGACCACACACCTGCACAACTGCCATTGGAGAACACCGGGGAAAGCTTGAGGGTTTGAAGCTTTGGTGGAATCAAGAAGCAGTCGATGAAGATTATTGTAAAGCACGCTACAAGGGTAATCTTCTCAAAACAATTTTGTATGCAAAATTATTTATTCCAAGTTGAATACATAGAACAGAAAATCCTGTAACGGGATGATCTAGTCACAAGAAATCAATTTTTGTGAGTAGAGCAACCCGGGTTCCCAACACCTTATCAATATGATTTTTATATTCTATGTATGGATTCGTTGCAAATTAAATGGGTGACAAGCTCAAACAACTTAACAAGAGAACCACAAACACAAGCAAGGAGAAGAGTAATCTAAAATATATTGGAACAAATTAGAAAAAACTAATTATTTAAAATGTCCTCAATCTGATTACTGATTAGAAAAATGATTACTCATTACATTAAATATCACATATTGAGAAATTATCTCAATATGTGAAAAATTAGAATAGGGAAAGAACACGAACAAAAGCTTAAAATATTTCTGCAAATCGATCTAACAGTTTCATGAAACGAAACCGAAATATTGAAGACAAAATTGACTAACAAGAAAATTCACTGCTAATAGGTGAGTTCAATATTAAACTAATTCACGTCTTCAACAATTTTTTATCACAAAAAATTTGATTCTCAGCCACAGAATCCACTCATGACACAACCACCCAGTTTTCTACAAACTCGTATTCTTCTGGCTGCTCGAATAATATTTCCATGCTGATACAAACTCCTCATAGTTGGAGTGGTTGCAAATGAATATTGCAATATTTGAATTTGAATTATGTTTACGCAATAGTTGATATTAACGTTCTACATGAGTTCACATTTTCTCAAAATTTCAATTATAAAGAGGTAGGTGAGGAAAGTTTGGAGGTAACTATATTTGAAATGTCATTAATTGTGGAAGTGTTAATTGCTATTGAATTATATAGGTTACAAAAAATCAGAGAGATTTTGGGAGTAATTACTTCTGGTTTATTTTTGTATGATATATAGTATTTATAGCATATAAATGATCATGTAGTATTTCATTTATTTTTATTTTTTTCTTGGTTATATGTGGATTTTTCCCAATTTACAAACTCAACAACCAAAACATGTTACCAATACTGGCCCCAAGATATTAATCGAATGGGCTCAGATCCATTTTACCCTTCTTTATCATTGTACACTTAACCCTAGCGCCAAAAATAAGTTGCTTCAATATAGGGATGTCAATAAGGTGGATTCGGGGTGAGATTGCACCGCCATGGATCCATGAGTGTCTAGGGCGCCCTAACTCGTCCCTAGACCCGTGTTTTTTTTTTTCACCACCTAAGACATAACAACTTAAACCTGATTCCTTCCTATAAGGTTACCACTGGCACTCCCTTACAGAATTCCTAAGTTAATTAATTCCCTTTCTCCAGTATTAAAGGATTTTCAAAGGCTCACTCCGGCCAACAATCCTCACAACTCTGGGTCACTCAGGATTAACCTAGAAATAATATGGCTTCTAAAAATCAAGTTATGCTTTTATGATATGCATAGGATGTAATGAATTATGATTTATCAGATAATTTACAACATATAAACTACTGAAATCAAAAACATGAATACAAAAATGTAAAGCAGAAATGAAGATAATTTTTGGGAGATTTATTAAAACATCTTAAAGATAATACAACTAAGGATTTTCCTTTCGGGAAGTCCCCTAAAGGATTTAAATAAAACTTAGGAAGAAAAGTACCTTACGGGTATTCACAGGTTCTTATTTTCTATACAAGGTTTTTTGGATTGAGAATTTTTCTGAATAAGGAGGTTTCAAAGGATTTAAGTAAGGAATACACAGGCTGTAAACTCTTGCCTTCATCAAATGAAAACGTTTTCCTTATATAGAGAAATTCTAAGGAGCAAATTTACAAAAAAGTCCTTAAAGGAATCTGGAAAAGTAAAGCCTATCCTAAAAAGTTTTCACGCTTCTTTCTTTTGTCTATTCTTCTTTTACAGCTGTCTGTCCTTTTATGACACGCGTTTCACCGGGAGACTTCAGGTCAAAAAGGATTGTCTAATCTTGGTCCACGGCATCTTTCTTTATTAAATTTTTTTGTCTTTTTGTGTCGGCAGCATCTTCTGTCTTTCTACGTGTTCAGATTATGTTCGGCAATGGAGGAAAATGACATCCCGCTGTCTGAGTTATTATATCCGTCTCTTTCATGTTCTTCAAAGTCATCACTGTTACCTTGGCTAGAATTATCTGGTTCTGGTAAATTTTCTTTTTGCAGCATTCTTGAATCTCTTTTTCTTTTGTTATTTTGTCTTTTGCAAAAATTCTATCAAAAACTTTGTTAATTACTTCATCCATTTTTTCTTTTATATCTTTTTCTTTCTTTTTCTTAATAGTAAGTTTCTTTTTTCTTCTTGATGGTTCTTCACTGCTTCCTGTGGATTTCTGAAGTTTCTGAATTTGAGAGAGTAAACGATTAATGGAAATAACGTCATCATCTGGGTCTTGAGCGTCTTGGAGAATTTCCTTTCCTTTGTCTTTACTAATATTCTGACTAGATTCTTCTTGGGTTGGGCTTGTGACTGGTTCTTGAGAATATCTTACTAAGTAATCAAATTTTCCACTGGGCTGGCCTAATGTATCCCATTCACACTTATTTTGAGTCTGTGTAAAATTTTCTTGTTGGATCTGAGAAGTAGAGAAATCAACAGTTCCCTGAGTCTGTTGGACTTTTGGCAAGTCCATAGCCAAAAACGGGCTTGATAAGTCTTTACCAGTTGCCGTTTGAACTGGACTAGCTACTGACTTATTTGGCTCAGTAGTACCTTTACTGGAACTTAACTTAAGACTAATGATTTCTTTCTCAAGTTCGGTGACTTTCTTTTGTAGAGAGGTTCTTTCTGAAAGAAGGTTCTGGTTTGACTCATTGATTATTCTAAAATTATTTTGCATACACTCACAATGGCTGCAAAAAATATTCTGGTCTCTGTTTGGTGAAAAATCAAGTGGAGGGTCTTGGTAATTATTCAGAGATGGTGAAACATAAAAATTAATCCCTATGTGTTGGCTGGCTGATTCAAGAGCTTCTTGTAGATTTGTAAAACCTTTGTAAAGAGGATCTTTAAAATCTCTAATGCTATCTAAAACTTCTAACCATGTATGGAAAACTCTTAATTTTTTACCTTTAATTACCACATAAAACTTAAACCTTGTTCTGCTCTGATTAAAATGTTCTGACAATGCATTCATGGATGCAAGGAAATACTTCTTATCTTTTGGATTTTTGTTGTAAGAAATCCATAAATTATCTAAAATACATTTTTCTTCTTTTGAAAGTGAAACGTGTGCAAGTGCTTTGAATGAAATATTTCTACTAGGAAAACATATAAGTTCTTGTGCACCAAATCTCATACGTTCTTGATAATATGGTATGTTCTGACTAGATGAAGTCTGGAATGATGCTGTAGATGCATACGAATTCCCTGGAGGGATTCCTAGTCTTGGTGGAGGTCTAGACATCTGTAACCATTAGATTTAAAATGAGTCAAGATTTAATAAATTCTTCCTTTCTACCATTCTACTTAAGATGTCTGCTGCTTTATTATCTACTCCTTTGATGTGCTCAAATTCTATATTTATTCCAGTGTTTGTAATTCTATCAATAAAATTTAACCATCTCCTTCTACTAATCTTTTTTGAATCTATATTGAGTCTATTATAAAAAGAAACTATTGCTACACAATCTGTTCTTATCATTATTTCTTTTTTAGATATGATGAATAATTCGAAGCTATCTAAAGCATAATTTACAGCTAATAATTCTGCATCTATGCTACTTAAGTTTCTTTTTTCTTTATAACTACCACTATTATATCTACAGATTCTTTCAGTAATTTTTTCTGCATATTTGTTGGGTTTACAATTCAAAATAGCTCCCTATCCTAATATGCTTCCATCTGTTTCTATAATTAAGTAATCCATATCTAATGGCATTGCTAACTTTGGTAAATTTCTTATTTTATTTTTGATTTCTTGGACTAATTTTATATCTTCTTGATTAAAATATCTTTGTCCTGTTGGTGAAGTTTTTGAATACAAAGGTCCTGCAATTTTTCCCAAATCCTTAATAAATGGTCTTGCATAGTTTACTAGTCCTAAAATTTTTTTGATTTGTTTTAAATCTTCAAGTTTGTCTGGAAATTCTAAAGCTTTCTGAGCTATATGTGGTTACAATTTAATCTCTCACTGTCCTAATAATTAATCCATGTTTAATAAATTCTGATAAAACAATCTTCAAATGTCCTCTATGTTCCCTTCTGTTTTTGCTGAAAACTAAAATATCATCTATGTATGCTACTATAAATTTACTATGTTTATTAAATATACTTTCCATTTTTCTTTGGAAAATACTTGGTGCATTTTTTAACCCAAATGACATTACTAACCATTCATAATGTCCTTCTGGACAAGTGAATGCTGTCCATTTTATACTTTCTGGGTACATTTTGATTTGCCAAAATTCTGATTTTAGATCAAACTTACTGAAAATCTTACAGTCTTGTATTTTGTTTATTAATACTGTCTTATCTGGTATTTTATAAGCATCATCTATGGTGTTATCATTTAGTCTTTTGTAATTTATAACCATTCTACTTTTTCCTCTAACTATTTCTAAATGTTTTCTAACTATAAAGGCTGCTGATCTATGTGGACTATCAGATTTTCTAATTACTCCTAATTTTAATAATTCTTCTATGTGCATTTTGAAATCTTCTAAGTCTAGATTAGTAGCTTCAATATTTTTGGTTCTAATAATGTATTCTGGGTTTTTAATTTTTAGTTCACAAAAAACTTTATCTTTTTCCCAATATTTTAAAACATTTTCTCCTAATATTTCCATCTTTTCTAATTTACTAATTAAATTTTCTATTTCTTATTCTGTGATCAATGTATTATAAATTTTTTCATTAACAATAAGTTCTATTGGTCCAAATTTTTGTTCTTCTATTTCATCTTCTAATGGTTCTTTTTCAATGAGTTGACATTCTCTTTCTTTATTACAGGGGCAAATTTTTTCCGTAGGCCTTCCACCACGCTTCTCAGTGCACTCTGATGGGTAATGTATGGTTTGTGTAGGGGTGAATAATGTATGTTTTTGAAAATGTATAAAATCTTTTGTAATTGTAACACTACCATTGTCTTTTAATAAAAAACTTAATCCTATAATGAAATCTGTTTCTTTTAAATTTAAATGTCTAATCCATGTAGAATCTCTAGGTAATGTATATTCTATACTTAACCCACAATTAGTTTCAAAACTAATTTTACTATTTGGTCTTAATAATTCTGTGTATGTGTATAAATCTCTATCCATTTGTTGTGCATCTATTGGATTCTTGGATTCTACTATGTATTTGTCTGGAATTAATTTTTTATTTATTATGCAATTACTACATCCTGAGTCTATTAACCCTAAACACTTAATAATGTAGTCTCCTATTCTTATTTGACATTTTACCTTAATACTTTTAAGTTTTTCTGAGTTACATACTACCTGAACATATTTTATTTGTAAACATTCTAAATTTTGTTCTAGTTCTTCAATCATGATTCCTTTACTTTTGTTATTGTTTTCTAATATTTATATTCTTTTTACCAGTAAATTTTGCATTTCTTCTAGATTTTCAATTCTTCTTCTTAGAATTCTTATTTCAGAAATTTCTATTTGTTCTTTAGTAATTTCTAATTTTACTTCTTCTCTTTCAATTATCCCATTATTTTCTAAACACTTAATACATGCTTCTTTATAACATTCTAAACATTTTACTCTAAACTTTCTAACTTGATACCAATTACAAATAAAACATGCTACATTATCTGTTCCTATGTTTTTCTGCCAATTATGTATACAGGTTTCTATTAATGTTTCTACTAAATTAACTTCTTCTTCAGATTCTGAGTTTTCATTTATTTTTAAATTTGAAAATTCATGTATAATTTCATAATCAGATTCTTCTTGTTCTAATTCTGATTTGTCTTCTATTGAAATTATGCTGTAAATTGATTCTTTATCAGAAATATACTCATCTAATTGTATGAGATCTTCATTTGTACATTCAATAAGAGTACTTTTTCTGTCATAACTATTTATCCTTTTTGGGCAAGTTCTTGCTAAATGTTCATTACTATTACAAACGAAGCAACTAAGTTTATTTTTATAAGTTCTATCTGGTTTAAATTTTCTTACATGTCTTTTTTCATTTAAATAAGGTTTTCTTTTATTTGATTTTCTTAAGAAATACATTTTCTTAATTGGTCTTTTATAATTTTTCTTAATTTTTTTCTTATAAGGTTTGGAGCTTGAGGCTCCATAAGTTTGTGGAGTAAAAATGTCTTTGCAGAACTTGTAATCTGTCTTTTTTAATTGTGTTTGGATTTATAATTCTACACATTTGCCTTCTAAACATCTAATTACATGTTGGATTCTGTGTCCTATGCTCCATTTCTTTTCTGGTTGTTCTCTTACTGCTATTAAATTATTCCATGATTCTGTTATTTCTAATCCTAATGGTCCTGGTAGTTTATGAAACAATTTATTTCCTATTTCTTGATTAAATGTGTTTCCTGAAATTGAAGTTAAATAATAATATTCATTTAAAAATTTCTTAACATATTTTCCTTTAGTCCATTTATATAGATTAAGTTGTTCTAAGTCTCTCATGGCCTTTCTTTGTATACTCATGTGTCCTGAATTTGGGTCTGCTCCAGTAATTAATATTTGTATTTTATTAACAAAATTATAAGGATTACTTCCTAAATTAACAAGCTGATCAAATTCTTCTTTTCTTTCTATTTTATAAGTGATGTGATCCAGATCCCGAATACAAGTCGTCAAGCAACAATGGAAGAAAACACATTCTTGGTGACTAAAGAGGCAAGTTTCATGTTGGGCTCAAGTACGAAAATCAAGTTGGAGACCAAGAATAACGAAAATGGTGCAGTCAGGCCATTACGGCCATAAAAACAATCCTCACGGCCGTAAATTATATTCTGCTTAAAGTTACGGTCGTAACCAACATCCATCACGGCCGTAACTGTCTCTCTGTCGAAAATAAGATTTTCAGGAAAATTAGACTTACAGTCGTAACCTATCTCACACGGCCGTAAGTATGGAGCGGATAGAATTTTAGGATTTTATTTCCTTTTTCCAGTTTTAGTTATTTTAACTATTTTACTTTAATTAGAATTCTATTTTGAGCCTAATTAGCAGCTAGGTTTATTTTGCTTATTTATACGCTTTTTCTATTCATTGTAAAAACAGATTAAAGACACAACTTTGATATTAATTATTGAGAGGCTATTTTGCTTTCACAACCTCATTCTTCGTTGAATAAAATCCGAACTTGCGAGTTATTCTTGTTTGTTCAAATCTCGGTGAGAATTATTATTGCTTGTGATCAAGAGGTCAATATATCCTTGTGATTGTATTGGTTGCTTGATTCAATTAATTTTAATTGGATCCATAAATCTTGGTTCTTGACGTTCTTGGGTCGATTTCAATATTTTGTGGGTTGCGTAGGTACAATTGCTACGTGGTTTGCTTCATTTGGTATCAGAGCTTAGGCTCCAAAAATCAAGGTTATATCTTTATTTTGTTTTTTTGAGTTTTCTATCCAGTTTGATTTTTATCATCGAGTTCCATAAAAATCATCCATATCTTGTTGAGTGTTTTGTTTTTCAGTTTTTTTTGTGTTCTTCTTGTTCTTGAGTTTGTTGAGTCTTTAATCCAGAAAATCGTTCCAAAAAAATTTCAAAAGTGTTTGTTTTGCTTAATTCTTATCCGAATTAATTTTCGTTTGTTTTATCGTGTTCGTTGTCGAATTTTTGGATTTATTAAAAAAAAAAGATTTTTTTATTTTATTTTATTTATTCCGATAATTCACCCAAAATTCAAAAAAAAAATAATATATATTTCCATTCAAGAACCACTTTCTTGAATTTCTTTAAATTCTTGATAGTGTTTTTCCTTTTCAAGTCAACATTAAATTCCTTCTTGATATTTGTCAATATCTGGACCCTCTTATTTGAGTTTCTCAAATTTTTGAAAGCTACATAAAGGGATGAATGATGAGTTCGATCCTACTTTCATGACTAGATGTCGTGTGGGTGATAAGCTGTGTAGTTTGGCTATTGATAGGGAGTACATCTCTAATTTGGCTAGTATCAACATGGTTGAAAAATTGGGGTTGCATTTACTACAACATCCTAGACCTTATAGGATGATATGGTTGAAGGAGTGTGGGGAGTTCAAAGTGACCAAGCAAGTCTTAGTGAATTTCACCATTGGGAGGTATAGTGATGAAATATTATGTGATGTGGTGCCTCTAGAGTCTTGTCATATGTTGTGGGGTAGGCCATGGAAGCATGAGAGGAAAGCATTTTATGATAAGAATAGAAACAGGTACAAATTTGTGAAGGATGGAGAATCAATCACCCTAGCTAGTTTAACACTAGAGCAAATACTTGAAGATCAAAAGGAGGTGAAGGAAAAGATTAATCCGTTATCCAGATTGAATTATCAATTAAGACTTCTAGAAGATGACATGATTGCACGAAGGGGTAAAAATGTAGTTAAGTTGCAAGAAGAGCCTCAGGATATGAATGTTGGAAAGAAGGAGGGAGAGTTGAAAGTAGAAATAGTTGAAAAAAATCCAACATTTAAGGTAGGAGATGTGGAATTGGGTAATAAAGAGGTGAATGAACAAGAAAATAAAATTTTCGAAGAGGTGACTGAGGATGAAGGTGTAGTTGAGACTAAAAATGTAGAAGAAGTTGAAACCAAAAATTTAAAAGAGGTAGTTGAGCTTGAAAATGTGGAGTTAGAAGAGGTGGATGGGCTTGAGAGAAAAGAAATAGAAGAGATTGAGCAAGAAGTTGCAACAAAGGAAGGAGGTGAAGAGAAGGGCCTCGCTGTTAGGGAAGAAGATTTGGAGATGATACACCATGAGTACAAGGATCCCTATCTTGTACTTTGTGAAACTAACATTTCCCACCCTATTTTGCTTAAATCTTTCTTGCAGGTTGAATATACTTGGAGGTTTGAGTCACACCACATTTGGCCAAGGAAGTTCTTATTCCGACTCGTCCATCCAATCCAAGTATTCGACTATTGGTTGATCCTATGTAATGGAGGCAAGAATTCTCCTTTTGATCTAGGCGGTGTACTGAAACACCATGAACGAAGCTATGATTCGGGACGAATCATCTTGAAGAAGGAGGGAATGATGTGATCCAGATCCCGAATACAAGTCGTCAAGCAACAATGGATGAAAACACATTCTTGGCGACTAAAGAGGCAAGTTTCATGTTGGGCTCAAGTACGAAAATCAAGTTGGAAACTAAGAATAACGAAAATGGTGCAGTCAGGCCATTACGGCCGTAAAAACAATCCTCACGGCCGTAAATTATATTCTGCTTAAAGTTACGGCCGTAACCAACATCCATCACGGCTGTAACTGTCTCTCTGTCAAAAACAAGATTTCCAGGAAAATTAGACTTACGGTCGTAACCTATCTCACACGGCCATAAGTATGGAGCGGATAGAATTTTAGGATTTTATTTCCTTTTTCCAGTTTTAGTTATTTTAACTATTTTACTTTAATTAGAATTCTATTTTGAGCCTAATTAGCAGCTAGGTTTATTTTTCTTATTTATACGCTTTTTCTATTCATTGTAAAAACAGACTAAAGACACAACTTTGATATTAATTATTGAGAGACTATTTTGCTTTCACAACCTTATTCTTCGTTGAATAAAATTCGAACTTGCGAGTTATTCTTGTTTGTTCAAATATCGGTGAGAATTATTATTGCTTGTGATCAAGAGGTCAATATATCCTTGTGATTGTATTGGTTGCTTGATTCAATTAATTTTAATTGGATCCATAAATCGTGGTTCTTGGCGTTCTTGGGTTGATTTCAATATTTTTTGGGTTGCGTAGCTACAATTGCTACGTGGTTTGCATCAATAAGCTTCCTACATTACTTTGGTACTTTCTCCTAAAAATGTTTCTAAGTATCTATACATGTCTAAAGGTTCCATTTCTTGAAAATTCCTAATATAGTGTCCTATAATTGTATTTTTCCAAACATCTATAACATTTGTCCAGGTCTGTGGATCATGTGCTGTTATATTTAACATTTAGGCTTTTGCTGCTGCTTGGAATTCTATCTTGTTTTCTAAGGGTCTTTCACTTCCTTTTGCTACATATTTTTTATTTTGTGGGGGTTCATTATATGTAGTATAGGCTGCTCTAGGGGGGAAACCGTCTCCATAAATAATAGTCTCATGTTTTGTAGTCTTATCAAAAGGAGTTTCATCAAAAGTTCTGTATGTACTCGTGTCTTCCATAAGTTCTTTTATATAACTATATTTGTAACATTTGATTTATTATCATTAAATTCTTCTTCTTCATTTATGATTCCTATTCTAATATTTTGTTCTAAATCATAGTACAAATATTCATTTTCCTTTATTTGTTTTGAAATATACATTTGATCTTCTAATTCTAGTAATTCTTCTTTGTTAAGAATAACTTATAATTATTTTGGTAAAATTATTTTATCAAAATTTTCTCCTATTAATTCTATGTGGACATTTTCTTGATATGGTTCCTCCTCTGGTTCTTCTTCATCAGTTTCTTTTGGGATTTCCCTATAATCTATAAATCTTAAACTTGTTCTACCATGTGCATCTTTATATGTTAATGATTCTCTTGGTGCTATTGGTTTTTCTTCTTCTTCTAAAAATTTATCAATATCCCATTCTAATCCTACTAATTGTTCTGCTGAGAATTCTTTTGGTTTTACCATATGAATTCCTTTACTACTCATTAATCCTACAACTTTATCCATATATACCTTATATCTAGTTTGTGAATTAAACGAACATCTTCCTAAAAATCCTATGTGTATTAATAGATTATTTCCACTATTCGCATCTTCATATCCTTTAGTTTGTATACCTATTTTGATTTTTTCTGAAAAATCTTTAATAGTCATTAAAAAATCTGGGTTACAATAAATAATACCATTATTGTTATTCATATCTACTTCCATGCTTGCTATTTGACTTTTGTCTATATTATTAAATCTTTCATCATAAATAGTAATCAATGTTTTACATCCTAGACTTTTTCTAGTTAAACCCTTTATCCCTATAACAATTAATCCTAAATGAATAAATCTGTAATTTCTTTTTCTGAGTTCTTTTTTAGAGTCTTCTGATATTAAGTTTAACTTTACAACTTGGTTACAAATGCATTGAATTGATATCTCTCTATGATGTCTAAAAAACTGTGTTCTTGATTCGAAAATCCCTCTATTATATAAAACGTCTGGATTAAGTATTCTTAAACCATGTGTTTGGAATCTCGCATAATCTTGTTGTGGATCTATAATTTTTTCTATACTTTGGTTATGCTGTTCTACTCTTCTTAAAATTCTATCTAACAAATTTCTATTAATTCATGATGTACTAGATCTGGATGTTCATTCACTAATTGTTCTAGACCTTCCTAAGAATGGTGTTGATAAGCTCATCTTGGAAATTTCAATTCTCTTGGTAATCTTCTTGTAATTTTTTCTTTACCTGTTTTTTCAAGATTTAAACTGCTTAATTTTCCTGTTATGGATCTTAAATCACTTTCTATTTCTGATGTAGAATTTGTTATTTTTCTTTTATCTAAAGCGTCAATTTTCTTATGTAAAGATACTAAGAGTGTAATTATCAAGTTATTCTGTTTAATTAAAACTGCTTCTGTTGCTTTTGGAGAATCAAGATTTGTAATTCCTTGTAGTTCTTTGTGAAAAGACAAACAATAATCTAAGGCTTCAAGATAATTTCTATCTACTTGAATACTTTCGTTCATTAACTATAAGCTTTTTTAATTCCTTAACAGATTCTTCTGTTTTAATAATTATCTTTTTTATTTCTAGTTCAATTTCTTTAGGTTTATTAAAATCTAAAATTTTTGTTATTTCTGAAAAATCAACTTTTCCCAGTATCTTTTCTTGTTTGGATATTTTTTCTAAAATAACACAATTTTGATTTTTAATAAAATCTAAATTTTCTTTGATATTTCTTAATTCTGTACTTTTTCTTTTAAGATGATCTAAAACTATTTCTAAGGTTTTACTGAATTTTTTATTTTCTTGTTCTAAATTTCTGGAGAAATTTATAATTAAATCTATAATAAGATTCTGGCTTGGATCTTCTGAAAACAAACTATGTAATTTATGTTTTGTATCTAAATTACAGTTAATTATGTTGTTATCTACTGTCTTTGTTTTTCTATTATTACTACTGAGTTCTAAATCTAAATATTCTAAGTTTTTCTTATTATCTATGGCTCTGATACCAAAATGGAAGGGGGTATACTTAAAAGATAAACTCAGCCACTGGCGTAAAGGGGTCTATCTTAAAATTGATTGCAGAGTTCGGCTTAGGTGCGGAATTTTTACTGATCTAAAAGGCTTTCACAGTCTTGTTTATAATATCTTGTAACTATTCTATATTGCTCTAAATAGAAAGGATAATATTGACTATCTGTTTTTATGGTCTTAGTTCTTAAAATTTCTTCAAGTTCTTCTACCCTTTTATGTAAGTCCCAAATTCTTTTATTTTTACTAATTAAATTTTGTCTGAAATGATAAAGATTTTGATGAGGAGTTTTTGATTTGATTTCAAGATCAAGTATTTTATAATCGTGTTCTAAACTTCTGTCTGTAAATCTTACTTCTCTTTTTATTTCTAAAAGCAAATATTCAAAGTCTAATAAAATTTTTGGAAAATCTTTTCAATATCTATTTCATTTGAATTTGAAGTTGAAGGACTTGAAGATGAAGGGTTCATAAAATTCTTTTGTTTTTTCAAATTGTACTTTAATCCTACTTGGTACTTTCCTTAGCTTTCTGTTTATCTTTAAAGTATTGAACGAAATCACAATTACTATTGATCTCAAATTAAGATCAACAGAGCGACTAACAACTAAACCATTTCAGACACAATCAAAATTACGTTTCAGAAATACGTTTTTGTCTTTTATATTGATTTTGGGTTATGGGATACTCATGAGTTTATCATGAAATATATCACTTACCAATGGGACAATAAAGACCAATTTATCATTACAGCATAAAAGTAACTATTGGACTACGACATCACAGACAAACAATTCTCCACCTTGATGCCAATGGTATTACAGAATATATTCAACCCAATCACTCACATCTTGTGATATTGATAAGTGTATTTTGTAGACTTATTTAGATGATAAAATCAGGGAATTTTATGGTTGCTTAATAATAAAATCCTACTCATTTAGTTGTTATTTATATTTATTCCAATATTTATCCCAAAGTCGAAAGAATGAAGCAATCAAGGCAAATAAAGATCAATTGAAGGGCAATTTTGACTTTATTATACAATGTGGAAGTGATTTAGGAAAATTGAGAACTAAATTGGAAGAATACAAAAGTTAAAGGGCTTAACTGAAATCAATAGATAAAGGTCGAATATAATGCCACAAAATACGAGGCTCGTGCACAATTAAGACAAGGACTAAAGTGCAATTTGGGAAAATGAATAAAATAAGGAAAAAAATCGAAGAACCTAGTGATCACCTGGTCATCGTTTTCAACAATAGAACTTTATTTGACTACTAGTGAAGGGCCCGTACGATGTACGAGACCCGTTTTCAAGTCGAATTTATTTGCGTTATTCTAGTCGGTTTTTTAGAGGATGTGCACAAAAGTAGCTTATTTGAAAAGTATTTGAAAGAAATTTTTATTTTATAACTTGTGTCAGCAAATATATAATTAGAATATTCAGTATCTTGTTTAAATACACCTACATTTATATCAATTATCTCACCGAGAAGCGTAATATGGTCTAGGTATCCTCAAACTACACGTTCAGTACTCAAAAATACAATTGTAGAGCTAGATGCCTTAAAATGTCGTGTAGTTGCACCATCATTTTATGACATGTGTTCATTACTTCACCACGTTTTCCTTTTCATGATTAGAGATAGCATGTTGTAACTCATGCATAAAAGAGAATTTTTTTTAAATGATTGCAGTCAAGTAACTTGCATGTTTCTTCAAAGGTACATGTAATACACAATTGTAGCATCTATCATTGCACTTTCTTGGAACCTGCATAGTTTATGGAGTCCATATACATCCTCTTTTCCATGGGGAGCTGTTTTATGATTTTAACATCTTTTGCAAAGTATGTTATAAACCAATCAATCAACATTGAGGATCTCTGAAAAGTTGATACAAAGAAAGCAACATAAAATTCAGAGGTAAAGCATTCATAGTAAAAGCTTGATTAAATTCATTATTTAAGACTTTACATATTATCTTTCCGGAAAGAGTTATTGTCCAAATTTGGAATAATTTAAGATGCGAGGAGCAACCACACCATCAGTTAGATGCCCTAACTGTACATATAATTAATGTTTGAGAACAAGATTATATTCATGTACTTATGTAGATGTCATAAACCAATTCAGCAGTTCACTTAAAATATAGAATACATAGTGAAAGCAAACTAACCAAATTTCCTGGCATTATGTTCAAGAAGATCATAACAATGCCATTGCAAGACACACAAAATGTGAAAACCAGGGGGCAAAAAAAGGAATCACAAGAAATGCTCAATCATTGAAAGCAATAGGAAAGACATAAGATAATAAAAAATACATAATCTGACATAAGGATAAAAAATAAATAAAATAGTCTGTAGGTCCCCAAATATGGATAAAATTAATCATCATCAAGTGAAAATTAGTACGAGATAATGGCACAGAAGTCTGACGAAGTCCACCCATCAGCATTCGCCTTAGCACCTACATATGGGAAGTCTCAGTTTAATAATATTATTATCTTAATATCTAAAACTTTACAAGAGAAAGGAGATAATCCGTTCAATAACATGACAAAAATAAATCTATTCATACTATGTCAACAACGAACATCCACAGGGGATTGCAAAAGGGGAAAAGAAGAAGAAGAAAAAAAAGGGAATTATGTTCAATTATTAAAGTGATACCTGCAATAACTGAACCAGATTCGCACAAAAGAATAGCCGCATAGTTGATTAAAGCAATGAGATGACTTTGCTTTTTTAAAACAAAGGCTTGGAAACATTTTTCTGAAAGCTCCAAGTTTCCACTGGGAAAAAGATCACTAATTACTATCATCTAATTAATACTAACATATAGATGAAGACAGAAGAGATTGAAATGATAAAAAAAATTATGGAAGTTGTTTGATACCTATCACCAAATAAATATACTAAATATTCATGAATGATAAATCAGGCGAATAAACCAATTTCACAATTTCAAATTAGTTCAATGACGATGAATAAACCTCTAAATCATGCTGAGATACCTTATCACTCCATCATTACAGACATGCATTTAATTAAAATAAAAATGTATTACTTACACTCACAACAAAAATGTATTACATCAGTACAGACATGCATTGTAGAAAATGATTTTATCATTACAGGTAAATGAATTAGACTATTGCAATTACATCACTAATTACTCCTACTTACCTTTGAAGATAGGTGATTCCAAGGTTTCCAAGACAATCCAAGTTGTTGAGAACAATATCCAACATATTTGAAATACTGATATAGCACCCTAGAGAAGATAATAAGTCATTTTAAATCAATAAATCTAATTGGGTACAAACATGATATTAACGAAGAATATATGTGTGTGTCATTTGGACCTGCAAGCGACTTGTTTTAAGAAGTATCAAGCCGAGAGTATTCAAGGCAGATGCATGTCTGATATCAGACTTCTTGGACTCCCTCAGCTTGGAACAAATTTCATCAAGTTCTTGAGGTTTGAGTTATTTGTCCGAAGTACATTTTTCAAGCTTTCTAATAGCATGCACTACACATGTAATGAAACAAAGAATGCATACAAGCAAAAGTGAACATTAGTCAACCAAGTGTTCATAGTATAACTAAAAAGAAAATATGTGATTTGATTTTAATGGTAATTTCATTGTAAAAGTTAGTTCACCTATGCATGGCGAACTCGAACCACTGAAAGCAACAAATGCATCGTTTCGAAGCATTTCAACGAGTGATAAAAAGATGAATAGTAACGACATTCCTTGAAGTCGTCAATCTAGGGGCATATTTCTCATCAAGATATCTATTTCATGAAAAATGCATTTTATTTTTAAATAGGTATCATTGTCGAATATTCATGTGAAAAAAAATATGCTTTGCATTCTAGTTTGGTATCTATTTAGAGTGCACAATCTACAGGCATAAACAGTAGAAGCAATGAAAATGCACGTATCTGTTTTTGATTATTACGAAAATAATAAAGCCTATATGTTTCAATTTTAATATGCATATCAACTACATACTGTTGTAGAAGTCTACCCCCATGGAGTAATACAGATTTACCTGAAGGATGAGTTTGCAACTTGTAACAATAATACTCTCTACAAGAGAATCTGGTAGCGTTTCTTACCATAGTTAAGCACTGAAAAAACAAATAGAGATATGAGCATATTAAAAAAATTGGTAAAATAGATTGTTTAAAAAAAATGAAATAATTAATATATATTAAACAACTGGTAAAATAACCTTCGGATTCTCTTTGAATTAGTTGTTCGGGATAGACTAAAGTGTTTACATCTACCAAAACTTCAGACACGCATTGTGGTTGTTCGTTGGCATTTCTAATACGCTCAATACCTTCATGCCATCCAGGTTCACCGTATGGAAATAGTGATGTACATAACAAATGAACGTTGTTGAATAATGAATACTCCACCAATAAGAAAACCCATTATATTATTGATTCATTTGTCCATTTCTAATTTTACTCAACAATATTGTTATCTGTGAACATGGTCAAACATGATTGTATCTCAAAGCTGAAATAATCCTAAACAAAGAGCAGTAAAGATACATTAAATGTTTGGTTTGATAATAGATATACACCTGTTAAGAGTAAACAAAAATTAAAAGAAATACAAAAATCCCCAGTAAAATAAATTAAATTTCATGAAAACCCAAAATCAAATCTATATAGTTACGAAGCTAATAACTACTTAGTAATATTATGAGTACCAGATGTGTCTGCAGCAATGAATAGGCATTAATGTTGAGTGAGCATGAGAATCTCTCTGTACACTACATTGTTTGTGCAGGAAAAGTGTTCACGATTTGCATTTGATGGTTTTAACAACACTCATATATCTTTACTTGACTTTGCTCTTGAGAGTGCAACATACAATTGGCCATGAGAGAATACTAGCTTAGGAAGGTACAAACCAACAAAATCTAAAGTTTGCCCTTGTGCTTTGTTAATTTTCATTGCAAAACATGGACGGATTGGAAACTGGGTTCTTTTGAATGGTACTGAATTTTTGTCACTTTCTAATGGAATGAATGGAATCCTTGGTAAAAATACATGGTTTCCAATATATTCCCCATTTATGATTTCAGCATCAATAACATTTCGTTCAAATTTCCTACAAACAAGTCTTGTGCCATTGCAAAGACCTTCAGATGGATTGATATTGCGTAACAACATTACGGGGCAGTTTAATTTGACATTTAGTTCGTGTGGTGGAATACCATTTGGTGATAGACTATTTAGGAAATCTTCTTGGAAAGTTTGGTCTGACTTTTTAATTGATTCATCAAAGCTATAGTATGTATACATTTCACCAGGAACTTGATTTAATAAAAGATTGTTTATTTGATCAACACATTCATTTTTAGGTGTTAGTATAACTTTGTTGACGATCTCATGTAAATTGTCTGTATATGTTGATATATTTGGAAAAACTATATCAATAAGACTTTTCAATGAAATTATTTTGTCTTCAAACTTTAGAGTTATATTTGATGGAAGTTTTATTGAATCACAAGTATGTTCTGTCTCAGTTCCATTTCCAATTCGTAATAAATAATCACAAAATTCTGGATCAAGATTTGCTCTCATGTTTTGAACCAAAGGTAACTGTATGAAAGACGGCCATAAATCCGAAAAGACTAAGCTTGCTTTGATAATATCCTCTCTTTTACCTCTCTGTACAACAGGTAAAACTTGACGAAAGTCACCTCCAAAAACAACATTTTTTCCCCCAAAAGGCAATTCACATTCCATTATATCCTGCAACAATTTATGTAGTGCCTCTATTGCACAACGATTAACCATTGGAGCCTCATCCCAAATAATTAATCTAGTCATTTTTAGCAGTCTTCCTAAAGCTGATTGTTTACTAACTGAACAGCTGATATTGCCAGTTGTGTCTAAAGGAATTTTAAACGTTGAATGAGCTGTGCGCCTACCAGATAACAAAGAAGCAGCAACTCTTGACGATGCAGTTGCCAAAGCAATATAGTTTTTAGACCTGACAGCTGATAATAAAGCTTTATATAAAAAAGTCTTACTCGTTCCTCCAGGGCCATCCACAAAATAAACAGCACCAGCTTCATTTACAAGTGATCCCATGATTGTATTGAAGGCAATTCGTTGCTCTTTATTTAATTTTGTCTCGCAGGAGACGCCACTTTCAATATCTAAAGATATAGTCTCTTCTGCAATCATTCTGTTTAGTCTTTCATTATCATCCAAGGAAATAATATATGACATAATCCCATAATCATTCACATTCTTCCCTAGTGTTTCTAATATAGAAGTAATGTCATATAAAGTTTTTTGTTCAGCATGTTTAGTTTGTAGACCATGTTGTATATAAACTTCAAACATATTAGTTTTAAATTTCTCCCATAGCATTTTTGGATTGGTTGGATTACAAAGTGTCAATAGGGTTGCAAAAAGACGCCTTAATAAACCAGGCATTTGGTAAACAACAGCTTCTGGCATACATTCTTCACAATGATTGTCACCACTTAACAATCCATGTAACAAAGCTGTGTCACGATATGTAGCCACATTAACTCCATTAACAGTTTTCAAATGTTCAAATGATAGTGGACCTTTGATATGGTTAAGAAGTACTCGCAAGAAATATCGCTCACCTTCGTTCGGACTTAAATCAATAGGCTCAAAGCTTTGTACAATATGTTTACCCAAGTTACATGGGTTGTACGCTATATTGCAAATATATTTATCGGACAGCTCAAGCATTTCACTGGGCCAATCCATATTCATTTCCTTCCTAATATTTCTCTCCTTACTCCTCTTGATTCTCTGTTCAGTGAAACCACCAACCATTCTGAAATCTTTCATGTTATAAAAGCTCTTGTTCTAAATAACCAAAAGCTCTCCCAACTAAATATGGAACCAACCCCACACTTGGTTACTGATTCATTTGCATGTAAATAAAAATCACAACACCAAACTATCAAAATCCAAGTCCCTCTATTTAAAACGCAATCTGAATATTAATGCCTCTAATCCCTTTTCTCAATTTCAGTTCCAATCTCATCAGCTTCCTTCTCTGTAACAACCACTTTACATCAAACCTGACCCAAACAATTATATAACTGTTAAATGTCATTACTACCTATGGAGTTGAAGAATTCATTGATGGTAGTTGCCAGTGTCCAGCTAAATTTAAAGCATACTTGTATGTGAATGGTACATTCACATACAAATTGATGATTTGGGCACATACTATTGTGACCCAATAATTCAAATATATTACTTTTCTAATTTTTGAGTACTATTTGTGGGTTTTATTTGAGTCTAAAACCCAATAATTCAAATATTTTTCTATCCATGGAATTAGCTAACTAAACACCAATCTTACTTGAAACAATTGTTTAAAAAGATCTATTTCTTGCATAGAAGTGAGTGTTCAATATATTTTTTGCTTTTCATTCTCTAGTACTCAAAAATTGAGACATAAGTTCAAAGAATGAAGTTAGACAAAATAAAAATAAAAATTGAATAACCAACTAATACTTACAAAAACTATCCTATGTTAATAATATAGAAAATATGGTCCAAGATTGGTCTTGGCAGTTACACCTGTAATGTTTAGAGGCCAATAACCAAATTTGAGAACCTTAATATCAAAAAATCATATTGATTCCATCCGGAAGTTGCACTTATAATTTTTTCCCCTTTTCCTTCAAAAATCACATTTGCAACCAGTATGGCTTCCCTTTTTCTTTATTTTTTTGGAAAAAAAAAAACTTTTACTAACAACATTTATTTACATATTATTCTTAATCATTTCAAGCATCTGTTGAAAATCATACCAAATTATTTTCAAATATGCAGGTCTCAATGGTACTCGTTAAAAGCATATTCACATCCTACCATAATTTACAATATTCTATGAACAAACACACCCACGAATAGGATTTATTAAAAAAAATGAAAATTTAAACTTACCCATTTGGTCCAATTCAATAAGGAGTGGTTCCACGACAAGTCTGTGGTTCCAATTTAAGGTGATGAATTCCATGACAAGATTCAAGATTTCTCCTTCAAGAAAATTAATTCCTATATTCGGGTGATGAATTCCATAGAATCTTTTTGTTGTTTATCTTTAATCTTGTATCCAGACTAGATTTATTTATGTTAGGATTATGATTAAGCTTTTATTTTCTTGATTTTATGTTTGATTTTTGTTTAATTTAAGAAAATTTATGGGGTGAGCAATTAATGTTATATTTCATGTTTTTATAATTATTTGGTCAATTATTGCATGGAATCTGCGACGTTTTCTTAAGTTTAAAAGATTAGGAATTCGTTAGACTTATTTTAAATTTCATAAAATTCAATAGTGGATATAAATGTACATCGTTGTTTTATGTAATCTTTAATTGTTCATGAATCGTTAATACTTTCATATTTGTTCGTATTCTTCATAAAAACACAGGGAGTCACATATAAGGATATGTTTTAATTCACCATTCGTAAGATTTTTAAACAAATTAGGAAAATTGATTTTCATAACTCATTGATTTTTGTTAAATATTTAGGCGTGTTTGATTGGAAAGATAGAAAATTAGTGGTAAGAAAATATTTTTCAAGGAATTAAATTGCTTGGAAATTATTTTTCTGGAATATATCAATTGGAAGTATTTGATTTGATTCATTTTCTAGATGAAAAAGTGAGAAATTTTTCATGTTTTGTTATTTGATTGACATTATTTTCTATGACAAATAAAGTAAAATTTAACTATTGTAATCAATTTTTTGTTTTTTGTTTTAACTTTTCACACATTTGTACTTGATAATGGGGATGGCAAAATGGCTCACCGGCTCTTGCCACTCTGCCCGGCTCAAAAAAGTTCGGGTTTAAATCAGCTCACGGCTCGAGATTTCGAGTCAAAGTTCCAACTGAGGTTTTTTTGAAAGACGGGATTTGACTGGCTTGGCTCGAGCCAAAAAAAGCTCGCCTAAAAAGCTCAACGCGAGCTCAAGCCTTGAGATTCGACCGCGAGCTCGGCTTAGTTCGTTGTGTATATTCCTTTTCAATAACAAATTTATGAATTTTTTTATAAAAATAATAAAAGCTCGGGACAGGCTCGAAAAAGTTCGACCCTTAAAAGTTTAGCCAAGTTGGAGTCTTGATCTTCAGCTCGGCTCGATTAGGCTAGTTGACATCCCTACTTAATAATAACAATGTTAATTTATGTGAAAATAATAAATAAATTAATAACAGCAAAAATGAACAAACGAAACCAAAATAGTAAATAAAACAAGTTGCATTAAAAAAATTTCTTACCTAAACCAAGGAAAAGATTTTCCACAAAAACTGTCAAATCACGTGACATCCTCTAAGGGAAAAAAAAAAAATATCTAGGCAAATATTTGTGTGTCAAACATGTTAAATGTAGGAAAATGGGTGGAAATTTGCATTTTCCTAGAAAAATTCTTGGATATCAAACAGAGCTAGCGCCTCTGTTTGGTTACACTATTTGATTTATAAACTAGTTTATTTATGATTTTTATGTAAAAAGTAGTGATTTATATTAGAGAGAAAAAATGTATATGACTAAAAAGTGATTAACTAATGTAGTTATGCATAGTGATGGCAATGAGACGGGAACCTCATCCCCGTTACATGTGGGGCGGGGTCGAGGCAGGGATTAAAAATTCCCCATTTAAATTCCCGTTATTATTTTTCTTTTCGGATCAACCTTTTTTCTTAAAAATAAAAAAGTAAAAAAACACTTATTATCCCATATCGTCAAGTTAGCAATCTAGGTTGCAATTATCCAACTTGGTTTAAAAGAATATATAATTTTTCAAAATATATTGAATTTGTACTAGTTTTTAATTTTTAAATTATAAACGGGGAGTGGATGGGTCGGGAACGTCACTCCCATCCCACCCCATTCGAGATAGGTCCCCGCGGGGATCGGGTATCGCTGGGAAAATTGTCATATCTTGTTTTCTATTGTAGGTATGACACGACATATATGACGGTTGGTACCAACTCTGAGATGATGAAATAACTGTGTACTAGGTATCTGTCTGTGGTTCATAGGCCTATCACAAGGGAAACTCGAAAAATGTCAAAACTATTTTTAAATAGTTTTATTTTATTTTATAATTAAATATTTCTGATAGCAAATTCTCAGCTATTTTCCACTCTTTACTCTCGATTCCCTGTTTTAAATAGATATTTTTATATTATCGTTAGTTTTTTTTTTAAAAACTAAAGTTCAAATGATATTTCAGAGGCAAATGCCTATTTTTAATAATGTCAGATTATACTTTAAAAATAAAAGTTCAAATTTTATTTAGAGTAGATTAATATATTATCATTTTATTCTTTTAGACAAATAAAATCTGGTGGAAAAATATATAAATGTATCAGAGTTAAGAGTTTTAAAAGCGATTCTGTAGACTTTAAAACTTATTTGAAAAGGTCCGGGTACTGAATCAAGCTTCAAGTGCGTCTTTCTCCATTACCTGGTAAGGTTAATTTATGTTTAAATTATTAACCTCTGTTCAGTGTTTCGAGTAATTTAAATTCCTTCATGTTACTATTCCTGTTTGATGTTGTTTCAAAAGAGTTTAGTTGGAGGGTAAATATATTACCACCACAAAATTTACTCAATACACCACATTATATTACCACCACCATTAAAATATATTTTTTATAAATACACCACAATACATATACAAATATACCCTTATTTAATTCTAAAACAAAAACATATGTACACCACAACCTTAAATTACTACAATGTTTTTATTCTTTTTCACATAGATAAATTTCCTTTTTTGCACCATCTTCTTTTCCTGCCGGAAAATAAAAATAAAAATTAATGCTTGTTGTCTACTGTGTTGAAATTTTCGCACCAGTAGAATCCTTAAGGAAGCAGTCCAAAAGTTCCAAAAAGATTGACCTTGAGCATAAGATGTCTTAGTTGATTATTTGTAATTAAGATTGTTTTGCCCTAAGGTTTGAGACAAATTAAATGGATAATTTAGTCCTGTTTTTGTCCCTATATCTTAAAATTTATGTTTTCTAAGATTCATTTTTAATCATAAAACGTTAAGCATTGACATTGTATGTGTCGGTGGTAATAATAATAATAATAATAATAATTGTTTGTAAAATTTTAGTGTGCTGGGGAAAGGTTATCCAAGAATATCTTCACTATAAATGTTGAGATTATACTATTGTAAGCAATTTCATACTCAATTGGGATTTTTATTAATGTACGAATCTTCATTTTGTAACGCCTGTACGAAGCTTCAATTTTTTTGGGATTTTTTTCTTTTAATAGAGAAGGAAGAAGATTATTGGAGAGATTAATGTGGTGTAGATAAAAATTATTGATATAAAATTAAAAGGTTATCTTTGTAATTTTATTAATGTTTATTTTTGTAAATAAAGAAAATACTAAAATTGTGGTGTAGAAAATAAGTTTTGTCGTGGCAATAGTCACCCTTAGTTGAAATGAATAGTACTTTTTTGGAGAATGTGTGGTTAAAAAGTAAAGAATCTTTTTTGAGTTGAATTTAATATTATTTTATCAATAAATGCATGGTTGAAAAGAAAAAAGAGAAGAATGTGAGAAAAAGATTATAATGAGTATGTTTTGGTTATGTTAATGAAAAGATGATAATGCAATGATTCTTATAAATTTTTGTTGTATTCATAAGTTCTAATTTCGAGGACGAAATTTGAATTATAATACCACTTTTTGTTTTACATGATTTCTTGAATTTCACATAATTTTTATGACTTGACTTTTGTTGTAGTGGAAGGACTTGGAAACAATTCATCACGATCAATGCGTCAATTAGAAAGCTTATAAATCGTTAACGTTCAATTCTATGTTTAATTGTTTAATTTATTTGTTAAGCTTGCTAATTTCTATTTTTATTAAGTTGTAAATGGTCTATTATGCATTTAATTGAAATTGGAAAAAGAGTTTAGTGGCATTTAGAAATTTAATGGAAGTCTTGAGGCTAAATTTCATATTACCGTTGGAGGACTTAATTTGCAATTTACAAAAATTAAACTTTAACCTAAACCCCCACTCCCACCCACACGCCCCCCGCCCCCCCCCCCCCCCCTCCCCCCCCGCGCGGAAATCGCACCACTCTTGTCTCATTTCTCTCCCTCACGCTCTCATCTCTCTCCCTCCTCTTCTCAAACCATTCCTCTCGGCGACTCCAACCGCCGACTGCCACGCACGCCCACCGCCACCACGCGGTAAGCCACCTCCCCTCCTCCCTCACACACTGCACACAATAAACCACACACACACACCGTCGAGCCCACTGGCTCCCACAGCACCACCCTTCGCGCACACACACATCACGACACAGATACATTTTGGTGTGTATATACATGTACATGTTTAATTCTTTGAATCTGGAATTGATATATGTATACATACGTGTAAATGATTTTCACAGTGGATTTTTCAGATTTGGAAAATGGTAGATTTAATTTGGTTAATTGATATTTTTAGTTTAATTTTTGAGATTATAATTGTAAATTCAGATTTGGGGAAAATTGTATGTATGTATGTATGTATTTCAATTCGGTAGTGGAGCTTGCTCGGTTTCTGCTGGGTATTGATACTGAGGACCTCATTTCGATTCTGGCTGTATCTTTCTTCGGCAATTTCTACATACCTCCCGGGGGTGGTTTGGCTTTCCTTGATTACTTGTTGGTAGGTTTTGCTTTGGATGGATTCTTTTCCATTTGAATTTGGCTTTGAGATATATTAACATAGAATTCACATAATGTTGGCTTGGGAGAATTTGTATGGTTTGCCCTTGGAGTGTTGGAATGCTAGGGTTCTTAGCCAACTTTAAATATCCATGATTACTTGTTGGTTGCTAAACTTCAAATTTTATCATTATAGCTTTGTGTCTTTTTTTTTTTGATAACCGAGGGTATCGGGGGCCCCACCCCCCACTAATCCCACGAGGCCCTGGCGCTTTCGACTGGGAATCGAACCTGGGATTGGTGAGATCCCAAGCACCGCCCTTACCGCTTGAGCAACCCCTTGGGGTTGCTTTGTGTCTTTTGACACAACACGTACACATAATTAGTCCTGATTTTGGACTAGGAGGTCTTTCCTTTTCTTCTAGGGCCGTTTTCCGGCTTTATATTATTCAGTTAGATATATAAACTTGAGTCGTAAAATTATATCGTGACAAATGCTACTCAAAAAATAGTTGTTGGTTATATTTCAAGAGAAAATAAATGTATGATTATGCAGTAGTTAAAAGGAAATTTTAAGAACTCCAGATATTGAGTAGTCTCCATTTACTTGCTTCAACTTCTTTGCTATGCAGAAAATTATTTTTTGTCTAAGGTTACAAGTGAGTGTTTGGATCGTCGATGGCAGCTCGGCTGAAGAGAGAAGACTGCAACCGCACCAAACATGATTATGCTTTCTCTCAATGGAAGGTCCACCGCCCATCTTTCTCTATGTATTGTATGTAAATATGAAGAGTTTATTCATGCTTTGTTGGGTAATTAGCAGTCATGATTTAATTGGCTTTCCTGGAACAGGAAGTTGGGTTTATTTCAATTTGGAGAGGAACAAATTGGTTTTTTCGGTCCCTTATATTTAATTTTGTGTAATCAAGCTTCCCATGTTTGATTTGCTTGCAGATTTGGACGTAGTCGTCAGATTTACAAGCAAATTAAACTTGGGCATTTTTATTGCATGAATTAAAGATGAGTGACGAATGCAACTTCACTGAAAGTTGAGTGACTGGCAAATTTAATTATTAGTTCATAGTTATTCATTGAAAATTCAGATTCAACTTGGTGCTTGATTTTTATTAGTAGTGAACACTAATAAAATTGAGCTTTTTGATTTTGAAGAGATTTAACGGGGAATGGCAAAAATTGAATGAAGACTAATCTAGCAAATTAGAAGTTGTAGTTTCTCAATGTTTGGTATAAAATTAAATTAATGAGAGATAATTATGGCATAGGAGAGTGAATTTTATTTTTATTTTTGAAGTGTTTTTATTGAAATTGCAGTTACTGTTAGATCTAAGGAACTTTCCAAACCTATTTGTTTTCACTTGAATAAATAATGAATAGTGAAAAATAATTAGTTTATTTGAATTTTAGTCCATATTGGAGATCTTAAACATCCTCAATTCATGTTTGTAGGTTATTGGTTCTCTAAGAAATGGCACTTTAAACCAAAAAGTTCGTTGAGATGAATGAAATCATAATTTTAACATAGTTTTGCAAATGAGTTCTTGATCAGCGATTTACTTATTTTTTGCTCTTTTGAGATGTGATGCATTCCGTATGGTATTCTCCAGATTTTAATTGGGCCCTATGACTGGGAAGACTATTTATCGGGGAAAGAAGGAGTGGAGAAGTATAGGATTCACAATCTTCCAAATTGTACATCTTGTCCTGGCATTTATGAGCTTGGCATAGCTATATCACGCCCTCAATCCAGACAAGAAACTCGCAAACTTGACCCAAGAGGTATAGTTCCTGTTTATCTTGGACAAGCCGATAATGTTAGGACTAGACTACAACAATACGGCCGTGGAGGTGCACATTTGGAGAATGGATGCTCAAATGACGGGTCTGTTGACTTTCAAATTATTTCCGCCAATAAAGTACCAGGATTATTTATGCAAATATTCTCGAAAGGCTATTCTATTGTTTACAGATGGGCTCCTGTAAGTATTACCTCACTTCTAAATTGCACTGTCAATGTCCTTTTCTAATATCATCTCATTCTTTTAGATGTGTTTATATGTATTGCATCAAAATTTATATAATTTTACACAACTACCATCATTTTCCTTATTCCCTTCCTGGAATTGTTCCATAGATGAACACTAAGAAGGATGCCGAGAAAACTGAAGCTCAGCTGCTTGAAAATTTTGATTATGCATGGAATAAAGGAAGCAATGGTGCACGTCGACCTAATGATATCTTTAAAAAGATTGATCGGCGTTCAAGAGAATCTCAGTTCTCTATAATAGCTAAGAAGCTTCAGTATTTCCAACAGAAGCAAGAGGGTATCAAAATCAAAACTTGTGAGCCATATTTGTTCCATAATGGATCAGATATGGACAGCACTGGCATCTTCTCTCGGATTTTGAGATTTGGGAGGTCACGACCAAGGCTAGTGCCAATTATATCTGGTTCTGATGATGATTGTGCGGGTATTTGTGGTGTTGCCATGGGTAAGGGATCTATTTGTACTAAGCTACCTGTTAAGGGAAGAAGGCGATGTTTAGAGCACAAAGGGATGAGAGTTAATTCAAAGTTGACTAAAGAAGAGAATATGCCTTTTGATTCTTCTAGCATTGATTTGGGAATTATCACCAATCCACATCGACCAAATGCTTTTGAACAACTAGTTAACGAGGATTTTTCACCAATTTGTGGAGTCATCTTGGGCAATGGGTCTCGATGTAGAAGGGAGCCTTTCCATGGGAATAAAAGATGTTTGGAGCATAAAGGTAGGAGGATTCGTCAATCTGCATCAAAATCCCAAACAAATGGAGCATAAAAAGAGTGGGTCATAGTTTGTTCTCTTTCTTGACAGACCGGATAGATTTTTGTTTGATAAAACTAGTGGTGAGTGGTCATGTAAATTCATGGTAAGATAAAAGCAAGCAATACTACACTATATGTGGGTGGACCTAGATGACTGGACATTTTTGTACTCGGAAGCCTGTTTCAGAACGAAAAAATGTGATTCACATGAAGGCATGAAGACCAAGTAGATAATGAGGAAGTTATTTGCAGCAGAATGTTCAGAGTGTCTTTGCTTCTTAGCGTGTCAAAAGTTTGTAACGAGGCAAAGGTACAACATATTTGAGAGTTAGTAGTTTAAAAAGTTATCTTCAGATTGAGAGCTTCCACACTTGAAGGTTCCTCCTACAGAATGAATCAGGAATCAGCACTGTTAGACTTAGTGAAGTCATGGGAAGTACAATTGTTTGGCCTAAGAGCAGTATTAGACTTATTTGATGAAGGTAAGACTTATTTACCCTTCCTCTTATGGTAATTTGAAATGAGGATTTGTTTAAGTTTCTTTAGTTATTTCTTTATTTTTTCATTTGTTCAATTAATGAATTTCATTATTTTGATTTTCTATTGTTGGGGATTGAGTTTTGAAATGATTTAGTTGTGTTTATGTGTTGATGGGTATTGATTTTGGATTGTTGTTGCTGTGGAGTTGATGATGGATTTTGGATTGGTTTGATTGTGGTATGACGATGAACGAGTTGTTAGTTTGATATTTTAAAGTGTTATATGTTGGTTGTGACGTCCCTCTAAAAGTTGGGTAAGTTCAATTTATAGGGGAGATTTTATTGGAATTTCTGTAAAGTTTTACACTAGAAAATGATAATTCTAAAATTTAGCCCTTGTTTGGTAGCATTATTTTTTTAGATTTTAATTCAATTCAAAGTCAATTTTATCTTAATCACATTTTTTTGACACCCACAACTTTTCAACCACCTCTCATCAACTTTTATCAAAATCTACTAAAAACCTGATTTTATCAATACCAAACAGAGGCTTAGTATTATTTATTTCTAATTTTTGCATTCAGTGCACTTGGAGTCATGATAATTAGACTTTCATAACGTCTTTTTCAATTCAAAGTCAACATTTTATCTGAATCACATTTTTTTGAGATCCACAATTTTTCAATTACATCTCATCAACTATTATCAAAATCTACTAAAAATCTGATTTCTATTAATACCAAACAGAGGCTTAGTATAATTTTTGCATTCAGTGCAATTGGAGTCATGATAATTAGACTTTGATAATGTCTTTTGTAGCTAAAGTTAATTTTGTAGGCCTCTCACAAGATGATTTTGTCATGGGCACAATTCAAACTAGACTTCAGAGGACATGTAAGTATTCATCTTCAATTAGGGGTGGGCGTGGGTTGGGTTGGGTCGGTTTTTTGTCCAACTCGAACCCAACCCACCATGGTCGGGTTGATAAAAAATCAACCCAACTCAACCCAACCCAAACATGAATTCAAACACAACCCAACCCAATCAAGTTTCGGTCGGGTTGGGTTGGGTTGGGTGGTTTGGACTTTGGTCCAATTAAATAAAATTCTTAGAAAATTAAAAAATTATGCCCATAAATCAACTATTAACTCAAATAAATTATGTACAATACAGTAAGCTCAAATATAATAAATTGAATACTTGCTAATAAAACTAAAATATGTTCAAATTATATTTGAGTTTCATCCAAATTAAAGATGGATTTAAGATTCTTGAAATTTAAATGATCTTATATTTTTAAATTTTTGATTGGGTTGGGTCGGGTCGGGTTGGGTTGGGTTTGTTATCCAACCCACAACCTAACCCAACCCAAACAATTTTTTTTTTTTTTTATAATCCAATCCAACCCAATTTTCATCAAAAGCCAACCCAACCCGATCGGGTTGGGCGGGTTGGGCGGGTTGATGCCCACCCCTATTTTCAATGATTATTCGTGTTGAAAGTTGGTGATAGTAGTTCTTTTTTATATGGTTGCTAGTCTGCTAGAGATACTGTTGCAATGTAGATGGATGAGAAGTGTTAGAATTTAGATATGTAATCAAAAAGGTGAAATCACTTTTTGCAGATTTTGTTGAAGGAGAACAAAGTACCATAAATTTTGCTTTATAAAATATTTATGACAAGGCGCAAAAAATTGTGCATAGAAAAACCCATGAAGTATATGGTTATGATTAATTGTTGACTTTAACTTTAATAAAATCTAATTTTTAATCTGCATCAAATAGACCATAAATTAACTTGTAAGTATATTTTTATAATGAAAAATGTTTAATATTATACTCTTGTTTAAGATAAATTAAAATAAGAATTTAATTCAAATCAAAGTCACCAATTAATTTTAATCATACATTTCATCGAACCCACAACTTTTCAACAACATTTTATTAATTTCTATCAATTATATTAAAAATCTAATTTTAATCATTGTCAAATAGTGACTATATAAATTTAAACTAAAATTTAAGTTGTGTTGTGTTGTGTTTTGTTTTTTTTCCTTTTCCAAAGAGTTTTGAATTTTTTTATTTTATATTCTTAATTAAAAATAATTAAAAAATTCATTTTTCTTTTTATATAAATTAATTGATGATTTTGATAAGAATTTAAGTGGATTTAAAAACAAAAAGTTCCACACTCACCCTACTTTGAAAAAAAAGTCATTTTTTTTATTTGTAACTAAAATATAATTGTTTGAATTAAAATTAGAAAAAACTCATTAAAAGCATAAACATGTGCTTTGAATTATTCAAATAGTGTGTTTATAAACAAAATACTATTGCCCAACAGAGGACTAAAAGATAATTGTTTGAAATAAGAATTAAAATAAATGTGAAATAAGTTTCAATAAATGAAATGAGGGTATTATAGAGAAAATGAAAAGAATGTGAGGATAAATTGGGAAATCAAAAGATTTCCACTCTTCTACACTTTTAAGATAGTAGTAATAATAATAATAATAATAATAATAATAATAATAATAATAATAATAATACCTAGGAATAGGATGTAAATACTTTACCATTATGTTGTTGACTGCCCTGCAATCAACGTACATTCCACAAGTTCCATCCTTTTTAGATACGAGCAAAAGCTGTACTTTACATGGACTCGTGATATCTCTTACATAGCCTTTGCTGAGTAGCTCCTCAACCTATCTTTGAAGCTCCTTTGTCTCCTCTTGATTACTCCTATAAGTTGGTCTATTTGGAATGAAAGCTCTAGGGACAAAATCGATTTGATGCTCGATGCCTCAAACATGTGGTAATCCACTAGGAATATCTTCAGGGAATAAATCGTCAAATTTCGACAAAAGAGAAGTAACTAAACTGGGGAGGGAATGGTTAGTTTCATAGAGTACAATGAATGGTTCCTTGTACACTAGCAAAATCATTGGTTGACTCTCTCTCTCTCTCTCTCTCTCCCCCCCCCCCACCTTCCCTAAGGTATGGACCTCAACCCTCTGCTTTTTACTCTTCTCTTTTTTTATTGAGATCGTGGCCTTAACTTTTTTTTTTTTTTAATCTTCCTCACATTTAGTTTCAGTTGGTCTTCATAAATCGGTTTTGGTGTTGAAAGCATAAGTGTAATTTTCTCCCCTTCATTGTCAAAGTTGTACCTATTTTTGTACCCATCATGTATCACCTTCCTATCATACTGCCATCTACCCAGCATGTATAAGAATTACATTACAAACCACCTTATTTTTATACTTCCCAATAGTAAGGTTTACTACTATCTACCTATTCACCTAAATCTTCCAGAGTCATTCAACCACTGTAATTTTTAAGGCTAGGATGTTTTACAATAGTTAAACCCAACTTCTCAACAAGCATGATACTAGCTACATTGGTAAAATTCTCACTATCAATAATCACACAACACACCTTGTTGCTCAAAAGACACCTAGCGTGAAAGATATTCTCTCTCTGCTACTCCATATCATCTACCTTAGTTTGTGTACTAAGGAAACACCTAGTAACAAGAGATTTACCTACTTTAGCATATACCGTGGCTTCTCTATCACTAGTGATAAGTGTTTTATTTGCAAGTATTTAATTCACTTATTATCTTATTTTGTTATTGGTTTGATCCTATTGAAGTATCATTTAATGCACTTTCACTTATTGTGCTATGTAAGGTCAAAAAGAAGAAAAGAAAGGAAACATGACCAAAGAAATACAAAAAACCAAGAAGTGAGGTTCAAGGGCATATTCAAAGAGCTCCTAATCAATAATGGCATGTGGTGAAGTTGGAAATCAAAAACCCGCAAGGATTGTAATCATGAATTTTAGTCATAGATTGAAGCTCAATTTGGTCATAGAAGACTTTCTAATTTGGGAAGAGCTATTTCACAAAGAATTGTAGATATTTGAGTTTTCTTTTCAACGCAACTTGAATAACCACAATCGGACTTCGGAAGAGAAAGTTATGACGAAAACATCGAGCGCAGACGCTTCTTGACAGAGATGCACTTACGGTCGTAAATGACAAAGTTACGGCCGTAACTTCCAAATTCCAAAAATTTTCAGTAGCTCACTTACGGCCATAAATGGAAAATTTATGGCCGTAACTTTCTCGCGAAGTAATTTCCTAATCTGGTTCAAGGTCTATCTTTGGTATATCTTGTGGGTAAAGTTAGGACACGATTTTGGGAGTATTAAAAGAGCAAAATCACCACATTGAGAAAAATTGAGAGCAAAATATAGAGCATTTTTGGGAGATTTTCTAGCGCAAGAATATCAACAACAATAGAATTCATGAAGCAACTTGAAAAACTACCACAACCATGCTAGGCTAAATTCCATATCTTGTTCAAAGGGGAAGTTGTGTTAACTTGATTATGTTATTTTCTTTTCCTACAAATTAGTAGCGTGAATTTATTCCTTTATTTCAATTGTTGGATTATTATGTTTTGAATGTTCAATTGAGTTTATTTGATTAATAGTTTAATTTGGCCAATTGGATTATTGATCTTTGGATTCATGAATATGCTATGTTTAGATTCTTGACCCGTAATTGTCATTGAATATTTAATTTAGTAGCAAATAAATCTCCTGCGGGTTTAGTAATAATTCAACTTGGATTGATTAATTCGAGGTTGTGAAATTAACGATCCAATTTAATCTATTCTTCTAGATTTTCATACTAGTCGTGCATTAAATCCTAAGAGCTTGTTTAGGATTGTTCGTGACTATAATTGGTTCGAAGAGCTTGTTTTGAATCAATACACATGAGGAAGAATTTAGATAATCAGAGCTTGTTGATTATTTATGATTGATAATTGAATTAGGGATAGAAATACGTTACAAGGAAATGTATAATATTAATTGGGGGCACAACCGAACCCGAGAACAAGATTTCTTCTCATATTATTTCTCTAGTCATATATAATTGTTTATTTTTATGCATATTTTTTATTCAAGGAATTTCAAACAACAAACCCCCAAATTCCATTCTAATTGATCGAACAACTAAAATTAGTTTCCGTTCCTCGTGGGATCGACCCTTACTCTCGCTACTACATTATTAATTAATATTTAGCGAGTAAGGAATTATTTATTATTTTGGTGCATTGCGACACACTTCAACTAGAATCTTCTAGCGCAGGCATACCTCATATTCATCCTTTTCCTCAGACACCACTTCCCTTTCATGCACGAGCATTGTCCTTGTATTTGGATATTGTGAAACAATATGCCCGACACCCAAGCATCTAAAGCACTTGATATCATTGTTCCTAAGAGGTTGGGAGTCAGAATTAAGTTTACCTTTGCTAGCTGGTTCTTTTCTTCCTTTTGGTGATCAATGAAGCTAGGTGGTTGCTGCATGTATATAGTTTCAGATAGGAAGCCATGCAGAAATGCATTGTTGAAATCGAGTTGACGAATTGGCCAACCATGCATAACACTGAAGGACAGGATGAGACGAATGGTTAAAGGCTTGACTACTGGACTAAAGGTATCATGATAATCCTTTGGCTACTAAGCGAGCCTTGTACTTGTCAATGGAACCATCAGCCTTTCTTTTAAGACGGAACACCCATTCGCAACCGATGATGTTTTGTTGGAAATTTGGGGAACAATAATCCATGTGCCATTTTTAATTAGTGCATTGAACTCATCAGACATGGCTGCACGCCAGTTCGAGTCCTTTAAGACTTGGACAGTGGTGGTAGGTTCACAGATGGGATTGTGAGGGATGGACGAGATGTAGGATGGTTTGGTGGAGGTGAGGTGAGATGAGCAGCCTAGCTTCTAGTTATCATGGGTGGTTGGATTGGGTTTGATTTGATGGTGCTAGTTGGGTAGGCGGAGAGGATGATGTAGAGGTTGAGGGTGGAGGTGCCGTGATAGGCTGGGAAGAGAGTGAGGTGGGTGGAGATGTGGTACTGATAATTTATGAACTTGGTGACGATGTTGATGGGTTGGGTTGGGTTGGGTTGGGTTGGGCAAGCAATTTAGGATTGTAGGGAGGAAGCTCATTGATTGTTTGAGCTATACTTTTTGTGGGAAGTAGTAGGTCAGGGCTTACAGCGGATGGTTCAAGACAATGGCTGGGGGAAGTAGAATTGGAGTTTGTAGGATTAAGAGATAAGGAAGTTAATGGGGATGAGGTGCCATGGGGAGGTGGAGACTGATTGTTGGGAATTGGTGTCTCTGTGTGTGGAGAGGGAGGTACATTGACACCTATGTGAGGAGGTGCAGGGGTGGTAGTGGTGATGCTCAAATTTGGGAGACCAGCAGCGAGAGGAGTGCCACGTACCTATGTGTCTGAACCAGTTAAGGGTGGTTGCTGGGAAAAAAATTGCGTATGAAAATAGTGGATGTACTCGATTTCTGGGATGGGGGAAGAGTTAGAGGTGGAAGCAAAGGGAAAGACATCTTCAACAAATTTTACATGGCGACCAGTGTAAACACGACAAGTTGGAATTTGTAGGCAGAAATAGGCACTTTAGGATGGACTATAGCCAAAGAAGACACACGGTTTGGAGGGGGACTCTAGTTCATTTGAAGTGTAGGGTCGGAGCCATGGATAGCATAGACATCTGAAGACACGTAGTTTGGAAAAATTAGGAGTGGAGTGGAAGAGTTTCTTGTGTGAAGAGAGGTAGTTGATATTTATTTTTGGGAGGCGATTAATGAGATAAGTGGTGGTGGAAAAGGCATATGGCCAAAGAGTTTGGGGACCAGAAGCATGGTGTAGGAGAGATAGGCCAGTTTCAACAATATGGCGGTGCCGCTGTTTAGAATAACCATTATGTTTAGGTGTGTAGGGTGGTGTGGTGAGGTGGGTGATGCCATTGGTTGAGGTAAGAGGAGAGACTTGTGAATTCACCACTATTGTTAGTGAATAAAGTGATGATGGGAGTGTTGAAGTATTTTTCTACCAAGGCTTGAAATGTGATGAAAGTGTCATGAACATCAAATTTGCGTTTGAGAGGATAAAAACAAATATACTTTGTAAAACGATCGATGAAGATGACATAGTAATTATAGCCATGAGTCGATAAAATAGGAAACATCCATACATCAAAAAAAAAAACAAAAAACAAAAAACAAAAAACAAAAATTTGCAATGGTGATGAACTAGATAAAGTAGAATTTGAGAAATGTAATTTATGACTTGTATTACAGTCACAAGCATTACAATTGGACAAATTTGAATTGAACGAAGATAAGGGTAAAGACTCACTAGACACAAAATGACGCAAAATTTTAGAAGACGGATGACCCATATGAAGATGCCATGTATTGAGATTGGTGGAGATGGCAGATAGAGCAACCACTAGTTCGGAATTTTCAAGTGATAGTGTGTAAACTCCATCTCTAGTTGCTCCGCACAGAATTGAAACCCCGCTCTACAAATGTTTGACAAGATAAGAAGATGGTGAGAACTCAATACTAACATTGTTTTGGGAGAAGAATTTAGAAATAGAAATAAGGTTACGAGACATGCTGGGAACAAAAAGAATGTTAGATAAACAAAATTTAGAGTTTTTGGAATGGATGTGGGTTTGGACGGTGTGAGTTATAGTTAAGACCTTACCGTTACCTATTTGAACATCATTGGAACCATGGTAGTTGGAGTGAAGTGATAGGTTGCCCAGGTCATTAGTGATGTGGTGAGAGGCACAGGAGTCTAATAACCACTCACCAATATATGGGTTTGTAGGGGTTCTTGCGACATGGGCTTGTGGATTGAAGGTGTTTGGGCGTGGCTGCTGTGAAGAAGATGAGAGTGGTGAGCAACAGTAGTTGATGTAGCGTTTGGCTGAGTGCCCCTGTTCGCCACACGGTTGGCATTTACAAAGATAGGAATGAGGTGTATAGGTAGAATTGTTGGAGTTTCTGGGCTTAGAGTTGTTGGAGAATTGTGGCTGTGAGTATGAATTGTTGAAGGTAGAGACCCCCCTTATCGAGTATTGTTTGGTCGAGAGGAGGGGTTGAGCCAAGAGGCAGTGTTTGTCGTGGCTGGATGGAAGGGAGAAGGAGTAGCAGAGGATTGAAGTTGTAATTCCCTGGTGACATGTTTTTCGTGAAGCTCGTCAAAGGTCATGAAAGTTTCCCTTGCACGAACAGCTTCCGAGAGCCCATTGTACTTGGAACCGAGACCACAAAGAATGTGGAGAACTAGTCCATCAAGATCCGGAGTGGAGTTCATGTGAGTCAAGTTATCGACGATGCTCTTGACTCCATGGATATATTCGATTATGGTGGAGTCACCCTTGTGGAGATTTCCGAGGGCCTTTTTGAGATGAATAATATGCCCCCGTGAGGGTTTGGCATAAGTGTTTGTTTTCCAGTTCACAAGATGTTTTGGTTGCAATGAAGGAGACCAAGTTGGGCGAGAGGGAGGTAACAATAACATTTAGAAGGAATTTCTGCCGTTTGATCCAACGAGAATAATTTGGATTGATAGTGGTTATGGTGGTCTAAATTGTATCAGTGGTGGGTTGATCTGTGATGTGGGATGTGGGACAAGGGAGGGATCCATCAACAAAACTAAGGAAGTCAAATTCGATGAGTAGATTTTGAAACTGAATATGCCATGCTAGGAAATTTGTAAGTGTGAGTTTGATGGGTAGTTGAGCTTGGGCGTTGATAACAATGGGTGGATTTGGGATGGAGGCAATTGGTGGTGGTGGTGTGGTGTTGCTGGGAATTTCGATTTGCTCGGTTATTGTGGGCATGATCGGTGTTGTGGAGTGTGAAGCTCTGAGACCATAAAACAGTTCAAAGGGCAACAACTTGAGAGGAAATACTCATATATTAAATCAGAAAATATGAGTATAAATCTATATATATATATATATATATATATCTGTGTGTGTGTGTGTGTGTGTACACGGCTAGCCTGGAGAGCCCTACTGGGGATAAGAGTTCATAATAGAAAAGATATCCTACCTAAACTAGAATACATAAAATCTATTACAGCAAGATTCTAGGGATGAATATAAATCAAGATATATACATGCTAAAGATAAATGATAAGAAGAAGGTGAGGAGATTAGGTTCCAATATAAACTATTTGAGGCAATAGATATTTGGAGTTCTCGCCAACGAGTATGTCAATCTGACTGAGGCATTATAGATTCTTTACATAAGAGTGCCATTAAAAGGATATTGAGGATTAGTCCTTCTCATGCATCAAGTATGGGTATCCAGAGTCGGTGAGTTTGAAACTGACTTTACGATGATTATGCATCTCTCAAGCATTAGAGATGGCTGCAGTAAAGAAGTGATTGCCAACTTGGGCTGGTGTACATTTTTGATGCATTGAAGTCATTTCGATCATATGAAGAATGAAATTTTCAAGTTTTTAAGTGATTGAACCAACATTCGTGAAGTTGTTATATTCCAGTTTGGGACAGTAAAATAGCTTAGTTTTTGTTTTGTAACAGACATATTTGGCCTAATTTGCTTTTCTTAATTTATGTAACTTGCTTTGCATGCGCTTTATTTTGATGAGTTGATTTATTTATTATAGAGGGGCATTTATGATTCAATGTCAATTGAAGTATGCTAATCGCAAGTATATGATGTGGCATCCAAGTAATAAAGTGGATTATTTTAGTCTGGGTTATCATCCCATAGAGATTGTATTTAAGTACCGAAATTGTGTTAGTTCTCGTCTTATTTGAACGTTAGAATTTGGGATTTTTGAATAGAACTAAATTAAAAAACAAAACAAAACAAAAGACATTTAAATAATATTCTAAATTGACGTTTATAAGTGTTGGGACATCCGATTTCATATAGTCAACACTCTTCATTCCAATTGTCTAGTTTTCTTTCTATTATAGTGCTCAATCGAATTCACTTATGCAAATGAAATTCCCCTCTCGGGTTTAAATCAACTCTACATAGTTAGTCGACTTTGTTAACGAACAGCAGGTTGAATGACTAAGTGCATGGAATACAAGAATTCATGTAGCGATCGCAATAATAACGAACGTATATCTCTATCGTTCATCCAATTACCGAATTTTATTCCTAGATCTAAGTGTTAGCACACCTCTCGGATTACGAAAACACCCATTAAATCATGAATTAGTCATGAGTTAACTCATGCATTAAACACAAAATAAAATCAACACATGCAATCAAAAGCACAAAACTAGATGTATAGAATTAAAAGGGTAAAACTAGTTACATCGAATATCACAAATTTGAAATTAACAATTCATCACAAAAGAAGTAAATACACAACAATATAAAGAACCACACATGTAGATTTTATCAAATTAACAAAAGAAAGGAAGTCTTGCACCAAGAAATCGCTCTTCAATGATAATCGTCAATTCCCCAGTCTTTGTCTTAATCTTTGCCTCCAAAGAATGAATGATAGAACAATGAATTGTGTAGTTGGTAGACTGTGCAAAGGTCCTCCAATTCGTGCCTCTAGGTTTTATATATAATCGGAGAAGAAACCTCGGCAAAATAATGAGAAAATTTGCACATGGGTCTGGGCCGGAAAGAGGCACGGCTGTACGAGCAAAACCTTAGTGGCCGCGCAGTTAACCTAAATCAGGTTCTGTTAATTTCAGGATTGTCGTGTGGTAGCATGGATTTGGGGCTCGTGGCCCCACTGTAGAAACTTATTCAGCGCATTTTCAACTTTGATTCTTGTTTAAGTTGGTCCTTGTTCTTTATTTGCTTCCAAGTCCCCCAACTTCCAATTGTGACATTTTTGCCCCTATAATTCTGATTTCTTCTCTTTTCTTCCTTGCTTTCCTCAATTGGATCCACGCACTTCTCCAATGTGTCCAACTTAACTCCAATACTCATCCAAAAGCTCATCTTTTTCATTCATTGCTTCATTCATGTGATTTTGGGATTATTTTTGAAATATAAACAAATACAAACAAATCAATAGTTTTTATTGTAAAACGACAACATATTATCCTAATTTGGACATATAAATAAGTGTATAAAATACAGTTATCATCAACCATGCTTCAACCTTGGATAATTGGTGAGGAACATTACAAAACTGCTCAAAGAGTTAAGCAAACTTTATACAATTATGAAGGGCTTTGGGACATTATAGCTATCCTTGCATTGGACGAATTACTCGAAGAGGATCTTTTAACAATAGCAAGAGCTTGAAATTTTTTGCCTTTCTTATCACAACCTTTTTTTAGTAGAAATATTTATCGATTTTACACCTTATGTATATGTGTGAGAAAGTTTCTTGCTTTTCAGTTTATTTTAATCTGTATTATTAAGAAAACTTTGTCAACATTTTTTAAAAATTTGTCGTAGTGAAAGAATGTCGAACCTATTAGGTTGATTTACGAAAAATTGAAAAATTACAAAAAAAAAAAAAAAAAAAAAGTAAAAGACATACAATCAAAATAAAAAAAAAAGAATGTTGCAAAAAAGTAAGGACACAAGTATAAACAATATGCGCCGAACATTACAAAAACATTAATGACAATGCTCAATGAATGATCATACAACAAGAGTGACTTTTTACGGCGTACATATGAGGTATGCCATAAACTTAGATTATTTACGACGTGCAAAAATAGTGTGGTGTAACAAAAGGACTTTCACGGCGTGCAAAAGTACCTTGCCATAAAAAAATTACAAAAGAACATTACGACATGCATGCGCAAGCCGTAAAAATTGAGGTAAAAATGTATTGTTTACGGTGTGCAGAAATGCACGCCGTAAAAAGCCCGAAAAAATTAACTCGCGCTAAAGATAAAAATAACCTGAACGTGAAAGAGACCTTCACACCGTACTCCTCCTTCGACTCTCAGCACCATTGCCTCTCTCTTCGACCCTCACCTTCAGCACCACCAACTCCTTCTTCGACCCTCAACACCATCGCCTCTCTCTTTGACCCTCAACTTCAACACCACCGCCTCCTTCTTCGACCCTTAGCACCATCGCATTTCTCTTCGACCCTCACCTTCAACACCACTGCCTCCTTCTTGTCCCTCAGCACCACCGCCTCTCTCTTCAACCCTAACCTTCAGCACCACCCACTCTTTCAGACTTCAACACACCCCTGGTTCTCTTTGTCGTTTGTAAAGGCAGACACACCACACACAGTGAACCTCAACCCTCCGGCTCCTTGGCACCTCCTCCTGATTTTTAACCAATAAATTGCAATTGTATTCATGAATTAGACCCATTGACACCGACCCAGACCCATGTACCTAAGATTTCTTCTGCCGTCGATTTCATATTTTTTCCTTAGAAATATCAGAATTAGTAAAGGGGTATTTTGGAAATCTTGAATGTTTTTCTTCATGTTTCAGTTTTTTGTACTAAAACTTTTAGTTCGTTCTAAGGAATTAATTGAAAATTCTTGCTTATCTAGGCAGGAATTGCTTATCTAGGTAGGAATGCAAGGGGTGTTTTGGAATTCTTGAATAATCTTAAGATCTCTACTTGAATTTGTGAGCTGTCAAGCAATTGAATTGTCTTTTATAGTTATGATGGATATAGAATTGCGACACCCTTTTCAGTATTTTGCATTCCATTTAATTATTATTATTATAAAATGAAAATGGAAATATTATTGGTAATGTAGTAAATAGGTATTGTGTGTTCAGGGCCATTTAATGATAGGATAATTGAAAATTTATTTCTTTCTTGCGTTGGAAGCTTATTCTTGGATTCTAGTGTGTTAAAAAGGTGATTTTGCCCAATAAAAGATGATGAGTTTTGTGGATAGAGAAAAAGATTTGGTGGTAAAATTAAGTGACTTGTTGAAACTCATGTCCTTTTAATATTCAAAGCTTCCTATAAGGAATATGATGTAATTTTTCTTGTTTGATTTTAAACTCTAGGTGAAGGGGTAATTCATCTGAATTGAGTGGAGAATTTGAGTGTTTGATTTGCAATGAGTTGATTATTTTGAGGATAGTTGGATTATAGTTTTCGGAAGTAAAAACTTTGATATGGATTGAATATTTTGAAACATTTTAATCAGTTTTTTTTTTCAAGCAAATTCTATACTTGATATGTTGCTATTGAATCCATGTAAAACTTTAAATATGTAATATTATATTTTTGTTGCATTTTGTTTGGTTTCAAATTTATTATAAATTTGTTTTGTTTCATTATTATTATAGGTTTGATTGTAATAAAAAAAAATTATTAAAAAAATAAAATTTACATTTACGGCGAGCATCTGAATGTCATTAACAATGTTAATTACAGCATGCAGAAGCATGCCGTAAAAGCTGTCTACTTTTTACGGCGAGCGGATGCATGTCGCGAAATCGTATCAATTACGGTGTGCACGTAGCATGCCGTATGTAACTATTACGGCGTGCACTTCGCAATCCGTAAAATATACCGTTTACGATGCGCGGATGTAGGTTGTGACATGTTATTTACGGCATGCTTTCGCAGCATGCAATGCACGTCGTAAAAAGTATGTCACTTTTTACGGCCTGCATTGCACGCCGTAAAAAGTAAATTTTGTTATAGTGGATGCTAAAACATCAACAACATTCATTGAATCTAGCTAAACATAAACCACAAAATTCATTGACGTTGCTAAAACATGAACAGCAACACGCAATGAACATTGCTAATAGTCAACCGCAATGTGTAACGAACTTAGCAAAAGTTGTTCCACTCTATTTCAAAATCGAACTTTACAACATATGCGTGAACATTGTAAAATGCTGTTTTGTTGTAGTGTATGTCTATATGGGTCTAAAAAGTCATACTTAAATTTTAAACTTTAACTTTGTAAAGAAGTAGACCCAACCCGTGATTCGACCCAAGCCGATCATTTTAAGGTAAAAACCCAACACAGCCCATTTTAAGGCATAAACCGACTCTAAAGGTCGAGTTTTTGGGTTTGGTAGATTGGGTTTTTCTCAACTCTAATCTCTATAAGAAAGTAGAGGAATTTATTTATATTTATGGGGATATAATAATCCTAAAAGAACTATTGTGATAATGATACAATTAAATATTAAGAAAAATAATCTCACACAATTAGAAAAATATCATGGAGATTATTCTTTACAGTCTTTTCATATCTTCAACATCCTCCCTTAAACTAATATTGTAAAACAACAGTATAATTGAGTTTGAAAATTAAATTGATACAATCAAATATTCTTCTTTCAATGATCAAATGATGCTACAAAATTGCTTGCTTGCCAATCACTAAATCTGTAAAAGGGAAAAATAATCATGTACCAAGCTAACAAAATCATCACCACGACTTGAAGGAGATATTCACCTCTGTTCTAAAAAGCTTTCTTATGCTTACGCTCGAAACTTGACCTTCACGCTTCGCTCGCTCATTGACGGGCATTTTTGTGCCTGACGTGCTTAAGCTTAAAGCTCGATATCGTCGCTTTATCACTCTTTATATTTTTTAGAACTCTGATATTCACAAATATAACAAACAAGGCCAAAACAAGAACCTCAAACGATTTTAATAACTAGATAAGTCAAGGATATACCATTTTTAATAGTAGCATTTTGCAAATCTAAGGAAAGTATCAGTACCTCACTAAGAGATAAAGGAAAGAATGATGAAGCGTGAACTTTGGTACCTGAGGAGGCTAAAACAACAGTGTGATGAGAATAAATTAGATGAAAAAATAATATGCTTTTCTTCAAAGCTTCAACATATCTAATGAAGTTTCAAAATTAAATTCCCGTTTTCCTCGAAAATCAACTCTTTCCAAGAAGGAAGCAACAAGAATAGCCAGTATCTAACATGATTTGAATTAATCTGAAATTCAAATCAAATTAAATCAAGAGAAAAAGAAGTCTAGATTGTACAAAATATATAAAAAAGAAAAAGAATTTATTTAAGTGAGGATGTTGAATCAAAACAAGAAAAATTACCAAGTGGAGGAAGCAATTTTTTTATTGAAATCAAAGTAAATCAAACTTTTCTTTAGAGTTTTTTAAGATTATACTAGTATTTACTTGAATTTTTGATCTATTTACATGTTTAATGATTATATTGGTATATTTTTTGTGTTTCAAGTTTATTATATGCCAAGTAATTTTTATGTATAATATTAAATTTAATTAATGTATTATGCATATTAGATTTGGTAAATTAGTATGTGTTTATGTTGAGTATATTATTTTGTATTTTATATACTATGAATATTAATTCGCATTTTGAGTTAGATTAGATTAAAAATAAAAGATTTAGAGTCCACTGCTCTTAGACCCTTAATTAAATTAAAATATTGCATTAAGTTAATGTATTTAGAGTCCATTGCTCTATTTTAATTTGCATACTAAATGTTTTATTTGTTTAATAACGTTGAATTAGGTTTGGAATTTTACTAGATTAACAATTTACATTGAAATAAATTTTTGATTTAAGAGTCTTTTTAAATTTTTTTTTCTTGTTACTTTTTAAATGAAATTGTTATCTCGTTTGACATGGTGCAAATGTTAGTCGATCGTAATTGGATGTATACTCGATCAGAGAATGAGTTTATTTCAGAAAGATTTGTGGCCCAATTGTGTATGATGGACTTTTTGGATGTGAAAGGAGTGAAGTAGAAGATTGTGGGTGCCAAATCAACATTTCTTCAACTTTTGACGCTAGAAGATTGTATATGTTCGTTTAGACACTGTTTATGTAATCTATGTTTGTATCATTGACTTTGGAAATGTTAATTTCGTTTCAAACTTTTTGAAGAATCGGTTCGAATCTAAATTTATTTTTTGTGTAATTCTCCCAAATTCTCAATAGATATAATGACGCGATCCCGGGAGGGAAATCTCGTCGAACACACGGAATAACGAAATCTAAAACTCTAGGAAAGATCTAAATCAGATCTGACACGAAAATAACAAGAACACGAATAATTAAATGATAGATTTGACGATAGGACCTTGACCCAAGATTCACGACGCAAGAAATTGACGATGCGGAATCGAGATCCAAGGTTTTCGAAACACCACAAGGACTTGTCAATTTCCTTGATAAGATTCTAATCGGACACGCCACAAATATTCTCGCGAATATTTGATAAGTATAACGTCACAATATTTTCACAATATTTGATAAGTCGGATTTGTTCTCGAAGAACACAAAAGGGACTCCTCAACCTTTCAATTGGAGAAAACTCTCTCAACTATATTAATCTCAAAATCAATCTTAACTTCTGTCTTTACAATGAATTGGAAAGAATATAAATAATCAAAATATCCTAGCATCTAATTTACTCAAAATAGAATTCTAAATAGACTAAAATTCTAAAATAGGAAAATAACCTAAAATAATAAAAGGAAACAAAATAATTGGCAAAATTCCGAAAAATCTGGCGTTGCTCCTTTACGGCCGTGACGACTCCTTTTACGGCCGTAAAGGCCTTTCTGATCAAAAACTGAGTTATTGGTTACGGCCGTGACACAATGATTACGGCCGTGAATTTCCTCCGGTTTGAATGTTACGGCCGTAAGACTGGACATTACGGCCGTGAGACCTTTTCTGCTGAAATTCTGCCTTTTCCTTCGATAGTTGATTATGGCCGTGACAATAGATTTTACGGCCGTGATTATATGATTTACGGCCGTGAAGGATTTCCATTACGGCCGTAAGGCCTTTTCTGCATAAACAATTTCGTGTATTCGGCTCGGCTTGATTCTTTCGTCTTCTCGGCTCGATTCCAACATGGAACTTGCTCCGTTTTCCATGTAGATCACCGTCATAATGCCGATGGATCGACTTCTCCCTTCGATGCCTGGTCCGGATCACATTATATAAAATTAATTGAAATTTGAAATAAGTTCGGATTTTTAATTAAAAAAAATTAAAAAAATAAACCATTGCAGAAAATTGTTATTTCCAACAGAAGATTTCCGTTGAAAATTTCAAGTGGCAGCCACCGCTGGAATTTTCCAACGAAAAAATTTCCGTTGCAAATTTCTAACGGCAACCACCGTTGGAATTTTCCAATGGAACATTTCCGTTGGAAATTTCCCACGGGTGTAAATCCTTCGGAAGGGACCATTAGATTTCAAATGAAAAAAAAGACGTTTGAAATTACCAACAACTTTCTCCATTGGAAGTTACCAATAGATAAGTATCGTTAGTAAACCGTCAGTATTTTGTGATGGCATGTAATGCGTTGGAAATTTCCAACAAAATGTTGGACGTATCAAATTTGCAACGAAATATGTAACGCCCTGAGTTCAGTAAAATTCGGGACGCCATGTCATCTATTAAACAAACTAATTAACAAAATATTGCGAAAGTAAACTAAATTTTAAACATCACATTCATTTGGAAAATTAGCAACGGTAACTCAAATTTAAATAAATTTACTTGAAAACATTCCATAAAATTCCAAATCTCGACAAATTGAATTAACAAGGTTTAATAACCTTGATTTTCAAAATAACTTAAAAAAATAAGGTATGCCATCGCTGCCCCTCATTCATCACCATTTTCAAAATCTGCAATTATTGTTAAAATAACGAAATGAGCATTTCAAAAGAAATACTCAGTAGACTCATCCCCAATAATTAATTTACAAGATAATTGAACATGTAATTGTACAAATAATACAATGACATTTTTTTCTTAATCATAGGCATCACATAGTGAGTGCAAATGAACATATTCTTGTCTTGTCTTATGTAAATAAAGTATATAAGTTATGCCATGCATGACATAAATTTCTCTTCTTATCTTATAAAAGATATTCTTGTCTTCTCTCGTCTCGTGCAATTAAGCATATAAATAACGTAAATCCACATAAAACATGCAATTATAATATAAATTAATTAGTGGAGGTGAGTCTACTTCAATTTATCATGAGTCACGTATAAAGTGGAGCGGGAAGTAACCTCATTCTCTTAATCGTTCGTACGTTTCGTCTAGGAAAAATAGTAAATAAGTCTTGAATTAGTATTTCGAAATTTTAAATATTTAAAAATGATAAAGTAAAATCTAGGGACTTAATTGAAAATTTAATAAAACAGGAATTGAAAAGTTTAAGGACTGAAATAGACTTTTCAAAATTAGTGGGCTGAGTGTGGGGAGCAAGAACTCCAGGGACTGATTTATTAATAATTGAAACCTTGGGACTTAAACTAAAAACTTTTTTTAAAATTGAAGGGACTTAAATAAATTTACTTTCAAAATCTGGGGGCTAAAAGAAAAAAAATCAAAAAACCGTGTTTGGAGGCATCACTGTAAATTACAAAACCATCGGGTCCATCGGGCACTGTCAAAATTGGTGCTGGAATCAATCTACCTTCAGTTCCTGAAAACTTTGCTCACATTGTTCGATCCACTGAAATTGGCGTACAACTTTTCTGCTCTCAGCATTTCCTGTACAATCCTCAAATGTTCTTCATAATGCACAAAATCCTTGGAATAGACCAAAACGTCATCGATGAAGACAATGACAAACTTATCCAAATATAGATTAAAAAACTCGATTCATCTAGTCCATAAATACTGCAGGTGCGTTCGTGAGACCGAATGGCATCACAATGAATTCATAATGTCCATATTGAGTCCTGAACGCCGTCTAAGGTATATCAGTCGGCTTGATCTTCAACTGGTGGTAACCAGACCTTAAATCCATCTTTGAGAATATAGCAGCTCCCTTCAGTTGATCGAACAAGTCTTTGATCCTGGGAAGAGGGTACTTATTCTTTATCGTTAACTTGTTAAGTTCTCGATAGTCGATGCACATCCTCATGCCGTCATCCTTCTTCTTCACAAATAGGACGAGTACTCCCCATGGAGATACACTCGGCCTAATAAAACCTTTCTCTAGCAATTCTTCCAATTGAACTTTCAATTCTTGCAACTCCTTTGGTGCCATGCGATATGGGGCTTTCGAAACAGGTGCAACTCCCGGCACCAAGTCAATGACAAACTCCACTTGCCTATCGGCGGGGTGCCAGGTAGGTCATCTGAAAATACATCCTCGAAGTTACAAACAACGGGTACTGACTCCAATCTGATTTCCTCAGAAGGCTTTCCTTGGAGGTTAACCAGATAACCTTGACAATTTCCTTTAGCAAATAGCTTTTCGGCTTGCAAAGCCGAGATAAGGCGAGGAGGTTCCTTAACCTTCGACTTGTAAAACCTGAATAGCTCATCCCCATTCTTTCGAAATAATACTTCTTTCTCATGGCACATGATTGTGGAACGGTTAGAACTCAGTCGTCCATACCTATGATAATGTCGAACTCCTTCATCAGAATAATGTTCAGGTCTATTTCAAGCACTGTCCCATCGAAATCTATCTCTACGAACTTGACTATCCTATCCGTGTCAATAATTCCTCCTGAAGGTAAGCTCACCTCAAGTACGCTACCAGTTGTTTCTCCCATCAAATTTATTCTAGTTAGGCATGCACAAGCTATAAATAAATCCGTAGCACTTGAATCTATTAAGACATATACGGGAGTACTAGAAATAGATAATGTGCCTGTTATCATTTAATATCATTAATCTGAGTCATGCATAGCATATAAAACTAAGCAAGATATATACACGACTATCAAATTAACTGGTTTACCTGCAATCACGTCGGAGTCCTCGATGGTGTCCATGGCAAAAACTCTGGCCTTCCCCTTTTTGTTCTTTTCTATGTTTTTCTTCGAGTCGGAACCTTGAGCAGGTGTAGCATTGCAATCCTATGCAAAGTGGCCCATGCTGACTACACCTATAACAAAACCTTTTTCCAAAGAGGCACTCTCCTTTATGCGTTCTCTGACATTCGGGGCACAGTGGAATGTAACCAGTCATCTGACCTCTGGTAGGTCCTGTATTCGGCCTCTTGTTGGATGTCTAATTTCTGTTCTAATTATAATTTGAACCATGCCATTTTCGTTTATCCTGGTACCTCTGGTTGTTCTGATTGCCTTGGGTGCCAGTCTTCGCACCAGCACATGCCACAGCCTGAGCTTTCTTCACAACTTCTCTCGAAATGACGTGCTTTCTTAGCTTCAGTTTCCACCAGATGTGGAGCATATCGAGACAGTTCCTCAAACTTTCTCTCATAATCAGTGATGTGCATCTCACCTTGGATCAACCGTAGAAATTCGGTCTCCTTATGAACGCAGAGAGCTTTGGGAAAAAACTTGTCTTTAATATCTTCCTTAAACTCATCCCAAGTCAAAGATGCCTGTTGTGCTTCAGTCCTAGTCTGCGATGCAGACTCCCACTAGAAGTCGGTCCTACCGACCAACATAAACTCTGCACATGGAACTTTCTTATCTTCAGGATAAGAGATATGCTTGAAGATCTTCTCTTTCATCTATAACCATTATTTCACAGCTAATGGACCATTCCCACCATCAAAAGTGGGCGGACGATACTTCCTGAATTGCTCGATAATCGATACTGAGGAACCTGTCGGAGCCTATCTTAAATCTTGCATGACCTGAAGTAGGTCCCTGATGATAGTGGACTGGGCCGTGGGGCCCTGTTTTGGGTTGGCTTGCTAGGAGGTAGCAAGATCCATTATATGTCTATTAGTGCGCCCTGCCATGCCCCTTCAAAATTGAAACAAAATATGTTGGTAACTTCCTCAATTAAAATTTATAAACCAAACCAGATGTCTCTTTACGTCAGCATAAAACTCGTTGTCTAGGTTTCACTCGTCATATGGGAAGGTTGATAAAAATGGCCAATTGATTGAACTTCAATTGTCCTAGCCACTAACTATTGCGTCATCGCGCATGGTGCACTAGTATAGAACGTGTCTAGGTATTTCTTTGTGGTGTCCCCTATGTACGTGTCTGGGTATTTCTTTGTGGTGTCCCTTATTTAACAAGGTTTAATAAACTTGACATTCAAAATAACTTAAAAAAAAAATAAGGTTTTCCATCACTGCCCCTCATTCACCGCCGTCTCCGAAATCTACAATTATTGTTAAAATAACGAAATGAGCATTTCAAAAGAAATACTCAGTAGACTCATCGCCAATAATTAATTTACAAGATAAATGAACATGTAATTATGCAAATAATACAATAACATTCTTTTCTTAATCATAGGAATCACATATTGAGTGTAAATGAACATATTCTTGTCTTGTCTTATGCAAATAAAGCATATAAGTTATGACATACATAACATAAATTTCTCTTTTTATCTTATAAAAGATATTCTTGTCTTGTCTCATTTCATGCAATTAAGCATATAAATCATGTAAATCCACATAAAACGTGCAATTATAATATAAACTTATTAGTGGGGGCGAGTCTATCTCAATTTATCTCGAGTCACGTATAAAGTGGAGCAGGAAGTAACCTCAATCTCTTAATCGTCCAGCCAAAATAGTAAATAAGTCTTAAATTAGTATTTTGAAATTTTAAAGATTTAAAAATGATAAAGTAAAATCTAGGGACTTAATTGAAAATTTAATAAAACTGGAATTGAAAAGTTTAAGGACTCAAATAGACTTTTTGAAATTAGTGGGCTGAGTGTGGGGAACAAGAACTTGAGACGCTGATTTATTAATAACTGAAACCTTGGGACTTAAAATAAAAAAACTTTTTAAAATTGAAGGGAGTGAAATAAATTTACTTTCAAAATTTGGGGCTAAAAGAAAAAAATTAAAATATATCCTTATACATTTAACCTCTCTCTCTCTCTCTCTCTCTCTCTCTCTCTCTCTCTCTCTCTCTCTCTCTCTCTCTCTCTCTCTCTCTCTCTCTCTCTCTCTCTCTCTCTCTCTCTCTCTCTCTCTCTCTCTCTCTCTCTCTCTCTCTCTCTCTCTCTCTACGTAAAGAAAGAGGGTGAGAGACAACAGAGGGCGACGAGGGGAGGCGTCGCCCCTCCCTGAATCAGTGCAACCACCGGTGCTTGTCCGACGATTGTGCCTCCAAGGCATCGACCGTGTATGGTGTGCGGGTGAATGATGTGAGCTCAACTGTGGGTTCAAAGATGTGTTTTTTTTGTTGGCTAATCTAGGGAAGAAGGTAAGCCTTATAGGATTTGTTCGATTCTTGGCTTCTCTTTGTGATTTTTGGGCTTCTTTCGGGTTTATGGTTTGATTTTGGGCATGATACTTAAGTGGGGCAGTGGCAGTAGGAAGTGGTTTGGTGGTGGCTGGTGGTCCAACTGGGAGTTGGAGACGGTGGTATTGATTGTGGTGGTGATGTTACAGTGGTGAAGGTGAAGGCAGTCAGTGGTGATACTCGGTAATGGTGACGAAATAGGTGGTGCTAGGCTTGTGAGATTGAGGTTCGGTGAATGGGCAGTGGTGGTGGATTGGTGTTGTTTCGAGTGGTGGTTACGGTTCATGGGTGGTGCTTGGTGGGTTGTGACTTCGGCTATGGCGGTGTCTTGATTGGGCGTGTGGAGTGAGCTTCGACAATGGTGATTAAATTGGACGTGAGTGAATCTTAGTATTGCAGATTGTGGTTTAGACGGTGGCTTGGTGTTTAGGATTGAGAGTCTGCAGGTTGTGCTCTAACGGTAGTGCGAAAATAAAATTTACCCAAAATGATTGCTTGGCTGCGAGAGTTGTTGAGGAGGGAGGAATGAGAGTGATTGGACAGTAATCTTTAGAGCACAAATTTCTAGGATTCTAAGTGGACCAAGAATTTGGGCTACAAGAATCACCTTAATTGGACTAAAATGAATTGGACTTAAAAAATAATCAAGATTTGGACCAACATAATATTTGGACCTAAAATAATAAAATATTGGACTTAAATAAATTGGACTCAAGATTATTACAATTTGGATTTAAAAATGATAAGGAATTTGATACTTTAAAATATTTGAGATTGGACTCGATTTGAATAGATTTAAATTTATTTTAAAATGGCTAGACAAACACGCTTTCACTTTAAAAATAAAATTAGGGTTAAAAATTATAGACACGTTTTTCGAGAAAAATGATTTTTATATTGTTTAAAAATTCTCGATCGCTACAGAATACATATTTCTGTTGGAAAATATTAGCGATGAGGGGTTTAGTAACGAGATTTGCAAAGACTTTTTTCATTAGAAATTAGTATTAGCGACGATATATATCCAGTCGCTGACAACCTAGGGCCGCCGCACTAGCTGGATTCGCCGAAACTCCAGGTATTGATTGTCTATCTTCTTCGAAATCTCGCGGGAGAAGAAGAAGCTATTGTTGGGTTTGAGCTTAAAATTTCACTCTTCCCTTTTGTTAGAATTAATGTACAAGCTCAATTGTTGGGCTGGACTTTACAATTAGATTAATTAATATGATTAATTAATCAAGGCCGTTAATGGCCCTATTGTGAATAGGGTTAGGGTTTTAAGGTGCACATATTAATATGTGCACTATTGTAGAGAAATTAAAAGAGTCACTTTTCCGACGTTATGTTTTTCTCTTGCTAGCACAAAGTGGAAAAATAATATTCTCTCAAATCCATCCCAATAGTTGGAGATTGATGGAGTTCCAGATTCATTTCGCTGTGTGGATTTCTGTTAGAGGCTGGACAATTGGACAGCTGGTGGTGACAAGATCGTACCTCCTGTTTCAGATTCAGGCGTTCATTAAAGGTATCATATTTATCACAAATCTATCTAAGTGCAAGGTTGATCCGGGCTATGGTTTCGAGTCTGTTTAATTTCCGCTGTGCATGTATGACCTGAAACCTTACAATGGTATCAGAGTCTGGCTTATTACTTGTTAGAATTTGTTTAATTCTTTTATGGATTCAATGTGATTATAAATTAATTTTTATTGTTTCTGGCTTTTGAGAAAATTAATTTTGGGTCGAAAATGGTGTCGGAACAGTACAAGTGGGAAAGGATAGGTCGGCAAAAGCCGCCGCCGGCTAAGGCGGTGACAGGCGGAGGCTGTGCGCATGGAGCAGCGCACTATTGTTGCAGTGTGACGGTGACTTAGCGGAGGCAGTGCGCATGGGGCAGAGCACTGCCGTGCACAGTGCAGCGGAGATTTCAATCGTCGCTGCAGCACAAAAGTGCAAAGCATAGCCTGCTTAACGGTGGAGCTTTGCACTGCATCAATGCGACCAGAGGCCGCCTCTGTATGACAGAGCGGTGACCTCAGTTTGAGCGATAGGGTATGCAGCAACTTGTGACGTTGCTGCACACGCTACTGCGCTACGGGGCAAGGCGCGGCTGGAGTGAAGGAACGCCGTCAATAAGAAACGGCGGTACCAGAAGCAGTGATTTGGGGGCGGGGGCCGCTATTGCAATTTTAGAAATTGTAGGGGCTCATATTAAATTTTGCATTAGGGTTTAGATTTAGGCGGGGGTACTACTGAAATTTTTGGAATTTTAAGCCCCTGTTTGCAATTGTTGAATAAGGGTCAAAGTGCAATTAATTTTAAAGGAAATGGCTATTCTACAATTTTTGAAATTGGAAGGGTTCCTCATAATTTTAACAATGGGTCAGATTGCAATTTTAAAAAAGGTTTAAAATTTGTTCTTAAAAGGTTTTGATCTAATTTTCAAATCGACCCATTTAAAATTATATTTTAAAATTCACGACTTTTAAATTAATGTCTAAATTGGATTTTAACATATACTTTGACCCTAAATTGAATTTTATTTTATTTAGGAGCTTTATCCTAAATTAAAATGTTAATTCAATTTTCCCTAATTTAAGAATTAGAGTTTGGACTCTAATTTTTTGTTTAATTAAAATTTAATTTTAATTAAATTCGATTTAATAATTAGTTAATTCGATTAATTGATTAATAATTGAATCTTATTATGATTTGATCCTAAATTCAATTAGCCCTTGAATCTTGAAATTGGAGTTGGACTCTAATTTGCTATTTAATTAAAATTTGATTTTAATTAAATAAACCCGTCAATTAAAGTAATTGATTAATTTGATTAATTAATTACTAAATTGAATTTCATTTTATTTTAGGAGTTTTATCCTAATTTGCCTATTTTGAAATTAGAGTTGGACTCTAATTTGGTATTTGATTAAAATATGATTTTAATTGAATAAGACTCGCTAACTAAAGTTAGTTAATTAATTTGATTAATTAATTATTGTTTTGATCCGTTTAATCTAAAATAGTTTAGACGATCTAGATTACTAGAAATTTGAAATTTGTTCATATTATATTATATTATATTATATTATATTATATTACATTACATTACATTTATATGATGAATGTGTATTTAGTGGGTGATTGTGTACTCGACCCATGTGATTGGTTGAATGTATGGTTAATTTATTCTGCTTTGTTGGTAAAGCCTGCGAGCCTATTATTATTTAATTGGACCTGCGTACCTATTATTTAATTTATTTATTTGGGCCTGCGAGCTCTAGTTTGTAGATATAGGCCTGCGCGTCCTTTGATACAAGTCTGCGTGCCAACTAGTATAGGATACAGGTTGGAGTTGGCCACAAGAAGACTACTAGTATCGGATACATGTTGCAACAGCAGATAGAGATTATTGCATTTAGCATTCGATGATAGAATGCAATGTCCCCTAGGAATTGACCAACTAATCTTCTTTATGGCTCAAGAAGACTAGATAGATACTGCCCATAATCATCCACAATATTATTATATATATGATTAATTGCATGGTGGATGTTAGTTAATATACATATGATTGATGAGACCAAATCTCTCGCTTAAATATTATATTAAGTCATATGCTTTCCATTGTTATAATGCAAAACCAGAGTTTGCTATCGGTGTCAGCTTGTTGAGTCACTCAAGGCTACTCAATAGTAGATATGTTTCTCATTATAAAGTATCAGATACTTTTGAACAATTGGTCGGACTTAACCAAAACTACATCATTTATTGAGTAAATCAAAAGGGATATAATTTTGGAAGTAATTTATTAAATTCGTATTAATCGGTTAATACAAGGTGCCTTCCATTGTTATAGTGAATAAACCAGAATCCTTCCTCGATGCGGCTTGTTGAGTCACTCAAGGATGCAAGTGGGAAGGTGTGTTTATCACTATGAAATATAAGATGTTTCTAAACAATGGGTAGAATTTAACTGAAATTTATCTTTTGTTGAGTCACTCAAGGAGGTGAGATTTTGGAGGTATAATCAAGTAAATACATAAGATGTGTGCGACAATGAGTTGTCTACTTGATGATCTAGGAGTCACATGGAGATGTGATTGATAGGAGTATCTACCTGGACGTTTTATTAGAGCTTGTTGAGTCACTCAAGGTTCTAATGGAATAAACGGGATCCTAGGATACTGTGAGTCTAATAGGATTCTACGAGATTAATGTTGAGGGTCATTAATTCAAGTAAAACAGTGGGAGCAATCGATTTAGTAAAAGACCTTATTAAATTGATTTATGCATGATAATACGTGATTTTATTTTAATTTATTAATGTTGTTGTATGAGTTTTAAAATTTGAGTTGTTACTTGAACTTATGGAGTGTAATTGACACTCTGTAAGTTCATTAGACTGAAATCCTTGAATTGGTGTCGTCCTTTGAGAAATGATCTCAAAACACAATATGATCGAGAATACTCTTCTCAAACATGCCCATAATAAGACACTACATTTATAACTGCGAGGCTTCTTTAACCGAACTGAAGAAGTGAGAAATTTGGTGAATCTTCTACTTCAGTTTTCTATTTGATAGAAGTTAAATAATCTACTTAGCCAATCAAGTATTAGATATCGATAATATACAATGGCTAAAAGTAGAATAATTGCGAAAAATGGTGATATACCTATTTGTAGGTAATAAAGCAAATGTTTCTTGAACAACTTAAGAATTTATCACCTTTCTTTGCCTTCTGATTCGGTTTAAAATTAGACAATTGTTAACTACAGTTCTTATGAAGAACGACACTTCCACTTCATGTTTGGACATGAAATGATTATCCTATTTAATTAAGAATAATAGTTATCCGTTAACTTAGATGGGATAATATGGTAGTTAGGTAAATAACAAATATTCTACATTCTGAATATTTATGACGCAAAGAAGAAATCACACTTAAATCTGATACTTTACTTATTCAATTAATAGAGATATATGTATATCTCACCTTGAAGGTAAATTGATGAGTCAAATTTCCTTGGAAAAGGGAAATGAGAAGGTTGATCCACTAAGCCTGTTACATTCAGATGTAAGTGGGCATATGTCAAAGTAGTCTTTAGTTATTAGATAACATTGATAGTCATTGTTATTTATAATGCAGTTTAAATCTGAGAGTTTGAAAAGTTCAAATAATACTGATTTAAATTAGAAGGTCAAAATGAGAAAAATATTCTAAACACTTAGATCTGATCAAGGTAAAGAATACTATGAAGTGATTGACTTCAAGATTATGTTATGAGAATGTACTTTCTGCAAAGATAAACCCTTTCGCACACACCTCGGCACAATGGCGTTTCTGAAAGGACAAAGATTGCAATTGATGCAATCATTGATGAAGCCACGCAAATCTCCAAAAACAGTTTTTGGAGCTTTGCACTGAACAATTTATATTACACACTTAGTCGTGTTCCTTGATAATCGGTTGATGAAGATCCATATAAGATATGGATTTCAAAGGTCTAATCTTCCTATCGTTAAGATTTAAGACCTCGATACTTATTATAAGTATACCAAATTTGGATAAGCAATAGCCTTAGTCCAATATGTATATTTGTGGATATCCAAAAGATGGTTGGATATTATTTCTACATTCCTATTGAGAAAAAAAGTCTATCTCGAATTTTGTCAATATCTTAGAGAAATAGTTCATCTAAGAGAGAACAGTGAGAATAAAAGTATAACATGAAAGAGTTCATGATTACACATATAGTTAATAGATTAAATAAGCTTGAATATGTGTTTGCATTGGATGAGGCACAAATCGATGCTTGGGACGCAATCGTTACTTAGGACGTGGTGATGACTGAGAACATACTAGCTCCATGTAAAGACATTAGGATCACGCGTACTCCATTGAGTTACACATCCCTGATTAGTAATATTGTATTAGTCATCAAGGATAATGAGTTTATATTTACGTAGAAGCTAAGTCAAGTGTTGAATAAACGAGATGGCAGGAAGCCATAGAATCCAAGATAAAAACAAGCTTTGGAACTTGTTTGATTCACCTGAAATGGGTAAGACCCATAGGTTGTATATGCGTTTACTCTGAATCAATTCGGATTCTGCTTGCGGTAACATGCCGTAATTATGGGATTTTTGAATCCTTAAACATAGTATACTAGCTACAAATATCTGTTATAGATTAAAGGAAGCCTCACGGAGCTAGAATCTTAATTTTGATGAGATAATCAAAATATTTGATTTCATCAAAATTGCAGATTAATTATGTGTGTATATAAAAGGTTAGTGGGAGTATTTAATATTTCTGATACTATATGTAGGTGATATATTATTAATTAGAAGTTGAATCTCTAACCTTGAAAGTGAAAGTGCAATTATTTAAATTTCTCCATGATGGATTTGAGAAATAAAACATTTACTTTGGGAACCAGAATCTATAGAGATAGATTTGGAAGGTTATTTTGATTTCTCAATCCACGTACATAGATGTAATGCTAATGGAGTTAGCATGAGTGAATCCAATGTAGGATTCTATCCCAAATGTTTTGGGGTTAATCTTTTCAAAATGGTGTTTAGAACACATATTGAGAAAGAATGACGTGGAGAAGATACTTGATTGTTTGACAATAAGATCTTCTTAAACGCGATACTATGTACGATACCTTTTGTATTATTGAGTACTTGAGAAATACTAAGAATACAATAGACATGAGGAGAAATGTAGACTTACAGTCTTTAGGTATAGTGATGTGATCCCGGGAGGGGGTCACGACGAACACGTGGAATAACGTCGGGAAAGTTCCGAATTCAGGTTGGAACGGACGATAACACTACGACCCGAGCTTCACGACGCAAGAACCAGGGGTATATGGTGAACGCCACAAATATCTCACAATATTTGATAAGTTCGAAAGTGTTCAATCCAGAACAATATTTCAGGGAATGCTACTCAACACAATTTTCATTAATTCAAGTTTGTTTTACAATGAATGAAAATAGAATATAAATAAGCAAAATAAAACCCTAGTCGTTAATGGACTCAAAATAGAGTTCCAACTAACCTAAAATATCTAAAACTGGAAAAGGAATTAAAATAAGAAAAAGGAAATAAAATCCGCTTGAAAAAACCCTAACTTATGGCCATGACAAAAATCACTTACGGCCGTAAATGTATTTCTTCATAAGGTTTACGGTCGTGAAAGTAGGAGTTACGGCCGCATGTTCTATTTTGTTGAATTCCTCCATTTTACCCGAGAGAGACTTACGACCGTAACTTTAAAAATCTTGATTTCTTCATTTTGATCCGAGAATGGACTACGACCACGAGATTCTTTATTTACGGTCGTAAATTTGCTTCTTTTTAATTTATGATTTTCTTGATTTCTCAACCCAATTCTCGGCTTGTCTCTTGACTTGCTTACTTGGTTTAGCCTCGAACATTGTTCACTCACGAAATGTTTGATCTTTGAAGCTCTTTGAACATGCTGGAAGCTTTGTTTGGCTTGATTTGTAGTTATTTCCGTCAAGCCCACTACGATTCGTATCATATAGAGATACCATCCTTTAGTCCAGGAAAGGATGAAGGAAATATTCAGTCTGATTGTTAATTAACTCATAGTAGTGGTGTGGTCAATTTGAAATAGTTCAAATAAAAAAGACCGCTAACAATACAACCAAGACCAAATACATAGATGCTTGTAAAGCAATCTCGATCATTTAGTTCTTTAAAGAACTATGATTGTTCTTTACATTGTAGCTCTAGTAATGTATACTGTAACGAAAATGGAGCCATCGTACAAGCGAGGGAACTGGGTCTCATCGATGATATGAGTATGTATTTAAGGGCTACTATCTTATTCGAAGATTGTAGAAAAATAGAATTCATGCCCATTAACCTTGAGAAAGTTGAATATGTAAAGAATCACATATCAAAGATCTACCTGTAAATCCACTATCCCAATAGGAATATGATTGTCATATAAACTCATTATGTATATGATACATGAGTTATTGGATCTAGTGGGAGAATATCAATGTTATGCTCTAAATACAATCGTTGGATAGCATAACACATATATTATCATTGTCTTAATAAAGGCAGATCTATTATTATATTGAGTTTAACTCATCATTTAAATAATAGAGTCCGTAGAGTAAGTTCAATTAACTTGTAAGTCACAAGATGTTGTGACTGTGAGATACAAGTCATTAATAACTTATTCTAAAATTGTCCCTAGTCGAAGTAACAACAAGATACGGATAATGTTATTGCAGTTAGACTAGCATGTGTTGCATTTCTTTCTTATGAAGAAAGTAACTTATCTCACAAGCTAGAATGTAGAGGGACATTCGAATGATCAAGTGGATGCATTGTTAGATGAACAAAGCTTTGGATGACCCGCGTAGAGATTCCATATAAATAACTATCCAAGCGTCAGTGGTGAATCTCTAATGTGCGGTTGTGGATTTGGTCCTTTAACTTGAGGACGTCATAGAATCTTATATGAGGATTGCTATGCTTTGGAGAGCGTTGATGTTGGCTCTTGAGAGGGAGTCATCAGGATGACGCCGAACGGGTATAGTAAGAGGCATATGAAGGTTGTGCATGTCCAATATGAGGATTCGTCACTCCTAGGTAGTAGGAGATTATAACCTATATTTCGCTCACTTAAGTTGATGTAAATTCCTCGGCCGGGGTAAAGTTATGAGTTGAAAATGTATTTTCAGTTATAACAAGATCAACTAAGATAAGAAATTAATAACATAATTGGTTGAAATGAGATTGACGCTATCCATATCTCTTAACCAATTGGGTTATATTGATGAAGAGACCATATTTCCACGGTAACCGCACATGAACTGGTTTTTTCATGCCACATGATTTTTTCTTTTACATGGATTGCCTTGAGATATTGTTAGATGTCAATCTAGGACGGCGACGTGAATTAATCGATCTTGGTGAGTAAAGGATGAATTAGAAATAGAGATTTAAATTCATCTTATTCCATTCAGATTGGAATAATAATAACACGACATTTGTCATCGTGAATGGAACCTAATGGGTCACACACAAAAGGCGAGAATTGAGTATTTCGAATTGGATCTTGTCCAAATGGGAGATTGTTAGAATTAATGTACAAGTCCAATTGTTGGGCCGGACTTTACAATTAGATTAATTAATCATATTAATTAATCAAGGCCCGTTAATGGTCCTACTGTGAATAGGGTTAGGGTTTTGAGGTGTACATATTAATATGTGCACTATTGTAGAGAAATTAAGAGAGTCTCTTTTCTGAAGTTACGTTTTTTTCTTGCTAGCACAAAGTGGAAAAACAATATTCTCTCAAATCCATCCCAATAGTTGGAGATTGATGGAGTTCCAGATTCAACTCCCTGTGTGAATTTCTGTTAGGGGTTGAATAATTGGACAGCTAGTGGTGACAAGATCGTACCTCCTGTTTAAAATTTCAGATTCACGGCGTTCATCAAATGTATCATCTTTATCACAAATTCTATCTAAGTGCAAGGTTGATCCGAGTTATGGTTTCGAGTCTGTTTAATTTTCGCTGTGCATGTACGACTTGAAACCTTACACCTTTTGATTTTCTGAGACACCAACTAGGTTTGTGACAAAATATCTCAATTGGATAGCTTTGGATAAAGATGCGCAAATGAAGCCTGTGAATGCAGACTCTAGTTTTGAGGTATGCACTGTACATTTTATTGAAGAAACTGGTGTGCTAATACATATAATTTCTTGCGTGGTCTATAATTCACTACATAATTTTTTATCAGCTTTGGTCTATTTTGATGACATATCTTGCTTCTTGATGAAGCAGCTGAAATCATTTTGCCTTTTTATGACCATTGATGCAAATAAAAGCCACGAAGTAGAATTTGTATTTGTCGAGAATAAGAGAATTTGGAGTTTGATCTTGAATTTCTCGAGAATAAGACTTAATTTTGATTGTTGATCTTAATGTTTCAGATTGTTGCCTGTTTTAGAGCATTTATATTCGATATCCTTTTTACTGAGGATTAAACATATGATTTCTAGTTTATTAATCATAGTAGTGAAGTTTCGTTTATCTCGTTTTATCGAAATCTCAACACAATCTATTTCAAGTTGATTTGAAGTGGCTACATGTCGGATTTATTCATTTATGATTCCCGTAGCTATTTCATTTTCTGTCTGCATATTTCCTATTCAAAGCTTTCTTGTACTTCATCTTTAGTTATCAGTGTGTGCATAAATGTTTCTAAACATTCCAAGTATTTGATCTAAACTACATTGACATTTTGTTCGTGCAGGTCATTTTTGAGTTACCAATTGAATAAAGGATGGCACACTTTGTACGTTACCTTGAGAAGCAATGAAGATATGATGCCTTCTAAACTCGGGAAATCAATCCCTTCTTAATGGTAGTAATATCGTTGTCGATCAACGGTCAATAGTCTACAGTAAACCGCTGACCGCTCTACCTGAACTTTGGTTCTGGATCCGTCTGGTTGAGCACCATAAAAATCACTCACCCACCACGTAGCGGGTGGGGGGGGGGGGAGATTGGTTATGGATGCGTTATTGGAACATGATCCACTTACCTAATTCTAGTTCCTTATTGTTAGCATGTATATATTGTGGATTGCTTGGGATCCCATGAATCATGGGTGTAATACATCTGTTGTATAGCACTTAGGTAAGTTGTCAAATTTAACTAGGATTCTACCATCATCAGGAAACCTGCCTCTCGTGCACTGTTGTATGTATATATTCTTGCCTCCCTGTTAATTTTATGTTTTTTAACTTAAAAATGTTCAACTTAACCAATTTGAGGCAGATTAATTAACTCAACAAAGATCATATTAATATTGGAATGAAATAAATTGAAGAAGTTGAGGTTTAATTTAAGGCATTGACTCAACTTTTTCTGCTTCTCACGAAGCAGAAAATATATAAAACCTTCTCCAGAAGGATTTTCAATCAGTTTCACTTCAGCCTTTCGCAATAAAAAGGTATGTGATCTGGTTTAGAACTTCGAGATGGTTGAGGAAATTTTTTAGTCAGTCAGGGTAATATTTTATCAAGAAACTAGAGCCAAATTGATTGAGGTACGTACCACACAGTCTGTTACCTTAACCTATCCAAAAGACAAGAATTACTAAACAAATAAACCCTAACTTTGATGCAAAACAAAGGTAAAAAGGAGTTTAATACAATTAGTCAATACCCGAACCTATATAATTAACCTTGCTGAGTGGTGAAACTCATATCAAGATGCTTTCTTTATCCAAGATCGATCGATGATTAACACTACACGGAAAGGAGTATACAAGGTGTGTTCTTGACTTCGTTCCCTTTCTCTAACATCCTACGATAAACAAATCCTTTTTTCCCTTTTGTTCTTCATTCCAAGTATAATCTGCAATATAAAAGAGTCACAAACAAGAAATCGTATTTAAAGAGTATATATATAATGACAGTGTCAAGATTTAGGTGGAAAAATGAACCGCTCCGTTCGTGGTTGATCAATAAACGTCTCATATAATCCTACCTTTGATTGAACCAATCACATGGTGTGTGACGACCCGAATTCTCGACCATTCGAGTGCCACTAAAAGTGACTCATATCATATTATCGAGACTTAAATAGTAATGTAAAATTATTCAAAAGAATAATTAGAATCCCATAATTTTATTTGTGAATAAAAATAGAACATAATTTTCTTACATAAAGTTCAACATAATTATCTCATCAATCTTAACCACTTTTGCCACTTCCATGTTGACCGCCTCGAACCTTCAATTATCTGAAAATGATAAATATCGTGGAGTGAGATTTATAAAATCCCAGTAAGTATACCAAGCATAATTTTCTTTTGAAAGCATAGGGATCATTTTCATCATAACATAGGATAGGATCGAAATCCTCATAAACATAGAGAAACACAAGAATTTTACCGAACTTAGATGGCAAGAATTCTTATGTGTAGCGCTACTAAACTCCGGTCCCCTTAGCATAATCATAAACATATCATATGGGACCCATAGCAATCTTGTGAGATTGATTTCATAGCAATGATCCAAACACTTTCGTAAAAACATAAGGTATATTTACTTTTCATAAAAACATACTTACTTTTCTTAAAAACATAAGCTATTTTACTTTTCATAAAAACATACTTACTTTTCTTAAAAACATAAGGTGTATTTACCTTTCATAAAAACATACTTACTTTTCATAAAAACATAAGGTAATACCTTTCATAAAAATATACTTACTTTTCATAAAAACATACTTACTTTTCATAAAAACATAAGATATACTTACATTTCATAAAAACATACTTACTTTTCATAAAAACATAAGATATACTTACATTTCATAAAAACATACTTACTTTTCATAAAAACATAAGATATACTTACATTTCATAAAAACATACTTACTTTTCATAAAAACATAAGATATACTTACATTTCATAAAAACATACTTACTTTTCATAAAAACATAAGATATACTTACATTTCATAAAAACATAAGATATACTTACATTTCATAAAAACATACTTACTTTTCATAAAAACATAAGATATACTTACATTTCATAAAAACATACTTACTTTTCATAAAAACATAAGATATACTTACATTTCATAAAAACATACTTACTTTTCATAAAAACATAAGATATACTTACATTTCATAAAAACATACTTACTTTTCATAAAAACATAAGATATACTTACATTTCATAAAAACATACTTACTTTTCATAAAAACATAAGATATACTTACATTTCATAAAAACATACTTACTTTTCATAAAAACATAAGATATACTTACATTTCATAAAAACATACTTACTTTTCATAAAAATATAAGATATACTTACCTTTTAAAAGATTAAAATGAAGTGTAGTAGTAAATGGACCAAAACTTTCTTGACCACCTTGAATTTCTCTTACTTGTGGATTTTGTCAAGAGATTGGAAATAAGTGTATATGTGTAGAGTTGTGTGTAAAAGAGATGGATTTATATAGATGTGTAAAGTTGGCATAATGTAAACATCATCATTCAATTCTATTAATTTTAACACATCCTTTTCTTAAAGTAAAGCACCATTCATATACTTTTCCATATTTATACAAATATTATGCTCTTCATGATTACATATAATGGAGTCTTATCAACCATTCATATACTTTTCCATATTTATACAAATATTATGCTCTTCATGATTACATATAATGGAGTCTTATCAACCATTCATATACTTTTCCATATTTATACAAATATTATGCTCTTCATGATTACATATAATGGAGTCTTATCAACCATTCATATACTTTTCCATATTTATACAAATATTATGCTCTTCATGATTACATATAATGGAATCTTATCAACCATTCATATACTTTTCCATATTTATACAAATACTATGCTCTTCATGATTACATATAATGGAACCTCTCATGCTTGCATATATTTTCTTAATTTCAATAATAAAAATAATTTGGAAATAAATAAATATTGGGATAACATTGAATTAAGTACTTGGACTTAATATACTTTAAATCAAGAGAATGGAGATATTTTTAGAAATTCGGAATTTAATTTAAAATCGAACGATCTTGACTATTTCTTGACTTGGCTATACGAATACGTCGCGGCGTTAACTTAATAAAAATGGGTGAAATAGTAGCGACACGATTTTCTATTAAAATAATTATTAATCGCGTAAAAATTCTTGGTCGCTACATGGTGTAACTATCATATTGTGTTTCAGCTCCCGTGATGCTAAATAGTATTCTTTCCTCAATAAACATTTTGTACTTCCAGGATGGAAAGCTCTAAAGGGAGAATAATAAGTCTACTCTCACAATGCTCTTGATAATGAGCTTAACAAAAGCTTTCACATGTGATATGTGGGGTCCACATGTAGCGTGTAACCCCATACATCACATGTGATATATTTTTTCAGGACATATTATTCAAATAGAATAATTGAAGAGAGAATACATTAGTTGTAAGCCGAGAATCAGAAAGAAAGCTCACCAGGAAGCAGACCTTTGGGTCATGAACCTTCGCACAGCAAAGAACCCTTGATCCTTTCAACGGTGCACTTGATTAGGCTATTAACAGTTGCTACTGAACCCAGGGAAAGTTTTGTTGTTGGAACTGAATCAACCAATATCTGAAAGGCGACGGTCAGTAATGATCCACCGGATCCAACCTCAGGATTAATCCCTCAGGCTAGACTTATAGGCCCATCAGGAAGTATAGCGAAACCAGACGGTAAAAGGGCAACGTAGTCTGGATCACCGCCACTTAAGACCACATTCATGGAAACAATATCAACAGGAGCATAAATAACGTAGGAGCCTGTAGAATCAGTGCAACTCTCTTGTAGTATCAGCATATTGCTTTGGCTGGAATTTGCACTCTGCACATTACATTATATTTTCAACAGCTTATGAAGAACAGTCCAGTAATTTGTGGGAAAATTTCTTATATAAATCAACAACATACATTGACACACAGTAAAGAGACAGAATTGCCTAGATCACGGCCATTTGCTATATGTGCCATTTCTTGAACAATGCCGCCATTAGAAAGGATATCCCACTGGAATTGTTACACAGTATAAATTGTGAGTCATTTCTTATAAGACATTTCTTCAAGAATCCCAATAACATGACTCAAATAAGCAGCTGAAATTGTTAAAGAGTAGAGAAACAATGTTGAGTTCTTATAGAACGGAATTTTTTTTTTTGTCATATTTGTAAATATTTCTGTTGATTATACTCAAGAAAAACATTTCATACCTCATTTCTTGAATTCTCATTACGAAGAAAATCGAAAACTCTTTTCGGTGGAACTGGGAGCCAAAATGAAGTAGCAGCACTTAGAACAATACCAGGAGGCCTTCCTGGATCGTCTACACTCTTTCTTGTCATAACCCTAACATCATCAGATCCACTTCCTGACATTGTTGTCCATGCGTGTGCAGTTGAAGCACCAACGCCAGTGCAGAAGCTCATTACCATTCTTTCTGCCAGCTTCAACATACTCTTTCTACCTTCTGGAGATGATATCACTGCACCAACACCAAGCTATACAAATCAGCACAGGCTAATGAAATCCTGACAACTAAAATTTTCGTTCAAGTAAAAAATTTGTAATTTGTTAGTACGTACCCCCAGCATCTCCTACTGAAATGTTATTGGCCATTAAACTTGCAAGACGTTCACATTGTCTATCCAATGTTGCTACCCAGCGTCTTGCCCCAAATGCGAGACCAGAATTGACCAGTGGTTTGTAGATGTTGTTAACAGCTCTATCATTCACCTCAACATTTTCCACCCATGTTACCTGAGGATAAATAGGAGCATATTCACAACTAGCAATATGTAGGTGTAAATTTATTTTAATTGACATATTAAGCCCTTGTTTGAGCCCATTATTTGGGAACTAATGTGATATTGAACAGAATTTTGAGTGAATATGTGGTTAAAATTTGTTTGAAAAGTCAAATATTTGGAGGCTTAACTAAAATGGAATTGAATGTTTTAAAAATTTAGTTTTCAAATAATGGGGCTCAAACGGGGCTAAGAGCATGTTTGGTAATGTGATTTTTTTTCAATTCAACTTTTCATACTCAATCTCAACCATTTATTCTTAGTCAAGTTTACAGTTTTTATTTTTCAAACATTTTTAAACAACACGTTCATAAAAAAATCACAAAAACTTCTAAAAATCACACACCAAATACGCTCTAACTTGGGAATATGTTTAACCTTTGAGTAACCATTTGGAAAATCTTGGATCAAACAACCGGATGGCCTTCGTCTACACCAGGATACAGAGGTATCTCTCAGATCTTCTAAAGAAACATCGACCACAGCCCATGTATTATCACCATGTTGTTTGCAGTATCTTGCAAAATAGTTTTCGCGAGTTGGAACCAATGGGGAAGGGACCTGGAACTCTGCAGTCATCTATAAAGATACTAACATTAGGATTAATAAGAAAATGTCACTTCTTAATCAGTGAAGAATAGCAATCACTAAAAAATTGATTTTTTTTGCATACTGCTGGGATAAAGACCTCAAACAAGTTCTAATTTTAATTGAAATTAAAGCGTGTCCTATGTTTGCTAAAAAGATTCCAATTAGGATTATTTTAAAGTTTAGATGACTCCTATTACAAAAAGGAATTAAAGTAAATATCTGGTTCTTTTTATAACAAATCTTATAATTTCCTTTTAGCATTAGGAAAAGGTTTATTTAGCCTAGGTTGAATTGAAACTAAACTCTAAACTCTACTATATATGTAATAGTTACTCCTATAAATAGAAGATGTTACTTATTATTTTAGAGAATTTTGGATAGAGAGCTTCGCGAAAAAAAATAAAAATTGATAGATGTAGTAAAACTTGAATATTTTTCAAGCAATACTTGGAGGTTTGGAGGGTGAAATTCTATATAATTGTAATAATATATTATGTAGTGAAAAAGTTTTGACGGTCCATAAATTTGACATTGTTTTTTTATTTTCTTATTTGTCCAATTATTAATTTATTATTAATTTGAACATAAAAAAGATCACGTGGATTTAATGAGAGGAAATCAACTTTTAATTCCCAAAACATACCAATTGTAAAGCTCCATTATAGTTGCCTGCCACTCCAGTTGATAAAACTTCAACTGTCATTGCTCTTGAGACAATGCTGGAGAACACGCTTGTCCACTGATTCTGTAATCACAATGAAATCAAAACTACTGATTAGCTGGAATCAGAAAATTATATGCTGATGTCCAAATATATATGCGCGCATTCAAGAAATCCTACCACATCCATGAGAATTTCAACCAAGCTGATGTGATTCATTATCACAACAGCAGACTCTCGAGATGCCTCAGATCTCAATCCCAAGGGCTTCGGTCCAATCCCACGAGGAAAAATCCGGATATATTCTTCTTGATTCAAAGTCTCAGCAGAATTGTCCGTGCTAGGAATCCATAAAGGGTCTCCTGGTTGGGCCATTCGGATTAATTCCTCCATTGCAGAAACAGCCAACTCAATGATCATGGGCTTGTTGGCATCAGTTGGCCCGGAGATTGACCTAAGAAGATCAGCTGCACCATATATCTCACTTCCCATACCTGTATGCGGCCCAAAATCTCCCGATCCAAGATCAAGTACTGAACGAGATGATCCAGGAGAAAGATGTGCATAAGAAAGCATAGGTTTTCCAACATACTTTGCAGCAATTCCAGAAATCCTGTCAATCTGGAAAGATGATACCCATGTAAAATAGCATATTAAAACACCTAATGGCTCATTTATTTTCTTAATTAATCATTATTAAAGACATAATTTGATAAGATTGATTATAAATTTAAACAAGAAGAACCTTTAAACATCTATTATAATTAAAGAATTATTGCAAATACAAATGTCTCTAGTCTTCTCTTATTACCTCTTCCCTTAAGCGAACATTCTCGATCCTCAAATGCTGCTCATCAAATGACATCTCTCCAATGGCGGCTGGTCCTCCACAGTTGGGACAGGTAGCATTGCTGATAGCTTCTCTATACCTTATATTCTCCGAACGTAGCTTATCGTTTTCATTCCTCAGCTGTGTGTTCTCGTGCCGCTCATGTTGCGACTGAAATTATTAATTCTAAAACAGTTAAAATTCCCATATATAATAAACGCATCAATATACTAAAAGAGTGATAATCATTGGTTAAAATGTTAATCCTAAGAATTCTGGAACATAAACATTTTACCTTCATTTGAGTACGCTTGTTTTGGAACCAAAATTTAATTTGTAAAGGCTCCAATCCTAATTGACGTCCAAGTTCTTTCCTTTGTTTATCATCCGGGTGAGGGCATTCCTTAAAAAAACTGTCAAGTAAAAATATTTTTGTGAAAATAATGAATAAATTCTTTAAGTAATATATAAATCTCTCTTTATTTTATTTAATTCTGCCAGGCACTTGACTTACACTTCCATTTCTATGATTTGATGCTGTGTATGGCGATGATAGCGCTTCTTTTTGGGGCGCGTATTTGGATCTCCATCATCACCAGAAGGAGCTTCCATTAGATCAGTCACCGATTTGTTCTCGAATTCATCATCCTTAATAAGGTCCATCTCATTTTCCGGTGTTCTGTGGCTCATGTCCAGCAAGGAATGGTGGCTATCAAACATGCTTGGCTGAAACATCATGATGTTCTTAAGTTGCAAACTTAAAATTTTCCAATCAGCTGCAAGAACAAGAATAAAACAATTAAGCGAAGCAATATTAACAAAAAATTAATATACTCATTATAGTTTACAAATAGACACGAAGAAAATATACACCAAAGAAAAAAAAAAATTACCCCTCACATGGAATCTGGAAACACGGTTTTGACTTTTGAGACAGTTTGTGTAATCTAGAAAAGGTGCTTTAGTGTTTATATCGAGAATGATTTCACTGGAATTACTTTTTATATATTCTAGTTCTTGCCTTCTTGGTCTAATCAGATCTTGAAATTGTTTGACTCTTGACCCCAAGTAGTTATGGCAACTGGGCGAATTCGGGTCGGCTCTCCCCGCCCCGCAAATTTTTTTTAATTCCAAACAAGCCCTGCAACCCGCGAATTTCGAGTCGGGTTCAGGGCGGGTCAACCTACCCGCCCCGTTTAATTTTTTTTTTTATTTTTTCGGTATTTTTTTATTTTTTTCCTTATTAATTTTTATTAATTTATTTAATCGGGGCGGGTTCGGGTCGGGACAACCAAACCCGTACCCGCCCCGCGACCCACCCGGGTCGGGGGAAGTCGCCCCATACCCGCCTCGCCGACCCGCGGGGCGGGTTTTTTTCGCCCCATTAGGGGCAGGTTCGGGTCGGGTTTTTTTGCCATCTCTAATCCCAAGTGGTATTGTTGAAAATAAACTTGTTTGGCCAAATCTTATTGAGTCCAAGTCCAACATTTTATGTGATCCAATTAGCCCAATGCATGGAAGTTTCTTGTAGTAGGCAAGATTGAATAAGAATCACTAGATTGAAGTTGGTAAGATTAATTGTAGATTGTTGGATGGAAGTTGGTATGATCAAATATTGATCGTCGGATGTATCATTGTTTTTAATATTTGTACGGTTAGGATTGGTTTGTATTTCCTATAAATAGCCCTCCCCATTCTCATTTGAAATCATCAAGTGAGTGAAAGAAGAACAAGAAGCATAGCTTCTTTGAGAGTGTGAAGAGTAAAGTTGTAATATTTGAGTTTGAGTGTTTTAGTTAATAAAAGTGTGTTTTTGAGTAAAATCGATCCAACAAAGTGGTATCAGAGAGAGGTTATAGGAAAAGGAAAAAAAATCGTCATTGCATATCAAATCGAAGCTCTCAAAGAGAGGAAAGTAGCGGTGCAAAAATCGGCCAAATCTGAAGTCGTTTGAGCCTCAAATCATTCCACAAAGTTGCTGTCCTGGAACCGAGTTGACTCATCCAGTGCACTGAGTCAGCCCCAGTTCAAATCGAGTTCAACCGAGTCGGACACTACCCCGACGTTTTCCAGCATTCCGGATCCGTCGGTGTGATCAGAATTTCCAAATTCAGTTTCTATAAATGGCGAATAATGGTATGTCTTCCTTTCAAGTACCTACACTAAAAAACAACAACTATGATAATTGGAGTATCAAAATGAAAGCTCTTTTGGGTGCACACGATATTTGGGAAGTCGTAGAGAAAGGTTTCAGTGAGCCCGAAGATGAAACTACTCAAACTCAAGTACAAAAGGATTCATTGAAGGATTCAAGGAAAAGAGACAAGAAGGCTCTCTTTCTCATCTATCAAGCATTAGATGATGATGGTTTCGAGAAAATCTCAAGAGCAAAAACTTCCGAGGAAGCATGGAATAAATTACAAACATCCTACAAAGGAGCTGAACAAGTGAAGAAGGTTCGTCTTCAAACACTAAGAGGTGAATTCGAATCCTTGCATATGAAAGCATCCGAGTCGATTTCCGAATATTTTTCTAGAGTCTTGACTGTTTCTAATCAATAACACGGAATTTTCCATCGTGAATGGAACCTAATGGGTCATACACAAAAGGCGAGAATTGAGTATTTGGAATTGGATCTTGTCCAAGTGGGAGATTGTTAGAATTAAGGGATAATTGTACAAATTACTTAGTTTAGACTGCAAAATTGATTTTTACTACACAAAAAAATATTTAAGAAAAATACTTCAATGTTGCTGTCTTTTTCCCTGCGTACCACCACACAACCATCAACTCAACATCGCTACCATTGAACCACCACCCATAGCAGCCACCATCGAACCACCATCCCCTTCCCCAACAACACAATCGTCTTCACAGCCCAAAATCACCAGCACCACCAACATCAACCACTGTGATGATCAAGTTTATAAAACAAAAACAGATCCCCAGTAAATAAGCATTCAAAACTGAGATAAAGACCGAAAACTCAAACCTCAATCGTTGCTGAAATCGCGTGAACAATAACCATAGACTAAAAATTCGAAATAGCCTTCAATAGGTGATAATCCTTCAAATAAAAGTTGAATCTAGGATAGGAAAGAGTGACCCATAACCAAAATCCAAGATTTACTGAAACATTTAAAGACCCATAGCTGTAGAAAACAGAATAGTCGATGGCCACCTACAAAATCCAACATCGATTCACAATAGAGGTTATATTGGAGCCCTTACAAGGTAGTGAAGTCTGCTCTGTGATGATACGGAATCAAGATAGCCGACATCTAATTTGTAACTGGAAAAAAATGGGTGAAGAAGCTTTAGGTTAATCCCACAAATTGCTGGGTGTGAAAGAAACCTAATTTCAAGGTTTAGGGATATTGAGTGGAGTTAGTGGACCACGATTTCCATGCTATGCCCAGTTGTTGGACATAAATTATCATAATTAAGAATTTATTGTGATCTAAAAAAAAAAATTTGAAAAGTATCATACTTTGATACTAGAAAAAATTGAAAAGTATCATACTCTGATACTAGAAAAAATTGGAAAGAATCACATTGTGATGTTAAAAAAATTGAAAAAGTATCATAAGTATCATATTGTGATACTAAAAAAATTAAAAAGTATCATAAGTATCATACTATAATACTAACGTAATCAAAAGTATCATATTGTGATACTAACCTAGTTGAGAAGTATCATAAGTATTTTTCAGTTTTTACAATTTTATTATAAGTAAATTTCAAATTTTAAAAAATTGAAGTAAATTTCAGTTTGATCCTTAAAAGTAGTATATTTTTGTGAAGAACCCTACAATTAATGTACAAGCCCAATTGTTTGGCCGGACTATACAATTAGATTAATTAATCATATTAATTAATCAATGCCCATTAATGGTCCTATTGTGAATAGGGTTAGGTTTTTGAGGTGTACATATTAATATGTGCACTATTGTAGAGAAATTAAGAGAGTCTCTTTTCTGATGTTATGTTTTTTTCTTGCTAGCACAAAGTGGAAAAACAATATTCTCTCAAATCCATCCCAATAGTTGGAGATTGATGGAGTTCCAGATTCTACTCCCTGTGTGGATTTCTGTTAGAGGCTGAACAATTGGACAACTAGTGGTGACAAGATCGTACCTCCTGTTTCAAATTTTAGATTCACGGCGTTCTTCAAAGGTATCATCTTTATCACAAATTCTATCTAAGTGCAAGGTTGATCCGAGTTATGGTTTCGAGTCTGTTTAATTTTCACTGTGCTTGTATGACCTGAAACCTTACACCTTTTGATTTTCTGAGACACCATCTAGGTGTGTGACAAAATGTCTCAATTGGATAGCTTTGGATAAAGATGCGCAAATGAAGCCTGTGAATGCAGACTCTAGTTTTGAGGTATGCACTGTGCATTTTATTGAAGGAACTGGTGTGCTAATACATATAATTTCTTATGTGATCTATAATTCACTACATAATTTTTTATTAGCTTTGGTCTATTTTGATGACATATCTTGCTTCTTGATGAAGCAGCTGAAATCATTTTGCCTTTTTATGACCATTGATGCAAATAAAAGCCACGAGTAGAACTTGTATTTGTCGAGAATAAGACAATTTGGAGTTTGATCTTGAATTTCTCGAGAATAAGACTTAATTTTGATTGTTGATCTTAATGTTTCAGATTGTTGCCTGTTTTTAGAGCATTTATATTTGATATTCTTTTTAGTGAGGATTAAACATATGATTTCTAGTTTATTAATCATAGTAGTGAAGTTTCGTTTAATTCGTTTTATCGAAATCTCAACACAATCTATTTCAAGTTGATTTGAAGTGGCTACATGTCGAATTTATTCATTTATGATTCGCGTAGCTATTTCATTTTTTGTCTGCATATTTCCTATTCAAAGCTTTCTTGTACTTTGTCTTTAGTTATCAGTGTGTGCATAAATGTTTCTAAACATTCCAAGTATTTGATCTAAACTACATTGACATTTTGTTTGTGCAGGTCATTTTTGAGTTACCGATTGAATAAAGGATGGCACACTTTGTACGTTATCATGAGAAACAATGAAGATGTGATGCCTTCTAAACTCGGGAAATCAACATGTCTTAATGGTAGTAGTATCATTGTCGATCAACTGTCAATAGTCTACAGCCAACGGTCAATAGTCTACAGTCAACGGCTGACCGCTCTACCTGAACTTTGGTTCTGGATCCGTCTGGTTGAGCACCATAAAAATCACTCACCCACCACGTGGCGGGTGGGCGGGGAGGGGGGGTGGATTGGTTATGCATGCGTTATTGGAACATGATCTACTTACCTAATTCTAGTTCCTTATTGTTAGCATGTATATATTGTGGATTGCTTGGGATCCCATGAATCATGGGTGTAATACATCTGTTATATAGCACTTAGGTAAGTTGACAAATATAATTAGGATTCTACCATCATTAGGAAACCTGCCTCTCGTGCACTGTTGTATGCATATATTCTTGCCTCCCTGTTAATTTTATGTTTTTGAACTTAAAAATGTTCAACTTAACCAATTTGAGGCAGATTAATTAACTCAACAAAGATCATATTAATATTGGAATGAAATAAATTGAAGAAGTTGAGGTTTAATTTAAGGCATTGACTCAACTTTTTCTTCTTCTCACGAAGCTAACACATGAACTGCTTCATGTTTCTCAGTGAATGAATGCAAATATATAAAACCTTCTCCAGAAGGATTTTCAATCAGTTTCACTTCAGCCTTTCGCAATAAAAAGGGTATATGATCTGGTTTAGAACGTCGAGATGGTTGAGGAAATTTTTTAGTGAGTCAGAGTAATATTTTATCAAGAAACTAGAGCCAAATTGATTGAGGTACGTACCACACAGTCTGTTACCATAACCTATCCAAAAGACAAGAATTACTAAACAAATAAACCCTAACTTTGATGCAAAACAAAGGTAAAATGGAGTTTAATACAATTAGTCAATACCCGAACCTATATAATTAACCTTGCTGAGTGGTGAAACTCATATCAAGATGCTTTCTTTGTCCAAGATCGATCGATGATTAACACTACACGGCAAGGAGTATACAAGGTGCGTTCTTGACTTCGTTCCCTTTCTCTAACATCCTACGATAAACAAATTCTTCTATCCCTTTTGTTCTTCATTCCAAGTATAATCTGCAATATAAAAGAGTCACAATCAAGAAATTGTATTTAAAGAGTATATATATAATGACAGTGTCAAGATTTAGGTGGAAAAATGAACCCCTTTGTTCGTGGTTGATCAATGAACGTCTCATATAATCCTACCTTTGATTGAACCAATCACATGGTGTAACCTATCATATTGTGTTTCAGCTCCCATGATGCTAAATAGTATTCTTTCCTCAATAAACATTTTTTACTTCCAAGATGGAAAGCTATAAAGGGAGAATAATAAGTCTACTCTCACAATGTTCTTGATAATGAACTTAACAAAAGCTTTCCCATGTAGCGTGTAACCCCACACATCACATGTGATATATTTTGTCAGGACATATTATTCAAATAGAATAATTGAAGAGAGAATACATTAGTTGTCTAAGCCGAGAATCAGAAAGAAAAGCTCACCAGGAAGCAGACCTTTGGGTCATGAACCTTCGCACAGCAAAGAACCCTTGATCCTTTCAACGGTGCACTTGATTAGGCTATTAACAGTTGCTACTGAACCCAGGGAAAGTTTTGCTGTTGGAACTGAATCAACCAATATCTGAAAGGCGACGGTCAGTAATGATCCACCGGATCCAACCTCAGGATTAATCCCTCCGGCTAGATTTATAGGCCCATCAGGAAGTATAGCGAAACCAGATGGTAAAAGGGCAACGTAGTCTGGATCACCGCCACTTAAGACCACATTCATGGCAACAATATCAACTGGAGCATAAATAACATAGGAGCCTGTAGAATCAGTGCAACTCTCTTGTAGTATCAGCATATTGCTTTGGCTGGAATTTGCACTCTGGACATTACATTACATTACATTTTCAACAGCTTATGAAGAACAATCCAGTCATTTGTGGGAAAATTTCTTATATAAATCAAAAACATACATTGACACGCAGTAAAGAGACAGAATTGCCTGGATCACGGCCATTTGCTATATGTGCCATTTCTTGAACAAGGCCGCCATTAGAAAGGATATCCCACTGGAATTGTTACAAAGTATAAATTGTGAGTCATTTCTTATAAGACATTTCTTCAAGAATCCTTGTAACATGACTCAAATAAGCAGCTGAAATTATCAAAGAGTAGAGAAACAATGTTGAGTTCTTATAAAACGGAATTTTTTTTTTTTTTTTTTTTGTCATATTTGTAAATATTTCTGTTGATTATACTCAAGAAAAACATTTCATACCTCATTTCTTGAATTCTCATTACGAAGAAAATCGAAAACTCTTTTCGGTGGAACTGGGAGCCAAAATGAAGTAGCAGCACTTAGAACAATACCAGGAGGCCTTCCTGGATCGTCTACACTCTTTCTTGTCATAACCCTAACATCATCAGATCCACTTCCTGACATTGTTGTCCATGCGTGTGCAGTTGAAGCACCAACGCCAGTGCAGAAGCTCATTACCATTCTTTCTGCCAGCTTCAACATACTCTTTCTACCTTCTGGAGATGATATCACTGCACCAACACCAAGCTATACAAATCAGCACAGGCTAATGAAATCCTGACAACTAAAATTTTCATTCAAGTAAAAAATTTGTAATTTGTTAGTACGTACCCCCAGCATCTCCTACTGAAATGTTATTGGCCATTAAACTTGCAAGACGTTCACATTGTCTATCCAAGGTTGCTACCCAGCGTCTTGCCCCAAATGCGAGACCAGAATTGACCAGTGGTTTGTAGATGTTGTTAACAGCTCTATCATCCACCTCAACATTTTCCACCCATGTTACCTGAGGATAAATAGGAGCATATTCACAACTAGCAATATGTAGGTGTAAATTTATTTTATTTTAATGGACATATTAAGCCTTGTTTGAGCCCATTATTTGGAAACTAATGTGATATTGAACAGAATTTTGAGAGAATATTTGGTTAAAATTTGTTTGAAAAGTCAAATATTTGGAGGCTTAACTAAAATGGGATTGAATGTTTTAAAATTTTAGTTTTCAAATAATGGGGCTCAAACAGGGCTAAGAGCATGTATGGTAATGTGATTTTTTTTTTCAATTCAACTTTTCAAACTCAATCTCAATCATTTATTCTTAGTCAAGTCCACAATTTTTTATTTTTCAAACATTTTTAAACAACACGTTCATAAAAAAATCACAAAAACTTCTAAAAATCACATTACCAAATACGCTCTAACTTGGGAATATGTTTAACCTTTGAGTAACCATTTGGCAAATCTTGGATCAAACAACCGGATGGCCTTCGTCTACACCGGGATACAGAGGTATCTCTCAGATCTTCCAAAGAAACATCGACCACGGCCCATGTATTATCACCATGTTGTTTGCAGTATCTTGCAAAATAGTTTTCGCGAGTTGGAACCAATGGGGAAGGGACCTGGAACTCTGCAGTCATCTATAAAGATACTAACATTAGGATTAACAAGAAAATGTCAGTTCTTAATCAGTGAAGAATTGCAATCACTAAAAAATTGATTTTTTTGCATACTGCTGGGATAAAGACCTCAAACAAGTTCTAATTCTAATTGAAATTAAAGTGTGTTCCATGTTTGCTAAAAAGATTCCAATTAGGATTATTTTAAAGTTTGGATGACTCCTATTACAAAAAGGAATTAAAGTAAATATTTGGTTCTTTTTATAACAAATCTTATAATTTCGTTTTAGCATTAGGAAAAGGTTTATTTAGCCTAGGTTGAATTGAAACTAAACTCTAAACTCTACTATATATGTAATAGTTGCTCCTATAAATTGAAGATATTACTTATTATTTTAGAGAATGTTGGATAGAGAGCTTCACGAAAAAAAATAAAAATTGATAGATTTAGTAAAACTTGAATATTTTTCAAGCAATACTTGGAGGTTTGGAGGGTGGAATTCTATATAATTGTAATAATATATTATGTAGTGAAAAAGTTTTGAAGGTCCATAAATTTGGTATTGTTTTTTTATTTTCTTATTTGTCCAATTATTAATTTATTATTACTTTGAACATCAAAAAGATCGTGTGGATTAAAGGAGAGGAAATCAACTTTTAATTCCCAAAACATACCAATTGTAAAGCTCCATTATAGTTGCCTGCCACTCCAGTTGACAAAACTTCAACTGTCATTGCTCTTGAGACAATGCTGGAGAACACGCTTGTCCACTGATTCTGTAATCACAATGAAATCAAAACTACTGATTAACTGGAATCAGAAAATTATATGCTGATTTCCAAATATATATGCGCGCATTCAAGAAATCCTACCACATCCATGAGAATTTCAACCAAGCTGATGTGATTCATTATCACAACAGCAGACTCTCGAGATGCCTCAGATCTCATTCCCAAGGGCTTCGGTCCAATCCCACGAGGAAAAATCCGGATATATTCTTCTTGATTCAAAGTCTCAGCAGAATTGTCCGTGCTAGGAATCCATAAAGGGTCTCCTGGTTGGGCCATTCGGATTAATTCCTCCATTGCAGAAACAGCCAACTCAATGATCATGGGCTTGTTGGCATCAGTTGGCCCGGAGATTGACCTAAGAAGATCAGCTGCACCATATATCTCACTTCCCATACCTGTATGCGGCCCAAAATCTCCCGATCCAAGATCAAGTACTGAACGAGATGATCCAGGAGAAAGATGTGCATAAGAAAGCATAGGTTTTCCAACATACTTTGCAGCAATTCCAGAAATCCTGTCAATCTGGAAAGATGATACCCATGTAAAATAGCATATTAAAACACCTAATGGCTCATTTATTTTCTTAATTAATCATTATTAAAGACATAATTTGATAAGATTGATTATAAATTTAAACAAGAAGAACCTTTAAACATCTATTATAATTAAAGAATTATTGCAAATACAAATGTCTCTAGTCTTCTCTTATTACCTCTTCCCTTAAGCGAACATTCTCGATCCTCAAATGCTGCTCATCAAATGACATCTCGCCAATGGCAGCTGGTCCTCCACAGTTGGGACAAGTAGCATTGCTGATAGCTTCTCTATACCTTATATTCTCCGAACGTAGCTTATCGTTTTCATTCCTCAGCTGTGTGTTCTCGTGCCGCTCATGTTGCGACTGAAATTATTAATTCTATAACAGTTAAAATTCCCATATATAATAAACGCATCAATATACTAAAAGAGTGATAATCATTGGTTAAAATGTTAAGCCTAAGAATTCTGGAACATAAACATTTTACCTTCATTTGAGTACGCTTGTTTTGGAACCAAAATTTAATTTGTAAAGGCTCCAATCCTAATTGACGTCCAAGTTCTTTCCTTTGCTTATCATCCGGGTGAGGGCATTCCTTAAAAAAACTGTCAAGTAAAATATTTTGTGAAAATAATGAATAAATTCTTTAAGTAATATATAAATCTCTCTTTATTTTATTTAATTCTGCCAGGCACTTGACTTACGCTTCCATTTCTGTGATTTGATGCTGTGTATGGCGATGATAGCGCTTCTTTTTGGGGCGCGTATTTGGATCTCCATCATCACCAGAAGGAGCTTCCATTAGATCAGTAACGGATTTGTTTTCGAATTCATCATCCTTAATAAGGTCCATCTCATTTTCCGGTGTTCTATGGCTCATGTCCAGCAAGGAATGGTGGCTATCAAACATGCTTGGCTGAAACATCATGATGTTCTTAAGTTGCAAACTTAAAATTTTCCAATCAGCTGCAAGAACAAGAATAAAAGAATTAAGCGAAGCAATATTAACAAAAAATTAATATACTCATTATAGTTTACAAATAGACACGAGGAAAATATACACCAAAGAAAAAAAAATAAAAAATTACCCCCCACATGGAATCTGGAAACACGATTTTGACTTTTGAGACAGTTTGTGTAATCTAGAAAAGGTGCTTTAGCGTTTATATCGAGAATGATTTCACTGGAATTACTTTTTATATATATTCTAGTTCTTGGTCTAATCAGATCTTGAAATTGTTTGACTCTTGACCCCAAGTGGTATATCGTAAACGCATGACTGGCATAACAATGAAATTAATTTTTGTCGGAACCTAATACTGTTCATCAGAATTCTATATAAATTTTGACAAATTACATTCACTGTCATTTCAGGTTTGCAAAATTCACTAACCTTTTCTATAGGTTTTCAAACTTCCCTGAAAATTCTTGGTACGAGACTTCTTCCTATGCCTTTGAAGCTGCACATCGTCGCCAAGAAACCCTAGAAACTTCTTTCTCTCTCTCTCTCTCTCTATATATATATATATATATATATATATATATATATATATATATATATATATATATATATCTTTTCTCCCTCTAAAATGAGGTTTAGCTTTTTCGTTTTGGTTTTGTTTTATAGAAGGTTGTGCGTTGAGGATAATAGATTCTGTGGCATTGTCTGAACAAAACAAATGGGATGGTTACATATAACAACCGACTGGAATTTACTTAATTTTGGTTAGTGGCTTTTCAAAGAAGACTTTTTTTCATCTGTCCTTACATGCCAATTAAAGAACAAAAATGACCAACACGGAGTTGACAAAGTGTGAAGCCTTTGACACTGGGAAACTTTTCAATCTGGCATTTAATTTAACGCCCACGAATATTTCGGTGGAGTTACTCGGATCTCTTCTCTCTCTGAAAGATTAAAAATAAAATAAAAGAAATAAAAAAATAGCAAACATAACGGATGAAACAATATTCGAATACCAAACTAATCACAGAATATTAAACTTAATTACTTCGGAAAAATGAAATCTGAAAATCATGGGTTTCTAGAACTGCAGTGAGGATAAAAAAAATAGTATAACGTTTATATGTTTGACTTACTTTTCTTGAAAGTGGGTAGAAACCCTAGAAAACCCTATTCAGGTTTTAGGGTTAGAGACAACCAAAGCAGGTCAGATCTGGTTTTAAGGTCAAAGGGTTTATGAAATAGCAGAATTTGGTTAGGACTGTGAAGAGTCGTTTTGAGGTATACTGCTAAGGATGTCTTTCTTGTGAATAGAATTTAAGAAGAATAGTGAGGAAATGGAAATGAAAATGAAAGGGAAAGAAAAAAGAGCAGATAAAAATAAAGGGTGGAGAGAGAGAGAGAGAGAGAGAGAGAGAGTAGACGGTGATGGGGGAGATGAAGAAAGAAGAAAAAGGGAACAGGTAGAGAAGATGGAGGAGTTATTGCAGAGCGTATAGAAAGGCAGCGGATAGCATTTATGGGTTTTTATTGCCGATGAGAGAGAAGGCCATTGGGTTGGTATCTTATGTGTAAGCATACATTTTACGACATACATGATACATGTATATATTTGTGTGTGGGGGTGGTGGGGTGAAGTGGGGTCTATACTCTTAATTTACTTCATCTTCAACACAGCTCACTTCTCACTGGACCCAATTTTGAACTTCATTTTGCATTATATTTTTCATCCATGAACACGTGAGTATGATCGCTCACGTTTCAGACTATAAACCATTTAAATCACGATGATGAACAAGAGAGAAAACAGATTGGTGGGTGAGTCCACTCCTCGTTAGATATTTCATAATTGAGTGATTAAGGGTCGGATCCTTATTTTAGTAGATGTGATCAAATTTTGAACTTAATTCCTTTTTATTATGCTCTTATTTTGCCCTATTTTTTTAAAACAAAATTTATACAATACTTAATCCCAACCATCTATTTTAGTCAAGTCCATCATTTTTTACTTTTCAAATATTTTTTAACCATACATTTTCCCAAATATACTATTTACAACCACAATTTTTTTTTCCAAAAAATAGGGGTCAAACACTTCACAACCATATACAACATGTCCACATAAATCATGGCAAGGGGCGGCCATGAGGCCGTGCGAAAGGTGCGACAAACAAGGTAAAATGATTTTTGGGAACTAAAAATGAAAAATATAGTATGTTATATTAATTTTTTTTTTTTTTTAACAAAAGTAATTTATATCACTAGATCATCTTTTAAAGGGAAGAATACATAACTAATGTTTTAAAGTACACATTTTCAAAATTAAGAAACTTAGGTGGCGTTCTGTTTGTATTTTCATTTTCGAAAAACTGTTTGGCGTTTGGTTTGTCAATTCTAAAAACTGTTTTTGAAAATAAAAAACTGGAAAACACGCTCTGTTTGAAATTTTGCAGAATATTACTTCAATTATTTTTAATTAATTTACTTGCAAAATACTACTGGCTTAAACTTGAATTTCCTTTCACAATACACTGAAAACATAGTTACATGCAACACACTAATGTGAGCATTAAGAACTACATTAACACAGTTTGGTCAGGTTCGAGATTTGAGGAAGCTCTAGCTCTATCAGAATCCAGAAAATGCAAATTCTTTCAAAACTACCAGTGTCCATTTATGAATACATTTTTTGAAATATAACAAGAATTTTCACTTAATTTTTTTTTTTTTTTTGTAATGTTTATATGGAATTCAATAAAACTTTATTTAAGTTTAGTTCCATGTTAGGATAATTCTCCAAAATAAATAAATAAATAAATAAATAAATCTTTATTTAGGCTTAATTCCAAGTTAGGATAATTCTTAAAAAAAAAAAAAAAAAATCCCAAAACGCGTTTTCCGCATTTTGAATATTTTTTGTTGAAATACAATCAAAACGCCCAAAACAAGGTTTTGGGCGTTTTGTGTACTATTTTTTTTTCTTTTCCAAAATGCGTTTTCGAAAATGGTAAAGAGAACGCATTTTTAGTGTTTTCAAAAATAAAAACAGAAAACGACCTCAAAACAGCAAAGAGAACAGGGTCTTAAGGTTTTATATAAAAAATCAGGTCATAATTAATTATATATTTTGCTTGTGTCTGGCCCCGATTTTTCCAAAAAAATTGGTTTTGTATAGTAAATTTTCTCTCAGCTATAATGCTTCGTACAACAATTATATTAAACAAATTACGGGCCCCACAAAGTCAACAAAATGGTGGCCGCAAGAATCCAAAATATAAACTGTGAAAAGTATTAAAATATTAGTTCGGGCCCATAGAAATCTTGAAACTCACATACGCTACCATGTTGGACTTCAACTTGGAAAAAACTGGCGGCCAGACAGAGGCTTTATTGTTTATGGTCACAAGTCACAATTTTTTAAGTCACAAGTTACGAATCGGTCATAAGTTTATGGTTACAGTCATAATTTTTTAGGTCACAATTTATTTCTCGATCACAACTTTCGAATTTCGTGAGTCAAGATTTTTTTCGGTCGCAAATCTCGAGTTAATTGGTCAAAACTTAACAAATTATGAGTCACAATTTCTTTATTGATCACAAATCACAAATTTCATTGGTCACAATTTTTTCTCGGATACAAATAAAGAATTTTTTAGATCACAGTTTTCACAAATCACTAGTTTTCTTGATCACGGATCATAAATTTTATAGGTCACAATTTATAAAATTATTTGGTTGACTCATTTTTTGGTCACAAATTATCGATTTAGTTGGTCAATCTATTTCTCGATCATAAACTACAAATTTATAGGTCACAAATAATGATCATAATAATTAATTGATCACAACTTATTTTTAGATCACAAATATCAAAAATTAGGTCACACTAATTCAATTAAAGGTCACAAACTATCAAATTAATTGGTCAAACTTATTTTAAGGTCACAAGTATCAAAATATTATATCAGAATAATTCAACTTAAGGTAACAAATTATCAAATTTTTAGGTCACATATATTATTTGCTAGTAACAAATTGCGCATTTTGGTCACACACCATCAACACCACCACCGGTCGTAAACACCGCCACCACCACCGATAGCCAACATCGCCGTCACCGACGATCGCCAAATTACGATTATTCTATGTCACAATTTATTTTTCGATCACAACTTACAAATTAGTCACAAGTCAACATATTTGAAGCCACGATTACAAATTTAGTCACAATCTCATATTAATAATAGGTCACAATAGTTTATCTATTGGTCACAATTCCTCATATGATTGGTCACAAGCAATCTTTACACAATACCTATACCATTCTCGCCACCACCTACCACCTCTGTTGTCGCCACCACCACCACCACCACACTTGCACACCGGTGTACCACTACAAAAAAACCAACACCACCACTTCATTGTCATCGTCAAAAATCACCACCACTACGGTCATCTCCCCACCACCACCACCACCACCACCAAAATCACACTCCATAGCCGCACTGAAAAGTGCCACAACCACCTGCAACGCCACTCCCACAGCAGCACCACACTTAGCATAACAACAATCACCACAACCACCGAAAATGATTTATTACGATCGCAACCACAATCGCAACATCACCACCACGCATCATCAACACTATACTATCACAAACACCGCCTAACATCGACAGCACTACCTTCAAATCACCATCACACACCACCGCGCATTCAACAACACAGGTCGACTTTGATCTGCTACATGCGTAGAGAAACAAAATTAGTGACAGACGTGACGAGGGAGACAACGGTCAACACTGTATAATCACCGCCCTCTACCACGTCAGCCAGTTAGATGTCCGACAACTACTTCTTCCGATGGAAAAGTTGGACGAAAGAGCTTGAAGGGAATGGGAAATGGAATTGGAGGTCTGGGGTTTGGCTTAGGGCTTGGGATGTTTTTTTTAATTGTAACATATTATTATTAATAAAATATGACTTAAGACTTGATTTTTGAACAAAAACTTTTAAATTTTGATTTTTGAATTGTTAAGTTAAAAACCATTTGTAGATGTAATTTCCTCTCTTTTAAATTGTCAAACCTACACCACGGTCCATTGGCCAATTTTTCCAAATAGCCCAAACTTACATCATTCTCTTTTCTTAAACAAAAATCAACACAAAAAATCATTGAGATCAACTTTATACTACTTTGTAGTTTCTTCCAAATTCTCGATAATTTTTTCAATACTCTTGTCTAATATCTCTTGAGATTTTATAAAATGGATTTTTTTTAAAAAAAAAAATTGCTAGAAGCGCTTTATAACGAGTACAATTGTATAAATTATCTTTCATTGAGATCATTAAATTAAAAAATTCATTGGTGATTTTGCTTCAAAAATTACAAGAACGAATTTTAAACGATTTGTTTTATTTCAAGGCTTACATATGATTTTGTTTAAGGTTCTTTTATTCCGCCCCCTCTTCTCTTCGGCCAGCATATATGGTTTGTCAAAAATATTAGTGATTTGTATGATGCTGCTTTCTTAAGAAAATAAAAGTTTTTGAATTTTTTGAAGGTGCTAACGAGCATAAATTTAATTTTTAATTGTACAATTTCTTTATGACATGAAAAAGGTATTTTAAAATTGTTGAAAATATTATTTTTTTGTTATGTCATAGATTTTTATATAATGAATTTATATAAATAACTTTATTTTTTTTATATGTATGTTTTATAATTGATTAAAGAACGAGAGGCACTCTTTTAATATTTGTACAGGACACCAAAAATATAGGATCGACCCTAACCATGACCAAAGCCGACCTGAGTTTCGAGGGTCCCTAAGCGAGCCTCCAACTTCAAAAATTATTAAGGCACTAGACCAAGCACAATACTTTTTATTAACAATTTCAAATGTCCAATTATTAATAACTATAATTAATAACTAGATATTAAAAGACTTGCTAAATTTTTAAAACATTTTTGACATTTAATATTTTTATAGATATTTTCACAGCTATCGTTTCACAAATTTTATATATGGGATTGATATTTAATAGTTAAAAATACTATAAATAAAAGAAATTTTTTTTTTACATGTTTAAAGAATTGAACCAGTAACCTATAGCATAAACAAAAATTATATTCCACCATTGTACCAATTGTGCTAAACTCAAATTATTATCTATTATTCTACTTTCATAGTATAATATATGTAAAAACAGTGAGTTTGATTTTTTTACTTTGGGGACCTTAATTGGTCGGGAGCCCTAAGCGATGTCATTGTTCGTCTATGCTCAGGATCGGTTCTGACCATGACAATCTGAATGATAAATCATTCAAATCATGAAACCTTGAATGACGAGTGGCAGAGTGAGAAATAGGGTGCCGATATCGTGGTTTAAGAGAACAACCATATTGCATGTGTATTTGTATGTGTATGTGCGTCTGCAGGCGTGTGTGTATGCATCTTACAATTCCTACAATTACAATATTGTTTCGTTCGTGATGTATTACAATTCCAACAATTACTTGGTTCTACGTACATAAAATTCAAATTTTAGCAAAGTTTTGTACCAAATTAAATAAAAAACAGTATGTATTTATATGAAGTCAATTTTTTCGATTTTTGTGCTTTGCTTATTGGACGATTAAGATAAATGGCAGGGTAATTAAAATTATTTCCTAATTAAAATGTTCAAATTGTAAAATATATTGGATATGTGCATTAAAGTAATATATGCATAAATGGTCAGGATTTTCTCCTTATTTTGCTTCCTAACGTGGTCCGTTTATATTAATTGCATTAAATTCAATTTAATAGTATTCGCGTACAATCATCCATTGCCTATACAAAGAAATACGTATGCGTTATAGGAAATATTACTGATAGGATGCTATACAATTTTATTGATTGTCCAAATCTATCGTTGATCACGTGAACTTCCTTTTGATATTTGAAATTAATGCACATCTACCTGTATAAATATGTTCTAAACCATTCAAACTTCAAAGTATAGTTATAGAAAGTCAATTTTGATAGCAATGTATTTTTATTTTTAAAATAGACATGTTATAGTACTCGCTCTCGTCTTGTTAGACTTTTCTAGAATATCATGTGATCGACATCAATCTCTTGATTTTTTATTTTTATTTTCCCTGTACTTGTTCACTGGAGTTCTTAAACGTAAAGTTGATCGAATATGCATTGTCTTGGAAACAAACTTGATTGGACAGAATTTGATTCTTTGCTTGGACATCTATGGTCAATACTTAATTTTTCATTACATGGCGAGTGCAAACTTAAATATCACTCATATATTTTAGTCGATCAGCACGTGATTTATTTTTTTATATATAAATAATTTAATGTAAACGAATATATGTCTACATAAAAGTACTTGTCATGCTTTTATTGATTGCCGTGTATTCGAGTTAATTAATTGATTATTTGCATAAATTTTAACAACCCATGTTCCAATATTACTTCACATGTACAATTTTCTATCTTAATTCCTAATTTTGTTGTACGTATTTGCCATAGTGCGAGGTTGTGACAGCAACCTTTATTTAACAGTGTAATTAAATTATATGGTCCCGATGTGGAAGGTAGTGGTCTGGAGATACAGAGAAAATTTCATCGTATATTTGATAAATTTGTTTATAAATAAGTTTAACGAGATAGCACATTAGAACATTTACATTGAACGTGTTAAAGTTAATTAGTTACATAAGCAAAAAATTAGATGTTAAATGAATATTAAAATTAACTATTACTAATTGGTACATTGGACGTGTTAACTTTTTTCTAAGTCCAAAAATAATTGATTATTTATTTTTAAAATAACAAAAACTTATATATAAATATGGTACTTATATTAAAGATCTCATTAAATCCTATAATATGAAATCAACAATTTTTATTTTTTATTTTTATTGACGTTAAAGAGAATATATTAAGAAGAAATTTAAAGAAAATGAAGTAAATGAATAAATGAGGTATTAGGTAGGTAGGTGGGTGGGTGGGTGCGTGGGTGTTAGTGGTGGAGTGAAATACAACATTTTAATTGAAGAGCTTTAAATATAAAAATGTCATGTCACATGTTAAAATACTCTTTAGATTTAAGAAGAAAGTTAACATGTGGTTAAAAAAAATCTCTTAATTTGTGTTTTAACATATCCAATGTATGCATTATTTCAATATCTTGCTAATTTATTCTACTAACATGTGGTTTAACATATCCAATGCGGATGCTCTTAGTAGTCTAATTTTCTTATAACTAGTGTTACACTTATGCAATACACGATCATTTGTTACTCACATATATTGAATTTATATGTTAACATGTGAAATGAATATTTAATTAAAAATGAGAAATAAAGGAAAACAATTAATGACAAAAGTACATTACACATTCCTTAATTTTTTAAATTTTTTTTACTATTCGTATGTTTATCGTTCCAGAAATTTCTTTAAATATTGTAATTTGAATTGATTTAAAACTTAAAATAGAAAAGAAAAATTACATTTAAATAGAATTTGTAATAAGTAAAAAAAATATATATATATTTGTGATATACGCTCATAATTTTATTAAAACGAAAAGGAAAAGAAAAAAATAGATTGGTGAACGTTCTTATTTCATCATCTTTCATTTTCTATTTTTAAATAAAAATATTTATGTGATATTGACAAAGTTTTTTTTATTTATTTTTACGAATTTAAAAAAAATCATAATTGATTTTCAAGAGGGGAAGAAGGACCAATAAATTTCGGAACCTAAAAATGCAGCTATTTAAAAATCTGCATTCAATTGGACTATTTTAAGTCTGAATTTTGTCCAAAATAAATAATAAATAGTGAATTAATAATAATAATTACCATTTTAGGAAATGTGTTTCAACACGAAAATGGGGTAATACATGTTTTTGAGAAGTGCTCTGCCTTTATGAATTACGTTTTCCCCGGTGAGCATATTTAGTACTTGTTGGAGCCCTCATTATCTACAAAATGAGTTAAATAATAATGATTTTGTAGAGAATGTATACTTAAGCACATGTTTGAGACTCATTATTTCAAATAATGTAGTTCGTAACAGTAAATTTTGGTACAATAAACTATTAAAAAGTATAATTTTTTTTATTTATATGTAGATTATTAATAGAATGTTAGTTGAAAATGATTGTTAGAAAAATGAGGGTTCGAATAAAGTGCACTTAATAGGGACCTTTTTTTTATTATTAAGTTGTCACAATTGTAATAGTTTGAAACTTAAATAGCTTATTACTTAAAAAAAAATACTTCAATGACTATTTGCATAACTCATTTTGCATAAATATTCAATTTTAATGATTATTGATGTATTAATCTTTTCAAAATATAATTTCTAGATTATCATAAATCATTTATCAATATCCGAATAGTACTATTAGAATTGATATTAACTATCTTATTACAATATTTGATATTTAAATTTACTAAACAAATATTTCATTTCATATTTACTTTAACATTACAAATTAAATACATGTGGTCATACATTTAAATGAATGTAGCAAATTAAGCAACATGAAATGTTTTACATTAATAGATTAAGCGTGAGCTACGAGTGTTTAGAAAAAGATTTACACGGTAAAATCCTAAAACTCAACAAAATAATCCAACGTTTTTTATATATTGCTCACTCGATTACAATAATGCATCCTTCTCCGATATTACTTTTTGTAAAATATTATTAAAAAAAAATGAATTTGAATTTTGAATTTACAGTTTCAAGTAGTCTTGGTTGGTTGTCGTACTTAGAAATTTTAGGTTAATTTTAGAAGTGGAAAATTATTTTGTTAACTATTTGACCTAAGTATTTTTAAAGTTTATTTGGTTTTAACTAATGAGGGCGACCACTATCGAGGAGAACGAGATAACTCCTGTAAACCTTAAAAATATTCATTGGAGTTCATATTTGTCTTTTCAACTAATTTAAGTCGCAAATTTGTGGTCCAGTGACTACAAAATTAAATTGTGTTAGTTAATGCAATGCTCACACGAACACAGATTTCACTATGCAAAATTTTCTCCAGAATTAATTATAATTCCCTATAATTAATTTTCAAGCCTCATAAGGTTTGTTTGATAACCACTACAATATTGGTAAAGAAAAATATAAGAAAATTAGGGCTATCCCCAACATGAAATTTGAGGAATTTTAAAATTTCATAACATTCCACGTATCCTCAATTTAGAATTTTATAAAATTTGTCAAAATTCAAGGTCCTCAATATAGATTTCAATTAATTCCATAAAATTATGGTATCCTAGAAAATCTATGAATTTCAGTAGATTTCTAATATGAATGGAATTGAAAGGATTTTGATGGACTTGAAACCATAAATATGAAGGAAAAATTCTTCAACAAATCAGGCCTTTACCCCTCAGATTGCAATTCTATGACCTCTAAATATATTACCATCACAAATTATACTAAAGTCTATTTGGTAATGTGAAAAGTTTTGATTATTGTATTTTTTTTTTGATTTTTTAATGGATGTGTGGTTTAAAAATGTTTGAAAAGTCAAAAATTGTGGACTTAACTAAGAATGGATGGTTGATATTGAGTTTGAAAAGTTGTGGTAAAAATTTTACCATTACCAAACAAGCTCTAAATACACCATATTATATTACCACTACCAATAAAACATTTTATATATATATAAACACACCAAAATACATATACAAATATATCCTTATGTAATTATAAAATAAAAAATTATAAAGATCTGTACACCACAACCCAAATTAAACTCATGAGTTCACTTCTCCCTCATCTCACCCCTACCATCCATCCAAATTAATTTTTACAATGTAACAGTGAAAATGAATTTCAAAATTTGTATTAAAATATTTTAAAGACTACACAAACAAAAATAAAAATTATTTACACTTTAAAAATAAAAACAAATTAATTTTTTTAATATTATTACAAATTGACTTAATACTGGAATTGAGGTCTTGTTTTAGCATATGAGAATAATTTCCTTGAGAAGTTCCATTATCATTCTTGTATATTGACAAGAGGAAAGAAATGAATGTCTTAGATCAACTTGACTTTCTTTTTCATATGAATACAAGAAAAAAAAGGTTTGAATCACTAACCTTTTAACAACAACGAGTATTTGGACAATTTTCATTGTCACAAATTTCACTGAAACCCATAAAATTTAAAAAAATTAGTGTCATATATACAAATATTTCTGTAATTGAATAAAGATGTTGTTGATGAGAAAATGAAAAAAGGGAAGAAATTATATTTTGCTGATTTTTGGATAATTAGATTTCAATTGAAAAGAAAAAATAAAATATAACAAGAACGACAAGAAGATTTAGAAGAAAAAAAATAGAGAAGAGAAGATGATTATTTTAAATGAAATGCTTGATTTTTTTTTAATTAAAACTAGATAAAATTGTATATTTTATTTTTTAACGACACAGTTCGAATATTTGGTTTCTTTTTTTTTTTAATAACCAAGTAAGAAATCATTTAATTTTTACTTCTGTTTCGAGTTCACGTTTAACTTGCATAACAAAAAAATAATAAATAAATTACCCGACAAATAGGTAAAAGTAGATGAATTCTAAAATCCATTAAATTTCATAACGATGACAAATTTAACAAATTTTTGTCAAATTCTACTGAAATCCACTAAAATTCGTAGAATAGAATTCATTAGAATCTGAGAGATTTTATGAAATTCTATTAAAATTTATAAAATTCATGATAATCAATGAATCTAAAAAATTTCACTAAATTACCTATCGAGGACACGCTTCCATTCAACAAAATTTTAAATCAATTAATAAAGATGAATTCTAGTTTATCCCATGAAACATATAATAATGAGTAATAATTATAAATATTTGATTGAATTTAATATTTGACTTTAATTAAATTTATAAGTCCAACAAATATTAACCAATTGATGAGACCAAACAATGAAAAGCTCTTCTATCCCTTAGCCTAATGAAGATATTTTAGGTCCCATCATATAATTTTATTCATGTTAGTTAATAAAGGTCAAGACTTTGATGTGATCATTTGATGGACATTAATTTTCTTAATTCTTATTATTTCTAATTGGATAATCACTTTAAAAATGAGAAATTATTGATGCCCACAAATGAAAAGTTAATTTTGATCACTAAAGAAAGAAAGAATAAATAGAGTAATTTCAAGAATGTATATAGCTCACGGAAAATGACTCATTAAATATCCAACTACTACCATTTTCATCCCAACTACAAACCCATTCTTGTGGTTTTTGAAGTTCAATTATTTGGTCAAAAGTTTATATCGTGTAGGGATCCTTGTGTTATTATTATTGATTGTCTTCTTATATACTTTATTTTTTAACACTTGTTGATAAGTGTGTTTTATATACTTATTTTGGTCTTAAATTTATATTTTAATTGATAAATTGAACGAGTTTTTACTTATAAATTGTGTTTATCTTGCACAATTAGGTATAACCTTAATTGAAAAGAAAATGGACAAGATCGAAGATTAATTGAGCTAAAAGAAGAACAAATTTGATGTTCATGGACCTAATTGAAAGAAATGAAAAGTATGGGGACTCAATTGCAACATCCCAGAAAGATGGAGGACTGGAAGTACAAATATTTCATGGGTATTTTAGTAATGAAATTCAAAATGTGAGGACAAAATTAAAGAACACCAGAAGACGAAGGACCTGACTGCAAAACAATTGAAGTAGGCCGTGGACTTTAACCATGCGATCACACGGTTATAAAAATTGCATGTCCACACAACAAACGGACAGAGTCCATTTTTGCAGCTGTGCGACCGCGCGGGTCATTTCGGTCTAGTCTTGAATTTCATTTTCTGTTATTATTATTTTTGGCTTAATGGTGTGTTTGGCTTCATTGGGCGCTTTTTTGGGATATTTTAGGTCAAATTTTGGGGACTATAAATACTCCTACTTCTCCATTTCACAAGATCCCCAATGTTGATACCAAATCCCTAGCCTCTCTTCCATTTTCTTCTTCTTTCTTTTCTATTCTTTTCTTTTCTTTGTTTTTCTTTATTTCATAATTTAGTTTGTAATTTAGTTTTTTTTCCAAGTTGCTAGTCTTCATTGAAGTTAGGAAGCAAGAAGATAGAGGTGAAAATCCAAAGCAAAGTTCAAGAAATTTTGGAGAAAAAATCAAGGAAAGTGGTTTATTTGTATTTTTATAAACCTCAACTTTTGTACAATATTTATACAATGGGCTAGTTATTTTATGTTGGGATGATTGATGTAACTCAACTTAATATAAATAATTTTAATGTTTGTTAATTAATTTTGAGCTTATTTCATGTGTCTTTTTTATTGAGATTCTTCCATGTGTTTGATTAATCACCAAATATATGTTTGTGAAGTGTATGATAATCGAGAGATATTGTTTATTTTAGACCAAATAACAAATGCCCTAAGTATTAATTTAGGAGATAGAGATATACTCCTATTCCTAGGTGATTCATTGAACTATTTTTATAAAGAGTTAATGCAACTGATTGAGCTTTAATCGACATGGAGATATAGTAGATTAAACCAATTAATTAATGTTAATTTCACTCGAGAGAGGTAATTAGCTAAACTTGAAAAACGGGTCTAACATTATAAATGAGTAATTTATTAATTTGCATGTGTTGATAAATTACTTAAGCGAGAGTTAAGTGAAATCATGGATCCCAACTATTTTATCTTTCATTTTCGTTATTTTAATTTAATTTAAAATTAGTTTCTTTAATTTAGAATTTACAAAAAATCCATCTTTTATTGTGTGTTTTATTTGTTAAGATTAAATTAATTAGAGTGTAATAGAGTATAAATTACTCATGGGATCGACAATTCCAACTCAAAAAGTCAATTTTATTACTTGTAAGCTATTCGCGTGCTTGTGGTACAACTTTTAGCAAACAAGTTTTTGGTACTATTGTTGGGGAATTTTTTACTTTTATTACTACTTTAGTTAATTTTAATTTTAACAATTTGATCATATTTTTATTTTTATTTTATGTTTTATTTTGTTAGTTAACCACCACAATTTTTTTTTGTCTTCCTTCTATTCATATTTGATTCTAACATTGACAAAACAAGAGAGCAATTGCAATGAACAACCTCGATATTGGTAATGAAGACATGCTTGGAGAATATCCAAGTTGTGAAATTTGTTACAAGATGCATTGTAATGGACAATGCTTGTTATCGGGCAATAGTTTGCTTACGTCGAAACTTATTGAGTTTAGACAATACTTGAAATGCCGAAAACAAGCAATTGACACATCCGAAGTAAGTTACATGCTTTTGGGGGATTGTGTACCGGATGATTGGAATGGAGACATCACTCTTGTAGGAGATGATCATTCACTATTGAAAGAGAAGGTAGTTGCAAAATATTGCAATGAGATTGCTAAATTAGATGAAGATGATATGCCTATGGGAAATGCCATGTATTAGGGAGGATTTCAAATGTTGGGGTATAATCCACTATTGGAAATTAATAGGAAAAACTTGTCATTGCCCACTGATTCAAATTTTGGATCGGTCATTCAATCCGAGGAGATATCAACTATTAATGTTGTGCTCGAAGAGAATGACAAGTTAATCACAAAAGAATCACATTGAGAAGTGGTAATTAATGAGGAAGATATCAAATAAAATTCTCTCAACTTCATGTATTCTCCAATAATAGAATTTGTGATTAAGATGGATCAAAGTCAAAAGAAGCAAAATGAGGCATCAAAAGCTATGTTTAAAGTGCTAGAAATGCTTAAGCGGAGAGTCGAGCTAATGACTTTAAAATAAGCGCTTAATGGGAGGCAACTCATTCTCTATCCTTTTCTTACTTTATGTCTATTTAATTCTAGCATACACTCATATCAAACTTTTAAAGTCAAAAAATTTGCTTAATACTTAATTTTAAATCATATGGTGCATATTGTATTTTATTGTCAAGTGTTATTTAATGTTGAGGTGAATGGGAAAGTTATATTGGATTTATGAGTTAGAATTGATATGTTGAATGTGATTTAAATTTTTGGGTCATTCACCACTTACTATCTACTCTTTTCTTGTGTTTTCATAGGATGCTCACAAGTTATTCGCTGAAATGACTTATTGGAGAAATTTGTGTTCAATCGATTGGAGGCTTCAACACAAGTTTGAGGGTGGATTGTTGGTGTTTGCAATGAGATTTTCACATGCCCAAGACTACTTTATGAGTGGCCTACTACTTCTTGGGATGTCTAGTAACTTCTTTCCTTTTACTTTGCTTTTATTTTACACATTGAAGACAATGTGCATTTTAATTTTGGAGGTGATTTCTTATTGTATATTGACATGTTGATAGCCTTACCGGCTAGGATTACTTGATGTTTAAAATTGTTATTAATTCATGATTTATGACCAATATGCTATTTGTGCTTATTTTTACAAATTCCTTATCCATGTAAGATCGTAGTCATCTTAAGCACAATAGACATGATTAATTGTTGCTAAAGGTTGAAAATTGTTGAAGGGTAGAGATATTTATGAAGTAGAATAATTAGGTTGTGAGCCTTGTATTTTAAATCTCTTGATCCTATTGTGAGATAAGTTTGGGGGTGGTCAGCCCGGTGAAGGAAATGGTCTAGACGTGTGTTGATTCCATGCATGTTGAAAATAAAATATTTGTGTGGAGTGTCTTTTTCCAAGTATAAGCTAAGTAATGACCATGTGCTAGAGATCTAAGCCCATTTTAATTCTTGCATTGCCTTATCTCGGAGTCTTTTTTTCTCGAGTGATTAAGCCCGTTGGAGTATCTTAAAACTTGGTGCCTTAAGTTTTAAACTTGGGAGTCACCAGCCTAAAGTTCATTACATGGGTCAATTAGAAAGCTTAATGAGTAGAGTACAAACAAAATCATTGCATTTGCTTAAAAAGTTTACATCACTTCATATCCTTTTTTGACATTCCCCGCCCCAAGTACCTTTATTAGACTTGAAGAGAGACATGCTCCGACGATAGATTTTAAATATAAATTCAAAACCTATCATCAAGGCTCGTAAAATCTAAAATTTTCTGAAATAATTTGACAATATTGCCTTTAATAATTAACACATATATTACCCTGTTTCTCAAAAATAATTTCAAATCACAAATTTCAACATAGAAGTAGTTCCACCCACGGTTTAATATCGATGAAATTAGTTTACAAAACACATTCCCTATATTCGTATAAAACAACACGTGGAGGAGCTCAACTATATTTACATGACATAAGAAATAATTACAACCCATAAAATCTACAAAGTTTTCAAAAGACAAAAGTGTTCAAAATTAACATCATGTGATCATGTCCACCATTTCTTTTCTAAGACTTGATGTCACAGGCTAAGCGTACCAGAAATCGCTCAACTTCAGTTGTCACCTGAAAGAAATTTATATGGGAAAAATAGGTGAGCTAATAAACTCAGTGAGTGAAAAACCCAATAACAAACCATTTTTCCCAAATTTTTTTTCCGTAAAAAAAAAACATCATCATATAACAACAATACAAAATTCACCAAAGTTCTCATATCATAAACTCATTGATTGTATTTCACCATATCAAACCACATGCACGCAATGTGTCAGCCTGAGCCACTGGTAACCTGTGGCCCCTTCGCCAAGGCGGCATAATTAAACGACTTGAGCCCTAAGTCCCTTCTCCCGTAGGAGGCATATTTAAACAGCTTGAACCCTAGGCCCCTTCTCCAGTAGGAGACATATTTAAACAGCTTGAGCCCAAGGCCCCTTCTCCCGTAGGAGGCATTTACTTATCAACATCGAGTATCACTTAGAAAAATTTTGCATTAAAATCATAATTAACAATTCACACTTCACATCATTTTTCATAACTTTCACATTATCTCAAAATCATGAAATGTCATTCATATCATATAAAACTTTTCAAAGATAAGTCATAACATTTATGAATACCATAGAAAACATCATAAATAATTTCTTTTAGAGTAAGAAAGAGAGTTTTCCACTCACGGTTCAATATTTTAGTTTGGTTGGTATGCTTTTCCAATCTCCTCAATTTCACCTGTAATACACAATGTAAACCAACTTACATTCCAATCTTTCCAAGAATTTTCTACCCTTTTTTATACCTTACTTATATTATGTATTTCCCAATTCCACAAGTAATTATGGTTTCCTTACAATTGTATCATCATAAATCCTATAATTCATGTAATTGGTGATGGTTCTATAATTTGTAGACCAAACATTATCTTTGTAAAAAAAAAATCAGCATACCTTTTTTTCTACATTTTGGAATTCAAGCCAATTTCATCAAAAATTCCATTTCTTCCTTCACATATATCATTTCCCCATTCACATACCAATTTCATGAGATTCAACATTATAAGAAATAAGTTCATAATTCACCTTCATACTTCTTAACCCACTTGATATGAAAACTAACATAATTTCATCATATTTGCTAAATTCTAATATCTAGGAAATTTCTATACCAAAAGAAACATATGAACAAGATTATGATTCATTCTTCAATTCCATCCCAAAATTTCATAAACCCTAGGTTTTCAATTCCTTCCAACTTGTAAGAAAATCAAAGAATTCAAAGAAGAAAAATATTTCTTACCTTGTTGAGATGTCTCCTCTTTCCCTTCCTTTTCTTTTCTTAAAGTTTTCTTAAAATTTTTCCTTTCTTTCTTCTCAAAATTTCAGCCCTCTCTCACTTCTCTAAGCTCTCTCTTTCTTTTATTTTTTTAAGTGGTGGTTTATGATAAGAATAAGGATTAAAAGAGTGGTTAAGGGAATGAAAATATCTATCAAAATTTATCTTTTTCTCTCTCTCACTAAACCGACATAGAGTTGCTCCATTTCTTTTCTTTTTTTTTTGTTTTTTTAATTCCATCCATCTACAAGTTGGTCCTCAAACTTAGGCTCCCGTTCAATCTAATCCCCGAAACTTTTATGCGATTTATGTAATACCGGAAAAAAAAACAACAAGTCCGGAACTTCCATAATTTTGGTCTTTACCTTCACCAATTCCATTTTTATATACTGTAATAAAAAAATTCTACAACGTATAATCAAAGATACAAGAAAATATTTCTAAACTTAGTAACCTTTTTAAAAAAAAAATACGTGAATCAGGGTATTACAATACTTACCTCCTTTAAAAAATTTCTTCCTCGAAATTTACACATTAGGAGTCAAAAGAGTTGAGGATATCTTTGTTTCATCTGCTCTTCACTTTCCCATGTTGCCTCTTCAACAGTGTGATTCCTCCAGAGAACTTTAACCAATGGAATGGTTTTATTACGCAGTACTTGTTTTTTCCGATCTATTATCTTAATGGGCTGCTCCTCATAAGTTAAATCTTCTGTTATCTCTATTGGTTGTGGTTCCAAAATGTGAGAAGGATCATAAATATACTTACGAAGCATCGAAACATGAAATACATCATGAATTCTCGATAGATCTGAAGGTAATCTCAGTTGATAAGCAACTGGGCCAACTCGTTCACTAATCTCATATGGACCAATATACATTGGGCTAAGTTTTCCCTTCTTGCCAAATCTAAGCACTCCCTTCCAGGGTGATAAACGTAGAAACACCCTCTCTCCAATCTGGAATTCGAGGTCCCTCCGACGTTTATTTGCATAGCTTTTCTGTCTATCTTGAGCTGATTTTAGTTTTTCCTTAATCAGCTTCACCTTTTCAGTGGAAATCTGTACATATTCTGGTCCCAATAATTTTCTCTCCCCAGGTTCATCCCAACAGGCTGGTGTCCTACATTTTCTACCATAAAGTCCCTCATATGGGGCCATCTCTATACTGGAGTGATAAGTATTATTATATGCGAACTCCATCAGGGAAAGGTGAGTATCCCAATTTCCTTTGAATTGGAGCACACATACTCGTAACATATCTTCCAGTGTTTGGATAGTCCTCTTTGACTGACCATCTGTTTGAGGATGAAAAGCTGTACTAAAATAGTTTAGTACCCAGAGCTTTTTGTAAACTTGGCCAAAATTTAGAAGTAAAGCGAGGATCTCGATCTGAAACTATCGATACTGGTGCTCCATATGAGCTCACTATCTCATCAACATACAGCTTTGCTAATTTCTCTAGAGAATCAGTGGCTTTTATAGGTGAAAATCTTGCAGTCTTTGTCAATCTGTCCACAATAACCAAAATATCATTATGACCATTTTGAGTGCGAGGAAGCCCAAAGAGAAAATCCATAGTAATATGTTCCCATTTCCATTCTGGAATGGGTAACGTCTGTAGAAGCATCGCTGCTTTCTAACGTTCAGGCTTCACTTGTTGAGAGATAAGACATTTAGATACATACTCAGCTATCTCTTTCTTCATTCCTGGCCACCAGTAATATTCTCTCAATGTTCGATACATCTTGGTACCTCCAGGATGCATAGCATAAGCTGAGTTGTGAGTTTCCTCTAGAATTTCTTTCTTCAATTCGGGATCATTAGAAACACATAATATTTTTCCCTTCATTAGGGCTCCATCGTCTCTAATACTATAATCTGTGTGCATTCCCTCTGTAACTTCTTTCATCAATCTACTGAGAACTGAATCCTAAGCTTGCTTCATTCGTATCTTATCAATTAAAATGGGTCTTACCTGAAAATTCGCAAGTCATGCTCCGGAGCCTGTCACTACTAACTGAGCCTGTAATACTCTTAATTCTCCAATCAATGCAGAACATACTGCATGGGACTGTCTTGCAGAACTAGAGGCCTTTCTGCTAAGCGCATCTGCAACTGTATTAGCCTTTCATGGGTGATAATTTATCGTACAATCATAATTCTTTATCAGTTCTAGCCATCTCCTTTGCCTCAAGTTCAACTCCTTCTGATCAAAAATATACTTTAAACTCTTGTGATCTGTATAAATGTGGCACTTTTCTCCATACAAATAATGTCTCCAGATTTTTAAAGCAAGGACAATTGCCGCTAGCTCTAAGTCATGTGTTGGATAATTTATTTCATTCTTCTTTAACTGATGGGAAGCATATGCTATCACCTTTCCATTCTGCATCAATACACACCCTAGACCTTGTTGTGAAGCATCACTGTACATTACATATTCTTCTCCTGGAATTGGAAGTGCAAGTATTGGAGCTGAAGTTAATCTTTGTTTCAATTCTTGGAAGCTCCTTTCACATTCCTCCGTCCATTGAAATCTTACATTCTTTCTTGTCAAACTGGTAAGACGTAAGGCAATTTTAGAAAATCCTTCTACAAAACGACGATAGTAACCTGCGAGCCCAAGGAAACTTCTTACTTCTGTCACATTTATAGGTTTCTCCCATTTAGTGATTGCCTCAATCTTCTGGGGATCAACATAAATGCATGTTACTGATATTACGTGGCCCAGAAATACAACTTTGTTCAACCAAAATTCACACTTACTGAATTTAGCATATAATTTCTTCTCGCGTAAGGTTTGCAAAACCATCCTGAGGTGTGTAGCATGCTCCTCTTTACTTTAAGAATACACTAGAATATCATCAATAAATACTATCAAAAACTTATCCAAATATGGACAAAACACCCGATTCATCAAATCCATAAAAGCAGCTGGAGCATTCGTCAACCCAAAAGGCATCACCAGAAACTCATAGTGACCATATCGAGTTCTAAAAGCAGTTTTCGGTATGTCAGCATCCTTAATCTTCAGTTTGTGATATCCGGATCTCAAATCAATTTTTGAAAATATCACTGCACCTCTAAGCTGATCAAACAACTCATCAATCGGGGCAAGGGGTATTTATTTCGAATCGTCACTTTATTGAGTTGCCGATAATCTATACATAACCGCAGGGTGCCATCTTTCTTTTTCACAAATAAAACTGGTGCTCCCCATGGCGATGAACTCGTCCTTATGAACCCCTTATCGATCAGTTCTTATAATTGAGTCTTTAACTCCTTGAGCTCTGTTGGAGACATTCGGTATGGTTGCTTCGCAATAGGAGTTGTTCCCGGGGCAACATCTATAGTGAATTCAATTTCCCGATCAGGGGGTAAACCTGGGAGATCATCTGGAAATACATTTGGAAATTCTTGCACTATGGGCGTATCCTCCAGTTTCAGCTTGCTCACACTTCTGTCAAGTACATTTGCTAAATACACTTCACAACCCTTTCGAAGTAATTTCCTAGCTTTAATAGCTGAAATCACGCAAGAAGGAATAACCCGACGTTGGCCTACAAATACAGCCACTGGGTGATCCGGCCACTTGAACATTACTTCTTTTCGAAAACAATCAATTGAGGCATGATTTTTCGCTAAGAAGTCCATACCCAAAATGACATCAAAATCATGAAGTAAGATTGGAATTAAATTAGCCCTTAACTCCTGATCACAAATTTTAATACTACATTCTTGATAAATTCTATCAGTTAGAAATGACTCCCCAACTGGGGTGGTTATCACTAGACAATTTCCCAATGGTTCGGGATTACGATTCACATATATAGAAAATGCACTTGAAATGAAAGAATGTGTAGCTCCAGGATCAAATAAAACACGAGCATCTTTATTAAAGATAGATAGTATACCTGTAACTATATCAGGAGACTCCTCAGCTGCCTGTTGTGTCAAGGCAAATATTTTACCCTGAGACTTGGGTCGTCCTAGTTGTCCCCGTGTCTAAGATCCTGCATTACTGCCTACGGTTGTTTGCATCCCCTTTACTGCACTAGTACCTTCCACTTTCTTCATAGGGTTTTGACTAACTCTGGTATTACTAAGATTTTGCTGAGGTACAGATCTGGATGACATTCCACTCTCTTGTGTCAATAGTGGACAATTCCTTTTGATATGGCCCACTTGTCCACACTGGTAACACACTTTACTTCCCTTTAAGCATTCTCCCGTATGAAATTTTCCACACCATAGGCATTGAAAACGATTCACACTACCTGATCCTTCTTTTTGCCTAAGGAAGGATGCATCTGGTAAGTAGCTCTGGGGATGGGACTGCTGCATTGTTTTTCGTCTAATCTGGGACTGTCGACTATCTTGCATTTTCTGTCTAAAATTTCGTGCCGCAGGGAGGCCTGGGTAAGATCTCTTACCCCCTTTTTGAAATTTACCCCGTGCCTCCGACCCTGTCTGACCACTGCTACTCTTAAATTTTGATTGTTCCTGTCTCTTCCATTTATCTGTTATGCTTCCTTCCACCCTCATAGCTGCCTCAACCAACTTCCCAAAATTTTTCCATTCAAATACAGTTACAGCAGTTCTAATTTCTTCTCTCAATCCCCTTCCAAATCTCTTACATTTGATAACTTCATCTCGAACAAGAACCTCAGCATATTTAGACAATTCAACAAATTTCTTCTGGTATTCTGCTACTGTCATCGACCCTTGCACCAAATTCAAAAACTCATTCTGTCGAGCATCCCTGTACGAGAAGGGGTAATACGTCTCATAGAAAGCATCTTTAAAAGTCATACAAGTAACACTAGAACGATTAGGCAATCTAAGTAACACTGTCTGCCACCAGTCATAGGCCCCTTCCTCTAGCAAAAATGTAGCAAGACGTAATTTCAAACCATAGGGACATCCCATAACATCAAATATCCTTTCAAACCTCAAAATCCATGTCTCTGCAGCTGCTGGATCAGCTGTACCTGTAAAAGTCTTCGCTCCTAATTTCATAGCTCTCTCGATGCTAAATTCCTTTCTAGTTTCCTGACTAGGAGGCTCATTAGGCTGCTGAACTGAAACCTCTACCCTCTCAGTCTCTCCTACGTTACTTCCTTCGGGTGCAACTGGAATTTGAGGCAACTCTGCTAGTAGACTGCGAGCTAACCCCTTTCATGGTTGCATGATCACTATGATGTAATTATGATAAAAGAAATTTTAGAATGTAGAAAACAATGCTTAAGAAAACTCAAAACCGGGCTCTGATACCACATTGACATGCCCCGCCCCAAGTACCTTTATTAGACTTGAAGAGAGACATGTGCCGACGATAGATTTTAAATATAAATTCAAAACCTATCATCAAGGCTCCTAAAATCTAAAATTTTCTGAAATAATTTGACAATATTGCCTTTAATAATTAACACATATATTACCCTGTTTTTCAAAAATAATTTCAAATCACAAATTCCAACATAGAAGTAGTTCCACCCACGGTTTAATATCGATGAAATTAGTTTACAAAACACATTCTCTATATTCGTATAAAACAACACGTGGAGGAGCTCAACTATATTTACATGACATAAGAAATAATTACAACCCATAAAATCTACAAAGTTTTCAAACGACAAAAGTGTTCAAAATTAACATCATGTGATCATGTCCACCATTTCTTTTCTAAAACTTGATGTCACAGGCTAAGTGTACCAGAAGTCGCTCAACTTCAGTTGTCACCTAAAAGAAATTTATATGGGAAAAATAGGTGAGCTAATAAACTCAGTGAGTGAAAAACCCAGTAACAAACCATTTTTCCCAAAATTTGTTTCCGTAAAAAAAAACATCATCATATAACAACAATACAAAATTCACCAAAGTTCTCATATCATAAACTCATCTATTTTATTTCACCATATCAAACCACATGCACGCAATGTGTCAGCTTGAGCCACTGGTAACCTGTGGCCCCTCCGCCAAGGCGACATAATTAAACAACTTGAGCCCTAAGCCCCTTCTCCCGTAGGAGACATATTTAAACAGCTTGACCCCTAGGCCCCTTCTCCCTAGGAGGCATATTTAAACAGCTTGAGCCCTATGCCCCTTCTCCCGTATGAGGAATTTACTTATCAACATCGAGTATCACTTAGAAAAATTTTGCATTAAAATCATAATTAACAATTCACACTTCACATCATTTTTCATAACTTTCACATTATCTCAAAATCATGAAATGTCATTCATATCATATAAAACTTTTCAAAGATAAGTCATAACATTTATGAATACCATAGAAAACATCATAAATAATTTCTTTTCTAAAGAGTAAGAAAGAGAGTTTTCCACTCACGGTTCAATATTTTAGTTTGGTTGGTATGCTTTTCCAATCTCCTCAATTTCACCTGTAATACACAATGTAAACCAACTTACATTCCAATCTTTCCAAGAATTTTCTACCATTTTCTATACCTTACTTATATTATGTATTTCCCAATTCCACAAGTAATTATGGTTTCCTTACAATTGTAATCATCATAAATCCTATAATTCATGTAATTGGTGATGGTTCTATAATTTGTAGACCAAACATTATCTTTGTAAAAAAAAAATTCAGCATACCCCCTTTTTCTACATTTTGGAATTCAAGTCAATTTCATCAAAAATTCCATTTCTTCCTTCACATATATCATTTCCCCATTCACATACCAATTTCATGAGATTCAACATTATAAGAAATAAGTTCATAATTCACCTTCATACTTTTTAACCCACTTGATACGAAAACTAACATAATTTCATCATATTTGCTAAATTCTAATTTCTAGGAAATTTCTATACCAAAAGAAACATATGAACAAGATTATGATTCATTCTTCAATTCCATCCCAAAATTTCATAAACCCTAGGTTTTCAATTCCTTCCAACTTGTAAGAAAATCAAAGAATTCAAAGAAGAAAAATATTTCTTACCTTGTTGAGATGTCTCCTCTTTCCCTTCCTTTTCTTTTCTTAAAATTTTCTTAAAATTTTACCTTTCTTTCTTCTCAAAATTTCAGCCCTCTCTCTCTCTCTCTCTCTCTTCTCTAAGCTCTCTCTTTCTTTTATTTTTTTAAGTGGTGGTTTATGATAAGAATAAGGATTAAAAGAGTGGTTAAGGGAATGAAAATATCTATCAAAATTTATATTTTTCTCTCTCTCACTAAACCGACATAGAGTTGCTCCATTTCTTTTTTTTTTTAATTCCATCCATCTACAAGTTGGTCCTCAACCTTAGGCTCCCATTCAATCTAATCCCTGAAACTTTTACGGGATTTATGTAATACCGGAAAAAAAAAATTACAAGTCCGAAACTTCCATAATTTTGGTCTTTACCTTCACCAATTCCATTTTTATATACTATAATAAAAAAATTCTACAACATATAATCAAAGATACAAGAAAATAATTCTAAACTTAGTAACCTTTTTAAAAAAAATACGTGAATCGGGGTATTACATTTTTTACTCGATTTATTAAGTTGGTAAGGGTATTTCAAAACCCGATACCCTTTGGAATTTGTGACCTAAAGCTCGCTACATGAGTCAAGTAGAAAGCTTAAGGGAGTGCAGTAGTCATGAGCAACCATCACATTAGTATATAGAAATCATGCATTTGTACTTGCATAAGAGCTTAGATTAATATAGGGTTTGAATTGATTAGTATAAGCTTGAATGTCGAAGCACTCATTTAGTGGAGAATCATTGCATGTCTAAATTGTCGAAATTTCAGGTAAAACACGACCAAATTAGAGTGGAAAAAGAAATAAGTGATTTAAGAGTACTCTCTAGAATTGCATCTCGGGAAAGAAAAGAAATATTTATTGGGGGATGAATGTTACGAGTGGGAAAGGAAAGAATTGACTACTAATGGTGGGTTAGTACGGAATTGAAATGTCTCCTCTCTTCAATGTTTTTAAACCTAATTGATGATTGACAGTGGCTATGCACGCGCGCACACACACACCGATCGAACATCGGTTAAGACAAACTTCTTTTTGGTAGGATTATTTGGAAGCATATTTTTGAATTGATTATACAATTTCTCACTCATGAGTAATTTGCAAGTTATCTAACATTGTTGATCTGTATTCCATGCAATTTGCCAACGTAAAGGAATAAAAAGTTGGAGGATCCAACTGAAGGAATTGAGAGTTGAAACGAGCAAATTGAGAAGATTTCAAAGTATGGAGACTACATTGTTGCAGTTGAAAGTTGAAGGACTGAAGAGCAAATTAAACATGAGGGAACAACTTGCAAATACTCAATGATTGACTTGGATCACAAGAAATTACTTTGAGGATTTTTAGGAGTCAATTGGATGCAAGTAGAAGTCCAAAAAGGAATGAAATATGATAAGAATTTTATCATAAATTAATTCCAATCGCACAAGATTCTGAACAGATTTCTAGTTAGACTTTGAGACCTAATGTTGGGGCAGTACATGTTCGAATTGGGAAAGTCCTATTTCAGGAAGAATTATAGCTCTTTACGTTATCTTTCCAAATAACTTGGAATCACCTCAATCGGATAAGGGACGAGAAAGATACAATCGAAATACTGAATGCTATGCAGATACCAAAAAAGACTCGCGCGCGGATTTGATGAATTTCTTTCCTTCTTCAACTTGGTCTCTTCATCAACTATAAATACAACTTATTTGCACCAAAACCAAACCTTTGTCCCTCCATAGAACGAGCCAAAATAGAGATTTCATCATTAGATGTCCCATCCTAAATACATGTGGGGAAAAATTTATACAATTTGAACTTAGGAATGACTTGAAAATCCCTGAACTTAGATCATTAGACATCTCATCCCTAAATTAGAACCAATCATGCTCAAAGGTAAGTTTGGGGGTAGAATGGTTGAAATTTGTGTGCATTGAAGGTTGGAGGTCTGTGTTTCTTGGTTTTGTACTTTAGTCAGTGCAGTTTGGTCAACGAATATAAACCATTTCCAGCATAAAAACTGAAAAAAGCTGAAGGTCTTATTCTGCTCTTCAAATGCCTTTTTGAATCGAGTAAGTAAGTAGGGGTCTTTCAAACCTAGTGCCCTAAAGCCAACTAGCTTGGGAGTCATCGACCTAAAGCTCGCTACAGGGATCAATTAGAAAACAAGTACGGAGAATGGACTTACACATAAGACATTAAAATATCTTTAACTTTTCTGTTTTAGCCTTTATGACTTGGACAAATACGTCTGAGAGGTTCTTTGAATCTCGTACCCTAAAGCCAACCGGTTTGGGAGTTGCCGATCCGAAAGGCCGCTACAGGGGTCATACAGAAAGCAAGTATGAAAAGTTCTGCCCAAAGATGGTAAAAGGCAGGGTCAATTAAAAGAAAAAGTCGTCCATAAAAAAATGCATGGTATAAGCTTAGTTGACTGAACTGTGGTGGTTGAGGTTGTAGAATTGGGGATTGCTTTCTTTTTATTTGTTGTGCACCCGTATTTCTGATTCTGACTGCCTCGTGTGGAAAAAGCAATAAAAAATGTTGAGAACCCATATAGATAAAAACCTGGGATGTGAGAGAAAAGGAGAAAGTGGTGGTCACCCATGAGCCTTGAAAGGAATTTCATTAGAATATATAGATTGACCACATGGAATTCGGGCTTGATTATGCATAATGAGCCACACAGTGTTTAGTATATCTTTTGCATAGGTATGCGTTTGACGTTGGCTATTCACACACACACACTTGAAAATCTGGAATGATATAACTAGAAATTATTTTGCATTGTTTTACATAACTCCTGCTGAAGTATAAAGTGATTTGGACTATGGAGGCATATGATAAACATGTTGACACAACAAAAATAATTGCTCTTTTATTTCTTTGATTTTGTAGTTTATTTTCCATTGTTCGAGGACGAACAATAATTTTAGTTTGGGGGTATTTGATAAGTGTATTTTATGCACTTATCTGTATGTCTAAATTAAAATAAATCATTGTTTTTTAGAATATATACTATTTAATTTGTATTTAATTGTTACTTTGCAGAAAATATCCCAAAAGGCGAAAAATATAGCAAACAATGGGAAAAATGCACATTTTTAGATTCTAATTGGAGCTAAAATGAGCAATTGATAAGTTTGTGACGTCAACCGGAAAGATACAATTTGCCAAAGTAAAGGAATAAGAAGTTGGAGGATCCAATTGATGGAATTGAGAGTTGAAACAAGCAAATTGAGAAGATTTCAAAGTATGGAGACTATATTGTTGCAGTTGGAAGTTGAAGGACTGAAGAGTAAATTAAACATGAGGGAACAACTTGCAAATATTCAATGATTGACTCGGATCACAAGAAATCACTTTTAGGATTTTTAGGAGTCAATTGGATGCAAGTAGAAGTCCAAAAAGGAATGAAATATGATAAGAATTTTATCATAAATTAATTCCAATCGCACAAGATTCTGAACGGATTTCTAGTTAGACTTTGAGACCTAATTTATAGCCCTTTACTTTATCTTTCCAAAGAACTTGGAATCACCTCAATCGGATAAGGGAAGAGAAAGATACAGTCAAAATACTGAATACTATGCAAATACCAAAAAAGACTCGCGCGCGGATTTGATGAATTTCTTTCCTTCTTCAACTTGGTCTCTTCACCAACTATAAATACAACCTCTTTGCACGAAATCAAACCTTTGCCCCTCAATAAAACGAGCCACAATAGAGATTTCATCATCAATTCCTTGGAGAATCAAGCACACAGAGGGACGCGAATTGAAGACAATTGAAGAATAAAAACTTGGTGCAAGATTTCCATTCTTTATATTGTTTTTCAATGAACGTTTATTTTTACTATTTTTGTGATTAGCGCGATTGTGTGTGAATTCTTGTATGTAATGCATCTAGATAAGAAATATTCAGACCCATTGTAGAGATACAATGTTGACTTATTTAGGTAGAATTGATTTAAACTCGAGAGAAGAATCTCAATTTGAATTAGTGAATTTGATCGAACACATATTTAGAAAATAAAATCTGGAATTGGAATTGATTTAATTTGTTATGTGAATTCATGAATCCCAACTACCTTATAATCATCTTTAAAAACAAAAAACAATTTCGCAATTTTACTTCTTTTGTTTATGTTCTTAGTTTTAATTTAAAACACAAAATTATTTTGTCCGTTCAAATAGGGTTTAAAACTAACATATTTCGGTAATTAATAGCAGTCGTCATGGGACGATAATCCGAACTCTAAGGTCCACTTTATTACTTCTCAAACTCGTATACTTGCGAGGATATCTCGCATCGCGAGATATTGGTGAACAAGTTTTTGGCACCGTTGTCGGGTATTGTTTTTATATTAATATCGATATCAATTAGTTCTTGCTTTAGTTTGAATTTGTATTTGTATTTTTTTAATTTTTTTTTTATTGTTTTTTGAGTTTTTTTAAAAGTTGTGAATTGTCTCCTTCTCAGGTATTGAATGAATATTGAGATAGTTGGAGGCAACACAGCAAGATGGCAGGGAGCCTTTATCAATGGCTCAATGATCAAGTTGCAGTTCAAACTTATCAGATTTGTGACTTCTGCTGTGAAAATCATGACATCCAAGATTGTCCTTTCGCACATCAGGCTCAGCCAAAGATTGATCAGGATAATTATTGGAGAAATAGTCACATGCAACAGAGGAGTTCATATTTTCAAGCTTATAATCCTTACTGGAACGAGCGGCCAAATTTCTTGGGGTCAAATAATCAGAGTCTCCATAGCCTGCAATTTTTCCAACAGCAACAATAACAGCAAATTGATCGCAACAGAGATTTATTATTACAATTGCTAGAAGATCAACAAGAAAAGTTGCAAGAATTATAGACAGATTTTCACTATCAACAAGTTGGGAAACAACAAGTCAAAGAATTTATATCCAACGAAGATTTGCTACAACAACTACTCCAAGATCAACGGGCTGAATTGAATGAAATGAGAAATTAGATGGAGCAGTTGTCCGTTAGTAGAACAGAAAGACCACCAAAGGAGTGTCCACCAATACATGCAGTTCAAGCTGAAGTTCATTATTTTGACAATGAGATTTTATAAACTAGGAATTGCAAAAACAACAAGCTGAAATTAAGAAGTTGATGGAGCAGTGGACAGTAAGCATGACAGAGAGTCAGCCATTGCCATTACAAGAAATTCAGGTGCAGAGATCAGAGGAGCCAAACAAATTGGTTGAAACAGTTGAAGAAAAAGAAGAAAAACTTGAAAGAGTGGATCAACCAGAAGAAAATAGCTTCCATGAAGATATCCTTGTCCAATTGTCAACAATGCAGAATCAGGACATCGAGCTCGAGGAGATTTCAATCAAAGAGGAAGAACAATTGAAGAAAGAAGAGTTGATCACAGAAAAGTAGACACTTAAGGGTGTCGAAGTTGCAATGCAATCCTCCAAATTCAATTATTGGGCAAGAATTGATTTCATCATTAGTGATGAAGAAATAATTGAAGTCTGTGTTTTGAAAGTTGAATCGAGTGGAGATGTTAACACTTATGACATGGGCAAGGTACAATTTTTGAGCTTAAATGCACTTTGGAACAAATTTGACCTTCACAAACAAAGAAGATCATCAAAAGATCTATTTAAAGTTCCTTGAACAGCCAGGTAAAAAGTCGGGCTTTAGACTTAAAACAGAGTGCTTGTTGGGAGGCAACCTAACCTTTCTTCCCTTTTATTTACTACGCTTTCATTATTTATTTTATTGTTAAAATTTTAGATTAATGCATGATAGGTAACTTGTTTTGAGTGTTTTGCATACTACATGTTAAGGCACTTTGCATGTTAGTCTATTGTTGTATTTTTAGGTATGTTTTTGATTTAGCATATTTTTCTACATTAGGTTTTTAATTGTCATCCCAAGCATCACATGCACTAGTTTTGATCATGAAGTTATCATTGATTACGTGTGTTTAGTTCATGAATTAGTTCACTTCATTTCACGAAATTCATGAAAAAAAACTTAACACCATGGCAGCCCCATTGCAAGGTCACTGCAACCCCATTACGTGTGTTTAGTTCATGAATTAGTTCACTTCATTTCACGAAATTCATGAAAACAAATTTAGCACCATGGCAGCCCCATTGCAAGGTCACTGCAGGCCATTGCACCTGAAAACTGCTTCACGTCACTTACTTCTCCATAACTTTTACATGACCTTATTGATCTTCAAATTGGCTGAATTTTTAATATGTTGTCAACCATGCTGTGAACTTTAACATATCAAAAGATGGCTCAGGAAAACTTGTGTTTTTCTAGGCAATGTCAGGGCATGAACATGTGTGGTCGATCATCTTTTAAAAAAATTCAAATTTTGCTTTAACTTTAGTTTGGGGGTGTTAGTTTGATCTTATAAAGTTTCTTATTGGTGTTTATGACTTCTAATGCTAATTATCTCTTATTTACTAGGAATACACCAATCAAAATACATCCATTCAATTTGGGCAAAGCAAGAATAGGTCAATTTCATCCAAAAGCATTTCAAATGAAAGCAGCAAGGCAACAAAGCATCTCCATTGCACCTGGGAAGTTATCTTTCTCTCTCCTTTGTCTTGTTTTACATTTTTAATTCTTTTCGAAAAACATTGAGGACAATGTTTTTTTCTAGTTTGGGGGTGGAAAATCTCACTCATGAAAATTGCTCCCATATTCATGATATTCATTCGATGTTCTCATTCTATTTTATTGGGATAAAAAAAATTGAAAACTTTGTTGACATGTTTATTGCCTAGGATATAGTATGAATCAATTTGTGCTTAGGCTTTAAAATTAGACAACATGAAAGCATGAACTTATTTTGAACTAGTTATGTTTTTCTATATTCCATATTCATTGCGCACATAGCCAGTGTTGGATGATTGCTTGTGTGAGGGATTTTGTTCAACACATGTAGGGCAAAGTTTATGCAATTTGAACTTAGAAATGACTTGAAAATCCATGAACATAGATCATTAGACATCTCATCCCTAAATTAGAACCAATCATGCTTAAAGGCAAGTTTGGGGGTAGAATGGTTGGAATTTGTGTGCATTGATGGTTGGAGGTCTGTGGTTCTTCATTTTGCACTTTAGTCACTGCAGTTTGGTCAACGGATATAAACCATTTCCAGCATAAAAACAGAAAAATGTTGAAGGTCTTATTCTGCTCTTCAAATGCCTTTTTGAATCGAGTAAGTAAGTCTGAGGGGTCTTTCAAACCTGGTACCCTAAATCCAACTGGCTTGGGAGTCATCGACCTAAAGCTCGCTACAGGGATCAATTAGAAAACAAGTACGGATGATGGACTTACACATAAGACATTAAAATATATTTAACTTTTCTGTTTAAGCCTTTATGACTCGGACAAGTACGTCTGAGGGGTTCTTTGAATCTCGTACCCTAAAGCCAACTGGTTTGGGAGTTTCCGATTCGAAAGCCCGCTACAGGGGTCATATAGAAAGCAAGTATGAAAAGTTCTGCACAAAGATGGTAAAAGGTAGGGACAATTAAAAGAAAAAGTCGTCCATAAAAAAATGCATGGTATAAGGTTAGTTGACTGAACTGTGGTTGAGGTTGTAGAATTGGGGATTGCTTTCTTTTGATTTTTTGTGCACGCGTATTTCTGATTCTGACTGCCTCGTGTGGAAAAAGTAATAAAAAATGTTGAGAACCCACATAGATAAAAACTTGGGATGTGAGACAAAAGCAGAAAGTGGTGATCACCCATGAGCGTTGAAAGGAATTTCATTAGAATATATAGATTGACCACATGGAATTCGGGCTTGATTATGCATAATGAGCCACACAGTGATGCGAACCCCTTTGGTGTGTTGACCGAAAATTCCCACAACAATTTTAATACCAACCCAAGAAAGCTAAAGTGATAAAATAAAGGATAAACACCTTAACCCAAGTTTAAATCTAACCCAAAATTCAAGGATTAAACTAACCCTAGCCTAATGGAAAGAAATAAACAAATTCCAAGGTGGCGGAAATAAACAACAATACAAGAATAATAATACTCAAGATAAAGTTGATTAATTTCCTAAGAGATACAAGATCAAGAAATGGGATTTACCTCACCCACAAGAGGAACTCTCTCAAGAGCTTCACATTGAACATCACAAAGTTATCTTTACAAATGAAAGAAAAAGAGTATATAATGTACAAAATTGGGCAAAAGGTGCAAATTTCGGAAATTGCAACAAAACCACGTTTTTGTGGAAATTGCAACAAAAACCCCGTTTTTGTGAAACGGGGTGTTTCGGTCGACCGAACCATTTTCGGTCGATCACATGGTCGACCGAAATGGGACTTTCGGTCGACCAAGCCTCAGCCGAACGCGACTGAGGCTGCCTTCAAAAAAATCTCTACAGACTTTCAGTCGACCGGAATGACTTTCGGTCGACCGAAATTGGCTGAGTCCAATTCCTTCTTCTTTTTAGCTCCAACTTGATTCTTGGCTTGCTTTTCTTGACTTTAATTACTTGTTTAGCCTCGAATCTTGAACCTCCTTGGTATCGGATCTCGTCATGGGTCCCACAGGCTTGTGCATCGATGTTTAACTTTCTCGATTCTCATCATCCACTCCCTCTTGAAAAGGATTCGACCTCGAATCTTGCTTCAGTGCACTGTCGTGAGACTCCTTGAACTTTGATCTTGAAATATTGTGGATCACAGGTTCATGCGATGAAGTTGGACCTTCGCGATTCTCATCATCTCCTCCATCTCAAAAGAAATTCGACCAAGAATCGACACCTACAATAAAAATAGAAAATTCAGACACAATAAATGTAACTGAAATTTCATACTCACCGTGCAAAATCAATTTGTAGGCGTTGCAAAAAGCTTGAGATGTGCCAACACTGTAAAGTAGCAATTTGGATTTTATTTGATCGGGGGGCCGCTCCTTCCACGAATGGGAATACATCCAGCCGCCCGGGTCAAATGGAATTTGCTTCCTACCATGGTTGATATTGGAAATACATTGTATACCAATTCCCTCAAATGGAAGCTCAAGCCTCCTGCAAAGGGGCTTAACCAAAGGTGCATTCTCGTGGCCACCTAAACCAACTCTTTCTTCAATAAACATATGCATAAAGTTCAACGGAGTTATTAGGTTAAAGTCACAAGCAATTTTAAGTGGAGAAAACTTGCTAATATGATGAGCAATTAAATTGCAAGCAAATTTAACAACCACAAAATTAGCATCAACTTCGTGCAAATGCACGACTTCCCGAAAGAAAAGATTAGCTATGTTAATGACCTCGTTGGTTTCATGGTATGCAATCAAATGTGACATTTTAATACTCCTACCAACAATCACAATAATAGCATCATTTTCTTTCTTTGTTCCAAGTAAACCTACTATAAAATTCATATAATAAGTAACCCAATGTTTACTCATGATAGGCAAATAAGTATGAAATTCTTGGGGCAAAAACTTAAACTTAAGTTTAGCCATTTTGCAAGTTAGGTATTTACAATAAGTGCAAACATGTTCAATACCAATCTTCAAATTAGGCCAATAAAATTGATCACATAATACCCCTAAGACCCCGTTGATTTTAAATCGCCCCATCAAACAACTATCATGTGCCTCTCCCATTAGCAATTTGCACATGGCACATTTAAAAAGAAACAATTCAATTTTCCAAAACAAATAATTATCATGCCATAGAATTTATCAAGATATCGCTCACAACATGATTCATAAATGTTTAACAAATTTGGATTATTAACATGCATACCCTTAACATGTTCAAAATAAAATAAAGTGGCACTTAGACAATTAGGCACACATAAAAATTTGAATTTACAAATGAGGAATTTATCATGCCAAGGACCTTCATTACATGCAACATTTCCACATGACAAAATTTCATTTGTCAAGTCCACATCAATGTCATATAATCCTTTGATGTATTCCAAATATAATAACCTTGCTCTCGACGAAGTGTTAGGAGCGTACCTCCTAGATGTTGCATCAGTTACCACATTTTCTTTACCTTGATTGTATTTGCTGTGGTAGGAAAATATCTCCATAAAGTTCTTCCACTCGGCATGACTTTTGAGTTCTTGGTTGCTTTGATAAGTCGGTCTCACGATCTCCTGCAACAAAGAAGTAACCAAGCTAGGGAGGGCATTGTTAGAAAATTCAAGAGTAAAGAATATTTTTGTGTGATCTCTCCTCTCAATTTTCTTTGTGGCATTCATCACTCCCTCACCTTTTTCTGAGGTAGTAACCTCAACTCTCGGTGCTTCTCTCGCCTCTCCTTTTTCTGGAGTCGTGGTTCCAACTCTCATTGTCTCTCCTTTTTCTAGGGACGTGGCCCCAACTCTCTTATTCTCATTTTTATTCTCTTCAATTCTCTCAATTGAATTTTCATTTTCATTTTTTTTCTCATTTTTCTTTCCTTCTTCATTTTCACCTTCCTTGTCTTTCTTTTTCTCCTCTTCTTCCTCCCACTCCTTCTTGAATTTCATTTGATCTTTATGAACTTCCTCCAAACTCAAAGATAGGATCACAACCCTTTTTCCATTCATTTGGAAGCTATACCGGTTCTTCCTCTTGTCATGTGTCACACCCCTATCACTTTTCCAAGGTCTCCCCAAAATTATGTGTGTAGTGTGCATGGGAACTACATCACATATCACTTGGTCACAATAGGTTCCAATGTTGAATGCAAGAAGAACTTGTTCACTCACTCTCACTCCCCCATCATCACCCAACCTTTGCAATACATAGGGATTATGATGCTTCATAACCGGTAACCCCAATTTCTCCACCCTACTAGCACTCACCAAATTCATGTCACTCTCCCCATCTATAATGAGACTACACGTCCTATTCCCCACAAGGCATCTAGTGTAGAAAATATTTTCTCCATCCTTCTCCTTCTCATTATCATGGGCCAAAGATGTTGGTGGCCTAGCATTCATCTCCAATACTCTCTTCTCATCATCACCCCTCCTATGGAATGATGGACTCTTCATTTTTGCCCTATCAATAATATCATCAATTCCATCTCCACTCCTATCTACCCATTCTCCTCTTTTCCTATACATGCTCCCATTTTGTTCACCATCCCCTTCATCATCCCAAACATTCATTCTAATTTTCCTATTCAACTTCCCATTTGGTTTTCTACTTCCATCCCTATACACAATGTTCCCAAATTTATCCCTCAACCTTCTCCTACCATCCCTATTTTCTTCACCCATACTAGTTGATGTACTCTCCCCTCTTGTTCCTAAATTTTCCAACTCACCCCCAATCTTCTCCATTTGTCTAGCCATGGTGGTTGAAAGATTTTCCAACAAGTACTTCAAATCTTGAGTTTGAGAATTGAGAATGGACATGGTGTGCGAGTGTGAAAGTGTTCTCACAAGAATATTTCTCACTCGTGTTTCACTCAATTTAGGCTTTTACCCTCTAATAAGCTCACCACTCTTGCCTTTTTCCACTCAAAATCTCCTTTCTCAAGTTCTCCAAGGAACGTAATCCACTAAACCACAAAGTATAATTCTTGTGAAGTCAAGGAAATCACAAACAAAGGAAGAATGAATTTATAAAAAGTAGATACAAATAGCAAGTAGAATTTATGTGCTAGCTAAACTCAAAAGGAACAATTTTTATGTGGGATAGGATGCTAGGAACACAATTTAGCAATGGGATTGACAAACTACAATTAATAGACAATGCATAGATGTAAAATAATAAGCACAAGAGTGTAGATTTTCAATGAGGCAATTTATCAAACAACTTGTACTCAATCTTTGAATGACCTTGAATGTGGATAATGTGGATATATGAAAACCCCCAACAATACAATTGTGGCAAGAAGTGAATGATCAACAATTATCCAATGGATTAAGCAAGTGATATATGGAATAAAATGTTGATAACACAATCTCAATGATGAGAATTGGATAGCCCCAAGTAATTAACAAGTTATGGGCATTGAATAATAAGGCATGAATGGGATATTTTTCTTTGGGACAATTTATCAAACACTTTGGTTAATGTAGGAAAGTAAGTGTTTGGCTAATAGAAACCCCCAACAAATTCACAATCAATATACCCAATACATGAAATCAACAATACACATGGGCATATAAATTTTCTCCAATTTTTCTTGAATTTTTGGATTTTTTTTTTTTTTTTTTGTATAACAACAACAATAATGTAAAGATATGTTTACCAAATTAGAGCCAAGCTCTGATACCAAATGATGCGAACCCCTTCGGTGTGTTGACCGAAAATTCCCACAACAATTTTAATACCAACCCAAGAAAGCTAAAGTGATAAAATAAAGGATAAACACCTTAACCCAAATTTAAATCTAACCCAAAATTCAAGGATTACACTAACCCTAGCCTAATGGAAAGAAATAAACAAATCCCAAGGTGGCGGAAATAAACAACAACACAAGAATAATAATACTCAAGATAAAGTTGATTAATTTCCTAAGAGATACAAGATCAAGAAATGGGATTTACCTCACCCACAAGAGGAACTCTCTCAAGAGCTTCACATTGAACATCACAAAGTTATCTTTACAAATGAAAGAAAAAGAGTATATAATGTACAAAATTGGGCAAAAGGTGCAAATTTCGAAAATTGCAACAAAACCCCGTTTTTGTGGAAATTGCAATAAAAATCCCGTTTTTGTGAAATGGGGTGTTTCGGTCGACCGACACGGTCGACCGAACCATTTTCGGTCGACCAAGCCTCAGCCGAACGCGACTGAGGCTGCCTTCAAAAAAATCTCTACAGACTTTCGGTCGACCGGAATGACTTTCGGTCGACCGAAATTGGCTGAGTCCAATTCCTTCTTCTTTTTGGCTCCAACTTGATTCTCGGCTTGCTTTTCTTGACTTTAATTACTTGTTTAGCCTCGAATCTTGAACCTCCTTGGTATCGGATCTCGTCATGGGTCCCACAGGCTTGTGCATCGATGTTTAACTTTCTCGATTCTCATCACACAGTGTTTAGTATATCTTTTGCATAAGTATGCGTTTGACGTTGGCTATTCACACACACACACACTTGAAAATCTGGCATGATATAACTAGAAATTATTTTGCATTGTTGTACATAATTCTTGCTGAAGTGTAAAGTGATTTCGACTATGGAGGCATATGATAAACATGTTGACACAACAAAAATAATTGCTCTTTTATTTCTTAGATTTTTTAGTTTATTTTCCATTGTTCGAGGACGAACAATAATTTTAGTTTGGGGATATTTGATAAATGTATTTTATGCACTTATCTGTATGTCTAAATTAAAAGAAATCATTGTTATTTTAGAATATATACTATTTAATTTGTATTTAATTGTTACTTTGCAGAAAATATCCCAAAAGGCGAAAAATGTAGCAAACAATGGGAAAAATGCACATTTAGATGCTAATTGGAGCTAAAATGAGCAATTGATAAGTTTGTGACGTCAACCGAAAAGATACAATTTGCCAAAGTAAAGGAATAAGAAGTTGGATGATCCAATTGAAGGAATTGAGAGTTGAAACGAGCAAATTGAGAAGATTTCAAAGTATGGAGACTATATTGTTGCAGTTGGAAGTTGAAGGACTGAAGAGCAAATTAAGTATGAGGGAACAACTTGCAAATATTCAATGATGACTTGAATCAGAAGAAATCACTTTGAGGATTTTTAGGAGTCAATTGGATGCAGGTAGAAGTCCAAAAAGGAATGAAATATGATAAGAATTTTATCATAAATTAATTCCAATCGCACAAGATTCTCAACAGATTTCTAGTTAGACTTTGAGACCAAATTTTGGGGCAGTAAAGGTTCAAATTGGGAAAATCCTATTTCCGGAAGAATTATAGTCCTTTACGTTATCGTTCCAAAGAACTTGGAATCAACTCAATCGAATAAGGGAAGAGAAAGATACAGTCAAAATACTGAATACTGTACAGATACCAAAAAAGACTCGCGCGCGGATTTGATGAATTTCTTTCCTTCTTCAATTTGGTCTCTTCACCAACTATAAATACAACTTCTTTGCATGAAATCAAACCTTTGCCCCTCCATAAAACGAGTCACAATAGAGATTTCATCATCAATTCCTTGGAGAATCAAGCACTGCAGAGGAACGCGAATTGAAGACAATTGAAGAATAAAAACTTGATGCAAGATTTCCATTCTTTATATTGTTTTTCAATGAACGTTTATTATTACTATTTTTGTTATTTCATAATGATGTGTAACTAATTTTAATGTTGGGATGAACGATGTACCTTAGTTAATTATTTTAATTCCATATTCCTTATTTTAACGTTTCAATGCATGTATTGATTTATTATTGTGTTTAATGCGCGAATGAACTGACCACTCTTTCATGATTTTATATGTTATTTCCATAATTCGAGAGGTGAGTTAATAACATAGATCTAGGTAATAAATGTGGTAATTGAACAAGAGATAGAGATATACTCTTGTGATTAGCGCGATCATGTGTGAATTCTTGCATGTAATGCATCTAGATAAGGAATATTCAGACCCGTTGTAGAGATACAAAGTTGACTTATTTAGGTAGAATTGATTTAAACTTGTGAGAGGAATCTCAATTTGAATTAGTGAATTCGATCGAACACATATTTAGAAAATAAAATCTGGAATTGGAATTGATTTAATTGGTTATGTGAATTCGTGAATCTCAACTACCTTACAATCATCTTTAAAAACAAAAAACAATTTCGCAATTTTACTTCTTTTGTTTATGTTCTTAGTTTTAATTTAAAACACCAAATTATTTTGTCCGTTCAAATAGGGTTTAGAACTAACATATTTCGGTAATTAATAGCAGTTCTCGTGGGACGATAATCCGGACTCTAAGATCCACTTTATTACTTCTCACGACTCGTATACTTGCAGGGATATCCCGCATCGCGAGATATTGGTGAACACAAATATTAGGACCTTTGAAAGCAATGACCTATTAATTCAAACTTATTTCTAACAATAGCCTAAATCAATTTCTAACTTCTCTAACACATTAATCACATAAAAATTACCTGCACTTCCCAACAAGATCCACGATCTAATAGAATGGTAACAATGAAATGAAAGAAAGGTCTATTGAATTACTGTCAAACATCAATATGATTATTAATGAACGTAAGTAAACCATTTTATCTGCGATTTTTGCATAACTTCGTACTCATGCACTTCATAGGTAATTCCTGGTTGACTGGGTGATTTTCTGTGAGATTCCACTATATGTTATGCTGGTAAACCATTTGGCATCAATAAAAGAGGGCATTATTTATGTTTTTCAACACATTTATCACACACAAAATTACATGCACATCCCCAACAAGCTTCTCTAGTCCTGGATTTAACACTATTTTTTCTTGTTCCATTACAAATATAAAATTACATGCACTTCCCATCCATCATGACGAACATAATACCCATATAGAGTTAGTGCCTCTACTATTGCAGTATACTTGAAAATTTAACTAATCAACCACGGACTAATGAAAGAAGATAAGGAAAATGAATAGAGAACAATTTTATTACAACATAACATATATTTCATGAATTTTACATACCTGACATAGGTTGGAAGTATGAACTTTGCATAAAATATAAGAATTGAAAACTAATCTTCATCATAGTAATATTAATATTAATATTAAAACAAATTTCATTCTAATAGCTTCTAATGTCTATAATTAAAATTATTGATTTTACAGAAATGAAGTATAAGTTAGAAACAAGTAGTGATGACTTCATGCAGCCCTTGTTTGGCCCACATTATTTGCAAATCAAATTTATTCAATACTCAATCTCAACCATCTACTTTAGTCAAGCCTACTATTTTTTACTTTTCAAACATTTTTTAATTATGTATCCTTCCAAAAATACTATTTCAAACCATAATTTTTCCCAAATAATGGGTCTCAAACAAGGGCGCAGTGTGCTCTTTGTCAGTATGAAAAAACATAAAAAAAAAATATTTGCTACAACTACTTGGCTCAAAAAAATCGAGATGGCACTATAACTGTAACATTTAGTCAGAATGCATCCAATACAGAAGGTAACCATGAAAAGTAACACTCAAATAGTCTAATACTTGCAAAAAAAATTACATAAAAATGGTACTCATATTCATCAGTAACAAAAACGTCATCTAACTGTAAAAAAATATCTCCAATTGCTAACACATAAGACAATAAAAAAAATACTTCTAAACAAGAATGTTAGCAACAAGACTATATATACATTTGTAATATGCCCCATAATGCAATTAGTGGTTAAAATTTTTAAAGAAGCAATAAGAACAAACGTTAAAGAATCTGTAAATGGCTCCACATCATTGATAATAGCTTTTGAAATCACTCCACAAAAAGAAAGAAATTTGATTTAAGCTATACAAGACCGATAAAAAAACAAAAAATTAAACATATTTACCGAATTTACTAAATTTGAGCTACAATAACGGATTTGAACAAGAAAATAATCGAAATTTGGAAGGAACAAGATGATTTACGCAGAGGAAAACTCTCTGTGTCTTTTCTCTCTGTTTTCTCATGAAAAAAAATGCTATACTGTCCAAAAATATTGTAGGATCTTTACCTTGATTTACAAAATCAAGAACACCAAGAACTATTCTCCAAAAACATCAAAATAATGAATTCGATACCGAAATGTAGGCTCACAACCATACCATTGGGAAATCAAAATCATGCACTCTTAATCCATTAATCAAGAAGATAAACTTTTCCTTGACTATCTTGAAGAAAAATCTCCAAGTTCTATTTTGTAAAGAGAAAATTAGAAAACCCTATCTAGAGAAATGCACCACCCTTTTAAAAAAAACTTGTTGCACATTTCTTATAAAACTTGACCACATTTTGCAAAAAATACCCAAGTCCAAATCAACTTGTAAAAACATTTGAAAAATTTATGCAACTACTAAAAAATTAGTTCCCAATTGGTTTTAACGGTCGTAAGCCCTTTTTTTTTATTTTTGCCCTCGATTACTTTAAGTAATCCTCGAAATGCCACACAAGTTTATGTTAAACAAGATAGCATTTCTAAGGGCTGGTTTGTTTGGTTCTAAGCCAATAATCTCACATTCATTCACCTTGGCTTAAACCAAACCTCCACCTAATCTAAATTTACCTTCACCTATTTCGAAAGTCCTCTTGGAAACTTTCATCCTTCCAAGCCTTTTGATTTGATGGTTCAGGAGAAAACATCTTCACTTGCATTGCACTTTGAATCTTCCTAACTTCTCCACAACTTGTAGATTCCTTAATATCTGTCAAAAGAGAACACTCTTTTAGACTAATGGAATAAAAACTAGGATTAGAGTTTACCTGCCTCCTTTCACCATCCATGACTAATAGATAGTCATACAAGCTTTCCTGACTAGCTTCTTGTTGAACTCCATCATTTTCAACAACTTCATCATTTTCTTGCTGAACTTCCTCAACAATTGATTCAAAATCACTATTTTGTAGCTGATTTTGAATTTCACATATTTGACCACTTGTTCCTTGGTCACTTGAGTTTATTCCAAACTCCTTACCCTCCAAAAACTCACTTTCAAGTGAAGTTGGAGTTAAACCTGCAACATTGTTAGTAGCAACAGAAATACAAGGAAATTTATTTCCTTCATGGGCTATCATTTTGTCCCTCAATTGAGTGTTATTTTTCTGAATTATGTGTGAGCATGAATGATCTTGAATTACCGTTGTGCCAAGCATATAATAAAGTCTATTTCTCAATATTCCTTTAATCACAATGTCATTGCCTTTACATACTAACATATTATCATTCTTTGTTTCATAATAAAAACTAGACATATGCAATGTGCTCAAAGAAATAAGATTTTTGGATAAAGCAGGTATATGCTTCACCCCAGTTAGAACTCTAACCACCCCATTATACATCTTAACCACAACTTCACCTATTTCCATCACAGTACAAGACTCACCATTCCCTAAATACACATTCTCCCCATCTATCTCTCTATAGGTCTAAACCAAGCCTTATGGGAGGTCATATGATAGGAACACCCTGAGTCAAGTATCCACTCTTGATTCCACTCACCTAATGTCATATTTAACACTCTCAATTGATCATCATCATCATTCCTAAAAATCCCAAAAGCAGTATTACTTTCAGCTACATCCCGCAGCCCCTCTTTCTTCCTTAGCCACTCGTAGCAATCTTTCTTAAAGTGTCCCGTTTTACCACAATGAATGCACTTATCTCCATCTCTACCACTACCCTTGCCCTTCCACTGTTCCTTACTCTTACCCTTATTCTTGTTAAAGTTCATAGCATTTGACTCTTTCTTACCAAATTTACCTTTAACAAAATAAGCCATTTCAGTATGGACAACTTTCTCCTCCAAATTGATTTCTAATGCTTTAGACCTAATCGAAGCAGTGACATTTGCAAGAGTGATGGTATCCCTTCCATATTTAATAACATTTTTAAGTTCTTTGAAAGATTCTGGAAGGAAATTTATCAAAATTATAGCTAATTGATCATCTTCAATTTTCTGTCCACTGATCGTTAAATCTAAAGTCATTGCAGAAAATGCATTTAAATTTGTTTCAAGATCTTTGGAGGGGTCCATTTTGAAACCAAAAATCCTTTCTAAAAGAAAAATCTTATTAGGAACAGTTTTAGCAGCATAAATTTCATCTAATTTATTCCAGATTTCTAAAGTAGTTTTAGAATCGTTTACCTGCCTCAGAACGTTATCTGAGAGATGAAGAATCAGAGTACTGTATGCCACTTCTTGAATTTCAGCTACTTCATCATCTTTGGCTAATAATGCCTCCGGCCATTCGGATTGTTCCTCCAATGTCTTTGCAACCCTTTGTTGCACCAATACTGCTTTCATTTTCTTTTTCCAAAGGGAGAAATCCCCTTTACCATCGAACTTCTCCAGCTCGACCCTAGATCCCATTCTTGAAACCATTGTTCAAAAACACCGTTGCTCACCGAATGATACTTATCACTCCCCCTTGCAAATTCCAGCAAGTAAAATAACCACAACAACAAAATCGGTATACAATGCAGAATTTACCCAAGATTAACACCTAATCTTGTAACCTTGCATACCCCCAAGATTAACACCTAATCTTGTAAAAATATCCCCGTGGTATATTATTCTCACGTCAAGTCAGCAAGAAGACCTCCTATCAAACCCAAGATTAATACCTAATCTTGTCAAATTCAATACACCCAAGATTAAAAACTAATCTTGTCAAACCCGAACCTCAAGGAATCCCAAACTTCTAGCCCTTCCCCGGTTTATTCACAAAACCCCGAGCTCAGAAATTATCCTAAATGTTCGTACAACTACAATAGGAGTCTTCAATGCACCAGTTTAATCTCAAAAAATCAAACTAAAGAATCATGCAAAAAACCATTTGCAAACCTCAAACAATATCCAAATTGAATTTGATGAAACGGACTTCGAATATGGACTCTGCAGGTCCTGTAGAACAATCTGTCAAAAATTGTCGCCGGAGCCTTGCCGGAAACCGCCGCCGTCTCCAGACACCGCCTCTGCCGCCGCCTGCAGAAAAAATTTTCCCAACACACTACAAGATTCCTCTCCGTCACGAGTCCAATGGCGCAAACCGTTCGTTGATTGGAGCTCCCTACCGGCGGGAATTTCAGTTTAAAGATCCGGTTGCACTTTCTTTTCCGGTTGATTTCGCCTCCGCCGGCCACTCTTTTCTGACCAAAGTCCGGTCTAGTTGTCTCCTCGACGGTGCGGTCCTGCTGGTGGTCTTGGATCGCCGATTGTCTGACCGAAAGTCAGATTTTCAAAAAATGGCAAAGAACTTCTTGCTTCGGTCGGACCTCTCTCACTTCTAGTTTTCCTTCGGTCGGTTTTGCTTCTTCCACTTGGTCGGCTTCAAATTTTTCACAGATTCTTGCCTTGCTTTGGACGGCTTCTTCTTGGTCGGCACTTCTTCTTCTTCAGTTCAGTTTTCCTTTTTTTTTTTTCACGGCTTTGGTTTCTTTCTTCACTGTGCTTCACCAAATTTTTCTCACGATTTCTGCAGCTTCACAGATTTTTCAGCCTTCTCTTTCTTGGAAATTATGATTCCTACTCGCTCTAATACCACTTTAGGATTTTTACCTTGATTTAAAAAAATCAAGGACACCAAGAACTATTCTCCAAAAATGCCAAAATAATGAATTCGATACCGAAATGTAGGCTCACAACCATACCATTGGAAAATCAGAATCATGCACTCTCAATCCAATTAAGAAGATAAACTTTTCCTTGACTATCTTGAAGAAAAATCCCCAAGTTCTATTTTGTAGAGAGAAAATTAGAAAACCCTATCTAGAGAAATGCACCACCCTTTTAAAAAAACTTGTTGCACCTTTCTTATAAAACTTGACCACATTTTGCAAAAAATACCCAAGTCCAAATCAACTTGTAAAAACATTTGACAAATTTATGCAACTACTAAAAAATTAGTTCCCAATTGGTTTTAACGGTCGTAAGCCCTTTTTTTATTTTTGCCCCCTATTACTTTAAGTAATCCTCGAAATGCCACACAAGTTTATGTTATACAAGATAGCATTTCTAAGGGCTTGTTTGTTTGGTTCTAAGCCAATAATCCTACAAATATATATAAGGCAGACCCAATAAAAAGATGACAAGTCATCCACTAACTAACAGAAAAGAAAAGGAAAGCATGTAAAAGAGAGGAAAGAAATAAAATGATAAATTCTACATCCCCCCTCAAGCAGGAAATTGGTGAAGGTCTGCAGCTTGTTGAGAAGAAGGAATATGTTGAGGCAAAATGATACCATCCTTGAATTTATTTCTAACAATGTGGCAATCGATTTCCAAGTGCTTAGTTCGTTCATGGAAAATTGGATTAGCACTTATGTGTAAAACAGGCTTATTATCACACCATAAAAGAGGCAAAGGTATAGGAATGGAAAAGTCATTAAGTGTGTAATTGATCCATATGACTTCACATACAGTTGACGCCAAACTTCAGTAATCGGCTTCAGTTGTAGATTGAGAGACCGTTGTCTGTTTTCTTGGTCTTCCATGAAATCAATGTGTCTCCAAGATATATGCAAAAATCAGTAAGAGATCTCTAGTATCGGTGCAAGAAGCCCAATCAGCTGTCAAAGTGAAATTCTGTTGTACTGGGAAGTAAAGACTAAGTGATGGGCTTCCTTTCAAGTATCCGAACAAATGAATTGCAGTGTCCCAATGAATCTGACAAGGGCTATGAACAAACTGACTTAATTGTTGTATGCAATAGCTAATGTTCAGTCTTGTCAGATTTAAATATAACAACCTTCCAATCAATTTTCAAAATCGCTCTGCGTCTGGAAATGGAGAACTAGAGTTTTGTGAAAGCTTTGTACCTTTCAAGATTGGAACTTAAACTGACTTTGCACTTGTGATTTCTACATGTTTAATGATGTCCAGGATATATTTTCTTTGGTTGACATAGGTCCCCTTTTCACCACTAGCAATCTCAAGTCCTAAGAAATATTTTGTAGCACCAATCTCTTTGATGGTAAACTGAGAGTGCAAATATCTATTCACTTATACAATATCAGATTCATGGGTCCCAGTGATTAAGACATCATCCACATAAATAAAGAGAAAAAGTAATTGGATGAATTCTTAAGGAATAAATAATGGTCATGGTTGGACTGAACAAAACCATATTTAGTAAGCTTGTGGCTGAGTTCGATATTCCATTATCTTGAGGCCTACTTCAATCCATATAAACTTCTTCTCATTCTAAACACTTTGTTTGGTGCTACTTTGGCATATCCCAGAGGTGGCTAGCCTGCTACAATCCATATAAACTTCTTCTCAGTCTGCACACTTTGTTGGTGCTACTTTAGCATATTTCGGAGGTGGCTGCATATAAACGTCTTCATCAAGGTATCCATGTAAGAAATCATTGTTGATGTCAAGTTGATGGAGAGGCCAAGACCTAGTTGAGGCTATTGCAATGAAGATTCTAACTATAACAAGCTTTGCAACAGGTGAAAAGCAATTAAAAAAATCAATTCCTTCTAATTGATTGTAGCCTTTTGCTACTAATCTTTCCTCAAGTCTATCCACACTTCCATCCAGTTTAAGTTTAACTTTAGACAACCATTTGCATCCAATGGATTTCTTTCCATGAGGTAAATCAGTGAGTTCCCACGTTTTATTTGATTCCAATGCACCTAACTCCTCATTCATAGCATGTATCCAACTTTTATCTTTACATGCTTGATGATAAGAATTGGGTTCTTGAATTTTTGACACATTAGCCAGATATGTCACATATGTGGGGTGTAAGTTTGGTGAAATTGTATAAGGATATGTAGGTGGTGTGAAATGTGAGATGTGCTTCATATGATTGGATGAGGATTGGTGATTGGCAGTTGGAATAATTGAATTATCAATTACATTAGTGATGTAGGCTTCCATCCATACTGGTTTAAACTTTTGTCTGGTACTTTGTCTAAGAGTTAAAGGTTCATATGATGTATTTTCTGGAGATTGAGGAAAGGGCACTTGTAAGACTGGTATGGTGTTATGGTCTGTGGTGGAAGAATCGGTTGAGTTATCACCAGATGGTGTGTCTGTAGCTATGTTTGAAATTGCTCATCATTTTGATCATCAAAAGCAGGAACAAAGGATAATGTTGTTGGATCTTCATTATAATATTCTGGATATCGAAGGATTGGAGAAGATTTATTAGTGATGGGGTGTGTATCAGACTTGAAAGGGAAGTAATTTTCATAAAATGTAATGTCTCTTGAAACTTGAACTTGTTTAGTTGATATGCTGTAAACATTTTAAGCCTTTTTTGGGGGCTATAACCTATAAACACACTTTTAACTTCTTGCTTCAAATTCTTCTTTGTGAGGTTTGGTATTGGATATGTAACAAAGGTAGCAAAGGTTTTAAGGGCAGAAAAATCTGGTTCAGAATTGTACATGATTTCATAAGGGGTTTTCTACTCTAGCACTAAACTGGGAATTTTGTTTATAATGTTTGTAGCCAAAAGTATAGAGTGTGACCAGAAGTGTCGAGGTAAATGTGCTGAAAGATGAGGGATCTAGCCATTTGTAGTAAATGCCTGTGTTTTCTTTTCACAACTCCATTTTGTTGTGGAGTGTAAACACACAATTTTTGATGAAGAATTCCTAAGATTGGAGCAAAGTTTGACACTCATTTCTAGTAAACTCACTCCCATTTTATGTTCTAATGACTTTGACATCCTTTTTGAACTGATTTTTGACCATTTTGAAAAAGACTTCCAAGATTTTAACAGTCTGGGACTTGTAAACAAGCATGAAGGTCCATGTGGCTCTACTATAGTCATCTACAGTGGTAAGCATAAATGGTGTCCCAATTAGGATCTATTGCTTATAAGGTCCCCATATGTCAATGTGTAACAATTCGAAAGTGATTTTTGAATGAATCAATGAATTTTGGAAAGGGAATCTGTTTTGTTTTCCTTTGCTTTGCTTTGTGGCAAACATCACATGGTTTTACATTCTTAATGGCAGGAGCATTGCAGAGCTGTTTAAGGAAATTGAGGTGTTTGTAAACATTGATATGATGCATGACCAAGTTTGATATGTCAATCAACAAGAGAAAAAGAAGAAGCTTTATCATCAAAATAAATTTTAATTCTGGAATTCAAATTCTCAGTGGATAGAAGATTACAAATATTCATTCTCTTATTACAATTTTCAAATCCACTCTCCAGGAAGCTATGGTCATCAAGTGTGTATAACTTTCCATTCAATTTTCCAACAGCCAAAGTCTCATTACTCTTCAGGTCCTGCAATAAGCAATATGAGGATAGAACACAAATTTAATTTGTGCAATTTGGCAGAGTTTGGAAATTGATAGTAAATTGAGTTTGAAAGTGGGAACGTGAAGAACACCAGTTAGAGTGATTTTCTGACTCATGACGATGGTTCCAACATGTTTGACAGCTTTAATGGAAAACAGAGGTGGGTTGTGTGACAGCTTTAAGGTTGGTCATTTGTGCATAATTTATGCATATGTGATTGTTGGCACCAGGATCAATAATCTAAGCTCCACATTTCAGATCATTAAGCGAAGTAAAAGAAAAATGTTGGATGCGCATACCAAAATAGTATGTGAGGTGTGCAAAGTTCACTTGATCTTCATTATCAGTAAGTTTCTTCCCTTTCAGCATTTTCATCAGCTCTTGTTGAACTATGGCAGCAATGTTAGAAGAGGATGTTGTATCTTTGAATTCACAGCAGTAAGACCATCTTCAAAATCAAGGGAAAAACAATCCATCACATTGTTTGCAGTATTTCTCCAACTAGAGTCCTTTGTTCTTTGGTCTTTCTTGTGCCAATCTAGATAGCCAATAAGCTTGAAACACCCTTCCTTTGAATGCCCACTCATATTGCAGTGGTCACAATATATTGATTCCTTGTCATAATTCCCATATCTTCTGTTAATTCCCCTTCCTCCAGCATTATTTCCTGTATCAAGAGTGGATCTCCCTGCCCAATTTCCTCGACCAGATCCATTTCTTCCACATCCATCATTTCTATAGTTTATTCGCCTGACCATCATTGCAGTATTTTCATCAATCTCAGGGTATAACATATGCATTTTTCTTTGCTTCTCCACCCTTAGAACCATAGAATAGGCTCTATTCACTGAGTGTAAAGGATCCATCACAAGCACTTGATTTCTGACATTGTCATATGTATCATTCAAACCCATCAAAAATTGCATTAGTTTGTAGAAGGAAGCTGAATCTGAAATTTCCTTTGTAGCCCCCACACGTACAGACTGGTGATGTCATAAGACAAGCGATCTCATCCCATAGTTTTTTAAGATTGGTGAAGTATTTCTCCGCTGTCAGTGATCCCTGTGTCATGCTTCTTATCTCTCATTTAACTCATCTCACAGATCTTTGGTTGATGTCTTGTAAATAAATGCACCCACGATTTCCTTTGAGATTGAATTTAAAATCCAAGATCTAACTATGCAATCTACCCTATTCCATTTATCAAACTTTGGAGATTCACTATTTGTTCTCGCATTTTCCATTTATGAAGCCTAACTTTAATTTCGCACCTAATACTATTTTAATAGATATATTCCAGGTGAGCTAATTTTTATGTGTGAATGGTAAAGTTACTAGGATCATTCTTGGATGATCCGAACCCTGCATATCCAATGGGTCTCCATTGGAGTAATCCTTCGTCGCTGCTATTTGTTTTGCTGCTGGAGGAATTTGTTGATTATTATTTGGATCACCATCAATTGCCATCCTCAAACTGATAAATTTAACAGATTAAAAATTCATGGGTGTTTGGATGTTTTATTGCTCTGATATCATAATCGAAATTTGGAAGGAACAAGATGATTTACGCAGATGAAAACTCTCTGCGCCCTTTCTCTCTATTTTCTCATGAAAACAAAATGCAATACTGTTTGAAAATATATACAAGGCAGACCTAGTAAAAAGATGGCAGGTCATCCACTAACTAATAGACAAAGGAAAGGAAAGTACGTGAAGGAGAGGAAAGAAATAAGATGATAAAGTCTAAAGAAATAGTTAAAAATATTTGCTAAAATATAAAGAGACTCACCGATCAGTTGAAGAACACAAAAATCGAGGATGAGAAATCGGAGTGACCGAATCGTAGTTTGGTTCGCATGAACAGTATCGGTCCAAATCGCGAAGCCACCTAAAAACTGAGAAAAAATCTGGAAATAAGTAAGATCTATACATGAGACAAAGCCCAGTATCTAGATACAAGAAATTTGTAGAAGTCGTCACCTAGAATCGAAATGAAGCTCCGATGATGAAGTTCCAAATCTCCACACATCGCCCTTATGCACTAAAATCAGTTAAATAAATGCTAATATTGTTGAGTTAAGGTAGGTCGATAACGTTAAATGCAACAATAATTTCAAACCAAGAAGAATTCAAGAACGAATTTGGAGGTTTTAGGGAAACGAGAGAGAGAGAGAGAGCGAAAGGAGTGAATATGAGAGAGGAGACGGGATGTATTTAATTTAAATAAAAGGCATCGATTGTAATAGAACCGACTCATTTTATTTTGTTTAAACATCAGTTCCTTTAAAGAACCGACGTCTTTTATTACAGTATAGGCATCAGTTCTTGTAAAAATCAACGTCTTTGTTAAAAATTTATGTATATACATCGAATTCTTGAGAGCAATCGACGCATATAGTTAAAACTTATTTACAAAAAAGTCAATGCTCTTTTATAGGCATCTTTCGTTACAAAAAGCGACGCGTATTTTGTCATTTCTTTGGACAAAGTTGTACTAGTGAGAGAAAAATTGAGTCGACAAATCAAAAACTCCATGCACTTGGTCAAAGACAAGAAAAAATTGAGGATGTTGTGATGGATATGAATTAGAAATATTGGAAGGTAGTGTCCATGATGGCCCAAATATCTTCTGATCTTAAAACCAAATAGAAAAGCAAAGGAGTAGAAAGACCTGTGACTAACTTGAATTCTAGGAGTGGGATACCAACACTAGGAGATAGAAGTAATAACAATAGTATGGGTACTAAGGGAGATTTTAAAGGGAATAACAAGCTATCTAAGATTGATTTTCCACATTTTAGGAGAGAAGGACCAAGGGAATAACTTAGGAAAGCTAGGAAGTATTTTCATATACATGAAATCCATGATGAACTTAGGCTAGGGATTTCTAAGATGTATTTAAAAGGGAAGGCTGATATATTGTTTGATGGATTTATTGCAAGCCATCTAGGAGCAAGTTGGAGTTTATTTTCTGAGGAGTTGTGCAAGATATTTTCAAAGACTACTGGGGGAAGAAGTAATTGAAACCGTCAGCAAAATTAAGCAACTAGGATCCATATCTGAATACCAGGAGAAATTTGAAGAACAGAAAGCCCAAGTTATGTTGGCTTTACTCCACGTTCTAAAATCCTACTATATCTCTGTTTTTACCAGTGGCTTGAAAGAGAATATCAGACTCATGGTTAAGATGACAAAACCAACCACCTTAACCAATGAATTTGAAGTGGCTAACCTGTAGGAATCCACCATCATACCATTAACAAATTCCAAAGGCATAATAGTTGTTCTTCACCAAAACAAATGGAATCCCTAGCCCTTCCAAACCCCATGATGAGGTAAAGCCAAATGATCTAGTACCCAAAACCAATAAACCACCAAACTACTACAAAATGGACATTACTTCCACAGAATTCCAAACTAAAAAGAATCTGGGGCTTTGCTATATAAGTTTGATGAGAAACACACTATAGGACATGTTTGCAAAAACGAGTCCTTAAACTTTATGTTGGTAGATGAAGATGACGAGGATGGAAGCCAATTAGATATGGATCTGGAATCTGAAGAAGGATCATTAGGAGAGGAAGTGATGGAAATTTAAATTAATGCTCTAGCTGGGGTTAGAAGCATAGAACCATTATAGTACCTGGGTGATGAAAGGAAGGAAGATCTTCATACTAATCGAAAGTGGTAGTACCCACAATTTTTTGAATGAGAAACTTGTTGAGGAGTTTAATTATGTTATTGATGATGCCATCTTAGTGACAGTTAAAGTGGCCAATGGAGATAAGCTAGAGAGTAAAGAAACTTTATCATCTTATACCATAACCACCACAAATACCTCAAACAAGATTACATCTAATAGTCATCATTCATCATAACAAATACTCCCTCCGTTCCATGGAGATAGACTTGCTCTTACTTTTACATAGATTAAAAAAATGTCAATTAATGTAATTGGAAATATAATTTTTTTCTTACATTTTACTAATATATCCCTATATTAAATAACGTTATAAATATAATTATTTTATATTTGTTGATAACAATGGATATTAAATAAGGGCATATTAGAAAACTTAAAAATAAGTTGACTTTCAACAAGGAAATTGACTTATAATTTGGGACGGACAAATAAAGAATACGCATATCTTCACGGGACGGAGGAAGTAACAAGAATGTACTCAATTTAATATGCAAAAGTTAATTGGTTTGTTATCTTGCATGGTGCCTTTTCAGATCCCTACCTTGGGAAATAAGATCATTGTCTCTAATAAAAGGCTATAAAAGATTATCTTTAGCTTCTTTTGCGTTCTAAATGTGGACTTTAGCTAGAAAAATCAGAATTGAATTAAAATAATCAATCAAACAAATATCCAATCGCAACAAGAATGCTTGTAACTAAAAATAAATAAATCACAATAGTAAGGTGGTGAAGTTGCCATGCTAAGTTCCTAAAAATTTGTTCTTTGTTGAAATGCAAACATTTACTAAATTATGTTAATGAAATGATATGAAATTCACAATTGGATGCCAGAACAGCTCCAGTTGTAGTTTGTCTCCAGAATAATTCTAGCTTAGAATTTAATGTTTGACAATGGTGTCTTCAATGAAGATTGACTGGACTTTATTAGTTTAATGTATCAAATCTTGTATTGCTGACAAATGCAAAATCAAACAAAGTGAAAAAATAAAATAAAATACCTGATTAAAGAAGAATATTCTTTTCTGAGGATGGTGTTTCCTTGAATGAACCCATGAATTGTAGGAAAAATGAATTAGAGCACATGCAAAACCTTCAATGGCAATGCTCTCCAAGAGAAACTCTTATCGGTGCTTATTAATCGATGTAACTGCCCTGGGTCGAACTTACTTCAATTAAAAAATTAAAAATTATTCCAAAAATCACAAAATTTTATAATAACAAGTTATTTTACAATTAAACCAATATTTACTCATTCAGAAGATAAAATAATACACAAAATAGTTTAAAACAACGTGAGGAAAAGAAAAAAAGAGCAAAATCGGTTTAAAATTCTTTTTGGGTTTTAAATAGCCGATTTTTTGTCGGGATCGGATCGATTTCCCTGTCGGTTCTCGATTGAAGCAACCAGTCTGGTCCAATTTTCTGAATATTGAAATTTTAACTGAAAACACTCAAAACTTCAAAAGTTTATTTTGAATTTTATATTGAAACTATAGATATATTTTAGTTTTCTAGTATCCCTCTAATTAATATATATTTTTATCAACAAATATATATTAATCCTATTTAAACCATTATTAATGTAGAGATATATTAATAAAATTGTAAGAAACAAAAATTGTTCAACTATATTAATTACATTTTCTTAATCTATGTCGAAAAAGAAACAATCATATCTTTATGGGACTAATGGAGTAACTCATTTGTTTTTTCTGTTAATTTTAGTGAAGTGCAAGAGAATTCGAGTGAATCCTCACAACCAGCTCCATCATCGCCGTGTCATTTCAACATTGTACTAGTACTAATCCATTTTTATCTCATACATCTCCGACTTATTTGAACCCCAATTCTTGCCACTATTCCTCGCTTTTCTCGCAAAAATACTCACCAAAATTTCCTTCTGAAATCGCCTCGTTTGATTGCAAAAATATCAACAGCTCTATAATCGCCATACAATGTGCCTTGCTCACCTACAATAATAACAATTCCCTCTAATTTTGCCATATTGTTAAGTGACCATCTCTCGTCCTTGTTTGACACCTAACTTGTTATTGCCTTTCTTCTAGGGTTTATTGAAGCATGTGTTGATAAGCAGAAAAATTGTGTTTATTGAGGATAATAGGCCCAAAACATGAGCCCCAAGATCCAGCCCTCAATTCCATCCCAGAAGATGAAGGAAGAGCTGTTGTCTGAAACTAAGTTTTTAGTCCATTACTAATTATATGTAAAGTTGGAAGAGGCAGACCCATCTAATTTCGGGTTGGTGGCCCAAAAATAACTTCATCCATTCCTAGCAATTAGATAAAACTGAATTATGCTCCAAACCATTGGATTCACCCTATAGAAGGCCGTAATCTCACTTTAGGGTTAGACCATTCATACACAGTCTCTATTTTCTCTCTCTGGCCTTTTGTTTTCTCTGTTCTTCGTGATCTTGAGAAACCTCCAACATCGTTTCTGTATATTCTTTTATGTTGTAGTTTCTGATGGACTCTCTAATTGATTAGTTCACTATAGAGTGTTTTGTATAAGGTTATGTTCTTAGAAGTTGTATAACGATATTTCTTTGCGATTAATTTGTATAATCAAAGTTTGATGTTTTTAGTGTAAATAAGGTTGAGTTTTGAGATATATTAAGAGTTTTGGTGACTCTTGGTTAAAATTCTTAATAGTGTACGTACCATGTAAGCAGAAAACAGTCCCTCCTAAATTGAAAATATCCTCTAGCACGAGTGGTTGATTTTGGAAGGGACTGTTTGAATTTTTTTTTCCAATTTCTTTGTTATTGTAATCAAAGTTTGATGTTCTTAGTGTAAATAAGGTTGAGTTTTGAGATATATTAAGAGTCTTGGTGATTCTTGGTTAAAATCCTTAACAATGTACATACCAGGTAAACTGCAAACAGTCCCTCCAAAATTGAAAAATCCTCTAGCACGGGTGGTTGATTTTGGGAGAGACTGTTTGAATTTTTTTTTTCCAATTTGTTTGTTATTGTTTGAAGTGGCTGGATGGAAATACCCTTATTAAAATGTAATATGGGGGGTGCAATGATGTTTTTAAAGGTGGAATTTAATAGTTGTTGTCAAAAAGGATGATTTTCGTAAACAAAGGTAATTCACTTAGTGTAAATGCCAAAACGGAAACGCTATAGATGATTTTCACATGACATGTAAATGTTAAAGATTTTGTGCTATTTAACCACTGTAAAATGTTATGTGGCGTTCTGTTTGTATTTTATTTTGTATTTTTATTTTCGAAAATGTTTTGTATTTCTTGTTTTCATTTTTATTTTCAAATTTGCTGAAAACGCGTTTGGTTTGTCATTTCTGAGAACTGTTTTTGAAAATAAAAAGCTGGAAAACACGTTTTGTTTGAAATTTTGCAGAATACTACTTAAACTATTTTTAATTAATTTGCTTGCAGAATACTACGGACTCAAACTCAAATTTCCTTTCACAATACACTGAAAACATGGTTACATGCAACACACTAATGTGAGCATTAAGAGTCTATATTAAAACAACTTGGTCAGGTTCGGGATTTGAGAAAGCTCTAGTTCTATTAAAATCCAGAAAATGCAAGTTCTTTCAAAACCACCAGAGTCCATTTATCAGTGCATTTTTGAAATATAACAACAAGAATTCTCACTTAGTTTTTTTTTTTTTTTTTTTTTTTTTTTTTTTTTTTTTTTTTTTTTTTTGTAATGTTGATATTGAATTCAATAAAACTTTATTTAAGCTTAGTTCTAAGTTAGGATAATTTAAAAAAAAAAAAAAAAATCTTTATTTAGGCTTAATTTCAAGTTAGGATAATTCTAAAAAAAATAATAAATAAATAAAAACTTTATATTAAGCTTAATTGCAAGTTAAGATAATTCTTAAAAAAAAAAAAAAAAAAAAAAAAAAAAAAAAAAAATTCCCAAAACGCGTTTTCCGCGTTTTGGACATTTTTTTTTTCTAAATACACACAAAACGCGTTTTGTGTACAAATTTTTTTTTTTTTTTTTTTTCCAAAATGCATTTTCGAAAATGGTAAAGAGAACGCGTTTTTAGCGTTTTCGAAAATAAAAACAGAAAACGACCTCAAAACAGTAAAGAGAACAGGGCCTTAACTTTTTGTTTATTTAGTGAAGTCAAAGATTTCTTTTGCATGACAAATACAATAAAGTTTTATTGCGCACTATATGAACTCTATAAAACAAATACTCTACATTTTTATTATTCTTTTGGATGACAAGTACGAAAAAATTGTATTGTTGTCTATTATCATTAAACATTACATTGAATGCATTTCTGTTAGGTTGGGTTCAAATTCCATAGCTTCCTGAACTAAGATCAAATGCCATAATAATTAAATGCCATAGGTTCATGAAGTAAAATCAAATCTTATAATTAAACCAATTTATCCGCAGACGTGTTGGCATTTGTATTCTGATATATATGAATCGTAAACATCCACGGTCCATAATATAAAATTTGAGCCATAAAGTCTTTCCAGTAAAACTAAACATGGTAAATAAACGTATTGAACTACATAGAAGCACAGAAATCCTTTCTAGTAAAACTAAAGGTTTTTAAATTGCTTCACAAATTGGTCCACAAATTGCTTCAACAATGTCTTGGAGTGTACATAGCCGTCAAAGAATGTATTCATACACTCACTGCGCTACATTGTGGACATTTCCGTACAGAAGCTAGTTCTTAAAAAATAAAGTACCCAACAATATCGTTCCCTGTAAAGTCTAGCGAGCCAAACATTCTCGTGAAGGCTATACATATTAATCATCAATGTCCAACCTTCATCGAATTTCTCTAGAGACAAAGAAACATAAACCACAATGCATTGATGATAGTATGGAGGTCTTCAGACTGTAGAACCAAAATTTCTTAGGTAATTTTTTTAGTATATGCCACAAACACTATCTATACCTTGCATTAGGAAATACTGCCTCTATTGGTTCTACATAGCTCTATCCCAATTATTGATGATGCCAACACGAGCTAGACCCTCCCTACATGCAAACTATTAAAAGTTCACATAAACGTTTATGTATCCTCATTAGACATTAAATCATATCTAAACAATCTGCACCTATTGTCACGCCAAAATGCATGCCTTAACTGACATTCATCTTCCAAGTCTACAACAAAATAAAAGCTAGGAAAATTTCTTTCATTTTTTAAAAGTATGCCTAGATAGCAACAACATCCCCTTCCTCCTTCGCCCAACCTTAAACACATAACCTTATCGATGTAATTTCTACAATCCTTCTATATAAACGTCATTTCTTCTTATCCTCCAGATTCAACCATAGTTGAGTTATAACTTTTGTGCATTGGAATTCTAGCTATATTGTTGACTTCAAGCATCCAATTAATTTACTTGTTCACTGATTTTTTTATTACAACTATACAACCTAGATTTGGAAGGACTAGTTCAATGGTTATGCTCTAGGATAATTTCGTCACTACCCACACTCCAGATACTTCACCCATAGCAGACAACTTAGCCTAACAACCTAATTGAATAGTTGGTTGAGGCTTCAAAGAATAGCTTGTCATTCCAGTTCTTCGGCCTTCTCTAGCACATGTAAATGTATATGTCGCATACCTAATCAATCCACCTCATCACAAGCTTCCACTACTACCTTGATGTTTTTAAGTGTGTCATCATCCTCTACCAAGTAATTTACATTCATAGTCTCATCGTCTGAATATATTGTTGACATACCTACACACAATTTTGGATATAGATCAGCAAGTGAATTACATTAAACTATATTGCTACTCAAGTGCGACAAATATACGACTATAACTTTCAAAATACATCTGATGAAAATATACTTTTGAATAATCCAATTAACAAACTTTCAAAAGCTTTAGTTCTTCTGTCTATGTGTGTGAAATTACTGAAAATACTTCATGATAATATATCTAACATTACCTAAGCTGCACATGTTTCCAGGTTTTCTGAGTTGCACATGTGAAATTATTGAAATACTTTCATAAGCTGCACATGTTTCCACATTCTCTAACGTAGGTACAAAATAAATTTGATCTGGAATAGAATCAGACCACAAAATTGTAGATAATAGGGGAGGCAGCTGTTAAAAATCAGTGTTAATGTGGACAGGCCATGTTTCTGTTAAAAAAAATTGAAGAGGAGATAACCCAAACCCTGTCGTTAATGTGGGCTAGCTGTTAATTTGGATAAGCGAACTTGCTATAAGAAAATCACTGTTAGAGTTCGAAAAAGGAGAAAAGAAGGAGACAAACAGACTTGGTATTATAAAACGAAGAAGGAGATAACCCAAATCTTACCGTGATGGTGGTTGGTGGACAAGGTAACATGCTTCTTGAGAGTTGTGTGTGTAATCGTATTTCAGGGAGGAAGAAGGAAGGAATGAAGGCAGATATGCACTTTTTTTATTTTACATTTTAAGAAAATATCGTGATAATTTTCTGTAACCAAAATCTCTTGATACCTCGCGATATTTGTACATTGGTTGGTACCTTGTAGCAACTATTGATTAGTCCTTTCGAAAAGCACAACTATGATCTGGGGGGGGGGGGGAATAGATATAACCTCTAGTAAGAATGTGGCCTTACAATCCAAAGATGTTAAAAAAATGCTAGTGTTATTTGTTTAAAATTCGCCTAGTCAATGCATTATACATTGAGGAAGATTATAATATTTTGTATTAAAAATTATTATGTAGAACAAATGGTTGAATGACTTGAGGTACCATTGAATCAAAAAGGGAAAAATCGTAAATTGCAGGTTCGAAGTTTAAACTCAGATTTAAGCTCATAATACATATTATGCTTTATTAGTTGATTTAAACTATATTTTATGTTTTATAACCCTATAAATAAAGGGTTAAATCTTTGTTTTTTAATCTTTCAATTATTAAAACTTTGAATTTTTCACTTATTCTTAGCGGATTCGAGATTTCATGTTTTTGTTTCAAGGTTTTAACTTGAATCCTTATTTCACGTTGCGTCAAAATTAAATATTGGTTAAAATAATGCCCTCATGGCATATCTCCCAGTGGTAAAGGAGAGGGCTGGTAACACGCTCAGCGCGGTCGGATGCAGTGTTTGAATACTGAAAATGGATTTGACTTTGTGGTAGGCGGGAGTTACCACCACTCTAGGGACCTCCAGTACCCTCCACCCTGGCCTCTGGGAAGCACATCCTGCGATTTACCACTCAAACCAATGGCACAGGGTATGGTCGGTTCGAACCCTCAAGGTGTGGGTTACACCTTTTTAAATATTGGTTAAAATAATGAATCAATTAATTATTAAACTCTAAGGGGCCGTTTTCTTTGTATTTCAATTTTGAATTTTGAGTTTTGGATTTTGTTTTGAATTTTAGATTTTGGTTATTTGTTTTGGGATTAATGAAAACACGTTCTCTTTGTAATTTTGGAAAACTGTTTTCAAAAATAGAAAACTGAAAAATGCGTTTACTTTGTAATTTTCTGATATTTTATATGTAAAAAATGGTTGATTTGTTGAATTACATTAATTTTAATATCAATAAACCAGTTAGTTCTCTATGTCAATAAATTCATCATTAATATTGTTTCTGCTAAAAAAAAAATTCAACCCATACCAACAAAATCTTAACATGGATTTATATATAATGTCAAAATAATATAAGAGCTTCAAGTGTAGGAAGTGTCTCACATTTACAAAAAAAAAATTACAAAAACAAAAAAAATTCTTAACGTGAATCTATATATGATGGCAAAATAATATAAGAACTTCCAGTGAAGAAAGTGTCTCACATTTACCAAAAAAAAAAAAAACTTAGTATAGATCTATATATAATGGCAAAATAAAATAAGAATTTCAAGTGAATGAAGTGTTTCACATTTACAAAAAAATAAATAAATAAATAAATTAAATAAAATAAAATCTTAACATGAATCTATATATAATGACAAAATAATATAAGAATTTCAAATGAAGGAAGTGTCTCACATTTACAATAACAAAAAAAAAAAAAAATTCAAAACGCGTGTTTTGGATTTTTTTTACACAAAATATTCAAAACGCAATAAACTCGTTTTGAGGTTTTTTTTTTTTTTTGAAAACAAATTTCTGAAAATGAGCAAAGTGAACTCATTTTCGATATTTTCGAAAATCGAAAACTCAAAACGGACTGAAAATAGCAAAGAGAGCACGGTCTAAACTCTAAATATCCTCTCTTAAATATGAAAACAAGGAAAGTAATGAAGATTCAAGTTATTCGTATCTTTTCTCAAAAAAGTTATACGTATCTAAACAAATTGATCTTATGACGAAACTCCAACCAAGACGGAATATAACATTTTCCCAACGAAAATTATTTCAGTGTATGATTGGCCGGGATAGAAAGAATGAAAAATATTTTAAAATGGAAGTCGGGATTACTCAATACTAATAGGAACCAAGAGAAGAAATACACCATAATAATATCTTTCCTTTCTCAATGCAACTGATATGTTGTAAGCAAATATAACATCAACATTAAAAAGTGAAAAAACGCAGAATTTTGAGGATGTTGGGTTGCATCTGCTGTAGGAAAGTGTGTAGGAAGTGCACATTCTTCACCATTAAAAATCAGCTTTGATGGGAACCCATCTCCCTCTACCATATGAATGTCACGTAATTTCCTTTTTGTAAACGACAGAACGGATTGTTGCTTACCAGGTACTGCTGGATCTTTTTCCGGGTTTGACCCGTTTGTTTCTGCTATTAGATAGTTCAAACCAGGCAAGCCTGTGAGGAAAATGGTATTGTTGAGATCTTTGAGTAATGACCCATTAAAAGAATAAGCTCTCTCAAAACCAGAGCCTGTTTTCTTCAACTGGATTGCCACGAACCAGTTGACGAAAGGGATGTCTTTCCAGTTAAATAGAGTGACCCGAGCAGACCATCCGGTTTTGTAGTTTGAAGATAGATGCCAATTTATGCTAACACCACAGTTGTCCGGGCAAGGCAATGTCCTGGGAACTCGTAAATGCTTAATTCTAGCCCAGTACACGGTCTTCTTTGTTCGGTTTTCAAAGGGAACGAGAAGGGCTTCAGGAGGAAGAAGCATTGCTTCAGCGTTTTGGTTGCATTTTGATGAATCGCCGCAGCCACAGGCGCAAGTACTGCACGGTAAAATCGACTCATTGTAGTAAGCCGAGTAGGAAACACAGCATCGAGCCTGTTTTGGTTTTGGTCTAGTTATATTACAGACGATTTGCCAGCTTGCAATTGCTGTGGTCATGGCCTGGAGGCCACTTGGATCAGGGAATTCTGTCTCGTCTACTCTTAGTGCTTGTCCACATTTGTATTGTGCATTAAGAACACCAACAATTTTCCAATTTCCTGGAGGATAAAGCGCCGTTCTGTTCAAATCCGGGGGAAGTTTAAATACTTGCAGTTGAAAGACGGACGTTGCCTGAGTTTTATTCATGATAGTTGGCAATATAGTGCCATTTCTGCAGCAGTACGGAATGTTTCCAATATCTTTATCTGTTTCTTTCTCCGGGGGAAGATCAGTGATAATTGGCCTCTTCTCACAATTCATGACTTTAGAGAAATCCATATCTTCATAGTACTGTCCAGCAGAGCCATAAATGCAATCCGAAAAATCTTTCAGGTAAGTGTATGCTCCTTTCATCGAATAAATGAACTCTCCTCTCATCCACTCCCAAGTTAAGTTCCAGTGATCGAGTCGTCCCAAAGGATTACTGTTACTGATCGTTACCTGAGCTTCATAATTATTCCCGAACGCTTGCAAGACATCATAAGATATCAAAAGATCGCCATTTTGGCGTGGGAAATACTTCGTCGTTAGGTTTTTGGCCTTAAATTTTGGATCCTTCACACAGCATACATGCATTCTGGTTGCTGTTAACAGAAGTAAACTAGGATTAGAAACTAGTACGAAAGAAAAGAAGAAAAAAAAAAAAATTTGAAAAGGGAATAATTTCTTAATGAAATTTACCACGACGACGCGGTGCTGGACATTTGAATCCATCATTCATAAGCTTGATTGTCCTAGGCATAGGATACCCCGGTGGCTTGATCCCAAACTGAGTGCCGGTTAATTTAACCTGAGCCTGAATTTGGGTAAAATCTCCAGCAGTGTCGATTGAAGTCATCAAATCCGTCTGAGGATAACCAGCAAGGGTAGTTCCATTTCCCACAGCAGCCGGGAAATCATCCCCGTCCAAAATAACTGCATTGGATGCAGATACTAAAATCTCTTGATTATGAAACCCGATGAACATTTTCCAGTTTTTGAGCTCATACATGCCAGCATTCAGTATGGTGGCAATAGAACTAAAGGCCCAGGGTTGTGCAGTTGCATTCTTTATATGAGGATACTCTTTTGTTCTTGATGTAAATGTATATGTAAGAAAGATCCCATTACAGTTACTTTCTTCTGGAGGAGGGGCTGGTGGCGGCTTATCGCCATCGTAATCTTGTGCTCTACTGATATATTCAGTGAAGAAGAACAAGAAAATATAGATTATTACCATTTTTAAGGTCATCTCAAGTTTTTATCCTGGTATAGATAATGGTGATTTTGTTAATAAAAATGAAAATTCCAGGTAAGATGGTCTTGAATTTGATGAAGACTAAGTCAGGATTAATTTTCATCCTCTAGTTCAGCGACGGATTTTGTGGGGGTTGGGTTTTAATTAACTACCAACCTTCACACAATTGACTATAAAATCAGTTTATAAAAAGTTTTAAAACTCTTTTTATTTTATTTTTTATTTTTTAGCAATAAGTTTAATCTGTGAGTACTTATGATCAGTGAGTGTAAAACTTTAAATTGAACATTGGATTAGACCTCATTTCATTAAGGTATATTATGCCTTATGATTTTTAGAGGTAAATTTTATATATATACTATTAATTACTCCATCCTCCCACAAAGATGGGCTCAATATGCTGGAACTATAAATTTACTTACATTCTACCTAATATACCCTATATTAAATAATGAGTAATTCATATTTATTGATAACAATGCATATTAAATAGGGTATATTAGAAAATTAAGATATTAATATACTCTAAAAAAGAAAAGTGGTCTATAATTTTGGATAAGTAGTATATAAGATAGTAAATAGATGAATCCCAAGTTTCAATTATGGAAAAAAACGATAAGCAATGTATAGCTTTCACAAAAGTAGTACGATTGATGTGATCCAAGCTAGGTTAACAACCAAGAAATCAAGTTACAAGGGACGAAACATCAACCAAAAATTCGGTGGCTCCAAAGATCAAGCAATAGTTGATTAAAAAAAAAAAGCCCCAAAACAAGTGTAAATGGGTGGAAGTCAAAATTCAAGTCGAATGACGAAGTTGGAAGAAACGGCAATGTTTTCCTCCAAGCGATTGCTTGGTTCTACCGAATCTAGGGTTTTTGTGAATTCTACTGTTTTCCATATTTTTAGTTAGTTAAGTTTGTTTTGGACTATAATTGAGGCTAATTAGATTTTTTATTTCGTTTTTCCTTAAATTTAAACAATTTCCATTCATTGTAACATGAGCTTAGACATTATTGGAGAGTATTTTAAATCAAAAGGTGAGGATTCCCTTTTAACTTGTCCTTCTTGAAATTCTTAATAGAACTTATTAAATACCCAATCTTTGTAGCGTTCAACGTAGAACTTATCAAAGGATTAGGCACCCTTTGTAGTTTTCTACAATCTTAGTTCTTGTTTCCGCATCATAACGGGTTTAAAATTTCTATATCTTAAGTTCTTGTGTTGTAAGTCTCGAGTTAAGATCATATCGTCTATTGCAATCTGAATTTAGAACTTTCCAATAATTTAATCATTATTCTGCAATTTCGTCATGTTTTCCATAAGGAATCACATCAATTGATAGCAAATCTTGAATCTAAATTCAAGTATTGTTTTGTTCTTATTTTCCTTTTTATTCTTGGTTTTTAATTGCAATTAGTTTGTGTTTCTTGATTATTGTAAAAATTCAAGAACCACCTTCTTGAATTTTTAATTATTGTTAATTATTGGTATTCATTTAGTTATCTTTTGATAGTGGTCTTGTTATAATCCTTCTTATGTTGAAATTTTCCATTCTTCAATTTCTAGAACAACTTTCATGAAAATCATGCAAATCTTTCAATCCCTTCTTCTTAGTTTTTTCCATAGTCTTGTGTCTAAAGTTCTTGATTGGTTCTTTGGAGAACTTGAAAAAATGGAATAAAGAAAGGAGAGAGGAAAGAGTTGTGAATTGTTATCGAGGAAAAATCCAATTCGAGTGATATATGAGCGTAAAAACACACCAGGATACTTTATTTTTTTCTTGATAACTAACAGTGTCGTCTATCGCGAAAGGATCATCACCGTCATCGGTGAGTGACAACAAGCAATTTTACATGATGGAAGTATTCCAAAAGCAATTTGATGAACTCCGATGGAAATTGAAGGGGTAAATGATAGGTTGGATATTCATGATACACACATTTCTCAATTGCATAGGGAGCAATCTCAAACAACCCCTAAGGCTAGGAGGGAGAATCAGCGTGAATATAATCCTAGGTTTGGAGTTGGGATTGATGATGAAAGGAGGAGGGATATAGGAGATAGGCGTTATAGGGAGTATAGAAGAAATCATAGCGATAGGGATGGAGTGGATGGGAACTTTTGGATTATCAAAATGGCAGCCATCTTTCCAAGGCAAAAATGATCATGAGATTACTTAGATTGGGATAAAAGGTGAAATTAAATTTTGATTGCCATAATTACTCGAAGGAGAAGGAAGTGAAGCTAGCTGTGACAGAATTCAATGATTATGCTATCATTTGGTGGGATCAATTAGTTACGGATAGGAGAACAAATTATGAGATGCCTGTGGAAACTTGTGGTGAATTGAAGGAAGTTATGAGGAAGGGGTTTATTCCAAATTACTACTATAGGGATATTTACCAAAGACTGTAAAGTCTTACTCAGAGTTCTAGGAGTGTTGAAGATTATTATAAGAAGATGGAGATCGTGATGATTAGGACTAATGTTGTAGTAGATGGGGAGGCTACAATGGCCATATTTTTGAGTGGTTTGTATAAGGAAATAGCTAATGTGATTGGGCTACAATATTATGTAGAGTTAGAGGAAATGGTGCATATGGCTATAAAGGTTGAGAGGTAGTTGAAATGAAAGGGGGAAAGCAAGGCATTCTCTGGGTTCTTATCCTTCTTTACAACCAACTAGCTACACTACCAGAAGGGCCATCTCACTCGATGTGTGCAACATGCTTAACATCTATAGGGTATACTATCCCCATTTCACGGTCCTCCTTCATAACTATAGAGGAAAGCCATTTTCAACATATCCCCGAAGAAGGGGAAAAAAATGTTGTGCATATAAAATGAGAAAGGTATACCAAACATTTGAGACAGGGTATATTTGAATCTTGTGTAAATCCGTTTCATTTTTGTTCCCATTGAAGAAAATGAACAGACTCAATTCAATTCCCAGCAGCAATGAAATCCACCAAACAAAGTGGTATGCAGCCTACAGGGCTCGCAAAATGGATGAAAGAGAAATGAAAATCTCAATTAAAACATAAGAACAAGGGGAAAAAAAAGACAATGGTTATTAGGAGTGTCAAGGTTTTCATCTTTCTATTTCAAAAATATAATTTACAATTTACTGATACAAAAACCAGGTCAAAAGTCATATCTTTAAAAATTATTAACGATATTAAATTTAATTTAATTATATCCTATAAACCAATAACCTCATCGTACCCACCCCACTTGACCTAATTTATTTATTATTCAGACATTAAACAACAAAAGGCACTGGCAATTCATCTCCGACCACTAACAACAGGCGTAACGAAATGGCCGCTACATAGTGTCGTGTCAACATCCTCGTCTCTGTCTCCCCGTCCTCATCATTATGTCGTTGCGTTCTCCTTTTATGTGTTACCGAAACAGTATCCGACAGTGGGGTCAAGTCGTTGCAGCACCAACGTCTCTTCATGCGCAAGTCATCTTTATGTCGTCGCAACAGGGACACCGCTGCAGTGCCCATCGCCTTTGCAATAGCAACAAGGATGGTGTATTTCTCATCTTCTTCATATGCGAGTGTATTTCTGATATGTGTTTTTTTATCTTCATCTTGTTCTGTTTTGTTTTATGTTGATATATTTTGGTGATGTGGCTGGTGGTTTCTAGACATGGGGAAAAAAACTCAACCCTTCCTGAACTCATCGGTTACTCAATCCTAATGGGGAGAAAAAAATCTGCTCAGCGAGTAGGCATTGCGGGTTTGAGGCGAGATTATGCGACGTGAGCATATCGCAAGGCATGGTGGATTTTTGCCACCCTACCCAGAATTAATATATATACATTGTAGCCAAAGAGGAATTGAGACAATAAACCCTAAGAGTGGGCACGGTCCGGTTCGGTTCGACTCCGAGAGGAATCGAACCGAGTACTAATGGGAATCTTAGTAATGGAACCAGTGGTTCCATATTTGATAATGAAACAGAACCAGAACCGAACCAATTGGTTCCAGTTTGGTCTGGTTCGGTTCTTAACATTGAAATGTTAAAATATAATGTTCATTAATACTAAATATTAAAAATTTCCTTGACGCTACTTTGGAAAAAATATAGAAGAATTACTAAGAGTGAGCACGGTCTGGTTCCGAAAGGAACCGAACCGAACCGTTACCAATGGGAATCTTAGTAATGAAACCATTGGTTCCATATTTGGTTATGGAATCGAACCGGAACTGAACCAATTGGTTCCAGGTCTGTTCGGTTCGGTCCTTTACATTTGAAAATGTTAAAATAAAATGTTCCCTAATAAAAATTAAAAAATTCTTTTTAACGCTACTTTAAAAAAAAAATTCTTTCAACTCTACCGTTTGCACAAATTTTCCTTCGAAAATCGGAATTTCATAACAATAGCTTTTAGAATTTTGTTTTTAAAATTACTTAGTATTTAGGTAATGTCGACAGATTTAGATTTGGGGTTGGGAATTGTGAGTTAAAACTTAAATTGAGAGTTAAATTGATGAAGTAAAGAATCAAAGAGATTGGGTGGAATTAGAGGAGGATTCGGTTTATGTGGGAAGTAGAGAATGGAAATGAATTTTGGTCAAACGGGAACTTGCCCAAAAGGTTTCACCGCTTCACGGTTTATATTGAAAAAAAAAAAAAAAAAATTCAACATACAAGGGAACCGAAGTATCGTCGATTCCAATTAATAAGAACCAGAAACCGGATCGGTTCCCGTTCGGTTCTAAATACAAGTATCAAATGGAGAATTTTCCTTGACCGAACCGGATCTAGACCGGCCGGTTCTAATCGGTTCCGGTCCAGTTCCACAGGTTCCAGGAAAATGTGCCAACTCCTAAGAATTACACATACTTTACAAAGATTAAAAGAAAAACAAAAAAGCTTGCATACAAGTTAAAAAATAATATCCAAATAATATATATTACTTTACATATGGAAACAAGAAAATTATATTTTTAACAATGTTGCAATTTTGCATCTTTGAATAAACTTTTATGGCTTTTAGTTTTCACTTTATACAATTATTTAAGTATAGTCAACTGACTTCAAGATGATTTTAAATATAGTCGACTGATTATAAATTTATCATTTATAGGAAATAATCAAAAGAAATTGAGAAAATGGACCAATTGAAGATTTTTGTTCAAAGAAAGAATTAAGAAATAAGGAAAGTCCAATTATGACTTCCATCTTTTATGGAAAGAAATAAGGAAATCAATTATAACCTAAATGGAAAGGTTCAGCTTTAACTTAATGTGTCAATAATTTACCAAAAATAGTGTCAAAAAAAGTTAGTTTAACTGAAGAACCGAATTACCAACGGTTCTAAAATACAAGAACCGAGAACCGGACTGGACCATTAAGTTCTGACAAAGAAGTCTCAAAAGTGATTTGTTCCTTAGTTGAACTCGATCCTGACCCACCGATTCTAATCGGTTCCGGTCCGATTCCACTGATTTCACGAAATAATGTCCACTCCTAATTAATCCTAATTAGAGCTTCCTCACCATCAATGCATACGTTGTAGCCAAAGAGGAATTTAAAATTGATAATATTTATCCACTTAAATTCTAATTAAAGTTCTATTCGTCCCTATCAACATGTATTACTAAAGACTATACACTTGGTTTCCAAAAGAAAGTGATAAAATTATATTTAATCTTGTTTTTCATTAATCAACTATAACTTGATAGGGTTATATCTAAATAAACTTTCTCTTGGATTAAGACTCCTAATTAATCACGATCTCCAAAACGAGTCCAATATCGATATAGTAATTATCTCTCCATCAACAATTAATAATCTAACACAAATAAAAATTATCATAACTTATTTTACTTTAATCCCTCAACTACTCAAAAGTGTTAGTCGTCTAGAAAAAATCTATATAATTAACTAATTATACTTCGTAAAATTTCGGGGTGTTGCGGCGACGGCGGTGATAGTTTTGGGGATAGTTGTGGGATCAAGATTGTGAACATAAATTCATAATTGGTGACTAGTGAATAACACGTAATATAAAAAACTGAGATTACGACTAAGTTTATAATTGTAACCTACAATTTTCTAAATTGTGATCAATTAATTTGAAATTTATGATCGATAAATAAGTTGTGACATATAAAATGCATTATTTGTGACCAAGAACTAAGTCTCGACTTAAGAAGTTTATAAATTGTGATAGAAAAATAAGTTATGATCGATTATTTTCATAATTTGGGACCAAGAAGTCATGACCTATAAATTTATGATTTGTGATCGAGAAATAATTCTGATGATGCTTGGTTATATTTTATTTGGAAGTGGAGAATGGAGAGAATAATAAGCACAACTACCCAATTTATGTAGAGGTGGATGTTTCGTCCACTAGTGCATATAGTCTACAAAATGTTGATGTACTCGTGGACAACAATATGGTTCAACATTAACGGGTACAGAATCTAGTAACCACAATTCATTTACAGTTATCCTCCATCCCACACAGTTGTGAAAATTTGAGTTAAGGGTGATACTGAATAACCCATCCTTGGAGGAATGGGAATTGTACTATCTGAACATGTAAACTTTCGAGGATATTATGTTGAAGATGCATTGGTTGATGTAATAACCAATCCTACTATTTGAATGCAATTCATCTCCGACCTCCGGCGGTAAACACAGTAAAGTGGCCACTGACTCACTGAGTAGCGGAGTGTCACCATCCCCTTCTGTGTTGTCGACCCTGTCTTTGGGTCCCCGTCCCCATCACTATGTCGTTGTCCTCCTCTTTTTGTGTCACCGCTACAGCATCCAGCAGTAGGGGTCATGCCTCTGCAGTAGTGGCGTCTTGCTGCAATAACGTTATCTCTGTGTCGTCACTAACCCCATTGAAGTAACGGGGTCTCTCTACTGGGATGTCGTTGCAGATCCTATGGGTGAACACGGTCTGGTTTGGGCAGTTTGTAGCTAAATTTCAAATCAAACCGTTTAAAATGGTTTGAAAAATTTTCAAATCAAACCATTTCATCTCCTAAACAAACCATGTTTTGCGGTTTGGTGCGGTTTGCAATCAAATAAATTAGTAAATCCTAAACAAAGGCACATTCTTATACGATAATGCAAAAATGAATGAATAATTAATCTACCAATAGCAAAGATCACAAATTTTACAATTAATACATAGCATTGAATAAATGATCAATATCAACTTTATGGTCGATAATTAAGAAATATCAACTGACCATTACGTATATTACATCAAAGGTGTTCATGAGTATTTTTTCATGATGCAACTCATATCTGCAAGAGAATTACTTCGGAAAGTTGCAATTACAATAAGATTTATTTTTCAAAATCATTCACATAAATAAAAGACAACACAATATGTTACTGCAAGAGTATTTTTTCTATTTAGTATGCTAGAAATATGTGTACTAATGAGTTTTTTTTTCTAATTTGTTTATAAAGTTCTTCAATGGAAACTCTAAGCCTCATTTTAACTTTTTTGCAACTTCCAATAGTTATAGTTGGGAATGAAGTTGGACTTTTTTAGGAGGGATCAAACATGCATAGATTATAACATAACTTTAATCCTGAAAATTTTTCATATTTTTTGCAATTGACAAATGCTACAAATCTTTCAAGAATACGTCCAAATTTTGATAAAAGTTATTCTATAATTCATTTCTACTAGAAAAGAAATCAAAACAGCACTCAAAATGACTTAAAAATTTCAATGACAATTTGAATTTGATAAGCTACTTCTACACTCATTTTTTTTTATAATTTGTTTAAAACTTAGCGGGTTGCAGTTTGAAATCGCAGGTTCGATAATTGAAACCTAAACCAAACCGTTTAAAGCGGTTTGAAATTTCTTCAAACCAAACCAAACTATTTCACGTTTAAAACCAAACCAAACCAAACCATTTGTTGCGGTTTGGTTCGGTTTAGCGGGTTGACAGTTTATTTGTTCACCCGAGCCCATTGCCTCTACAATAGTGTCGGGGTCCTTTCTTAATTGCACGCAGATTCTTCCACTTATTTGAGTGCAATTCGGTCCTCTATCCCTTGATTTCTTCAATTAACTTCTTTAACTTCTGAGTTCTTCCAATTTAGCTCCAATTTGATTCTCGATTTTCCTCAACAACTTCCACATTGTATGATTAAGTTCAAATTGCCCTTCAATTTCACCTTGTTTGCCTTGATTACTAAATTCTTTCGACTTTGGGATAAAAATTTAAATAAGAAAAAATAACAACTAAATCATTAGACTTTATTCTCAAATGACAATATAGTTTCCTTGTTTTAATGTCTAAATAAGTGTTTAAAGTAAATTTATCAATTCACACTATAAAAATTAACAAAACTAATCCAGATTTTGAAAGACTTCTTTAAAGACTACATTTGGCGTCAAATTGGTAGGTTGTCCATCTCTATCACAAATTAATATCTTCAATCCAACACAATTAGTAATTCTTGACACTACTACATGGAGTTGTCTATGACTGAAGACAGGACTTTTCAAATAAAATCCAACATTCGAAAGAGATTGACCCTAGCTCTTGTTAATAATCATAGCATATGATACTGTCAAAGGATATTGCCTTTGTTGAAAATTAAAAGGCAACATTGGGTTTGATTGTGTTTAAATCATTCTTGGAATAAAAACTTTATGCCCTGTGTTGCTCCATTAAAAAAAAAAAAAAATCGCTTCCAGATAATGATTACCTAGTCTTCTAATTATCAATCCAGTCCTATTAGACAAGCTTGTGGAATAATCAATATTTCTCAATAACATAATTGAAACTCCAACTTTCAACTTTAGCTCATGATTAGGCACCCCTGAACATTTGATGCTATTCAAAAACTCTAGAGTATGAAAATCTTCAAACATCTCAATATTAGAATATGATCTAGAAGCTGATTCAGAACTGAAATATGTCTTATCTTCGGTTTCAATAAGAAAGGATATATATTCATTAACTGATTCAACAATCTCAAGAGTCGGAACAAGAATTAAACTTTCTTTCAAATATGATGGATCATTAAGCCTCCGTTTAGAAGTAGAGATGGCAAAAAAACTCGACCCGACGGGTACCCGACCCCAACCCGCCCCTAATGGGGCGAAAAAAACCCGCCCCGTAGGTCGGTGCGACGGGTATGGGGCGATCCCCTCTACCCGGGTGGGTAGCAAGGCGGGTGCGGATTTGATTGTCCCAACCCGAACCCGCCCCGATTAAATAAATTAATAAAAAATAATAAGGAAAAAAAATATCAAAAAAATAAAAAAAATTAAATGGGGCGGGTAGGTTGACCCGCCCGACCCGAAATTCGCGGGTCGCGGGGTGGGTTTGGAATTGAAAATTTCTCGCGGGGCGGGGCACGGGTCGAGGGGACCCGACCCAAACCCGCCCCGTTGCCATCACTATTTAGAAGTTATTTATAACAAATTTATAAACCACATTTCCTCAAACCACTTTTTAACTACATGAATGTCCCCAAATTACTTTTCAACTATATATTTGACCTAGAAAATATTAAATTATTTATTTATAAATAAAAAACTTTTACCAAACAGAGGCATATAATCCAAATGAGAAGGATACAAGCTATCTACAATTGCAGCAACTGAACCTTCTATATCTTTTATCAGCAGATCTAGTATCCCAATTATTGCATGACCATCATTTTGACCACAGACTATTCCATCTCCAATACTAATAACTCTCAATATCAATAATTGTAGCATGAACTGAACTACTGCCAACCTGGAAAGAAAACCCAATAAAAATAAAAGTATAAGAGTTTTTAATTGAGTCATTGTTTGGTTCCCTTTAAATTTTTCTCTCTTTTCTACAGTACTCAATCACAACCATCTATTAAAAGTCAAGCTCAAAATATTTTATTTTTTAACCAAATCTCAATCATCCATTCTCCTAAAAATCACTATTCATTTAAAAAAAACTTCTTTTAAACAATACAAAACACACGCTAAGTCTTAACTTTAAGCACTAGATATGATATTAGTAGTTTACTTCAGTAGATTCCACCAACAGGGCCGGACTTGAGCACAAGCTCAACAAGCCTATGCTTAGGGCCCAAAAAATCAGGGGCCCATTTCATTTTTTTTTTTAAAAATGAAACGAAGCCCAGCGCCCAGGCCCCAGCTTCTTCAGTTCTTCCAGATTTCCAATAACCTAAATTGGCAAATTCAAACTTCAAAATCAGAGAGAGAGAGTCACGACATGGGAGAAACCTCAAACCTTCGGTGGTTTAGCCCTTCTTTTTCTTCTTCTTCCATTTTTTATTCGATTCCCGCAGCAACCCCGCTCCAATCCAAGCCTCTTCAGTCTCCAACGCCGACTCGCCATCGCCGTGAAGTCGTCCCGTCCCCGTTGGTCCAATCCAGTGTGACAATGTCCGACCCTAAAAATTTAAAGGTAAAACCGTAAATACTAAACACTTAGGATTAGAATTAAAGATATTTTCGGTCAATGTCTATGTCGGTGCATATTTTGATCAAAATCCATCCAAATATCTCAAATTTTGAAGAATGGCACATAAGGCCTGAATCTGATAAAGAGGAGGGAGGATTGTAGGACGTCCGATTTGAGTCCTCAATTGTTTGGTTTCTACATTAAATAAATAATAATAAAAATAAAAATCATGTAATTTTGGGAGACAAATGACAATGTGCAGATTTGACTTTTGAGTCCCAATATTACTTATTTAATAAAACATTTTTCGATGTAGAATTAATAAACATGCAATTGCTTTAAGATTACGTCGTTTGTGTCGTTTAAGGAAAACATGAAAGAAATGCCAAATCTTCTTGAAAGTGTTTCTTGGGTTTTTTTTTTTTTTTGTGTTATTTATAGCCTATAGGCCTTCGCCTCTTTTGGGCTTTGGAGTTTGATTTTTAATTTTTTATACTTTTATTATGTTTGATTGATTGTTGCTTTTGCTCAATTGCACGGTGCACTGATTCTTTATTCGTCGAAAGATTCGAAACTGCCTCTGCCTCATTGTTGCTGCTACCTTGCAATTTTTTAATCTGATTATGTTGTAATAAAAGGGCATATGCTTGATTTAATTTACCATTTGTGATATTCAAAACTCGAAACTCATAATTTTTGTGATATTCAAAACTCAATGTTCATCTATGGAATTTTGAGTTATCATGAAGGGTCTCATATATTTGTAAGAAACTTCAAGAATTTTAAGAAGCTTCAAGAATTTTAACTAATTTCTATTTAATATTTTATCTTGTAAACAGATTTAGCTTTTAAATTATTTGTTATGCTTTAAATTAAAAATTGGTGCTTTATTTGCTTTGATAGATATCAAGGATTGTGCCTTAATTGGGATTGTTGGGAAAGTTGCATTCAATGTTATTGCTACGATGAGCTACAGGTACTTATTTACATTTTATAACATATGGATACAATGAATAATATGTTATGCTCTAGTGAAATTTTGTTTGTTGAAATATTGTTGCCTTATTTTCCAATTATTAATTGTTATTTTATTTGAATATTAATACTAATTTTTTAGTTGATTCATTATTGATGCCTTGCCGACATATTGTTATTCTTCATAGGTCTTGTTGTTTTATTTCATTTTTTATTCAACAACTTAAGTAGCTTTTGTTTGGTTATTATTAACTAATTAATACTTTTGTTGGTTTTTCGATCATATATTTAGCGTAACATTTTTTTAAACGGATCACTATAGGGGCCCATTTTTTGAATTTAGTTTAGGGCCCTGCTAATCACAGTTCCGGCCCTGTCCACCAATTCTTTAATTGTTTTCACTTTTGTATCTCCACTTGCTAGGTCAGTGGAGGTATAATAAATGGATGAAGATGAAATCTAAATTATTCTTTGAGAACTGTGTTCTCCTTCATTCAAAAATTTTCAAGAAGTGACATAGATATAGATCAATTGAAACAATTAGCATAATGAAACAAAACTTTAAATTACTGAGTGTTGATAAATGAACAATGCAGCATCATGTTTTCGATATTCATAAACTTCCTTGATTGAAGCGTCAACTAATAATTTTGTGATACAGTAAGTATTTGAGATCCTAACTTCACCTGAAATAAAACATACGTATGTAGTTAGTAGTATTTTTAATTACTAGTGGTAAGTACGTTCGTTGCACGTCTCACGTAAACGGTATATGATCTGAGTATTACATTTGAAGCTATACTCTATTTTAAGGCAATTGAAAAAGTAATTTCCATTACATTGAACCTGATACTAAGAGGATGGCATTCCATAGCCTACTTAAAGATAAAGTTGGTATGAATAATGAAATTACTTGAAAAATATTTATTGATGAGTATTTTTCCTGTCTTAGGTTTAAGTGGTTCGGTTTAATCTTGACAGATTTTAAACAAAAATTGCTAGAGTGATTTCTTAAGGACTAAGTAAGGGAACCAAGATGTGTATGAAGTTACAAACCATTTGATTGACGAATAAACGATCCATGACTATGAGAACATGAATTTTTCAAAGAATTACTTCAGCTCTCCTCGTCCCTCTAATTATTAGCAGAAGGTACATTCATTGAATAATATGTAAAAGAAAATTCTTACTCTAAGACCAAAATTACCGACAAAGATAACTTTATAGACCATCTTTTCACCATAAGTAGAGAATGTACCGACTGAGTAATACATATCAAATTCATCACCTGTAAGCCACAAACTCAGTAGCATATTTTACATTAACAAATCAATCATCTTCGAATCACACATGTAGCTGATAGACGAGGCTATCACAATTAAAAATCATAATGTACCAAGAAACAACTATAGAAGCTTCAGTTTGAGTAGTACTTTTCATATTCCAAAACCAACGAACATGTAGCGACCAAGATTTTTTATGCAATAAATAATTATTTTAATGTTTAGAAAATTGTGTCGCTACTATTTCACCCATTTTTATTAAGTAAACGCCGCGACGGATTCGTCTAGTCAAGTCAAGAAATATCGAATTTGTTCGATTTTAAATTAAATGTCCGAATTTCTAAAATTATATTATTTTAAAGTATTATTTTCAAAATCATTTTTAAATTCCAAATTTATTAAAAATATCTCAATTTTCCTTATTCAAATTATTTCAAGTCCAAATACGTAATTCAATTTTTATCTCAATATTTATTTATTTTCAGATTTATTTTCAGTCCAAAATATATCTGTTTTAAATACGTTTTCAAATCAAAGATAGTCCAATTTTAGTTATTTGTCATAATCAAAATTTTACATCTATTTTCTATTTCATATTCCACCTAATTCTACACTATCTTATTCTATAATACCAAATCAATTATCATACTTTACACCTATTCTAATTCACATCCAACCCATGTCTCACCTACGGATTCATCATCACCATTTCTTTATTTTATCATTCCAATTATGAGTATTCCATTCAATGATTCCTCTTCACATTATTATGTCCTCCATATTGATCACTTTCCATCTCATTCCCAATTTCATAATTCATTCTCAACCAATGTATGCCACCTCTTTACATTATACAAGCATCATCATTATCATCACCACCCCTCCAAATTATGATAATTTACACTCAATGATTTCATACCTAACTCTCCACCATGTTTTCTCTTTATGATTCCTCACAACTCCACTTTCATCACCTCACGTCTATGTCTATGTCTATGTCTATCTCAATCTGCAGAGGCTTCAAGTCACAATTCCATTGCTTTTCCTACCACTTTCCACTCAATTAATCTATCAAAAGATTCCTCCAAATCATAATGTTTTCCACTAATCAATTTCCCTTTTCTTTTTCCTCCATCATTCCATCATTATAACACCATCACCCCATACCATAAATCTGCAATCACTGCTCTCCCTCACGCAGCCAAGAGCTATCAGAAATCATTCTCAGTATCAATAACCTCAATCACCACTGATCAACTCACCTCTGATTCAACCACCACCATCAATGAATCTCCATCAACCCAAGTCATTCCCTGCAATACACATTTCATTCCTACTCCATTTCACCAACATCATCAATCCATAACCACAAACCTCCCATGTGCAACACTCAGACCAAACGCCAATTGAATCATGAACCCATAGCCATCATCTCCATCTTAGCAACTACTGCACAAACCATTTACACTGCAATCAGTATCATCACTGCCAAGTTACCACCTCCAACTCACAGTCCGAACCATCACATTGCAATCCAGCCACCACTGTCTGCACTCATCGACTGCAACTTCACCACCTAAAACCAACTGCTAATCCCAAATTCACACTTTGATTCACAGAAAAGTATTTTTCGTCCAAGCCACAAACTTGGATCTCTAATTTGCAGCCAACATCTACCCTCGGTTTCGACTCAAATCAATGGAGCCAGTTACTTACCTCAAGCGCCGCTCCCTTCGCCGGAAGAACAGCGAACCCTAGCTTCGGTTTCACCTTAAATCGCCCCCAAATCAGCCCAGAAACTATCCTAATTTCACCATCGCCACTCCCCGTACCCAGCGCCGGTGCTGCGCCGGTAGAAATCACCGACAGTAACCACGGATCTTCTTCTTCTTCCCTGATTTTGTTCCGCCATCGTCACTCTCTCTCTAAATTTTCAGAGGAATACGAATGAGAGAGAGAGAATAAAATCTGAATATATATTTTACTTTCAAAAATTTCAACTTTAGTCCCTATTGTTTTAATTTGTTTCGAATCAGTCCCCAAGTTTTAAAAAGGTTTTATTTCAGTCCTTTCAGCTTTTAAACTTATCAATTTCAGCCCTTAAGTTTTAAAATGAGTTTTAATCAGCCCTTTCATTTTAAAAATCTGATCAATTCAGTCCCTGCTGATTTACTTTATTTGATTTTAAGCCCAAGTTTCAAAGTATTCATTTTAGTCCCTGAACTTTCAAAAGTATTCATTTTAGTCCCTCAACTTTCAAAACATCAATTTTAGTCCTAAAATTATAATTTATCATTTTGAACTATATATTCAATAGACTAAAGTGACTTATTGGCTAAGACGAAGCGTACGGAGAATTTAAAGAAATTGAAGTCATTCCCGCTCAACTTTGCACTCGTCGGATTTGAGGTAGACTCGCACTTATTAATTGATTTAAATTATGATTTCATATAAATGTCATGTGACTTGTGAAAGTCAATTTTTATGAAAAGTAAGTATGTTTTTATGAAAGGTAAATATATCTTATGTTTTTATGAAAAGTAAGTATGTTTTTATGACAAGTAAGTATGTTTTTATGAAAGGTAAATATACCTTATGTTTTTATGAAAAGTAAGTATGTTTTTATGAAAAGAAAATATACTTTATGTTTTTACGAAAAGTAAGTATACCCTATACTTCACGAAAATGTTTTTTTGGATCATTGCTATGAAATCAATCTACCAAGATTGCTATGGGTCCCATATGATAAGTTTATGATTATGTTAAGGGGACCGGAGTTTTAGTAGCGCTACACATAAGAATTCTTGCCACCTAAGTTCGGTAAAATTCTTGTGTCTCCATATGTTTATGAGGATTTCGATCCTAACCTATGTTTATGAGGATTTCGATCCTATCTTATGTTATAATGGAAATGATCCCTATGAATTTCAAAAATTATGCTTGGTATACTTACTGTGATTTTACTGCATAAGAATTTTTGCCACCTAAGTTCGGTAAAATTCTTGTGTCTCCCTATGTTTATAAGGATTTCGATCATATCCTATGTTATGCTTTCAAAAGAAAATTATGCTTGGCATAATTAAAATGTGTTTTATAAGTATATGGTTTTCAAAGAGCTGTTTTCAAAGAGCTGTTTTCAAAGAACTATTTTCAAAGAACTGTTTTCAAAGAACTATTTTCAAAGAACTGTTTTCAAAGAGCCTATGATTTTCAAAATATGTCCCGTGCTGTAATGCACAATATGAGTTTTTATAAAGAGTCGTTTTATAAAGAAGCCCTATCAATGCCCGTTTTATAAAGAGCCGGGATTTATGTATTTAATCATCTTATAAATTAATTAATTTGCGATGAGTCTACTGAGTATTTCCCCCATGAAATGCTCACCCTACTTTTAACAGTTTTGCAGATTTCGGAGACGGTGGCGAGCGATGAATGATGGTGGCAATAATTGTTAAACGGTTGAAAGTTTGACATTAATGATTTCCGTATTTTCCAAACAATCGAATAATTTAGAGAAGTTCATTTATTTGAGAAATTATTACATTGTCAATTTCTTTACAAAAATTAATGGTTCGATTTACTATTTCAAATGGTTTCATAAATGTTTTCAATTTTATCGGCCATTACAGTTTATTTAATGTTGCCAAAAATGAATTTCAATTATTTCTTCCGCAAAAATATTATTCGAAAAATTTAGACAGAAAATGACGTAGTGAACCGGGTATACGGAACTCGGGGCGCTACAGAACAAAATTAAGAAACCTTATCAATACACAAAATTGTACCAAAACTGATAAAGATCTTACCCATAGGTGTCATTGTACCAAGCTTAGAACCCTTGTTCTAAATCTTGAGTATAAAGAGGTTTGAAAAGAGAATGAAAAAAATAGTAGCAGCAATTGTTAAAATTGTATCCCTTCTCATCTTCACTTGATTTTAACCTTTCATTATCAGTTCTCTCAGTGGTCCAGTCTTCAACACTAAAAGGAATGCCACTAAACCCTTGACACATACAACCAAAAATAACAGGGGACTCATATTTGCCACAAGAAAATCCACCTCCCTTCAAGATTGAACAATTTTCTTAGTTTTCCTTGAAAAGCCACTTCATAAATCCAAATTATTATTCAAGAAATGAACATAAAAGCAAAAGCACCCTAGATTTATCCATTTCCACAAGAAACCCCTTTGTTGAAGTAATTATCTAATAATGAAATACAATATAATCTCGGGTTGAAAAACAAATCTTGAAAAACCCAACTACACAAACTATGTAAAAACAATAGAGGGTTCGTATACATTTTTTTCAACTAAAAATTGACTATAGTAGAAATCAATTAACTTTATTTTTTGAAACACAACAATATTAACTAATAATCATTGTAAATTGAGGGGGTAAATCCAAGAACAAATGTTTTTACAAGTTAATAAAACCTAATTGCAAGCAACCAGACATAAGATACTCATGACTTCATTAAGTAGTAAATTCCAATAATTCCCAGAGCTTCCAATCCAAAGAAATCTTACAAATACATATAAAAAGAAAATAATCGAATACATAATGACAAAAAATGTTATGTCAAAAGGAGTTATAAAAATCGAAATAAAATATAATTGCCTGCATTTTCTGACATACTTTTGAAATCCACAATACACTTCAAAGCTTAATCAATCGAAAACAATTCCTTTTTTTTTTTTTTTTTTGTGAAATTCGAAAACAATTCATCTTAGAAAAAATAAATTTGTAAAAACGCAACAATCATATCATTAAGAAAACATGCCTAAAGGACCTAAATCTTAGTAATCAATCAGAATCCAAACTTCTTCGCACTCGGTCAATATTAACAAAAAAAACTGATAAAGAAACATCAACTACACAAACTATGTAAAAACAATAGAGGATTCGTAAACACTTTTTTCAACTAAAAATTGACTCTAGTAGAAATCAATCAACTTTATTTTTTGAAGCACAACAATATTAACTAATAATAATTGTAAATTGAGGGGGGTAAAACCAAGAACAAATGTTTTTACAAGTTAATAAAGCCTAATTGCAAGCAACCAGACATAAGATACTCTTGAATTTCATTAAGTAGTAAATTCCAATAATTCCCAGAGCTTCCAATCCAAAGAAATCTTACAAATACATATAAAAAGAAAATAATCAAATACATAATGACAAAAATCGTTACGTTAAAAGGAGTTATAAAAATTGAAAGAAATTATACTTGCCTGCATTTTCTGCTCTACTTTTGGATTTAAAATCTTTATATCAAAAGAAGTTATAAAAATTGAAAGAAAATATACTTGCATGCATTTTCTGCCCTACTTTTGAAATCCACAATACACTTCAAAGCTTAATCAATCGAAAACAATTCTTTTTTTTTTTTTTAAATCGAAAACATTTCATCTTGGAAAAAAAATAAATTTGTAAAAACACAACAATCATATCATTAAAAAAACATGCCTAAAGGACCTAAATCCTAGTAATCAATCAGAATCCAAACTTCTTCGCACCCGGTCAATATTAACAAAAAACACTGATAAAGAAACATCTAATTGAAAAATCGAATTCATAGTGAAAAAAATCGTTATGTCAAAATGAATTATAAAAATCCAAAGAAACGATATTTTACCTAAGATTAACAAAAAACACGCACCCGGTTAAGATTAACAAAAAACACTGATAAAGAAACATCTAATTGAAATATATAATTTATAACGATATATGAATATACAGAAAACAGAATCTAATTGAAATAGAATTGGCAAGCGAACCACGAAATCAAAAAAGACATGATATTGAAAGATTTTCTGATATTCCTGCACAATTTTTGTTTGGGTTCGTAGAATGTAAAAGGGGATCTTGGCTTACCAGATGTCTCTCAGAGTTTCTAGGTTCTGGTCGCCGGTAGATCTAACATGGGTAACCTCAACGTCGATGGGAAATGGAAGATTTGACTGAGACGATGGAGAGCGTGTGGGTGTGGGGCAGAGGGGGCAATGGGGTTTGTCGTCTGTTTTCTTTATTTTTTGAAGCAAATTGTCGTCTGTTTTCTAGAGTTGGGTGACGTTTTGTTTCCTAAGAAGACCCGGGTGACATTTTGTTAGGGTAATAGGTGGGAAAGGGTATAATTGGTTTAGGAAAAAAAATGTGAGGGTAAATTTGTCAAGTGAAAGATTCTCCATCATTCATACTTTTTAAGGTAGTTTAGATATGCATATATATTATTTATACTTATAAATTATCCTACCAATACCTCTAAATTTCTTTGCTCGATACATCTATAGTATAATCAAAACAAGTTCTGATTGTTAATGTGACGTACGGCCAAAATTTTCATTTATTTTCAAATTTTGAGGCCAACACGTGGCGCCCGGTAATCTGCGAAAATACTTTTATCTTTCTTCATTTAAGTCAAATAATCAAGACAAGTCAAGAAAAGACATAAATTCAACTTTAGTCAAGTTAATGTATTCAAATTCATATGCATTTGCATGTTAATCAAATCGAGTCAAATTCATATAATCATGACTGGTGCAAATACATGTCCTTTAAAGAGAAAATGATTTTTAATGGGGCACATATTACAATCAACTACTATTCCGAGCGCACACAAGTGGGGAATGTTACCCTGAGTTCAAACATGGAGTTTATTCCACGAGTTCTTTTACAAACGTGGTATCTATACCACAGGGTACAGGGAGTCGAAATTCCTAAAATTTATTAACAAGTGTAACCATATCGTGATCCAATTACTAGACTCTGTGACACGTATATCAAGACAAGTGCCATAGGAATTTTAACAAACGAGACAGAATATGACTATAATATCATGTAAGAAGTTCCTTTCTATGCAATGCATATAGGAAACACATGAAAATCGCTTTTAATGCAATGAAAAATGGACACATATCACAAAGTAGCATTTAAGATCATGTAATCAAATACAAGTCCAACCAAGCTAAGTTAAGTCAATACAAGTTCATATATTCAGGAATTACACATAGACAAGTACCGTAATTTTGAAAATACAAAAAAGGAATTGTTAAAAAACATAAGTTCATCCACGAACATTCTAATATTAGATTGTGATTGTTTTTTATATTGTTTTGGTGAAAATCATTTTTATTCAATATTTTATTAATTTGTAGTCATTATGTTCTACATTTTTAATCAATTTTTAATTACGTTAAAAATCAAAGAGATGAAAATTTTGATTTTACCATTCGTAACATATAAATCATATCTTCAACATACTTATAATCCTTTTTTATGTCACTTGATTTAAATAAAACAGATAATTTATTTGGACACGAAACATACAACATTTTAAATTTTAAATTCCAAAATTGATTTAGATTCATTAGTCGAAATTTGTGCACTTTCTTTCAACAAATATGACAATTATAGGTATTAAAGATGTGTTTGATGTTGTTTAAAAAAAGTACTTGTGATTTTGAGTAGCGATTTTTAGGAGAATATGTCATAAAAAACTAAGAATCTTTTTTGCATTTTTGTGTAATATTATATTATTGTTAAATATGTGGTTGAAAAAAAGAGATAAAACCATGTGTAAGGAATAATAAACATCAAACCGATATTAAAATTGGTTTTCATGGGATAACATGGACTTTCGACAACTCTAACATAAAAATAAATAAATACAAAATTCAGCAACAAATCTTTCACGTTACACAAAACCAAACCAGAAACTTTTGGACCACTTCTTCAACCTAGATCAAAACTATGGTATACCTTATTCCGTTCATTTCACGCTAAATCACATCTGGTTAATATGATTTCGAATCGTTTGATCTGATGGAAGACTCAAAGAACGCCATTGATTAGCAAGGTTATGGTCAGATCTACACATTCAACCATGGAGAAAAAACAAAAAAGGAGTCGAACGTGACGCCGCCGAAGGTATCCTTCATTTCTTTCACAGGAAAATGGGAAAATCTAAATCTCTTGTATATTTTTAACACCAAAAAAAAGATAATGTATACATACATTGACAGCTTTTTTTTTTTTTTATATCCAATTCAACTAGTAAGTTTTTATTTTCATAGGATTTGTATATATATGTATATGTATCTCTGATATGAAGTATGAAATTTAAAAGAAGAGAAAAAAATTTGAGAAAGAAATAACTAAATCAGTGAATAATCATATTGCAGTTTTTTTTTAAAAATTACTTATTGTATATGATATAAATAAATGTATCTGTTATGTTGTATGTCTAATTATTTTTTATTTTTATGAATCTAAATAAATTGTAATTGATTTTCATTATTGGGAAATAATTTTTAATATTTGAATGCATGGTTTTTGAATATGTACTTGCTTTTCCTAATTTATTGAATTAGTAAAACTTGTGGTTATCTCATTAAATAAATTCATTCTCTTGGATTAAATAGCGGCAAAAGTATAGATGATAGATGAAAATACAGACATTAAAATGGTGTTCAAATAACCAAGGGTCAATAACTACAACCAATGTGGAAGGAAGGCCATAATTGTATTGTGGAAGGCGTACCTCATGCATAGATTCACATTAAAAAATGCATTTACCTTATGAAAATGTATGTATCAAACAAATTAATGAATTTGTATTAAATTACATTCTTTTAACAATTAATATTTAATTTTATGAAAACTTACTATTTATAGAAACAAAAAATGGACGGAAAAATAGCCAAGAATTGTTTTAAGGAAGTGCCCAACTTTTATATAAAGATAATAAAATTAAAATTGATTAAAAAAAAAAAAATCAACCATTATTTATAGCCTGTTCGGCTGCAATTTAATTTGCCATCATTACAAAAATTTAAATTACACAATTTTTCATACCACTTTTTAACCATCCACATTTTTTTATCCAATTTTTAACCCTTCATCTTACCTAGAAAACACAAATAAATTAACAAATAATTTCAATTCCTTGATTTGATACAAAACATTCCAAATTAAATGTAAAAGAACACAGTTTTAGTATTTACCACAATATATATATATATATTTGCATTCACACTGTTTAAATTTATGGGAACTTATTACTTATAGAAACAAAAAAATGGACGGAAAAATAGTCAAGAATTGTTGTAAGGAAGTGCCCAACTTTTATATAAAGATAATAAAATTAAAATTGATTAAAAAAATTAACCATTATTTAGTATTTACCACAATATATATATATATATATATATATATATATATATATATATATATATATATATATATATAAGGCAATAAATGCTTTCATATTTATCTAGATTTTACATTCACATTGTTTAAATTTATGAGAACTTACTATTTATAGAAATAGAAAATGGGCGAGAAAATGTTTTTATGAACTATCATACTTTTATATATTATAAAGATTATATATGAACTCTAATTCTAAAAACATATTGAACAAAAATAAAAATCTTGAACAATTATTATAAATTGATTTCGAGCATGTTTTACCCATTTATTTTCAAACAGTTAATTACACATATTTTGATAATTTCATCCAGAAAATACGAAACGTAATATACGAACATGGTGATCTGTGACTTAATTCAATCGTTGGTCATTTATAGACAGCTATTTACTAGTGAGCAGATAGGACTATAATCTTGTAGGCACTAGAGCATATTTACAGTTGATAATTTTGAAAATATATTTGAACTTCTTTTTTCTGTTGTATTGTTCAATACTATCTAATTCTTCATAAATCAAGCATTACATGACCTTTCTTCAAAATCACCATCTCAAGTAAGGTTAGTCTTCACTAGAACATATGTGGCAATCTGAACTAGCAATTGATGCACATTGCATGATATTTTAAAAGCCCAGAAAAGCTAATACACATTCCAAAGTAATACGATATAACCCCGAAAGAGTAACATTTTAGAGACAATCTCTCCAAGTTACATACTTGAACAATAATTTTAAGGAGACATTTTTTGAAAACAAATTAAATGATATTGTGACATGGCATACATTCATTAAATGGTGAAAAAAGTAAGTGAATAGTGATTTTTTTCACCCAATGAATTTGCGATATGTCATAATGTCATTTAAAAGTGTCGATAAATAATATCGACCTGAAATTACTTGAAATAATATATAAATACTATGAGGTCACTCAGAAACATGACAAAAAGTATTAACATAGAGAGTGCATTTGTCTTGTAGGACCATGATTGAGATCTTCTAACAAAATAAAATTGAAAACGAAAATGAAAATGAAATGCTTAAGGAATCCAGCTTGAGTACTCATATTTGTGGATAAGAAATGCAATTTCTATCATTGGCACGTAAAAGAATCAAAACCACAAGGTTAAATCAATCTTGAAATTGCAAATCAAAGAATGATGTTCCATACACTTTCTTTTATCTCAGCGAGCACTACTCCGACTTTACTAGAACCCAAAAAAATGCTCTCAACAAATGCAAAATTTTGCAAATGCTTCAATAGGAGAAATGTTCGATGGGGATGAGAAATTAGAAGGCTAAGCAAATTCTTTTGGTATGATATACAAGTGGATAGAGATTAGTTAAAATCACTCTTTTGACTTATTTCTAGTACTGCTTTCATCATTAGTTAAAATTATGAACCATAATTTTGGACATAACATTCCCCGACAAAATTAGCAAGGGCACTTCATATTCCATATTGGTGTAGGGATCAATGCTTTTGGGCTATGTTGGCAAACCAGATTAGCTTGCATAAGAAATTTAATGTGCGTTTTGTATTATTTAAAAAGATGTTTTTTTTTTAAAAAAAAAATGAATAGTAATTTTTAGAAGAATAGATAATTGAGATTTGGTTAAAAAATTAAATATAGTGAGCTTGATTTTTCATAGATGATTGACATTGAGCACTGTAGAAAAAAATAAATAGAAACTTGTATTAAAAAAAATCATAATGATCTCGTGCCCACCATGGGCCAAAGATATGAAGTCCAATTGCACCCCTACCCGTGACGAGTAGGGGCAGAGACGGATCCAGTACATGGGCAGATAGCGTGGTCGCGCTAGCAGGCTTCGCCTTAAGAAGAAAATTGCTGGGAATCGTCGAAATTTGCAAGCGAGTCTCAAACCTCAAATCTGTGAAGAAGAGTAAATGGGCTGTTGGCTTGTGAACTTCTAGGCTTTATTTCAATAATATTCATTGGGCCTTATTATCTAGCATATTTCCCCACAGCCCACAATCCGAACCTTTAGTGTGAAGACTGAAAGCTAACATCTGTTTTCACATTTCGTTCAGGCTGATAATTGGGAATGAGAATCTGCAGTCTGCGAGGAGCTGTCTCTCTCCACATGAAAAACACCTCCGCCTACTGCTTGATTCCTCCAGCTTCACAAGTCCATCTACGGGTCTGGTATGTATTGTTCAGTTCTTTCCTTTTCTTATGACTGTTTGTCCATAAGAAATCCAGCGTACTAAGGTTCTTAATAGAACGCTTGATACATGAGATCGATAGAGAAAAATGATTTACAATGTTAATTCTACATTTTTCAGGTCCTTCCTTAGCCAGAAAGGCATTTCTTCTGTAATATGAGGCATTTCAATTTGTGAAAGGCACTTTCATGAGCTATGAGATAATTTCAACCAACAATTCAACAATGCAGGTCCTATGAGGTTTTTCTTGTTCTGTATAAATTGTGAGTTTATGTGGACTACTTATAGATTTTATGTGCTTGTTAGAAGTGTTCCATGAATTTTTGAAATGGGCTCGAAAAGCTTTACACGTTGTTATAAACTTAGTCCCACCCTGATTTAGCTGAAATGAATTGATATTCAAGCACACTTTTGGTCAAATCTTATAAAATTTCTCCTACTACTTAAAGTAAAGCTAGACACGAGTTTAATGTCTGCTGCCCTTTGCCCATAATAAATAAATATTCAGAAATTACATATTAATGAACGATTTGGCCATTGCGGTCATTGACTATCGACGATCAACGGTGAACGACCGCTCCAACTCAATAATATTCCTAGATCCGTCCTTGGGTAGGGGAGCTCTCCTAACCGCCCCTCACAAACCACCCTACACCCCGTAGGGGGTGGGTGGCAATGGGCCGCACACACCCCCCTCAATTGGATAGGAAACTCCCCTACCCGCGACAAGTAGGGGAGAAGTTCTGGTGAAATCCATCGTTGATATGTCGTTGTAACGTCAGCGATGACATATCAGCGATAGGCCTTTTTTTCTGTTACAGCTTTTCATTTAATTCTTTGTTTTTCTTTCTTTTCCCTTTGTATTTGTTAAGTGGTACTGTTGCCTTTTGTCCATAATAAATAAATATTCAAAAATTACATTTTAATGAACGATTTCGTTATTGCGGTCGTTGACTATCGAATGGTCAACGGTGAACGACCGCTGTAGCTCAATAATATTCCTAGATTCGTCCTTGGGTAGGGGAGCTCTCCTACCCGCCCCTCACAAACCACCCTACACCTCGTAGGGGGTGGGTGGCAATGGGCCCCACCCCCCTCACTAGGGTAGGAAACTCCCCTACCTGCGACTGGTAGGGGAGAAGTTCTGGTTAAGTCCATCGCTGATATGCCGCTGTAACGTCAGCGATGGGCCTTTTTTCTGCTAGATTAAAATTTCAATTTGGTCAAAAAAAAAAGGTAGGCCCATAATTATTTCCCCCCTTACCCTTCTAAAATTTTTTTATTTTTCTTTGCTAGATTAAAAATTCAATCTGGTAAAAAAGAAAAAGAAGAAGAAAAGTAGGCCCATAATTATTCCCCCCTCCCTCTTTACCCTTCTAAATTAACACATTTCATACACATGATAGGGTAACCAATTTTATATATACAAATTTCATACATGTGAAATAATTACAACACCACACAGGGAGGGATAGAAATTATTATTAGGGAATGAATAAAAAGTGGGAGACGGGGATAAGGAAGAATTAATTATAGATTGATTTCTCTAAGGTGAGGTGGGATGGAGAGAGGGGGGAGGGGGTAATTATGAGCATGATTTTTACCATATTGAATTGAATTTGAAGTATTAAATAAATAAAAATTGATAAGGACCCGAGATCATTTATGTGGACAGTAATATGTAGATGGTATTACGGTGAATTAAGGTGAATGGAATAGTGCTCTTTAATTTTTCATTCAAAAGATAGCTATTTGCACCAACAACCATATAACAAAATATGGTCAGAGATGGACTTATGCCGTATAAGAAAGATACAGTAAATGACGTTCTTTTGAATAAAAATATTAATGGATATTATCCACCTTAATACACTATAATACCATCTATCCAATAATATCTACTATAACTTTATACTAAATTCTTTATACAGCTTAATTCGGTGTGCCAAATGCGCCTTGTAGGATAAGACGCAAGGCAAATGCTCCAACGCATTGGGCTAAAGGCTTTCAGGTATCAAATTTTTATTTTATATATTTTAAAATATTATCAGTATATAATATAGGAAACCTTTAAGGGGGAAAAAACTACTCATATGAAAGAAGACTAGAAGATATGAAAGCTTAAATAGACAATTTAGTGCTTGTGTGGAAGTGATTTTTTTGATAATGTGTAGTTGAAAATGAGTGAAAATAATTTTAAAAAATCTTCCACACAAGCACTTAATAAAGAAGCCAATTATCAAAATAATATCCTTGCTTGTATGCTACTTCAGAAATTGAAGAAAGCATCCTCAATTAAGAAAATTACGGAAAGAGGAGAAGAAAAAAGAAACATGATTCCTCAAAATCTTTGCAATACTAGTCAACATCAATGTAAGATCTCGAATATCTATTCGGAATTACCAAAAAAATAGTATCACACCAGTACTTGTACAATTCTAGGGGCTTCAGCTGCTTAATTTTTTGTATTTGGATGCTTCGAGTTGGAGGAGCACCAAATATAGGAATGTTACAGCAACCTCAAGAGCAAGGTAATGGAGAAAAAAGTGAAAACCTGGGCCACAATAATATTATCATTACTAGTAAACTCAGCTATGTAATTATATTTTACTAAACATTCTTTCATTTACCGGAGAACCATCCTTCTTTCACCACTAGAATTTATTTCACACTCTCAGTTCATTGCCAAAACCTCTCCATTTTCCACACTGGAGTGCAGTTGACAACGAAACAAACATAGGGTCATATCTATGTCCTAGAGAGGGTAGATTAATATCCAAATTACTATCCTATCCGAACATAGGATTATATTTGATGTCCCTAAAAATTAGCTAAGATACCAACTGCTCTTTGCCCCATCACTAACCCTATTATCTGAGACATCAGAATAAAGAATGAACCATTTTGATACAATTAACGGTTCATCACTTCTTGAGACTTTAATTGTCCCCATTGAAAACTTAAAATCTACCAAAAGAATACTTTTTGCCTAGATTGTTGCCTACTAACAGAACCATAAAGCTCATAGGATGTGTATGGATAAGTCGATTGCAAAATTTTCAGCATCGATAATTTAGTAAATGATAAATAACAGTATAAGACATAGCAAGGCCACAACAAAATCAATGCAACATCCCCACAATAGAGTATCTCAAATTAAAAATGTTTCAGGAAATGAAATATCAATTCAAGTAAAATGCTCAAGTTCTAATATCTGTATGAGCTATACCTTGAACGAAACTGGTCTAAACCTCTTACCTAAGTGAAGATAACGTTTCCTTCAATCTCTACATCCGCATTGCCATTACTGCCAGCTGGAAGGCCAGTATGCATGAATTCCATAGCCCGTCTTCCAATTATCAAGGAAAACCACTTGCTTGACTGCCCAGAACGATACAAAGAGCACAATAATCATTGTCACTCTCTGTACAGTCCTGTTTTCAACCCTAACCAGCACATGAGTAACAAAAGCCAACAGAAGTCCAACGATTGTATATAAGAACCCGACTGCAAAACCCTCAGCTCCTAACTGCATCCCAGATCCCTGGTAAAAGAAAACCAGCTTTGACGGATCATTCCTGTCGAGCATGAACATGGGCATTTTTCTGATTATATTAAACATCGCTCCTGAAACGCTAAAGAAGTACACAAAAATCGCCCCAGCCATCCAAATGTTCTTATGGTGCAAAATTGTGTTCCCAGCGATCAATTTCTTCAGAAAAAACGGCGTCCAAATCAAAATTGCAACTGCTATAAACGCGATCTGTTTCTTGGAAACAACGGGTGGGCGATGAACGGATCCCACAGAAAGCCTACTCCTTGTTTCGAGAAACTCAGCCATCGATTCAGCCAATCTGGAAAAATCTGAGGCGTCCATTGGTATTGAATCTTTCTTCAGATCAGTAGCTGAAGGTGGAATTAGGCGAATGTGGGGGAGGGAGTTGACCCCAAAAAGGGCGAAAGACGACTGGGATTCTTGAAATTCGATGTCAAAAAAGAAGAGAAGTGCTTTTTGGTCTGGGTTGTTTGTGTAGAAAGAGGAAGAGACGAGGGAGAACTCGGATTTGAGGGTAGGAAGAGAGAGTTCAGCCTTGGAATGAAGGGATTGGGCATCGAAGAAGATGAGAAAGTGGAAGGGACGAGGGGTGGGGAGGGAGAGGATGCGGCGAAGGAGAGGATCGGATAGGTGGATGACGCCGGTGGAGGATTGGGATTGGAGGGCGGAGAGTTCGGAGATGATGGAGTCCGACGAGAGAGATGAGGCAAGAGGTGTTTGGATGTTGAAGATGATGAGGAGGAGGAGGAGGAGGGGGACGGCAGAGTTGACGGTGGTTAGGGTTGTAAAGATCGACATTTGCGGTTGCGATGTCATAGAGTGGTGGTGGATGGGGTTTTTTTCTAGCTGCGCCTGCAAATGAAAGATTGAGAGAGTCGGACGACTTCAGTCCTCTAGTGTGTTGGTAGCTTAGCCAATCAGAGAGTGCCACTTCGGAATGGTGAGGAATTTCGCCACGAAACACTTTTATTTTACAAAATCTCCGATAAGAGAGGTGTGTAGCCCACACCTAGAGGACTCCAATCAGTTCTGTCATGAGCCATTGATTGAGGAGGTTAATCGCAGATTATGTCTTTCAGAACCAGGGTGAATGACTTGATGACAAGCTCAAAGTTTGGGTAACTCCCGCTTGCAACAAGGCACAAATCCAATATTTCAGGATTCAAACCCTACACACTGTTGGACTGAGTCTTACCAGCCCTCCCCTTTACCACTGGGATAAGAACATCTACAGTCACACATTGTTAAGCTTAAAAAAAATTTCCATATCATCAAATTAGACAATATTTAATTTTTTTCTCCAATGCACCCATGTTTTGCTGACATGGCAAAAAAAAAAAAATTAAATATTGTCTAACTCCATGTCCACATCTAGAAGGCCTGTATAACATGCTGACTTAGCAAAAACAGAGGAAAAATCTGGAAATTACGACCGAATCACTACTCCAGTTACCCACGCCTCCATATCCCCATCCATTTCTGCAATTCTTTTCTCCATTTCTTCCATCGACCCGCTGCTCTCATTCAAATGTTCTCCATACAACAAACAGAGAAAAAGTAATCACTGTAAGATTTTAGTTGAGTATCTTGCTTTTTAATTCTTTAATTTATGCAGATTTTTGTGTGTGTCGAGAACTATGAATTCGAAGGTAAAGAAAACCCATTTTCCTCGTCTACGTCAACGTCAACGTCAACGTCAACGTTTATGAACTCTATTTCGATTTTGATTTTAGATTTTCTATTTTTATTCCAAGACATAAAAGCTCCAACGCATCTATCATCTCTTCTCACCGTTTATTTTTTTCTTGTGTGTGTGTAGAGGTGTCAATTCAGGTAGTCCAGGTCGGGTCGGCCCGCCAACATAAAAGCCCGATAACGGTCCGCTTAAAAAAAAAGTCCGCCCGCTGCGGGTTACGAGTTGGTTCCAGATCAGTCCACAAATTTTGAACTACAACCCGGCCCGCCGGCCGACCTATCCGGGTTGAGCCCAAGCAAATCGCGGTTTGTTCTGATTTGGCCCGTATGAATAAAACATAGATTTTTTTCATATTTATAGCAATTTTTTTATCAAGTTTCTAAGTACAAAATGATTAAAATGATAAATTTATATTTATACCAAAAAATATTTACATAGAATTTAAAATTATATTTTGTGTTATATGAAGTACTTCTAAATTTGCAAATTTAAATAAAATATAAACAAATAATAATTAAATGCTAAATGTATTTCTAATTATTATTATCAAAGAACATTAAGATTTTTAGCTATTAGGGAGAAAAAATTAAGATTGTGCTTTAAAAATTGTATTAGAATTTGTAGGCAAAGAGAGTACCATATTTAATAAAAACAGTTTTTTTTTTCACGGGCCAGCGGGTTAACCATGGCCCGTAAAGGTTTGACGCGCAAACCCGCGATTCACAACTTCTTGACCCGTGAACCGGCCGCAAGGGTCACGGGTCGACCTGCGGTCCCTGATCGATCCGAGCCGATTTTCACGGGTTTAGTCGACTCGTCCGTTTTGACACCTCTATGTGTGTGTGTGTGCGCGCGCGCGCAGCTACAACAGACGATAGAAGACATTCTTACGGGTATGTAAATTAATTGTCACTTTGTAAGTGCTTATTTTTCAATTTGTTACGAAATAGGTATTGCGATTTTGTTGAAATTCTGATATTGTTTGAGAGTATCTTCGTGAGCTACACTGTAATATTTATTGTTTCATAGAACAGTAAATCATAACAAAATAATTAGTATGATAGAAAGGGATGCTTTGCTATGATCAAGAAAATTATTGAAATGGACTAATAGAATTCAATTTTCTTGTAAGTGAGAAGGTCTGTGAACATATGTTAAAATTAATTTAAGGGAATCTGATGTTATTGAGTTATTTATTTGTGAGTAGAATATTTCTTCTTTTATGATAAGAAGGAATAGCAATGCATCATAGGTTGTTTGTGTGGTTTATGCTCTAAGTATCTTTGCAGTGACTCATTTAGGATGATGTTATATTAAATTTTTTTCTTCCTACGAAGTTTAAGGTCAGTCCTGGGATAGCTTTTGCACTCAACCAATAGTTGCTTGATAAAGTTGATTTTCACATTTATGCTCCTTTTTGTATGGAATGAAATTTTACTTTGTTTTCTAATTATATTAAGCCATTTTGGTATGTTAAGGCCATTATTTCTTCACCATTTTGATATAAAAAAAGTGCAAGTAGAAAGTTTCTACTTTACAGTCAAATGGGAAATGATCTGGGATATTGCTATTTAGTGTGTGCTTTAGAAGACCAATTCCTAAATCTTATTTAACATATTACTGAATTCTTAAATTGATCTGTTGTTTAAATTTGCAGTCATGGAATCACAAGACTCCAATAATTTCTCGTTATCACAACCACCATCTAATAATAACATTCTATCTCAACCTACAACCCAATTTACTCCGTTAAATTTACCGTTCCAGCATGTCTATCACTTTGATCCAACAAATGGTACATTTCCTTCTCTTGCTAACCAACATTATAGATCTGAATTTTCTTTCCAAAATCTCTTGAACACTCCCATTACTCCACCTGGCGGTACTCAAACTCATGGTACAATGAAAGGACCAAAAAATAAAGTTAAAGAATCCCAAATGTATAATAACTCTCAATCTTCAATATCCAAAAAAGATTGGACTAGAGATCAAGATATTGCATTGACAAAGGCATGGCTACATATTTCTATGGATGTTGATGTTGGTAACAATCAAAAAAATATAACTATATGGAATCGTATTTCACAGAATATGGGGGATGAATGCAATAATGTGAGAAACAACAATAGCCTGCAATGTTGTTGGAGAAAAATACTAGTTGCAGTTAACAAATTTCATGGATTTTATGAGTGACTAAAAAGACATCCACAAAGTGGTACAAACTTGGAAGATATGGTAAGCATGTCGTATTTCATTATTAAAGTGTTCGTTCTTAATTTTGTTTTTATTTTTATTTTTATTTGTTAGAGGATGAAAGCAATGTGAATGTATGAGGATCTTCACAATGGTAAACCATTCGAATATATTCATTGTTGGGAAATCATGATAAAGAATCCAAAATGGTGTTCAAAAGAACTTACTAAGACAAATGTGTCAAATAGATAAATGTCAGATAATAGCAATTCACCAACAACAGATGAGCCTTCATCTTACTTAGGTGATGATCCTAAAGCACGTGAAGGTGTTAATTCTAGTGATGTCATGCGCCCACAAGGAAGGAAAAATTGTAAAGAGAAAAAGAGAAAGATGAATGAGGAAAAAGGTGTGACTGATGCACTAATCAAGTTACATTGCACATTAGAAAAATAAGTCAAGGCTACTCTGGAGGAAATGGAGATGAAGAGAGAGATAGATAGGAAAGAATTTGAATTATGGGAACAAGTAATGAAAAAGGAGATTGAATTAAAAGAAAACACCCAAAAGCTAAGGTAGAGAGCTCAAAGGAAAAAAGAAGAAGAGCGCATGATGAACAAAGACCTGAGAAAACTTTCACCAATAGTGCAAGCTTCCTATGAAATTGCTTTTAAAGGAATGGGATAATGATGGCCTATTTTGAAATAATATGATAAGTGGTTGTTAATGACTTTATATTTTGTCTTCTATTCAATTTTAGCATTTCTAATACTAATAATCTGTTTTTCTCTCTTCTTTTATAGGATATGTGAAGATCATACATAGGTTTTTTATGTTTATGACAAAAGCTCACACTGGATAATTGATAGAGCAAGGAACAACCAATTGTACCAGATTTACACTTGTATTCATACTTCTAGTTCAAGCATTTTGAATGTATTGTTTTTCCAAATAACAGATGTAACTCAAATGTTGAGTTCCTTTCATTTTAGCACAACTGGTAAATTTTTTTTCTTTGAAAAAATGTTGAACTCTTGTCCATCTTTGTCACTGCCCATAATCTGTGGCTTCATTGTACAGAATTGAGCCTTTGCATTAGCTGATCATAGACTGACCAATATCAATTAAGAAAACTATGTTTGGTTTAGCATAGTCATGATAAAGTGATTGGTTTCTTCCCTCTTTCAAGTTTACAGCTCTTCTAGCTCGGAATGACTTCCCACGAGAATCTTATATTTACGTTGGTATTAGGTTGTATAAAAATGTAGCGTCCACATTGAGAATTAAAAATACTCGATTATCATTTTGATGAATTTGTAACAGTTACATAGAATGGCAGTGTGACATTGAGTTTTGCATCTGTGTTGATTATAAAGTTAATCTTCATTCTATTGGTATTGTGTGTATGGATGAGTTCTAAATATTTGGCTTATTAAAATGAAATGGATGACTTTGAACGTGGATGTGATCCTAGTTTCCTACTTATAATGTTTGACACGTGTTTTGTTCCCTTTACACCATTCTCATGGTATGTCCTTATTTCTCTTTATGTTTTGACTTGCATAATTTTGTGATGCAGTCACTTGGATGCTGAGACTTCACAAGAGATCAGTGACGTACCATGATATGAGGAAAAAGTAGAAAATAGAAATAAATTAGAAGATACAATTAATTAATTGAACTGATCTTCAACATCAGTTGCAGGTAATAATGAATCACAAAAAATTGATGATGATTTCCACATCTTGTTATACTATTTTGTACCTTAACAGTGATATCAAGAACTTGTGACTGAGCATTAACATTTGTATCTTCTAATAGTTAAAACTTAGGCAATTTGATTTTCACTAATTATGTAAACATCAAACAGCTTGATGATCACCATACTCCAACAAGTGATTGATGAGATCCATCTTTAAATATCTATGGACCCTTTTGTCTTGTACTTGTTTCGTACGACTAATCATCCTTGAAACAAGATATGAATTATCATGCTCTGGAATAACATCTTCAACTTCATGTCCTTTGGGTTGCCAATTTTTAGGATCGATTCCTTGGCTACGCTCACTCTCAACAATCATATTGTGCAAAATGATACATGCCTTCATAATCTTTCCCAAATCCTTTGCATTCCACATACGGTCTGGACCTTTGACGATATGCCACCGACTTTGCAATACTCCAAATGCTCGTTCCACATCCTTTCTTAGTGATTCCTGATGCTTTGCAAATAGTTTTTCCTTTATAGAAGATGGATGAGAAATTGTTTGAACCATATTGCGAGTTATTTTAGCGGAAGAGGTGTCATCTCTCAATGGCACAGCTAACATTTGTTTGGTAAGTGATAGTGAATCGTTCCTTGATGATGAACTACTGGAATCCGATTCATAACTTGGTGAAAACATTAGTTATAAACCCAACCTATTAATAAAAAAATGTGTTAAAAATGATATGCCGAAAAAATTCAGCTGATGTATTATTAATCAAATATCACAGAAACCCGCTCAGAACGAAATTCGACTGAATATCAATGTAAGAACCAATGTAGAAACTAATTTGAACTATATTATGCAATGAATTAACCAGAAAAACATGTCAAAATAAATTATGGGTTTTGCTGTGGAATAATCAAGAAATGGAAATATGTTCAAGAATCATTCGATTTGAGAAGAAACTTAGATTATGGGTTTTTCAAAAAATTATTTCGAGGTGATGCTATTATGTTCATCCTTGTATTTGGTTTGGGGACCTTGAACTATTGAAAGATCTGAGCAACCCGAAGCTCAAGAACCAGAATTAGAGGGAAAGAAAATTAAAGGAACATTTTCACAAATAAAAAAAATGTAAATAATCACTAATATCAGTTTCCATATGACCACAGAAAAAATTAAAGAAGGAATTTGATAATTGATTACCTCTTGCTGATGGGTTTTTCCAACTTACCTTTTGAAGGAGAAATGCTGAATGGTGCAGTAACTGGTTAGTGACTTTGAAATGGGCTCATACAGAAATCAAGAATGTGGGGATTGTTGGTGCAGTACTTCGACCACTATCTTCGGCAGTGGCAGGAGGATTTATTCGGATAGCAGTGGCGGTGGAGATTTTGTAGGAGTTACAGATATGGTGGAGAGTCCGTAACATTTGTAATTATGTTATTATTTAATTTCATGGAGTTTTTTTATATATTTTTTAATGTATTAAATAGTTTTATTTGAAATAAATAAATCCACATAGGAATTATTATTGAATGTAGACATAGTGCATTGAAGATCACTTTTTTGCTTCAATGTCAGTTTATTAGACATTCGTAAAAAATCCAATTAATTGTTGCCAAATGTCACCTTTTTTTAGCTTAGACAATGTGTGATTGGAGATGTTCTAGCACCTTCCAAAAATTGATGTAACAAAATAGCGAGGAAATAGGTGAAGTGAGATGGAAAAGGGAAATAAGACCATCTCCAACCATAATCATTTGCACTAGGGGTGAATAAATAAACCGTCAAATCAAACCAAATCAAAACAAATGATTTGGTTTGGTTCAATTTCAAATGTGAAATGGTTTGGTTTGGAAAAGGGAAATAAGACCATCTCCAACCATAATCATTTGCACTAGGGGTGAATAAATAAACCGTCAAATCAAACCAAATCAAAACAAATGATTTGGTTTGGTTCAATTTCAAATGTGAAATGGTTTGGTTTGGAAAAATTTCAAACTCTTTAAACCACGGTTCAGTTTAGGATTCAATTGTCAAAACCGCGATTTCAAACCGTCAATCCGCCAAGTTCCTAATGTTAAAACTCATAAAATTTCTATTACTTACCTTGATTTTAATAGTAGTCGTACTTACAAGTTTTTTTCTATTATTTACCTTAGAAGTACTTACAAGTTTATATCTTGCTTTAAATGTTAGTTAAATCCTCTTGATGTATATCCTGACATAAGGCTTCATGTCCTCTCCATATACTACTACTTTTTGTTATTAATGGAGAGGTAGGGGATATTGTTTGGATAAGGATCCTAAAATTTCCTAATCGAATGAGGTTGTTTCTACAAAAAAATGAAATAAAATAAATTTTAACTAGATATCTCTTTTCTTAAACAATTCCTACATGTAAATAAGATTACCAACCATGTGTGTTAACATAGTTCCCTATCAAAGTTAACTACATCTCTCTTTTGTCAAACAATTCCTACATATAAATTAGATTACTCACATAGTTGCTTATCTTTTTTACTTTTTGTTATAGTCTTGATGTTTGCAATTCGATATAGGTCTCCATCTTAAGAGAGCTCACCTAATTTGAGATTTCGAAAGACATAGTTGAGTTGGTTGAAGGAGCTGACAAAGAGGTTGTGTTGATTGAATGCAACAAGTTGTTGAAAGACAAGGGTTTAGAGAAGGTCGATAAGCCATTTTCTTTTTAATCTCAAATGGAGCTAATATTTTACATGGACGATCCCAGTGATTTACTATAAAATCCATTCAGAGAGATTAATTTGATGATGAAAAGACTCGTCAACTGATATACATACATATATATATATATATATATATATATTTATATATGAAGAAGTAATACCAAAGACACTCAATCACAAGAAAATTATCATTACAAAACATAAAGTACACATTTTAACTCGACATTTTAAACGAATATATATTTTTGAGCTAGTTTGGAATTTACTAATTTATTTGTTGGAAAACCGCAATTTCAAATCGTACCAAACCGTGAAAAATGGTTTGGTTTGGCTTAGTTTAGGAAATGAAATGGTTTAGTTTGGTTTGGAAAAACTTAAAACCGTTTTAAATGATTTGGTTTTAAATTTTGTTACAATCCGCCAAAACCGAATCATGTTCACCCCTAATTTGTACTAAAATGGTGCAAAACTCACATCATTTTTTGAACCCATCTTCAATCACATGTATCAAATTTTACACCAAATTTAAATTTCATTATTTTATTATTTGTTTTCAATTAATTAAAATTATAATTCATTAAATGAAAATGCGCGCTTGTACACTAAATAATGCACTTATTTAACATTAAAAAAGAGATCATACGTAGTGTCACATTTCACACATCGATGCCACAAAATGGAAAACAAGAACAACTAAACTGAAAAAAAAAAATATGTAAACGAAAAATGTAACTCTAATTTTCGGAGTTGGTATATTCCTCTCACATATGTTCGATTAGCTCTTCTCGAAATGCATAGTGAGCCTCCTTGTTCTTAATCTGACAGTGTCGTGCCAAGAAATTCTGGAAGCTGGTTTTCTCGTCTACCATCTCGACATCAAGACTTGGTGCCTCAACAAAATCTTTGATTGGGGCCTCGAGATCTCGTTCATCTTCGATAATCATATTTTGCATGATGATACATGCACTCATTATGTCGTGCAAGACCCGTTTATCCCAAAACATTACCGATCCGACCACAATTGCAAATCTGGATTGTAGAACTCCAAATGCTCGTTCTACGTCTTTTCTACAGCTTTCCTGTCTCACGGTGAAGTATTTTTCTTGGGTCCCTGTGGATCACAAATTGTTTGCACAAGAGTAGCCCATGGTGGATATATACCATCTGCTAGATAGTAACCAGTCGTATATTCACGTCCTTGAATGATGTGTCTAGTAAGTGGGACAATACCTTTGGCGAGGTTGGCGAAGAGGTGAGATGCTTCCAACACGTTAATATCGTTATTTGATTCGGGTATACCAAAGTGCGCATGCCATATCCAAAGATGGTACTCTAAAATAGCTTCTAGAATAATGGTAGGATGTCCACTTCGGCCAGGATACTAGTCAGCCCAAGCAATTGGGCAATTCCTCCACCTCCAGTGCATGCAGTCCAAGATACCTAGAATGTCAGGAAATCCTCGCTCTTTCCCAGTTCAAAGTCGCCTCTCAATATCCTCTGCATTTGGTGTCCTCAAATATCTTCCACCAAATATCTCAACCACGGCACAATAAAATCTCTTCAAGCTTTCGAGGTCGGTTGACTCACCAATTTTGACGTATTCATCAGTTGCATCAGCAGCTATACCGTACGCCAGCATTCGCAAAGTGGATGTTATCTTTTGAAGAGATGACAACCCGAGCCAGGCTAGACCATCCTTTTTTGTGAACGAAGTTGTTGTCGTGAGCCTCCAAAGCTTGCAGTATTCGAAGAAATAACGGTCTTGACATTCGAAAGCGTCTTCAAAAGAAAAGTTCTTCAAACCAAGGGTTATCGATGAAGTAGTCATCGAATAGACTAGTGTCAGCAACTTCTCGATCATGGTGGTTTACAATATGGCCTGAAATCGAGCCTCCATGTATTGGATGATTTTCTTGTTGTTGCTGGATAAGGGTAGCAATTAGGGTTTTGTTGTTGTTATACATCTGGCTCACAGCCACAATTCAAGCATCAATCGATTATATCTCGTTCATGAGTTGATGCTCATCCTCATCACTTTCATGGGGGTAGTTTGAAGGGCCTCCGAAGTTTAAATTCATTTTTGAAGTGATTGATGTTGTGTTTCAGAGACATGAGGTATGTCACCATTTTATAGTTGGCAACTTTAAGTAGCAATCCTATCAACTCATTATGTGTGAGTTAATCTGAGTCGTGCATAGGATTACGTTGTGTGTTGCCCGTTAGATTGGATTCTTGTATATCTATACAAATCTTATCCAACCATAACAATCCTATCACCTCATTATGTGTAACTAAATCTACACTGTGCATAGGATTACGTTGCGTGTTACCCGTTAGATTGGATTCTTGTATATCTATACAAATCTTATCCTACCATAATAATCCTATCACCTCGTTATGTGTGACTAAATCTACACCGTGCATAGGATTATGTTGCGTGTTGTCCGTTAGATTAGATTCTTGTATATCTATACAAATCGTATCCTACCATAATAATCCTATCACCTCGTTATGTGTGACTAAATCTACCAATCTTATCTATCATTGGATTAAAATATCGCATATTTATACCAAGCTTATCTACAAATACATTATAAATACTAGATATCTCAAGCAATTGTTTACATCCCATCATCTTCTACACAACGTTTCGATACAAACACTTGTGAACCAAAATGTCATCAAGCCATATAACTTGTGGCTACACCAACGATGAAGATAGGCTACTTGTTAGTGTGTACCTAGATGTTTCTTAGTGTTCAATCACAGGAAGCAATCAATCGAATGAAAGACTTTGAGTAAGAGTTGCACAAGAGTACAACAAAGCACGGGGTACCTTCTAGGAGAGGCAACATAGATCATTGGAGAAACGCTACAAAATTATGGCAAAAGCTTGTTCACATCTATGCGGATGACTTCTCCAAGATGAAAACCTACATCTCAGTAGTGTATCAGAAAAAGACTTCGTAAGTATTTTATTTTTAACTAAAGATATTCATACAATGTACTTGAGTATTTCACTAACCACCTCTGTCCTTTACTATGTAGATGGACAAAGCAAAAAAAAAAATGTTATCACAAAAAGGAGGAATACACCAAATGATTCAAGTTCGATCATATTTGGCCATTGCTCAAGGAAACTGAAAAGTTCGGTTGAGTCGCTTCGCTCCCAGGTTATGAAGAGTTGTTCAAAGGATTTGATACTCCTGAAAATCCCAATGTATCATCTTTTGGACTATCGTCATTTTCCCTAGACATCAACGAGGATAGTCCTACTGAGAGCAGAAGACGTAGACCGATGGGTACGAAAAAAGCAAAAGGGAAATGCAAGATTGAGGCAAAATCCTCGAGGTTGATTGATGAGCTTGTGCAGGAGAACTGCAACCTCGCCGAGGTTATAAAAAAGGACAGTGGGAACAGGGAGAAGTTGTATGACTTTCTTAGACAACAAAACGAGAACAACTACAAGAATGCCACAACGAATGAAGTCTATGCCAAGAACATGCTCATGACACAGGATCCTAATTCAATTACAAAACCAGCATGTGACGACCCGAATTCTCGGCCATTCGAGTGCCACTATTAATGACTCATATCATATTATCGAGACCTAAATAGTAATATAATAAGAATTTATTTCATAACTGAATTAATAGAGTGCGACTTCCAAAGTCATAATTTAATTGCGGAATTAAAAAAGTGAATATTGTTTTTGCATAAAAATAATATCAAAACATAGAAAATTTAAAGTGTTCAATCCAATAATCTCATCAATCTTGGCCACTTTATTTTGCCACTTCCATGTTGACCACCTCGAAGCATCAATTTTCTGAAAGGAAGAAATATCGTGGAATGAGATTTTATAAAAACCTCAGTAAGCATAAAAAAAAAAAACAATTTTCATGAATAACATAAGGATCATAATTAACATAAGGAGACACAAGGATTTTACCGAACATAAGTGGTAAAAATTCTTATGTGTAGCGCTACTAAACTCCGGTCCCTTAGCATAGTCATAAACATATCATATCATATCATGTGGAACCCATAACAATTTCTTGAAATTGACTTCACAGTATAATCCAAAACATAGAAAACATACTTTCTTTTCATAAAAACATAAGATATACTTACCGTTTAAAAGATTAAAATGAAGTGTAGTAGTAAATGGACCAAAACTTTCTTGACCACCTTGAATTTCTCTTACTTGTGGATTTTGTCAAGAGATTGGAAATAAGTGTATATGCGTAGAGTTGTGTGTAAAAGAGATGGATTTATATAGATGTGTAAAGTTGGCATAATGTAAACATCATCATTCAATTCTATTAATTTTAACACATCCTTTTCTTAAAGTAAAGCACCATTCATATACTTTTCCATATTTATACAAATATTATGCTCTTCATGATTACATATAATGGAGTCTTATTAACCATTCATATACTTTTCCATATTTATACAAATATTATGCTCTTCATGATTACATATAATGGAGTCTTATCAACCATTCATATACTTTTCCATATTTATACAAATATTATGCTCTTCATGATTACATATAATGGAATCTTATCAACCATTCATATACTTTTCCATATTTATACAAATATTATGCTCTTCATGATTACGTATAATGGAACCTCTCATGCTTGCATATATTTTCTTAATTTCAACAATAAAATAATTTGTCATGATTAAGGTCTAAATAAATTTTAACATCCAATTAAGTCCCTAAATTTACAATTTCTTGAGGTTAAACCCAAAAATTAAGTGCGGTTGTTATAATCTACCCTCCTAAAATTAAATTTCGTCCCCGAAATTTACCTTGAAAATCATCGAAAAGTTGTGGGTACTTGTCTCGCATTTCAATCTCTCGCTCCCACGTGGTCTCTTCCATAGAGTGATTTTTCCACTGTACTTTTACTAGTGAAATCGCTTTATTCCTGAGGGGTTTACATGTCTGTTCCACGATTCTTATTGGTACTTCCTCATAGGTCAAACCTCGTTGTAATTCTATAGACTGGTGGTTGATAACATGGCTTTGGTCAGGGACGTACTTTCTAAGCATTGACACATGAAATATGTTATGCACAGCTGAGAGTTCTGGAGGTAATGCCAATTGATAAGCAACATTTCCTATCCGTTGCAAGATCTCGAACGGGCCAATAAATCTTGGTCGTAATTTACCCTTCTTTCCAAACCGTATCACTCCTTTCATCGGTGCTACTTTGAGGAACACTTTATCACCAACTGAAAATTCTAGGCCTTTTCTCCTTTTATCTGCATAACTCTTTTGTCTATCTTGTGCAATTTTCATACTGGCGCGAATTTTCTCAATTGCATGCATTGTCTGTTCAATAATTTCTGGCCCCAAAATCTTCCTCTCCCCGACTTCATCCCAATGAACTGGTGACCTACACTTTCTTCCATACAATGCTTCATATGGCGCCATGCCAATTGAAGTGTGGTAACTGTTATTATATGAGAACTCGACTAAAGGTAAATGTTTCTCCCATTGTCCACCAAACTCGAGGATACATGTACGAAGCATATCCTCTAATGTTTGGATTGTTCGCTCAGATTGACCATCCGTTTGAGGGTGGAAGGCCGTGCTAAACTTTAGCTTAGTTCCCATAGATTTGTGTAAACTTTTCCAAAAGTTTGATGTGAACCTTGAATCTCTATCAGATACTATAGAAACGGGTACACCATGTAACCTTACTATTTCATTCACATAAAGTTGCGCAAATTGATCCATAGTGAACGTCATCCGAACTGGCAGGAAATGAGCGGATTTGGTGAGTCGATCTACTATGACCCAAATTGCTTCATTGCCTTTCCCTGATCTTGGAAAACCAATCACAAAGTCCATCGTTATGTGCTCCCACTTCCATTCTGGGACTTCCAATGGTTCAAGTAACCCTGATGGTCGTTGGTGTTCGGCTTTCACTTGCTGACACACTAAACACTTTCTGACGTATTCAGCTATATCCCTCTTCATACCTTCCCACCAAAATACTGCTTTCAAGTCATTATACATCTTTGTGCCTCCTGGGTGTACTGAATAAGGAGATGAGTGAGCCTCTTCTAGAATCTCTCTTTTTAGTTCCTCAAAATTAGGTACACATAGGCGTCCTTGGTAGTATAATGCTTTATCTTCAGAAATAGTGAAATCCCTTCGTTTATCTGAGTTAATCTCAGACTTGATATGCTCAAAGGATTGATCACCCTTTTGATGACCCTTAATTCTATCACGAAGTGTGGGTCGGATCGACATAACTGCGACTCGAGCGACCACACCTGGCTGAGTGGTGACAACTTCAAGATTCAATTTCTCAAATTCTCTCCATAATGGTTCTTGCATTGTCAACATGGCTAACTGACTTGTAACTTTACGACTTAAGGCATCAGCTACTACATTTGCTTTGCCGGGGTGATAATGAATTTCACAATCATAGTCTTTAACTAACTCTAGCCATCTTCTTTGCCTCATGTTCAACTCTTTCTGAGTGAAGATATATTTGAGGCTTTTATGGTCCGTATAAATATCACACTTGCCTCCATAAAGGTAGTGTCTCCAAATCTTTAGTGCATGGACCACGGCGGCAAGTTCTAGATCATGCGTGGGGTAGTTCTTTTCATGTATCTTTAATTGTCTTGATGCATAGGCGACCACTTTACCGTGTTGCATTAAGACACATCCCAGACCTTGCTTTGAAGCATCACTAAAAATCACAAAACCATCTGACCCAGTGGGTATGGTTAGTACTGGCGCATTCACCAACTTCTGCTTTAACTTCTTGAAACTTAGCTCACAATCCTCTGTCCAATCAAACATCGCATTCTTGCGCGTTAGTTGTGTAAGAGGTCCCGATATTTTGGAGAATCCCTCTATGAACCTCCGATAGTATCCTGCTAAACCCAAGAAACTACGAATTTCTCCTACATTGGTTGGTCTTTGCCAATTCAACACTGCCTCTACTTTACTAGGATCCACCTCTATCCCTCGTGCTGTGACAACATGTCCAAGGAATGCTACTTGTTCTAGCCAAAATTCACACTTTTTGAATTTGGCGTAGAGTTTCTCCCTCTGCAAAATCCCTAAAATGATCTTTAAGTGGTCCTCGTGATCTTCTTTACTTCTAGAATAGATTAGGATATCGTCGATGAACACGATAACAAATTGATCCAGGTAATCATGGAAAATACGGTTCATTAAATCCATAAAGACCCCAGGAGAATTAGTTAGCCCAAAAGGCATAACCAAGAACTCGTAGTGTCCATACCGAGTTCTAAATGCTGTCTTGGAGACATCACTAGCTTTGACTCTCAACTGATGGTAACCAGACCTTAAGTCAATCTTGGAAAATACCGTTGCACCTCGGAGCTGATCAAGTAAATCTTCAATCCTGGGAAGGGGATACTTATTTTTGATAGTGATCCTATTCAATTCTCTATAATCAATGCACATTCTCATCGATCCATCCTTTTTCTTAACAAATAACACTGGCGCCCCCCATGGTGATACACTAGGCCGAATGAAACCCATTTCCAATAGCCCTTCTATCTGCGTCTTCAATTCTTGTAATTCTTTAGGCGCCATTCTATACGGAGCTTTGGAGATTGGCGCTGAGCCGGGAATGAGGTCAATTGTGAATTCTACCTCTCGTTCTGGTGGTATGCCAGGTAATTCCTCGGGGAAGACTTCCAGATATTCACATACAACTTTAACAATGTTAATTGTTGGTCTGTTGTTCTCGTCCTTATTTATTACAGACATCAGAAAACCCGTTGTGTCTTCTAATGATAAGGCTTGTCGTGCTTTCAATGCATAAACGATGCGAGATAACGGTCCACATCCAGCTACAGATAGTCGAAATTCTTCTTCTCCTGGTCTTTGGAAAATTACTTCTTTCTCAAAGCAACGAATTAATGCGTGGTTCTTGGATAGCCAGTCCATTCCAAGAATTACATCGAATTCGTCTATATCTAGTAAATATAACTCCATCTCCAGTGATCTACCATCAATTTCTACCTTAGCCATCCTAGTTATACAATCAGTATTCAACACATCTCTATTGGGCATCGTCACTTCTAAAGGGAATTGTGTATGTTCGACCATAACATTCAGTTTACTTACAAATTTAGGGGATATAAATGAGTGGGTGGCACCCGAATCAATTAATATATATGCTTGTAAGTTGGATATGAGGACTTTACCTGCCAGGACATTTCGATTCTGATCCTCATCTTGTCCTCCCAATACATAAACCCTAGCCTGTCCTCCGGATGCATTGCCTTGTTTATTGTGATTATTTCTCTGTTGATTGTTTCCATGCGGCCTCTGCTGATTGTTACCCTGTGGCTTTTGCTGGTTGTTTCCTAGCTGACTATACTTAGGACAATATTGAGCCATGTGTCCTTGTTCTCCACACCGAAAACATGAATTTGTCCCCATAAGATAAGTTCCCAGATGATGCTTCTGGCATTTTTCACAGCGTGGGTAGCTCTTGTTGCTGCCTTGTGTCGAATCTCCTCTTCCTTTCTTGGAAAAATTCTGTTTTCCTTTGCCCTTGTTATCCATCCACTTTCGCTTCTCTGGCTGTTTGTTATCAACCCACTTTTGCTTTTCTGGCTGTTCACCATGATGCTTATCTTCCTCTCTAGTGCGATTTTTGAAATCTGCCAGTTGTGCCCTTGCCAACACATCATGGTAACTTTCAAGCTGGAGCACAATAACAGTCCGTCTCAAGTCATCCCTCAAACCTTGCTCAAAACGTCTTGCCTTTTTCTCTTCCGTATCCACAAATTCAGGAGCATAATGAGCCAACTCATCAAACTTCTGCTCGTATTCGATCAAGGACATCGATCCCTAAGTCAAAGTGAGAAATTCAGCTTCCTTCCGATTTCGAATGTTCGTGGGGTAGTATTTTTTCAAAAATACCTCCTTGAATTCATCCCACATCCAAACGTGACCAGGAGCCCTTGATCTAACAGTGGTGTCCCACCAACGTCTAGCTCCTTTACGTAGCATAAAGGTTGCACAGATCACCCTTCTAGGGTTCGGGCAGTCAATGAGTTCGAAAATCCTCTCCATTCCTACTAGCCAATCCTCCGCTTCCAAGGGATCCGTACTGCCATAGAAGATAGGGGGTTGCTGTTTCCTGAATTGCTCAACAACAGCGATAGTGGTCCTAGTGTCGGGCACAACTTCCTGTTGTTGCTCTGGTTGAGTAGGTGTCGGAGAAGGTGGTGGCGTTGGGGTTGGCTGTTGAGTAGGTTCCGGTGGTGGTGCAGTAGTTTGCATAAAATTTTGCATCATAGAAAGAAATTGCTGAGCAAACTGTGGGTCAACTGCAATAGGTTGTGGTTGAATAGGTTGTGGGGGCTCTTGGGTTTGGTTATTGCTGTTGTTAGTCCTTCCGCGTCTTGATGGTGCCATAGCCTTAATTAAACAATGGTGACTATTTAGAAAGAAGTCAACTTAAAAGCAAGAACTTAAAGAAATAACATGTTTTATTCATAAACATTCATAAGTTAACATACATAATGGACTACCAGGCATACCCAGTGTCCAAACATACTAAAACTTAATGGGGTTCATAATTTAAAAGGCAAAAATTTATTGTCAACTAATAGTTCCTATCAGCACCCTCATGTTGATTTCCCTCGGGATTTTGCCTTGGGTCAATTGCGGAATACGACGCTGGGCTGTACTCCTCATTTGGTTCATCTTCAACATATAGTCCCTCGTAATTAACTTCAGGTATTGGTAGGACATTGCTTGAATTTTGTTCGTAGCCTGGCGCCCTATTGATGTCATAAAGGTCTTCACGATTTACCTTCCACCTTTCCCTCATGCATCGTAGTAATATATTTGGGGAGGTTTGGTAGTCGAATGTCTCTTCAATTCTTTTGATGAATTTCCTCCAATAAGGAGTGAGAGTTCGATCTAGATGATACACAATTTCGTCTCGATGAAATTGGTATCCATTTGCCCTTGCCCCTCGGTAAATCTTTTCCATGGCATCCAAATGTTGTGGCAAACCATGGTTAGGGTTTCTCTTGTAATTTCTATGCAACCAAGTAAAATGATTGCACCTATCAGTTCGGGTTGTTTGACCTTGTCCACTCACCATCTAGCAAAAATAGGGAGCATAATTAATTTTTTTTTTTTTTTATATAGTTTCATTAGAATAATTATAAATTTTGAGGAGTGGAATTTTCAGAATTTGAAATTTAAAGAGTGGTGCAAATAATTATCCACAGTTTTTCCTTACTTTTACGCAAAGGTAGTGATAAAAGGATAAATTATCGAACTGTTAGTTGGAACTTGAAGACAAAGTAAGCTTGAAGAGGAAGTACTAATAACCATCCACAGTTTTTCCCTTGTTTTTACACAAAGGTAGTGATAAAGGGATGAATTATCGTACGGATTCATTAAATAAATTTTTGTTTATTATTCCTTACCCTTTTTTTTTTTTTTTTCCAACTAACTTAATATCTAATTGGGTCAATCTTCCTAAGCTTAACATGTACCAAAATTCCAATATGTATCTTCTATGTCTCATGATTCTACGTTGGAATTAAAATTGAGACTTCTATCAATTTATACTACAAATCATATATAACATGTAAAGTCTCAAGGTAAATTTTTTTTTTTTTTTTCCTCCATAAAATCGTAAATGACTAGCAAAACATATAACATACCTGATTCGAATAGTCAAGACATGGAAGGTGGCGTAGCGGATTGATGAGTCACATTTTTCATAATTAAATAATGGTCTATTTCTTAGAAAATATTCATTAACCATTTTGGATCTTTACATGAGATTGACCAAATTGATACAATAACAATACACATAGTAATTTACTTAGCCCAATTTAAATTTTCATACAAGATTGAGCCCAATTACCAAATAAAATAATTTGGTAATCAAAATAGAATTTGCATAAGTGATTAGATCAAAATCTTACTTATAATTTTTTTTTTTTTTAAGTGACGCATTCACTGTTCATTTGAACAGTGACCACGCACTGTTCACTGTTCACGTGAACATTGCTTCGGTCACTGTTCACTGCGTGAACAGTGCTCCATGTTACGTGCTGTCGTGAACAGTAAATGAATATTATAATAATAATATATTTTTATTTTTATTTTATTTTATTTTATTTTAAACACATGTAAAATATGAAGAAAATTAATTACTTTAACTGCAATTAAAATAGATTAATTGCAGTAACATTTCTTGTAGAAATATTTTGAAATGATTTAAAGAGTATACAGGAAAGCATACCTTTTTCTCTGATACCAACTGTGACGACCCGAATTCTCGGCCATTCGAGTGCCACTATTAATGACTCATATCATATTATCGAGACCTAAATAGTAATATAATAAGAATTTATTTCATAACTGAATTAATAGAGTGCGACTTCCAAAGTCATAATTTAATTGCGGAATTAAAATAGTGAATATTGTTTTTGCATAAAAATAATATCAAAACATAGAAAATTTAAAGTGTTCAATCCAATAATCTCATCAATCTTGGCCACTTTATTTTGCCACTTCCATGTTGACCACCTCGAATCATCAATTTTCTGAAAGGAAGAAATATCGTGGAATGAGATTTTATAAAAACCTCAGTAAGCATAAAAAAAAAACAATTTTCATGAATAACATAAGGATCATAATTAACATAAGGAGACACAAGGATTTTACCGAACATAAGTGGTAAAAATTCTTATGTGTAGCGCTACTAAACTCCGGTCCCTTAGCATAGTCATAAACATATCATATCATATCATGTGGAACCCATAACAATTTCTTGAAATTGACTTCACAGTATAATCCAAAACATAGAAAACATACTTTCTTTTCATAAAAACATAAGATATACTTACCGTTTAAAAGATTAAAATGAAGTGTAGTAGTAAATGGACCAAAACTTTCTTGACCACCTTGAATTTCTCTTACTTGTGGATTTTGTCAAGAGATTGGAAATAAGTGTATATGCGTAGAGTTGTGTGTAAAAGAGATGGATTTATATAGATGTGTAAAGTTGGCATAATGTAAACATCATCATTCAATTCTATTAATTTTAACACATCCTTTTCTTAAAGTAAAGCACCATTCATATACTTTTCCATATTTATACAAATATTATGCTCTTCATGATTACATATAATGGAGTCTTATTAACCATTCATATACTTTTCCATATTTATACAAATATTATGCTCTTCATGATTACATATAATGGAGTCTTATCAACCATTCATATACTTTTCCATATTTATACAAATATTATGCTCTTCATGATTACATATAATGGAATCTTATCAACCATTCATATACTTTTCCATATTTATACAAATATTATGCTCTTCATGATTACGTATAATGGAACCTCTCATGCTTGCATATATTTTCTTAATTTCAACAATAAAATAATTTGTCATGATTAAGGTCTAAATAAATTTTAACATCCAATTAAGTCCCTAAATTTACAATTTCTTGAGGTTAAACCCAAAAATTAAGTGCGGTTGTTATACAGCAAGACGCGAGTTCTTTATCCGAGAATAGAGGAAAATTATGAGGAAGAGGGAAGAAATCCCAGAGCCATAACCCGGTCAACCAACCCCAAGCCCATTCAATTAGTATATGCGTGGACTAGATGGGTCGTCACATGATCTTCCCGACTACTAGACCATGATGATGTTACTAGGGAATGTCATCTTGTCACGTAAATCTATGTGTGAAGTCGCCGTGTCGTAATGAATAAGTGCACTTGTCTTAACCATGTTTTATTATCTTATTCGTCGTTAGTTTTCACTCGGTGTAGTGTTTGAGTCATGCACCTTGTGCCCTACTCGTTCTAGTTTCAATTACTGTACTATCTACTTTTATTTTTGGGTTTGGTTCTTCATTGAGATCACTTTTGCTAGTTTTTGATGCATAATTAACACAATATGGGATATTTTAACGTGGGAGAGACTTAGATTTATAGACCAAAAAATATTATGATTTTCATAATCACTTATCTTATTTTTTGACAAAAAATACAAAAAAAAAAATGCAATAAAACATAATGAAAAAACAATTAAAAAGATAAAGAAAAAAAAATTCAAAGTTCAAGAACTCTACTTGAAAAACCCAATTTAAACAAACCAGTGAACAACTTACTTGAAGACAAAAAAATATCAAATTTCAACTTAAGCCACCAATGTATTAAAGAATTTTCAATCAAGCACTTAAAATAAAAATAATTTTGAAAATATTCCGCTGCCAACCAAGTCATCAATTTATCAAACAATTAAAATATCAAACAATTTTTTATTAGATATGTGCCTATTTACGACTCTCACATACTTGAAGAAAAAAGAAAATATTTAATTAGAAGTTTACATAGTGAATTTATAGAATTAGTGAGTTCTGGAAGAGAATTAAGTACCATAACTATAGAAATATACGAAGAGCATAAAAGATTGGTAGAACAACATAAAGAATATCTTAGAAAGAAGAAAACGAAATAAGGCAAAAAGATATTAGATATATGAATGATTTTGAAGAAAGATTTTTGGGAAGAATCAGAAGACAATTATAATTACGTCTGCGCACTCTGGTGTTAAATGGTATTAGCGCCCTGTTACGAACTAAAAATCATGATAAATTTATCAAAAGAAGAAAATATAATTGGAGAATTTCTAAAAAATGTAGAAAACCATAAAAAATTAAATTATCCTTATTTACCAAAAAATAATGTAAACGAAGGATTCGAAGAAATGAATAAAAGATTGGAAAATGTAGAATATAATTTAAAAGTAGGGAACGCTATTATAGATAAAAATCTAAAAAAATCATAATTAGTCCTCCTCAAGATTATAGGAGAAAAATTAAGGATAAAAATAAAGGAAAAGAAATAGTGCCTGAAATAAAACAATTTACGATAACAGATGTAGAAAAATTAGAAAGAAAATTTTTAGAATCTACTCGAGAAGAATATGGAATATAAATATCAATTAGAAGATTAACAAAACATGTAGAAAATACCAAAATGAATACAAACCCAACAACACGTAATATAAACGAAGAATTTTGTAGTGACGAAAATACTAGTGATCCATATGGAACTTATATATCTAGGAAAGAAGGATTCCAAACATATAGAAAAACCCGAAATAGATATAGAGGAAATGTCAGAAAACAATATATAAAAGAAGTCAATCCAATAAAATCATATAATGAACAAATCCACACAACGGGAATATGGTTAGATTTAAATTGTGTAAATACAAACAAAGCTATTGAAACATGGACAAAAAGTACTGATTTAGTAATACAATTTAATATATGGGACACGTATACAGCTTTTGAATTTATAGAACATACATTTAGAGGTATAGTATTAGAATGGTGGAGAAAACTACCAGTAAATATGAAAAGAAGAATAAAATATGGAGAAAATACAACTGATGAAGAAGCTAGGAAACAAGATGAATATAATGAAGGAATGATTGCAATGAAAATTTTGAGGATATGTGATATGTGTGAATTAGAAAGATATACATTCAAATTCCAAGAATTATATTACACAATTAGCCAAAGTGATTATATAGATAATAAGTTAATCTTAAGATTTTACTTCACAAAGTTACCATTTTCAGGAGAACTAAGTTATTAAAAGAATATAATAAAATATTACCTGAAGGAGATGGAGAAGAAATACATATAGATAGCCTTGAAAGTAGAATTGAATTTACCAAAAGAATGATAAGCATTCGGTGTAGAGAACCACTAGAAAATTAGAAAGCATACAAGATAAGAAAAAATGCTTTATGTTGTTACAAAGATATAGGCCAAATCGAACAATTTAAATGCCATAAGAAGATATATAAGCTATATAAAAAACACAAAAGAAGATTCAAAAACTTTAAAAAGTTTTAAAAAGAAACTTCAAACCATATAAAAAACATTTCAAAAAAAGAAATTGGTTTAAAAAAGCCCAAAAAGAGTATATCAAGAAATGTAGATGCTTCATTTGTAATGAAGGACATATAGCCCCCCCCCCCCCCCCCCCCTCATGTCCTAGGAAGAAAGATAAACAGAATATAAAAAATCTAGAAATTTAAGAAGAATTTATGAATGATAGTGATATTAAACCAATTGAATATTTTGAGGATTTAAGCATCGAATGTAGTAGTATTTATGAGTTAGAAACATTATCGTCAGATGAAGAATCTAAAGACATTGTATATATGAGTGAAATTCAAGAGATACATAAATTAGATTCTGAAACAACTGAGGAAGTATAAGACTTAGTAGAAGGAATTAATCGAGAAATTATATTTGATATTAAAAAATATAAGGAGATAACAAAAAGAATTTTAGACTTACAAGAAAAATATGTGTTTCATCAAGGATTTTTAGGAATACTCCCTAGGATGAAGAAAACAATTGTAAAGATGAATTACAAAGAAAGCTCAATCAATATAGAAGATGTAGTGGGAAAAACAAGAACCCCAATAATTACTAAAGAACTGGTAAGACAAAAATTATCCAATATCTCAAAAAATATTAGGAAGAAATTAAAATGTATTGAAATTGGAGGAATCCAAGTTATGATAAAATGATTCTTTAGAGAATGTATGAATATACCAATTGAAATTTATTGCATAAATAACAGAATTCTACAAAATCATATAGATGCTCTATTAGGAATTGTTGTAGGAAATCTAGTCTACCGGAAGATAATATTTACAGTAAAACCAAATTATGCATTATCAATAACTGGCTAAAATATAGACCAAAGTTTCAATCTCTATTATAGAATTGAAAACTTGAAAATGTTACATAAAAGTGAGGCTATTAGTATAAGCATAAAATCAATATTTACTTTTAGTACTAATCATCGTAGCAATTAAAAAAAATAAAATAATCAACAACATAATAATACATAAAGATTTTGATGAATTAGCACAAAATATTCTACCTAGAAAATAAAAAGAACATGAGATTACAATACCAGAACAAATAATGCTTGATTTTTACAAACAAGCCAAAGAAATTAATTTTGAAGAAAAAATAATAATAAAGGATATTGTAAGACTACAACGAGAAAATATCATTTCAAAATTCCCATCTAGAAGAAGTATTAATCTAGAACAACCTGGGAACATAAGTATTGATGAACCAACAAGTTCACAATATTATATCAAAACTAGATATATAAACCAAGAAGGAATAAAAAAATGATCTTCATGTCCTTATAGCTATAGAAGCAGATAAAAAGCATGTAGATGCCCAAATTGTTGGTCATATAGAAGATTATGAGTTACCACAAAAATATGTCTTTAAAGATTATTTATGACATAATCTTGAGATAAAAAGATATCTAAGTTTTCCTCTAATATTTATAGGAGAAAACCAAGATGAAAATAAGACAGGAATAATATTATATAAAGATGATAATTATGGACTTAGTCCGACACCTATATTACTAGGAATGAGCTTTCTTGGAAAAGTAAGTCCTTACAAGATATGTCAAGGATATATAAAAATAACACTTGAAGAAAGTTCAATTATTATACCAAGGATAGATGAAAATATAAGATAATTATTGCCATGCAGAAAGTAATAAATACTAACCCTATGAGCCCATATATTGAAATTACACTCAATTTAGCAACATATTGTAGAATAAAATTTCATGTGTATTTAGACACAGGAAGTACTATAAGCCTATGCTTTCTAAATGTACTACTATCTGAATATTGAAAGTATGATCCAAAGAAAATAGTAACTACTACAACACCAGGAGAAAATAAAGTAATCTATAGCAAATATGCTACACAAATACCTATTTCTAATATCATTTAGAGAAGTATTTGTTGATAATATATATATTTATATATATGCCATCTACAATTGGATGTGATATTTTATTATGACAGAATTTTCTATTAAAATATGCTCCTTGTACTCAATTTATTTATTAATAATAAATATATGTTCACAACACCTTGTGCACAAAAGATATTTACACCTAGAATCACAAGAGTATTAAGCATAACTTATAAGGAAATTAATCATCAGAGCTCCTCAGCTCAGCGTGGTAGATGTTGGATTACAGAAAATTTTAAACCAATTAATGAATTAAAAATGATAATAGAAGATAAGTTAGAAAAACTTAAGAAAGAAATTTTTGAAACTTATTCTGAAAATCCATTAGAAAAAATAGAGCACATATAAGATCAAAGCCAAAATAGAGCTTATAAATCCAGATATAGTAATAAGAGTTAAACCTATGAAATATAATGTTGAAGACCAAGAAGAATTTAAAGTCCAAATAAAATAGTTATTAGAAGCTAAGCTGATTAGGCCTAGTAAAAGCCCACATAGTAGTCCAGCCTTTATGATTAGAAAACATAGTGAAATTAAAAGAGGAAAAGATAGAATGGTGATAAGCTATAAAAGGCTGAACGAAGTTACAAAATTTGATAGATATTACTTATCAAATAAAAATATTCTTATCAAACAAGTACAAAATAAAAAAATATTTTCAAAGTTCGATTGTAAATCAAGATTTTGGAAAATTATGCTCATAGAAGATAGCAAGCACTTAACTGCATTTAGCACTCCTAATCCATTAGGACAATTTGAATGAAATGTAATATCATTTGGATTGAAAAATGCACCACAGATATTCCAAAGAAGGATGGATGAAGTAATAGAACCTATTACTCACTTCTGTATTGTCTATATAGATGATTTACTTATTCATTCAAAATATATGAACGAACATATTGAACATCTTGAAAAGCTTTGTTATATTATGAAGAAAAGAAACATAGTGTTACACTTTCTCAAAAGAAAGCTAAAATAACAAAAACAAAGATAGAATTCCTTAGGCTATTTATAAAAGAAAGATAATTGCAACTGCAATCTCATATTAGTGAAAAACTTCAAGATTTTCCTGAAGAAATCATAGACAAGAAACATTTATAAAGTTTTCTCGGTATATTAAATTATGCCGAAGGATTTATTAAAAATTGTGTCAAGTTAAAAAATTATTTTCTACCACAACTAAGAAAAAATGTAATGTGGTCTTGGGAATAACGAGATTGCGAAAATATTAGGAAAGTGAAAGAAGAATTAAAAAATCTACAAAAACTTGTTATTCCACAAGAAAAAGATTTATTCATTCTTGAAACTAATGCCTCGGATAATAACTGGGGAGCAATACTTAAGATAAAGGAAAATCATAAAGAATATAAATTGTTCGTGTCCTAGAATACTTGCAGGATATACATCAGGAATATTCAAAGAAGTTCTTAATAAGGACTGACATAAGTTAAAGCATTTCTGAAAAATAATGTTGATCCATCTATTTCCAATAGATACATTATTAGAATCCAAATTTGATTTTCTTATTTCAAGTTTGAAATTGGGTATATTAAAGGACAGTCTAACTTTATCCATAATTATCTTAGTAGAGAGCTAATGTCCAGATACTTGAAATAAAAGTTTATAGACACAGAATATGCAACAAAGCCTCCACAACAATATAAATATAGCCCCTATGGCAGAAGAGACTTGTACCAAGCCTAGTATCACTTCACCAAGACTTGTGAATACTAGCGCTCTTAACAAGGATAAAGGGTAAGAAAATACAACATTAGGAGCCCCTTCACAGGGTATTACTTAACCTAATGTTTGTACACAAGATATGAAGAAAAAATATACAAAGCCTTCATCCAAGAAGGATAATCAAGATATCAAGAAGTTTATGGAAACCTCTTCACAGGGGAATGAAATTGATTCCAGAACCCTTATTGAGAAAATAGATCCAAAAGATGTGATAAAGATTTGCCACAAACAAAAATTACCAAACAAAAATAACAATGAGGAAGTTATCTTATTTATTGTTATTTTCAATATATTGTCCAATTGGTACCTTGAAGTAGGGAAATGGATGAAGACACTACACTATGGAAAATATAACAAGGTAAATTTCTATCCAGGAGTGCCAGCTAATTAGGTTCAAAATTGCTTTGATCTAGGGAATATACTCTGTATATATCCAAGCAAAGATCTACGAGAAATTTCACTAGTTCTTGTAGATGTTAAAAAGGCAGTCCGAAGATTTACAAAAGTTATTAAAAGTGCAAACATATATATCTGATTCTTTTCGGCCACAATGGAATGAGATAAATATGAAGGAACAATGATCCCATCATTCCATGTTATCAAGATAAGGATCACAAATCAACACTTCTTACCAACTAGTCAAAGGTTGTTAAGAATAGATATGATGATATAATTAATATGATTCCTTATCGAAAAGCTAAAGGATATAAAGAGATATTTGAGAATTTAAGTCAAGTTATTTCTAAAAAGAAAAAAAAATTGGTTATATCCTTCAGATAATCACGTAATTTACTCCAATGCAAGGTTTCAATCTAAGGAAGCAGATATTTGTGTATTAGACCACATACTTGAGAAAATTATCACCAATGAAGTAAGCAGAATTGAAACTATGCACAAAGAGCTATGCAAAATAATGTGGGATCACCCAGAGCAAATGTGTGAACACTGTCTTATTGAAGATAAGAGTCGTGCATCACTCGATAGTACAGAATTCCCCGCGGAGTTTTTTGATTCGAGAATGGAAAAGTAGTGCTATCTGATCGTGACCATTTATCACTACTTTAATAAAGTTTGCTTTATTAAAGAAAAGCTATTGGTCACTACAGAAAGCTGTCAAGATAGTGAGAGATAAAGCCAAAACTTGTCAACATAATGGAGAACTATCAAGATAAAAGTTGGAGACAACTTTCAAAATAATTCAAGGGCACCAAAAGAAGATTCCTTTCTTATCAAAAAAGGGAAAAGTGGAAGATAATTGAAGGCCTCTATAAAAGGAGAAGAGGTTCATGAAGGAAGGCATCCTGGAACATCTTAACTAAGAAAATTCATTGTATTCTTTAGTTCAAAACCTTTGTATACACCACTTGTATTCAAAAAAATTCTAGTAGATAGCAGTTTGAAGATAAATCTTGTAACAAGGTAATCACTTATGGAGTTCAAAACTTCATAAGGTGAGTACGAAAAGTGTCTGCATATAGTTTGCAGTATGTACAATTTCAGTCTATGAATAAAATGATGTTTGAGTTTTTATCAAAGCTTTCTGGAAGAGGTTTTCATTAAATTTGTCACGACCCCAGCAGTATTGATATTTTCCTAAATGAGTTTTCTTCTTGAAGAATATGTTGCTCAACAGAAAGTCACGTCAGCCATCTGATGAGTTAGGCATTTTAGGGATGTTATTTGAGTCTTGTTCCAGTTTTAATACTTGTTTTTAAAACATTGCAGTTTTGGAAAAGTTCTAAGTAAGAACTTCTTGAAAAGAGTCGAGATAGGGGTCAAAACAGAGACTCTGAATACTGTGATATAGCGTCTGTGGGAACACGGCTAGTTCTCTAGAGTGAGAAGTGCAACCTTAATGGAATTTTTTTTGTGGAAGCACTTGGGACCCAATTTATTAAAATCATCTAATCTTCATTTGATTCAAATGATTGATTGAGTACAAACAAGGCAGCTATAGGATGACACTGGGGGGGAAGCTTGTTTATTTCTATTGATTACTGTAAGTTTTACTTGCTATTATTTATATGCTTTTGATAAAATGATTTTACATGTTTATGGTTTTATATACTTAAATTAGTGATTATGAACAATGATGGTAGAGAAAATATTGAGAGACTCAGAATAGTTCCAGATAATACCAGTAATTTAAGATTTAGAGAGATAGTGTGACGTCACGAGTTCTAAATACCTAGTTCGTCATGTCATTGTCTCTCTAATTTTGAAATAATATTTTCTTGCGGAAGAATAATGACATTTCCAATTTTGGCAATATGTTATTAAATAATTCAAAAGCTGATAAAATTAAAAAGTCTCCAAACTATTTGAATCAAATTGTTAAACAATCTCTAATAAAGAACTTTTGAAAATCCCGTAAATTCTCAAACCATAAGTATTCAACTGGAATAATAATAAAAATTTGATTATTCAATTATTAAAGCCACATGCTGTCGCACCCCCTTTTTAATAGATAATTTTGTAAATTTGAATAAAGGATGAAAATATTTACTCGATCTAAATATGCGATCAATTTTTTTTTATATATTTAAATATGGCGTAAGAATTCTCACAATATAACAATAGTATATCGAGAGAAAAGAAGACTATATAGACTTACTGAAAACATTTTACATTGAGGTTACAAAAGTATAAATAACCCCACTTTATAAGTCATATATTCATGCATTTCAAGATTCCAAAATATAGTACAAAAGACTTTAGAACCAAAAGATAGCCCACAAAATTACCTTGCGGGTCGTCATCCATGTACATCGATCCTCGAAATCCTGTAAGAGCTTCACAGCAAGCAAGGCCATCTATGAAGTTCCATGCTCCTCACCTACAATACAAGAACTACATGAGCTAATGCCCAATAAGTAAAAATCATGCATGCCATGATTATGAATACACAATCGTGCAATTTCCTTGAAAAACATAAGGTTATAAATGTACCATATTCAAATATTGACCAAGATGAGATTAAAACATTTTGATTGAAATCCTTTCTTTTCAATGGACCTTTGACCAATCTACTTTGCACCAGAAAGAGCTCTGCGAAATATCAAATCAATATCAATAATCCAATGGCCAATATGTCATCGACGCAATCAAGTGGACCAGCCTCCTGTGACTACTAGAGGTACATCTCCTATCGGCCTCTATGATCACCCAAGAAGTATCCCACACACGATGTCAATAATCATATTATAAAAAAGGCACAGTCAAGTTGTACACCCTCCCGTAACCGACCAAGGACTCCTCCTATCTCTCCTTGTGTTCACCAAAAGGTCTCACTTACTTGCCAACAAATATCACTGCATGTCTTGCATGCCTTGGTGCCCTAGTAGTGCAATAAAAAAATTTGCAATATGACTCACTTCTCAAATCAAGTCATGCATGCTAGACATCAAATTTTATGGTATGTCGTGCATGCACGTGCCAATGCTCATGCACAAAATACATGATAAAAATGATGTCTAGAACACTTTCAATCATCGTGTTCAACATAAGATATAAAACTTTCCAACAATTACTATGGTCTTGCATTATAGTTGTAAATGAATTTTTACTTACCTTTCGTCTTCGTGTGTGTGTGTTCTCTACGGGTGTAACTCAAGTTCTTCTTTTAACTTAAAGGCGGAAAACAACCTGTATTATTACTTAATATCAAACACGGCTCTTAAGTTCACAAGATTAATACACACATTCCTTCACTATGACCATTAATGTCAAGACAATCTAGATAACACTAAGACTTCAAGTAGCAGCCCCAAACATCCCCCTATTTCCAAGTTCAATGTAGGTAAAACACATTTATTTGGATCAACAATGCCCTAACACTCATTCAAATCAAATTCCCAAGCTTTAGAGGTGAATGATAAACATGCAAGGGTGAAACTATGCAAAATCTGAAAATGGACAGATTCTGATTTTAAATTTCAGCTGCGGCGCTTGTTGATTCATTCCTATTTTCACACCCTTAATCATATCCATTCATTCCAAAATTATTACCATGCATTTATGAAATGTATGTGAAGGTAATCAATTCCCGAAATCACACAAATTTCGGGACTTAAAGCCTAAAAAACAATTCATTTCACAGTACATCAAACTAAGAATTTCACAAAGGCTGTTTTGAGTTCCACTCTAATTATCATGCTTCAAGTCAGGTTCTACCCCAAAAACTCATTAAAAAACCTTTAAACTCATATATAAACACATTCAAATTGATCAAGATATTATTCAAAACCAATGGCTAAATCATCAAAGATCATTAATTCCAGATTCTGCCTTTAAGGTTGTACTCACTTTCTTTTGATAACTAACCATTCTCTTGTCATCATAAATTCACCAAAACATACTAACATCACTAAATGAAGTTAATATATTAAATAGGTTATAAAACACCCAAAATAAATGGATTAAAACCTCAAAACCGTGACACTTACTTGTGTAGGACTTCAATGCCCAGATTCTGTCTTTCTTACTTCTATTCAGCTTTCTAGTGTTCTCTCTCACTTGGAAGCATTTGAGGACATATTTAGGGATTTTTTTGTGTCTTAACTGGTAGATATAAGGTTTAAAGTTTCTGGAGTCAATGATAAATTCCTTAGGGGTTAAGTAACAAACTATCAAAGCACAAGTGGACATAAGCAAGCATAAGGTGGTAGCTCCTTTTTAATTCAGATTTTGTACCATCCTCCTTAAGTCCAGATCACATGTCCTTACCATACTTCAAGAGTTTAAACATGTAATTTAATAATCATAGGATCCTAATTTTGATGATAAAGTGATTTCCTCAACCGTTGATTAGAATCCTTTCCCGATTGACACCCGATCCTCGACCAATTTCTATAATTCCCACTTCAGTACTTATCACTTCACTTGAGCCTAATAATATAACATTGTGATCATACCATCTTATACCTAATATCCAAATTGTGTTAACTACTTATCTAGGTCTTGGATTGCCTTAATCAATCTGAAATAAAAGTGTAAGATTTCACCGATCAAAAGTACGATGCTTTCCAAATTATTGTCAAGTCACAATCCATCATCCACCACTTGATCAACCTAATTTACACCATAGCTCAACATGAGATTGATTACCTAAGTTCGATGAATAAATTAAATGTATCATTTCAACAGAAAGCACAATGAATTATCAATGTAAATGTAAATGCAAATGGAAATGTCAACAATATTTGATGCATGAATGATATTGGCCAAGAAGAACTTGCTATAGTTTTCAAAAGAGTAGAGAATACAACAACAATCAAAAACTGACATGCCAATCCTAGATTCAAAAATATCATAGAAAAAGCTGAAACTTTACTGCCTTCCAAGAAATATATGTGATCTAGCTTTATATAAAATCTAAATGGCCAAAACTCTGGTACTCATCACCCATGTTATCACAATAGGTTAGATAGATGCAGTGGCAGACGCAGACTTTTTTTAGTACTGAGGCACAAATGGACCTGTGTTTTCGCCGACGGACTTTACGGGGATTCCGATTTTTTTTAGGAAGAAGACCAAAAAATGAAAAAGTACTTGAAATTTTATTACAACTGTCCTCTACACGTTTTCATACTTTGATAACGTTCTATAATTACATCATTTTCAATATTATTAAGTATATCCTTCTCAATATATGCAATTAAACTATCATTCAACAACTGATCTCCGAGGCGATTACGCAAACGATTCTTGACATAAGTCATTACAGAAAATGATCATGTGACTGTAGCAGTAGCCACGGGAAGAATTAAACTCAATGTCACAAGCTTGTACGCTAATGGATGCACATGAAGTTGATGGCATAAACATTTCCACACGGAAGTGATGCAAATTTGTCACTGTGTCATGCCTTGAACGGCCCAAAGCTATGAACATATCATCTATATTGGGAATACTGATGCCATGAGCTTCACGGAATGAACAAATATCCCAAAAAAAGAATCACATCCATCATCTCTCATCATTTGGAGTTGCATTTTACATAATTTTACCAATCTCATGGCATTGACAATATCTTGATCTATTCTTTGTAATACTTTTGACAATTCATTTGAAATGCCCAAGATCTTTTTCATCAGATGTAGATTAAATGCAAAATCAAATTTGAGCATTAACTCCAATAAAATATATGCCTCGCCTCTTGTTCCTGAACTTGTAGAATCAGTAGCAATCATCTAAATAATTTCAACTGTGGATGCAAACATGAAAATCAAGTTAATTAAACAACTGTAGTGAGAGCCCCAACATGTATCACCAGAACACTTAAGAGTAGTTTCTTGATTGAGACCCTGCCCACTTGACAGTTCACCAACATTTAGTGCTTCAAGAATTGAGAGTCTTTGTTTCTCTCTAAGAAGATCACTCAGTTTAGCAGATCTTCCAACAATATTCACCAATCTATGTACTGAATGAAAGAATGTTTCAATTTTCGAATATTTTTGTGCCACAGCTATAAGAGCTAGTTGAAGTTGATGAGCAAAACAATGAATGTAATAAGCATATGGATTTTCCTTCAAAATAAGTGTTTTGAGACCATTATACTCACCTCTCATATTTACTAGCTCCATCATATCCTTGTCCTCTCAAGTTGGACATACTTAAGTTATAACTGGAGAATAGTTGATCAATTCCAGCCTTAAGTGAGGCAGCTGTAGTACTCGAAACACGTGTTACGCCTATAAAATGTTCCAATACACATCCAGCTTTAACATAACAAAGAACAACTGACATTTTTTCTTTCATTGAAATGTCACGAGATTCATCAATTAGGATAGAGAAAAGTCTATTCCCAACATCTTTGATGATCACATTTATAGTTTCTGAAGCAATAGCACGCATGATATCTCGTTGAACTTGTGGTGATGTTAACTTGAGATTTTTAGGAGCATTCGTTAAAGCAACATCCTTAATCTCAGCATTATGATCACACAACCAATGCAATAGTTCAAGAAAATTACCCTGATTATTGGAGTCTTCAGATTCATCATGACCACGACAAGCAAGCCCTTGTAGTAGAAGAAATCGAATACAGTCGAGTGTGGCATTCAAACGAATTAGATACTCTTTTCGAACTTGATGTGATTGCTTATTAAGACAACATCGAATGCCAGTGCTTTGAGTCTTGAATGATTCATATTGGACCCGAGCTTGATTGTGAGCATTATTTGATTTTGCAATGTGTGTTCTAAGCAATTCTTTCTTCTTCCAATTCCTAAACCCACCGTGCACAAATGGACCACCAATTGAACCGAAAAGATAACAATAGAAACAAAAAATGGTATCTTTTTGTATACTATATTCCAACCAACTAGGATGCTCATTATACCATGACACACAACATCACCTATCTTTGTTTCACATTCTTTTTGGTGGAAATTCATGATTGCGAGGCTAACAGGGACCTCTTTGCATATATGTTCTTCGAATCAAATCCTGAACATTAAAATCATAATCATCAATTGGAACTCTCAATCTAGGATCCAAAGGAAGGTTTGCAACATCAAATTCAAGGGTATCACTCCTAACATTCCCAACATTATTCCCAAAGTTAGTTTCAATAAGAACATCTTCAATTTGAACATCAATTTCTTCACCAAATTCATCAACCCTTTCATCTCTAACTTTATTTTCATTAATTTACTCATCATAAGAAAACGTGAATTTATGCTTAAAATATTTTTCCATAATTGATACAACAAGCAAATAAATAATTGTAAACACATAGTAGCCCTCAAATCTCAAAGCCCAAATTCCAAACAAAAAAAAAAAAAAATCAAATAAAACAATAATTTCTCAAATCTCAAATTCTCAATACCCCTCCGAAATCTCAATCTCAATTTCCAAAATCTAAATCTCACTTCCTCATAGACAGAGACAATTACAAAGAGCAAATAAATTAACAATAATCCAATATGTAACATGGAATCAGGTAATGTTTATTAACTTATGTTCAAGAATAACTGAAATTTGAAAAGGAAATAAAAGTAGAGTTTAGTGAGTTACCGCACACCAACCGTGCAGTGCAGTGCAGGTCGGAAGCAGGGTCGCTGTCTTCTGGCCGTGCGTGGAGCTCCAGAGCCGGAGCCAGAGGCGGGGATGGTCAGTCAGTCAGGTCACTGGCGATGGTGATTAGGCAGTGGGTCACCGATTTTGGAAAGAAAAGAAATTAGTTTTTTGAAAATAAATAGACTTTGGGATATGAAATGGTTGTAGCTTTCTCCTCGACTACTCCAACGACTGGTTGGCAGGAGCATGCTACACCGATGACGTTGAAAGTGCCTGGTGCCGTGCTTAGAGTGAAGGAGTGAGTTGGGTTTTTTTGTGTGAGAGAATATGCCAGATTCGGTTTTGAAAGAGAAGGAGGAAAAAAAATTGAAACATGTCAAATTTCTACTGGGGCACGTGCCCCAGTGAGCCCTACTGTGGGTCCTCCCCTGGGTAGAAGGCAACCTAGCACCCTTTGGACGGTTATCCAAAGGTAACCCAGATTAAATTTTTTTCGAAACTAGATGGTGACTGTTGGTGGTCCGTAAGACCTCTGGGCTGGAGCCACCAAGCCTGGAGGTCTTACAGACTGCCAACGGTGACCAAGGTTGTTGTCGATCTAATACAAACATTAGTTTTGAAGTTTCGAGGTATTTATCAAAAGGTCTACCTAATCATGTGAACTACCGATCAATGAAACACTTGTTAAGAAATCGATAAACAAAACTCACATTGAATCTCTTCCACGTTATGTGCACATTTCACTTTATCATCATAATGCATTCTAAAAAAATATTTTATATAATTTGTTTAACTTTTATCTCTTCCACGTGGGATGATTCATGTGAAACTTTAGTAGCTAGAGTAGAACTATATGAGGCGCGATCGAATTTAGTCCGACTTTTCTTCTTTTGGATGTGAGTTGATGATGATGTCTCACTGTGATCAATGGAAGATGTAGCGAAAATGAAACTATTTTGGCCACTGAGTTCCATAATTTAGATGAAACTTGACGAAGAAACATCTTTTCCAGAACGTGCATTACAGTAAGCGAAAGTGTTAGGAGAAGGGATGAAGATCAAATATAAGTAAATTTTCTCAATTTTCATATTCAGATATAGAATGCGTTTGGTATTGTTTAAAAAGAGTTTTTTATATGAATAATGATTTTTAGGAGAATGAATGGTTGAAATTTGGTTGAAAAATCAAATATTGTGAGCTTAATTTTTAATGGATGGTTGAGATTGAGTACGGTAGAAAAAAAGAAAATTTTAATGAAAATCAAACAATGGCATATTAGCAAACACTTGAGAAATGCCTGATAGCCTAGTAATAGAGTAACATCTTTATGAATAGAAATCGAAATTTGGCATCGAATTCATTCATGTGGTGACTACAATGAAAGAAATTTAATCATCAATCTACAACCGAAGATCAACTCATAATATCATATATGTGATAAAGAATCCCAATCATGTGTAAATTACAATATAAATACGATATTACCTATTTTATTGAAAATGAGAGGGCTACCGCGCAGTCTACTTTGCATTTTCACACAAATTTCCTATTCAAAATCAGAATATTGGATGTCTTCCTAATCGTGGACCTTGGCCGGCCTTCACATTGTTAATGGAGGAGATGAATCCATTTGATTTCAAAATGTTCAGTAGAAATTGAGAGATAAGGAGATTATTTGAAGATGAAGAGAGAGAATGAAGAGAGAGAACGTAATTGCAAGTAAGATTATGATTAAGGTGGCTATATTTTCACCACAAAACTTATTTTTTACACTACAAGTTTAAATATATTCTTTACTTACAAAATAAACATAAATAAATTTACATAAATAACCTTTAATTTACTCACACTAATTCATTTTTTTTTTGTACACAGTACACCATACTTCTCTACTCTATATCTTCTTCTTCTTCTTATTTTTTTCGTCGAATAGCTCCCACTTTGTGCATCTGTTACGCAATCAAGACTAGTTCAAATGAAGGTGTTGCTCAGAGTGGCATGGCTCGAAGTCTTATGCTTCGGATTTGTTGAGGAAGCCAATGTTCTCGCCATCGTTGGATGGAGGTGGCGGTCATGGCGAGTCGGCGAAGGACAATTCCAATAATGAAAGTGATAAGAAAATTAGAGATGGTGACACGTGTGGATTGGGAAGACTAGATAATTATCCATATATGTGTGAATTTTGTTCCTTTTCAAATCAATGAAAAGCAAGATAATTAAACGAAAGATCTGGAGACTGATTTTTTCAATTGGAGATAAAAGACAATGGGAATGATGAGTCAAATGATGTCAAGAAAAAACTTGGGAGGACTGAACCAAGTAAACCCAACGGGGGTGCCCCTGGGATTGAGGCAGAGAGACTTAAATTTGAAGGGGATAACTTCCACAGCTATGGTGGTGGACTAGTGGTGGTGTGGGAGAATGACGGAAGTAATAATGAGGTGGGTGATGTAATTTGTTTGGCTTTTGTTTTTTTTTTTGTTTTTTTTATTGACTTTAATTTAATATAAGAGGTATATTTATATATTGATTGTGGTGTATTTATAAAAATTATATATATATATTTTGTGTATTTAGAATGTTGTGTATTGAATAAATAATGTGGTGGTAATATATTTAGGGAAAAATACACATCTCAGCTCATTATAGTATATATATATATATATATATATATATATATATATATATATATATATATATATATATATATATATATATATATATATGGAAACGACAATTCAAATATTCACGCTGAAATCAAGGAATCTGTTACACAAACTTACCATATTACACAGGTCTCTTACAATTCCCAATTTTGATTTCATTCCTAATTACGAAAGCCACAATCACTTCAATTGTCACCGTAATCTTCCATTGTCGTCGACTGAAGAAATTACGGAGGTCACATAAAATCATCCCCAGGTATTAGCTATCGGACGTTGGATGGTATCTGACAGGTTGATAGAAAGAAGGAAGATCAATTTATAGAGGTAATTTATTTGTATTTGATAATGTATTGGTGACAGTATGTAATTTACGATAATTTCCTCGACAACGATGATATAATTTGTGATGTACCATATGTGACCTCATATATCATTAATGTATATGATGTATTCTTCGAAATGAGTGCGAATAAATTGAAATTAAGGATAATTCTTTTAACAAATTAAGTATTAAGTTACCTGTTAATGTCTTTCACCTAAAATCTTGACATGAAATTGTTTTCAAAGACCAGATCTGGTCCACATTGTCCTGAATCAACTTAATAAAACTGCATCTGTCCTTGTACAATTTGACATGACGTTGTAATCTAATTCGATTCTGTCATGATATTTGTGTTTAACTATGATCGTGTGACCTGAGGTAATTAGCACGTGTCCATGTGACCAGAGGTTTAATTGTTGTTGCTGAAACGGCTGGTGTAGTAATTATATGATACCTGAGTCATTTTAATTCTCCCATTGACAAGCTTCATATGTGAAGAAGTATTCAAAATGTGGAAGTAAAACTTTGTGACCTAATGAACTAATAATATTAGGATTGTTATGTATATGATTGACTAATGTGTCCAACATAATGTGCAGCCATGGGATACATCCACATTTGCATGCTGTATGGATCACATTCTGCGTTGGTGATCGTGAATGAAGACTGTGATTATTCGAGATTGTTGGAAGCAGCTATGACAGAATTTGGATTTGACCGTAAGAAGGTGGCAGTGTCAATGAGTTATGCATTGAATAGTGAAATACAACCGGTTAGAATTAAGAGTGACAACAATGTTATATCTTATCTGTCATTGAAATGCATCGATAACGACCATGCCAAGTACCCCATAATGATCGAAGTTACAAACGTGGAAAATGGGCGGAACAATGATGTTTTCCCTTTTATGGAGCCTATTGCAATGGGCCACAGGTTCAGTGATGAACAATTTTCATTACAAGAGATGGCTAACGAAATATGTAATGCAACGGTGGAGGGATCGTGCGAGGTGGATGATAATCTGGTCACAATTGTGGTGAATGCTGATGCTAGAGAGGTTGAAGAGCGAAGGATTTTTAAGAATAAAGAGACTCTAAAAATGAGCTTGGCATTTTATGCGATACAACATACGTTCAAATTCATGGTTGTTTGGTCGGACAAGAAGGAGTACGTTGTTAGGTGTTTGCATAGTGTCTGTAACTGGTTGTGTAGGTCATCTAGGTTGGGGAAGACAGACTTATTTCAAATTAGATACATGCATGATGGACATACATGTCCATCAAATGTAGTTTTAGGGTCACACAGGCAAGTGTCCAACTCCGTTGTGTCCACTTGCATAAAGTACAAGTATAACTCCACAAGAACTATATACACTCCAAATGACATATGCAACGACATGTTGCATACATATGGAGTTTCACTGAATTACGTAAAAGCTTGGAGATCTAGAGAGAAGACATTGAAGATATTACGGGGGGACCCAAAGGAATCATTTCAACAAGTGCCGAGTTTTTTGCATGTATTGGAAACTACAAATCCCGGCTCCGTCACGGGGATGAAGATTGACAGTCAAAATCGATTTGAGTACTGCTTTATGGCATTTGGTGCATCAATTCGTGAATGGATGAATTGTAGGCCAGTTGTTGTTGTTGATGGCACATATCTTAACGGACACTATGGGGGTACTCTATTCACGGCATGTACTCAGGATGCCAACAATAGAATTTTTTTGCTTGCCTTTGGTATTGGGGATAATAAGAATGACAAATCTTGGGGATGGTTCTTTGAACAGTTTAAGAGGGCGTACGGCAGTAGGGAAGGGTTGTGTTTTGTGTCAGATCGGCATGAAAGTATCAGGAATGCTATTGAAAAGATCTACCCCGGAACATGTCATGGTATATGTTCTTATCACCTCTTGCAGAACCTGAAGAAACATTATGGGAAATGAGGTCACAATATCACACAAACTTTCAATTCGGAAGTTCGCGCATACACCCTAGCTGAGTTTGAGTATCACATGCTCCACCTGGACTCAATTAGTAGATACATAAGGGGTTATTTGGTAAGTCCATAAACATTGTACAAATATTTGAACATGATCATGTTACAAGAGTATTGCACTGATGTTGTTTTATTTGTGTTATTTATTTAGAAGGATGTAGGATATGAAAGGTGGTCACGATACCACATGCCGGCGAACAGATTTTCGACAATGACGTCAAACATTGTAGAGTCGGTTAATGGAGTGACAAAATCAGTTAAGAACTATCCTATTGTGGCATTATTAGAATATTTGAGGCAAACAGTCCAGGATTGGTTCTGCAAGAATAGGGACATTGCACATGGAACTTTCACAAAGCTATCGAACAAGTACGAAAAGTTAATGAGGGAATGCAGCGTAGGAGTGCGGCGATTAAAGGTATGCAATAAAAATTTGACCATTTGCGTGGCTTTGATAATTTCAAATGTTATGTGAAATCTGAGTAATGATAACTTGATGCAGGTATCATCAACAAATCATACACTATTTTCTGTTGGAGATGAAAGCTCGTCATTTGTCGTTGACATTGAACAAAGGACATGTACATGTAGGATGTTTCAAGTTGACCTATTACCGTGTCCACATGCACTAGCTGTTATTGCTTTCACGAAAAGGGATCCTTACGAATACTGTTCGTACTATTATACAACCGTTGCACATAAGGCCGCATATCAGGAATCTGTATTCCCGGTTGGTAATCCGAATGAATGGAAAGTTCCATATGAATTAGAAGAAATTTTAGTATTACCTCCAAACCAAAAAAGAAGCTCGGGAAGACCAGCTGAGAAGAGAAAAAGATCAGTGTTGGAAAAGAGGCAATCAATGAAATGTGGGCGTTGTGGAAGCACAGGTCACAATAGGCGTTCTTGCACAAGCTTTGCTCCCATCAGTAAATGAATTGATACCTTCATAATTTTAGAATCTGTAATTCCCATTTACTTGATACCTTTATAGTTTTAGAATTTGTAATTCCCACTTGTGGATGTAATTGCAGGACCATTAATTTTTAATTGTTTTACAATGAGTTACATAATGAACTTTTTATGTGATTTGAGTACTATGTGACCTGTCGTCAATTACATGTGACCCAGTGTTAATAACATGTGGCCTAGTGTGAATAACATGTAACATAGTATGAATAACATGTGACCTGGTATGAAGCACACGTGACCTAGAATAGGTAATATGTACACTACTGTAAGAACAATGTTGCGTTGTATGAATATCAGGTGACATGTTATGAGTAATAATTACCAATTTTGTTATTGACTCGTTAGGTGATTTGAGTACTACGTGATCTGGCGTGAACAACATGTGACCTAGTCTTATCAACATGTGTCCTAGGATTCTTAACATATGACCTAGTGTGAATAACATGTGACCTGTTATGAAGAACAGGCCCTCGAATGAGTTATATTTTCCCTGCTTTAATAACTTGTGACCTAGTCTTATTAACATGTGACCTAGTCTTGATAACATGTGACCTACTGTGAATAACATGTGACCTAGTGTGAATAACATGTGACCTAATGTTCAAAACATGTGACCTGTTATGAAGCACACGTGCACTCGAATGAGTTATATTTGCCCTGCTCTAGTACCATATGTGACCTAGTCTTAACATGTGATCTAGTCTTAATAATATGTGACTTAGTCTTAACATGTGACCTAGTCTAAACATGTGACCTAGTCTTGATAACATGTGACCTATTGTGAATAACATGTGACCTAGTGTGAATAACATGTGACCTGATATGACTCATATGTAACATGTTGTCCAAACCTTGTTCTTTGTAGTAATAACACTGAACCTGGTATTAATATCATGTGACCTAATATGATTATTGTGTGACCTGTTATGAATACGTTGTGACCTGGTCTGAATAACATGGGACACGAAACACGATGTAATTTTGAACACGACACATTAAGGAGAATAAATCATACTGAAAACATAGCGAAAATGTACATGACCCAAAAAGGAAAATAACAAAATATAACTAAAATGCATCCAGAGTAATTACATCACATTGCATCTGTTAATTTCAAAAAAGGGAAAAAAAAGTGCTGCCTATATATACAATGTTGCACCAATTGATTAGACCGAAAATCAGTCGTCCGCTATGACAATGCTGTCTCCTCTCCTTGTAGGACGTGATGTGTTAGTTTTTACTTGTCTGTGCTTGTAAAGTGTTGCGGCTATGTCCATCCGTGCACGTGTAGTGTCAAAATCCTTTGGCATTGACTTGATCTTGTTATGTAACACATACTGTGCATACTTAATCACAAATATGCCACAATCGTGCCTAAATAAAAACAAATAGACATGTGTTATCAATAGAGATCTATATAGAAATTTACAGCATCTGGAATGTAACATCATGTCCATACCCATTTTGCTGCTGAGGGATATCCTGTGCCATAGATGCTTCCAACCACAAAAGATCCTTGTGAGGCAGGTCGGATGCACTGCTCCAAATGCCAATGTGTTTCATCAATTCAGGGATGAGCTTCAGGAAAGGTTGAATCCCTTCATACACCATGTTCGGCCTGTAGGTTCTGGAGCATGAATTAAGTATCAATACCGAATGCTTCCTTATATTGAGCTTTGCGAGCATCCAGTGTGCACGGTTGGTGGGCAAGATTGGCATGAGCACAAAGTCAACGTCTTTCCATGGAGCATTCATGTCCAATCTTTCACCTCTCATAACGTCAGTTAGGTAAGGCTTGGACAATAGGGTGGATGAGTCTTTCAGAAAAAGTGGGTACACATCCTTGATCAATGACTGGAAAGTCGAGTCAGTTGTCATGAATCTACGCTGTACGTTCGGACCATGTCGTGCTGCCTGGCGAGTGTAATAGAAACACGCATCCATGTGCTGTAGCATAGAAACAATGCACATCTTGTAATGGAATCAAAGTGTCTTACTAAGTAATGTTCACTTGCAATGATTGGTTTGTGACACGAGAAAATGAAACTGTGTAACGGTGCGAAGATTCTAACCGTGCTACAAAGCGATGAATCTGGATCTATAAGTGCATGCCACCACATTTTGTATCCAACGGGGATTGGTCCAAACTGAAAAGGTGGAGAGATCTCATCATCTTCATTGTTGAATTTCTTCCTACAAAGCCAATGAAGTGAGGATATGGTCACAAGATCTGTCATATATGGTTAAAAAACTGGATCTAGTACTTTACAATTTATGTCTTACTTTGTCTTTGGTTTGTAATCTCTATTGAACCAATTCTTGAATGCCATGATGTCTGCATCATCCGCGTTCTGGTCACATTTCTCAAAGACAATTACAGTTGTAGATTGCTTGTTGTGTTTTCCCTCCCCAGTGACAAATGGAGATTGCAATGCTCTAGTTGGTCTTGTTGCCCTCTTAAGAGGAAGCCCTGGCGTTGGAGCACTTGTGGGTGTTATCTGAAATGTGATGCAACAGTGAAAACGGTGACACGGGTTGGTAAACTTGGTAAAAATGGAAATGAGATATAACATTGTGACTTCGGTGTATTAAATATACATGCTCATTGTCAATTTTGGATTCCTGAACCACAGCAGCTACTATTTTATCCAGATTTCCTTGTATTTCATCATTTGGAACCACAAAGTCAGGTCTACTAGATGGTGCAGGAGTTTGGGTGAATCCCATCCTTAAATCAAAGGATGGAGTCTGACAATATTCAAGGATCTGTTCTTCAAGGAAACACTTTCCCTTCCCTTTGGCATCAGACTGTTGTTCTGGATTTTTTCCCTGCTAAAAAACATATCCTCAGAAATAGTGGAATGCATGTCTGGAACACAAAGTTATTTCATGGTCATGTGACCTTAGATAATAAATATACATGCATGTTAAACATTGAGAAAGAGGTTGAGACCCAAAACAAAAAAGAAGCATGAATTTGAAGATACCTCGAATGCCATGCTATCATGCTTATCATGATCCCTGTGCATGTCACTCAATTTATCTTTAAATGCCTCAAGTGCACTTGATATCATTGCAGAAACAGAATCTGACATGAATGTAATATTTGTCTTTAACTCTGTCATCTCATTCTTCAGTACATTTTGTGTCTGAACAATTTCTTGCAGTTCTTGGCTCCTATCTGAACGTAGGACCGCAACTTATGACTTTAGTTCATTCACAGCCAAACTCAGATCTTTGTTCTATGACTTCACCTGAGCAATTTCATCTTTCAATTCTACCTTCTAACGCTGAAACACCTGTATACCACAGATTACATTTGTATTAGTTTTTGTTTCAAAGGTAAATAAATTGTTAGTGTAAACTAAATGAATTACGTTATCAGATGGACCCTCCTCTGAATTTGTGTCGTCTCTAAGGATTATATCTTCAAAGGCGGGGCTCGGACTGTCCATGAAAGCATCCTCATCAAATTCTGCCCCAGCTTGATCTGTTGGAGACTCAAACACACCTGGTGATTTTTGCTGTACAGGTGGGGGATCGACAAAGTCATCATCATCATCATTTATTTTATCTTTATGGGCTGATTTATCATATGTAATCATCAGTTGACCAGCAATAGGTTTTTGAGCTGAACCTACGTCATCACACGGTTGACGTGGCTTATGGTATTGAACACCAGTCATGTATAGTTGCATCATCTCCAGATCACTAGGATCAAGGTCACACAATTCAATCTGTATCCAGAATGAAGGAAACAAAATTGTGTTGGATCAGATAATTACATAAACATGGCTGTAAAGTTCGTCTGGAAACCAAGACTGTGACCTGGTGAAGTATATGTGCTAAGGGTGTTAATAAAAAATAGTAAGACATTTTGACATTCCTATATCACTAATTGAAGCATGAAGTGTGAACTGAATTGCAACAAATGTGACCTCAGAAAACCAACATTGTGACCTGCTGAACTAATATATGCTAAGGGTGTTAAACTAATTGAATGACATTTTGACATTCCTATATCAATAATTGAAGCATGAATTGTGACCTAATTGACAATACATGTGACCTCAGAAAATATTTGGTTAGTGCCTAGGGTAACATATAATGTGACCTCCTACACACATAGATACTATAAAAGGTGATAAACTCTACTGCCATTAGGACATTGAAACGTGCCACATGTAAAAAAGACCATAAGTTGATTGTCATAGTCTGCCCTATCTGTTAAGAGGCTAACTAAAATTACTTTCAAAAACTTACATTTGGTTCTGAGAATATCTTGTCCTCGATGGTGTAGTAGACATGTATCTTATCGGCACGCCAATTAATGATTCGGGGTGACATGCTCCGAATCCTTGTGGTTACTCTGTCATTTAATATTGGTACGGTCTCATAGATCCATACTTGAAAGGCAAGTAAAAAAACCCCTAGTCGGTAATGAGAATTCCTCTTCTTCAAGGCATCCTTCAACGAAGTAATTGATATTTCGAATATTTCCCTCCCCCATGGAAACATGTTCATTATATCAAAATCTTCGACCAGGGGAAACAGGTAATCATCAACCACCTTCTTGTATGATGTAGACAAAATATATGATGTGATCAAATACAGAATTCCGAGCCTCACTACATCATGATCTGGTGCATCTGTAACTCCCAAATACACATCTCTGATGTCTTCATTCGTTACGGTGTTCAAATGGCCAAAGTATGTATCTTTTATCATGGAAGGTAAATTCTCAAGAGTCCTCCGGTTGTCAACGCCTTCATATTTTAAACCTGTAACGAGCGTGAACTCAGGCAGAGCATATCTAACATATCTACCTGCAATAAGGAACCACATCTCCTGCGGGTTCAGTTGTTCAACCATTCTCAGCAGAAAAAAGTGTAATAATTGTGGCTGGAGCACTATCTCATGGCAGTCGACAAGATATGAGAAACATGTGTTAGCCAGTATCTCTTTTTGACTATCATTTAGTTTGGATTTGAAGTTGGTCAGAGCATTCTTTGTGACATTTGACGTAATTTTCCCTGGAAACCATTTTGCCTCGGGAATAGTGTACTTCCATTTCTGTTGACGAATAGTGTAAGTCAGGACATTAGTCCACCAGTATATGTGCATTCCAAATCAATAGAATCAAGGTCACATTAAGGTACATCAATAGAGAAAATTTTATTACACAAGCAATCTTCAGGTCACACATCAGTGTATTACACAATATATGCCCCCCAAGTTCTACACTGCGGGATTCAATATGTCTTATAAGATGCAATTTTATATATTAAAAATCTCTGCAGCATGCCTTTAGAATGCAAAATCAAACTTTGCCATCAAAATTAGATTAAGGTCACCACCATTAAATACCAATAAGCTTTCACGTCACATATTTGAAATACAGAGGTCACATAAAATGAATCAATACCAAAGTTGGTTTCAGGTCACATACATGAGCATACTGAAATCACATACAATACACAGAGTTGTCTCGAGGTCAATGTCAGCAGACCATCTCCATACTAGTGACATAAACAAGTTCACATTCAATATCCTACGTCACATATGGTACCTAGGTCACAAAGAATAAATCAATACTCAAACAAGGAAACAATACCCAAAGTTGGTTTCAGGTCACATACATGAGAATACTGAAATCACATACAATACTCAAAGTTGGTTCAAGGTCAATGTCAGCAGAACATCTCTATACTGGTGAAATACCCAAATTCACAATCAATACCCTAGGTCACATATGATAGTACTTGAATGGAAATTTTCTCATACATTAGGTAACACATGATAGCTCCAAATTCACATTCAAAACTCTAGGTCACAAATGAAACCTAGGTCACAATGACTAAATCAGTACCCAAACAGTGAAACAATACCCAAACTTGGTTTCAGGTCACATCTTTAAACTGGTGAAATACCCAAATTCACAATCAATACCCTAGGTCACATTTGATGCCTAGGTCACAACGAATATATCACATACAATACCTTAGGTCGCAAGTGATAGTTAGGTCACAATGAATAAATTATCATCTACATTACCTTATTCCTCCGAAAATATAAGTTACAGCCATCGAAGATTTCGAAATACCTGATTCGAATCATATGATTGACGAGTTCCAGGAGTCGTCGTGATATTCGCCTTGCTCTTCCCCTTGCCGGATTCTCTTTTCCTTTTTTTGCTACCGGACTCATTCTGGTCAGCATTCATGCCTTTCACCATTATCAACCCGCTATTTTTCTTCAATGATGGTCGGGAATATGAGGTTGCGGCAAGCGAGGGTTGCTGGAAATTCGGTTTTAGTAGTTCCGGGTTGCTACAATGTTGCTCGTGATTGAGTTTGGGTTTAGGGTTTTGGGATGTTGCCTCTGATTGAGCGGTTATTTGAGTATTAAATTGGATAATTTTGATTTGATGAACGTGTATATTTCAATTGCGGATATTTAGGGGAGTCAGTTACAAAATTGGCGCTATAGATTTTAAATTATAATACTGTATTAATTTAATATTATTTTAAATATGTATTTATAACCTGAAATGTGAATATATTTAACTTTGTTCTTATATTTGAATTTCAATCCTTTAAAACCGTTTTTCCTATAATTTCCACATATATTTACCCTTATGATTATCTCTTCTTTTGATTAATTAGTAGTGATTAATTAAATAAGATATTTAGGAGATAAATTGAAATTTGAATATTCAAATTTGATTCTTTTGAATTGGATAATATTTTACTAAAATCATTTACATTGATATGGCATATACCAAATAATATTTTAGAGTAGTCTAAGTATCAAAAATCATGTTAATGAGGTGGGGTGTAGGCCTAATTTCCTCTAAAAATATCCAATTCAAAGGCCCAACATAAAGGCCCAAATATGAGAATCCAAGTTACAAGTATCACGACGATGCAGAAGTATGGGTGAATAGATCAAGGTCTAGGTGGCCAAATATTGAACAATGCACAAGAGATAGTTTTTCAAATCAACTCACGATCTAATAGTCATTGCAAGTAATGGGAAGTTATTGTAGTGTTAGCAGTTATTGAAACTGTGGATTACTCAAGTTTTATCGTCATGGGAAGTTGCTGGAAGAAGTCAATCAGTGCAAAGTGGTGAATATTTTTGAGTAGTTACAAATCTCGCATTCCAAGTTGGTTACGAAGCAAATGAAGCAGTTTAGAGATTCAAAGCATTAGTTGTATATAATGTAGAAATTTAGACATTTAGAACAACATGAAATCAACTCTCAAACTAAGAATATATAATTTTCTTATCTTAGATTTTTATATAATTTTTCTTAGTTAAATTTGTATACTTCCACTTCTTGGAGGCATGTTGTAAATTATGTCTTTCTATAAGAACACTCATTGTTGAAACTTTGTTTCAAGGTGTTTGTCCCTTACATATTGTATGATCTCTTTTTAATTGTTGGCAATGTGATCATCGCGAAATAGTGTATACAGCAGATCTTACCAAAATATTTTTTTTCCTTTTTTGATGGAGATTAAAATCAAAACTTTTAGTAGATTATGATAACTTTGTTTCAAGGTGTTTGTCCCTTACATATTGTCTGATCTCTTTTTAATTGTTAGCAATGTGATCATCGCGAAACAATGTATACAGCAGATCTTACCAAAATATTTTTTTTCCTTTTTTGATGGAGATTAAAATCAAAACTTTTGGTAGATTATGATAAAAGTTGATGAGATGTGTAGTTAGGCTTGTTGACTACAAAATCCGACTGGACCTTGGACCAACATGTCTCAGCTCCTCCCTCTTGAACACGTGGATCTCCTGCGCACTGTGACAAACAATCAGCTTGCAAAGGGGGCCGAGGTGGCTCCCGTTTGCACTTTGATGCCTAAGTCAGTACTCATTTAGGAAGATATCAATTAGGTGCGGGAAATATATATAAATGTGTAGAAGAGAGAAAAGGGAGTGAGAAAATAGAATCTCTAAGAGAGTAAAAAATGCTAACCCCCTCTTAAGCGGGAGGAGTGCCGTATTTATAGGGGAGATCTTTATCTCGAATCATGACACATGGCATACTTTACACTTGTCTCCACCCTATCTCTTGGACGTGACAACCTTGCTTTTTGACTGTAATCATTGCTACATTTCGTAGGGAATGGGCGCCTGTCACATCTTGGTAAAGGCAGTGTCCCATCACTGACTCCATCTCTCTTCTGGTCAACGCCATAAAGCGCCCCGGCTGAGTATAAAGCACATCGGCCAGGCGTTAACCAGGTCGGCTAAAGAGGTTTCCTTGACGCACCACCTCGGCATTCGCTCCAAGGTGATATTTTAGGTCTTAGCCGCGGGTCAAGGTCCATTGGGCCTCTATCGGGCCCTTGCTGGTGGATCACTGTACCTTTCTTTGGGCCCGGATTCAACAGTAGTCCCTCAAATCCGAATGGATCATTCATGATCGTGTAGGATTTGCCATGATTTCGCAGCAGTAACTTTTAACTTAGTTTCGTTGTCTGCTACACCCAACATCTCGCAATTGCTTCTCCATCCTTTAACTAGGAGCCGCTTCGTAGCGCAGCAACTTTTTAGGGGGTCAATAATGGCATTCCTTATGTGAGGATCGGATCCATATTATAGCCGACCTTCTACCTCAGATTTTCCTTCCTAAATGAGGGATGGGATCGTACTAGCGCGTTTCTTAGGTAGCATATTTAATATAAAGGGGCTACTGGTGTCTGTTTCCAAGAACAATGAAGAATATGGAGGAGGACACGTCACCGCGCGTGGTAAACACTTTGGCAGCTGAAGGGTTTCTCTCTTTCTCTCTGCAGCTGGCGCCGTAATTAGCCCTCCCCCAAGAGACGTGGGTTGTCAAATTAATCATGAGGCTCAGATACGTCTGGTTTTTGCAACACCTGTCTCATGGGAAAGTTGGTGAGCACGCGTATTGAGTGTGCTTGAAAGTAGGGACAAAGTTTGCGAGAGGCTGTGAGTAACGAGAGAGCGAGTTTCTCCATGTCTGGGTAGCGTGTCTCCACATCCAGCATGGCTTTGCTCACATAATACACTGGAAACTGATTCCCATCCTCCTCTCTGACCAACACAGAGCTAACAGCCTCTTTGGATATAGCTAAATACAGGTAGAGAGGATCGCCAGCCTTTGACTTTGATAGCAATGGGGGCCGTCCCAAAGATGCTTTCAGGTCGGCAAAAGCCTGCTCACATTCCGGTGTCCATTGGAATCGCTTTTCCCATTTTAGGACCTTGAAAAATGGCAAGCATTTGTCAGTAGATTTGGAGATGAATCGATTCAAGGCCGCAATTCTCCCCGTTAAGCTTTGTACTTCTTTTGGATTTCTAGGCGATTGCATGTTTAACAAAGCATTGATTTTGTCGGGATAAGCTTCGATTCCTCTCTTATTCACCATGAATCCAAGAAATTTTCCAGATGCTACTCCAAATGCATACTTCGCTGGGTTGAGCTTCATTCGATATTTCCTTAAAACATCGAAGCCCTCTGATAAATGGCGGATATGATCCGCGGCGACCATACTTTTAACCAACATGTCATCGACATACACCTCCATGGTGTTTCCCAATTATTTTGAAAACATGCGATTTACCAGCCTCTGATAGGTAGCTCCTGCATTTTTAAAGCCGAATGGCATTGATTTGTAGCAGTAGAGTCCTCTATCTGTTATAAACGAAGTATGCTCCTCGTCCGATTCGCACATGGGGATTTGATTGTACCCGGAGTAGGCATCCATGAAGCTCAGCAGTTCATGCCCTGCTGTAGAGTCAACCAACTAATCGATCCGGGGCAGTGGAAAACTGTCTTTTGGACATGTCTGGTTCAAGTTTGAAAAATCAATACATACCCTCAGTTTCCCATTGTGTTTTGTACCAAAACAGGGTTTGATACCCACTTTGGATAGCGGGATTCTCTGATGAAACCATTTTTCAATAGCTTCGTGACCTCGTCTTTCAAGGCCTCATACTTTTCCGAACTCATAGGTCTTCTCTTTTGTCTATGCCCAGGGCTTCGAGGGTCAATTTGGAGTCTGTGACAGGCCTCTTTAGAATCAATCCCAACCATGTCACCATGCTTCCATGCTAATACATCGAGATTTTTAAGTAAGAAACTCTTCAATTGATCTTTGTATTCAATTGGTGAATCCAACCCAATCTGCAATTCCTTGATTGGGTCAAGTGGGTCTACGCCGAAGCATTCTAGCCTTTCAGCTAGGGTGGAGCAATTGTCTCCTACCATTCTTGGGTCCAGATCTTCCAAGTCTTCTTCTAGTGTCATCACGACGTCCTTATTTCCAAAGAGCTCTCCACCCAATCTTTCAGGGTCTAGAGCAGCCTCGGCCATGGCTACATCGCTAATCATGTTCAAGCTTCGATCTTGAGACTTTCGGATTGCGTTCGTGTAACAGGCCCGCGACTCGGTTTGGCTCCCCCTTACAGTTGCAACGCCATTCTCCGTGGGGAACTTCATGCAAATGTATTTTGTATGCGTTGTGGTCCCCAAGTCAATAAGACCTGGCCTCCCAATTGAGACATGATAGGAGGAGATTTTGTCGACCACCAAAAATTCCATAGGGATTCTGGAAATAGTTAGTGCTTGCCCAACCTCAGTCATTAGGGTTATGGCTCCTCTAGGGATTATGCTGTCTCCCGTGAATCCATATATTGGATCCGGGACTGGAATGAGTGGAGTGTTGATCCCCATTTTATCGAAAGTTGCCCCGTAAATCACATTTATCGAGGCACCATCATCCGCGATAATCCATTCCGAGCCACCACTACCCTGATGACCAATGCATCGTTGTGTGGGAAATGTACTCCAATGTCATCGTCTTGTGTGAAGGTGATAGATTCTGTCCGAGGCATCCCTACAGGATGTGAATGAATGTGGTAATTAACGTTGGTGGGATGCTTGGCCTCTCGGATATACCTCTTTTGGGAGTTATTTGTGCTCCAACCTGGGTTGGGGCCTCCCAGTATTGTATCAATTTCACGGATAGGGAGGTCGGCCACAGGCATAGGCGGCTCCCGCGTGTCTTTAGCATGTGCCGAGGCGGTATCCTGGCCCTTGTTCCTGTTTCTTTGGCGATTGTCAATCCTTTCTTTTGTTGAGTTCTTCCATGGAGCTCTCCTGTCAGCTCGGTTGAACTTCGGGCCACCGGATTTTTGGGTTCACCCCGTGTCGGGGGAGAAGTCATTTCCCCTTCTCCCCTGCGCCTTTTGGTCAGCTAACATGTGGATTTCCCTGCAATCCTCTGTTGCGTGACCGTAATATCTGTGGTAGGCGCAGTAAGCCCCAATCATGGGCTGCTTTCCACTTCGACTACTTTCCATCTTTCCTTGAGCAGTGGGGGGATTCTGAGAAGGAGTGTTGGAGTGCAAGTGGGGGATGGCTTCCGTGATTTTAGCTGCATAACTAGACCCTGTCCCCGAAAACGGACGCGACGCTCCACTTCGGTTACCGAGGACCCTATCCTTGTTTCCTCCTTTCTTGAGGTTTGCTTCATTTGAATACCCAAGGTTGTATCTCCCTTGGGGGTGATTATCTCTAGCCCTAGCCATTTCTTCTGATACAATCTCCTCCTTCATCAGGTCTACCAGAGCATTGTAATCCCTTGGTTTCCTGCTCCGGACATCCCTCCAGAACATGCTGGTCATATCTAGCCCTCCTTTCAGAGCGAAAAACATCTCCGCTTCTGTGATGTTTTCGCAGATGTGCATTTCTTCAGTAAACCGAGCTAGGTAACTTTTCAGCGATTCGTCCCCTCCTTGCCTCAGATCTTGGAGGCGTTGGAATGGGAGTTGGTCAGGCCTGGAGGAAACAAAGCCATTTTTAAAAGTCGTTTTCATGTCTCTCCAACTGTGGATGCTGCCAGGAGGGAGTTTTTTATACCATCGTATGGCACTTCCCTCAAGGGTTAAAGCAAAGACTTTACATTTCAGTGCCGGGGTGGCTCCGGCTATTTCCATGCTGGCGCGATAATTGATTAATCATGTTAGACCCGATTTTCCAAGCTTAGCCAATTACCTCTCTCAAGTGAAATCAACCCTAATTAGTGGCATTAGCCTACTATATCTCTATGTCGATTAAGAACACACCAATTGCATTAAACCTTTGTGAAAATAACTCAATGGGTCATCTAGGGTTTTAGGTATATCTCTATCCTAAACAAGAACCTAGAGCAAATATTGTATTGATCTAGAATACACAACAATTTCTCAATAATTGCACATTCCATGAAACCTAAGCATAAATGTGGCCACAATAAATGCTAGTCAATAAATACAACAATAAATGTACAAGATAATAAAAAGCTTAAATTCTTAATACAAGCATTAAAATCAACTAAGCTAGGTCAAGCTTCATAACATCCTAACACAAAATAGTTTAGCCCATGGTGAAATAACAATAAAATTCAAGAATTAAATACATCATTCCAACTATGAAATAAAATAAATAGAGAAATATGAAGATTAAGCAAAAATACTTCCCTTGGCCAATGATTCTTGCTTCAAAATATCACTATTCTTCCACAATAATGTTGATATTTCTCCCCTTAATCAATATTCATCAACTATACTATACAAAATCAAGAGAAATTACAAGAGGAAAATGAATGAAAATGAAGAACAAAAGAGAGAAAAAGAGAGCTAGGGTTTTTCTTGACTTGCCAAAGAAGATAATGATTCAAAATTGGCTAAAATCCCTCAAAATACCCCCAAAAATCACTAGATCCGCGTACAACAGCATTTGGGCCGAACCGGGTCGCACCGGGTCGGCCCAGATTATCTGTCAATATTTTGACCACGCGATCGCGTGGTTGAGGTGAAAAACTCTCGGGTTGAGTTTATGCTTGACTTCGCAAACGCGACTTGCGCATGACCACGCGCGCGATCGCGTGGTTGCAGCTTGGTCCTCTAACTTTGACTCTTTGATGGATTTGACTCTTTTCTCCTCAATTTCTTCAAGTATTCATCCATTTAGCTTCTTTCTCTTGCTTTCTCCATGAAGTTGATAGTTAAACCTATTTAACCACAAAATATGCACAATTAATTAGGTATTTGTCCAAATTACTCAAAAAGTATTACTAAAAATATATGAAATATGCATGTAAAATGCACTCAACAAATACCCCCAAACTTGAACTCTTGCTTGTCCCGAGCAAGAATATTCACATGCATTTACAAAAAATGACATAATGATCAACAATGCTAGATAACTCGCAATCATCCATGAGAGTGAAATTGCATAATTAATTCACAATTATGTTCCCAAATAATGCTACAAAAATGAGTTTGGCTTATCCGATGTTCGATAGGTGCGTGTGTGTATAACCACTGTCAATCGTCAATAAGATTCAAGAATGTTGATGAGTAAAAAGGTTTCAAGTCAAAACTATCCCACCATTAGTGGTCAATTCTTTCCTTTCCCACTAGTGACATTCATCCCCCAATAAATAATTTTCTTTCCACTCCCGGGATGCAGTTCTAGATGGTACTACTCAAATCACTCTTTCTTTTTCCACTAAAGCATGGGTGTGTTTTACCGAAAATCTCGACAACCTAGAAGTGCAGTAACTCTCCACTAATGAGTGCTTCGACATTCAAGTTTATACCAATCAATTCAAACCCACTATTCATCTAAGCCCTTATGCAAGTACAAATGCATGATTTCTAATAACTAACATGATGTTTGCTCGTGACTTCCCCACTCCTTTAAGCTTTCTAATTGACCCATGTAGCGAGCTTTAGGTCAGCACCTCCCTGATTTTTTAGATCACAGATTACCAGGTTTCAAAATACCTATACGAACTTATTAACTCGAATCAAAAAGGCTACGAAGTGGGGTAGACTTATTAAGCGAATGCAATGATAATGTGCTTTTTTTTTCAAGTGTGTGTATGAGTACCCTACTCATTAAGCTTTCTAATTGACCCATGTAGCGAGCTTTAGGCCGGTGACTCCCAAGTTTCAAACTTAAGGCACCAAGTTTCAAGATACTCCTACAGGCTTAATTACTCGAGTCAAAAAGGCTTCGAGATAGGGCAATGCAATGCAAAAATTTAAATGGGCTTAGAACTTTAGCATACGGTCATTACTTAGCTTATACTTGGCGAAAGATACTCCACACAAAAATTTACTTCCACATGCATGGAATCACCACACGTCTAGGCCGTCTCCTTTACCGGGTCGACCACACCCAAACTTGTCTTACATTAGGGTCAAGAGATTTAGAGCATTAGGAAATATTTGGTAGGTTGATACAAATAAACAATACAAGCTCACAACCTAGTTCATCTACTCCATTAACCTCTTCGCCCTTCAACAATTCTCGAACTCACCGACAATTGAACATGGCTATTGTGCTCAATGTACATATGATCTTACATGGATAAGCATTTAAAGAAAGTAGCACAAGTAGCATATTTGGTCATAACTCATGAATTAACAACAATTTCAAACATCAAAGTCTTATAAGCCGGCAAGGCTATCTAGCATGTCAATATTCTCAACAAAATAAACAATTTCAAACATCAAGATATCAAGGGCCGGAAAGGCAATGTAAAATGTTCATAAAGCAACATGATCCCAACACCCCCAAACTTAAATCAAACATTGTCCTCAATGTTGACAATGACATAATAACAGGAAAGGAATGGGTGATGGAACTTCCCCGGATTGATGCGTGTATGATGTTCCAAATTAACCTAAGCTTTGATTCTCTTGATACGCAAATCTCCCCCAAACTTGTTGAGGACAAGGTTGCTTAGGATTTCAAAAAAATCTCGAACCTACAAAAGTTGGTGATTAACCAAGTTAGACATAATAAAAATGCAATAAGTAAATATCAACAAGTAATTAAAAGAGTAGAAATTTGGGTTGCCTCCCAAAAAGCGCTTGGTTAAAGTCGTAAGCTCGACTTTTTGATACAATTACTCCGGGTTAGCAAGAGGGATGGATGACTTCTCCTTTTCATAATTACCCCCCAAGTATGGCTTCAAGCGTTGTCCATTTACTTTGAAGTTCCCTTTACTTCCATGATAAAGTTCAACCGCTCCATGTGGGAAGATTTGAGCAATGGTGAAAGGTCCCGACCATCTAGAGCGGAGTTTACCGGGGAACAATCGAAGTCTTGAGTTGTAGAGAAGTACTTGTTGCCCAACTTGGAAGTCCCGCTTCACAATGTTCTTGTCATGCCACCTCTTTGTCTTCTCTTTGTAAATCCGAGCATTTTCATATGATTCAAAGCGGAATTCATCAAGCTCATTGAGTTGGAGTAATCTTTTCTCACCGGCCAACTCCATATCAAAATTCAACACTTTTGTTGCCCAATATGCTCGGTGCTCAAGCTCAACCGGGAGATGACATGCTTTACCAAATAGTAGTCGAAATGGAAACATACCAATGGGGGTCTTGAAAGCGGTGCGGTATGCCCATAATGTATCATCCAATTTCTTGGACCAATCTTTCCTCAAGGCATTCACCGTCACTTCAAGGATCTTTTTCAACTCTCTATTTGAAATTTCAACCTGCCCACTTGTTTGCGGATGATAAGGAGTGGATATTCGATGTTTGACTCCATACTTGGTCAAAAGTGAGTCGAAGAGGCGGTTACAAAAGTGTTTTCCTCCATCACTAATGATAGCTCGAGGGGTGCCATAACGAGTAAAAATATTTTTCTTCAAAAATTTCACCACCACTCGAGCATCATTTGTGGGGAGTGCTACTGCTTCTACCCACTTGGACACATAGTCTACCGCAACTAGAATGTATTGATTAGAAAAGGACGATGGAAAAGGTCCCATAAAATCAATACCCCAAACATCGAATATTTCCACCTCTAAAATAGAATTTAAGGGCATTTCATTTCGGTTAGAGATATTACCCAATCGTTGGCATCGATCACATTTGGACACAAGTGTGTGAGCATCCTTGAATAAAGTGGGTCAATAAAATCCCGATTGAAGAACCTTTGATGCGGTTTTCACGGCACCAAAGTGGCCTCCATAAGGCGATGAGTGACATTGTTCAAGAATCTTCTCAATCTCCTCCTCGGGCACACACCTTCTCATGATTTGATCCAGACCCCTTTTGAACAACAAAGGGTCATCCCAAAAATAATGCTTGATATCCGCAAAGAACTTCTTCCTTTGTTGATAAGAACGGTCCGGGGGAGTGATGCAACTTGCAAGAAAATTCACATGGTCCGCATACCATGGCACACTAGCAGCTTGTAGAAGATCCATGATTTGAAAAATTTGCTCATCCGGGAATACCTCACTTATCTCTTCATCCAAAATTTCCTTGGTTTGCTCAAGTCTAGACAAGTGATCGGCTACAAGATTTTCCGTCCCCTTCTTATCACGAATCTCCAAATCAAACTCTTGGAGAAGAAGAACCCACCTAATTAACCGTGGCTTGGCGTCCTTCTTTGCCAACAAATACTTGAGGGCCGAGTGGTCGGTATACACAATCACCTTGGAGCCAATAAGATATGACCGAAACTTATCAAAGGCAAAGACCACCGCTAGCATTTCCTTCTCGGTAGTAGCATAGTTCAATTGAGCATCGGTCAAAGTTCTACTAGCGTAGTAGATGACATGCAAGAGTTTGACCTTCCTTTGCCCCAAAACCGCCCCCACGGCGTAATCACTTGCATCACACATAAGCTCGAAGGGCAAACTTCAATCCGGAGCCACAATAATAGGTGCCGTGATGAGTTTCTCTTTAAGAGTGTTAAAAGCTTGAAGACACTCTTTAGAGAAATCATATGTGGTACTCTTCTCAAGTAATGAACACAGTGGCTTCGTGATCTTTGAGAAGTCTTTGATAAACCTCCTATAAAATCTCGCATGCCCCAAGAAGCTTCTTATGCCCTTTACCGAGGTTGGGGGAGGTAATTTTGCAATAACTTGAATCTTTGCCTTATCAACCTCAATCCCCTCACTTGAAATCCGATGCCCAAGAACTATCCCCTCACAAACCATGAAATGACATTTTTCTCAATTCAAAACCAAATTGGTATCCTCACATCTTTTTAGCACCATTCTCAAATTATTCAAACAATCATCAAATGAAGTACCAAAAACTGAGAAGTCATCCATAAATACCTCAATAAATTTCTCCACCATGTCGGAGAAGATAGTCATCATGCACCGTTGGAAAGTGGCGGGGGCATTGCAGAGACCGAAGGGCATCCTCCTATATGCAAAAGTTCCATATGGGCATGTGAATGTTGTCTTTTCTTGATCTTCCAGGGCTATAGGAATTTGATTATAGCCCGAGTACCCATCTAGGAAGCAATAATGAGAGTGACCCGTCAATCTCTCAAGCATTTGATCGATTAATGGAAGGGGAAAATAATCCTTCCTAGTAGCGTTGTTGAGCTTGCGATAATCAATGCAAAACTCTACACCCCGTCACTGGCCTCGTTGAAATAAGCTCATTATTCTCATTCTCCACCACCGTTACACCTCCTTTCTTCGGCACTACTTGCACCGGGCTCACACATGCACTATCCGAGATTGGATAGATAATACCCGCATCAAGCCATTTCACCAATTCGGCTCTTACCACTTCCTTCATGTTAGGATTTAACCGACGTTGATGCTCCACCGACGGTTTGAAATTGTTCACTGATATCTCGCGATGCGAGATATCCCTGCAAGTGCACGGGTCGTGAGAAGTAATAAAGTGGACCTAGGAGTCCGGATTATCGTCCCACGAGGACTGCTATTAATTATCGAAATATTTTAGTTCTACACTCTATTTGAACGAACAAATGAATTTGATGTTTTAAATTAAAACTAAGAAGATGAATTAAATAATTAAATTGTGAAATTGTTTTGTTTTAAAAGATTATTGTAAAGTGGTTGAGATTCACGATTTCACCTAGCCAATTAAATTAATTTTAATTCCAGATTTTATTTTCTAAATATGTGATCGATCGAATTCACTTATTCAAATTGAGATTCCTCTCTCGAGTTTAAATCAATCCTACCTAAATAAGTCAACCTTGTATCTCTACAGATGACCCGAATATTCCTTATCTAGATGCATTACACACAAGAATTCACACACGACCGCAATAATTACAAGAGTATATATCTATCTCTCGTTCAATTACCGGATTTATTACCTAGATCTATGTTATTAACTCACCTCTCGGATTATGGAAATAACACATAAAATCATGAATAAGTGGCAAGTTCATTCACGCATTAAACGCAATAATAAATCAACACATGCATCAAAGCGTTAAAATAAAGAATATGGAATTAAAATAATATGACTAGGCTACATCGTTCATCCCAATGTTAAAATTAGTTATACATCATGATTGTAGAACAAAAACAATAAAATATAACGTTCATTGAAAATAACAAAGAAGAATGGAAAGATTGCACCAATTATCAATTCTTCAAGTATCTTCAATTCACGCCCCTCTGCGATGCTTGAATCTCCAAGAATTTTAATTAAAATCTCTGTTGTGACTCGTTCTATGGAGAGGAAAAGGTCTGATTTTCGTGCAAAGAGGTTGTATTTATAGTTGGTGAAGAGATCAAGTTGAAGAAGGAAAGAAATTCATCAAATCCGCGCGCGAGTCTTTTTTGGTATCTGCACAGCGTTCAGTATTTCGACCATATCTTTCTCTTCCCTTATCCGATTGAGATCATTCAAATCGAGTTAGAAAGATAACTTATAGGGCTACAATTATTCTGGAAATAGTATTTTCCTAATTCTAACGTTTAATACCCAAAAATTTGGTCTCAAAGTCCGACTAAAATTCTATCCAGAATCTTCTAGGATTGGAATCAATTTTATGGTAATATTTTTATCATATTCCATTCCTTTTTTACTTCTACTTGCATCCAATTGACTCCTAAAAATCCTCAAAGTATCTTCTTATTATCCAAATCAATCATTGGATATTTGCAAGTTGGTCCCTCATGTTTAATTTGCTCCCAGTATTGTATCAATTTCACCGATAGGGAGGTCGGCCACAGGCATAGGTGGCTCCTGCGTGTCTTTAGCATGCGCCGAGGCGATATCCTGGCCCTTGTTCCTGTTTCTTTGGCGATTGTCAATCCTTTCTTTTGTTGAGTTCTTCCATGGAGCTCTCCTGTCAGCTCGGTTGAACTTCGGGCCACTGGATTTTTGGGTTCTCCCCGTGTCGGGGGAGAAGTCATTTCCCCTTCTCCCCTGCGCCTTTTGGTCAGCTAACATGTGGATTTCCCTGCAATCCTCTGTTGCGTGACCGTAATATCTGTGGTAAGCGCAGTAAGCCCCAATCATGGGCTGCTTTCCAATTCGACTACTTTCCATCTTTCCTTGGGCAGTGGGGGGATTCTGAGAAGGATTGTTGGAGTGCAAGTGGGGGATGGCTTCCGTGATTTCAGCTGCATAACTAGACCTTGTCCCTGGAAACGGACGCGGCGCTCCACTTCGGTTACCGAGGACCCTATCATTGTTTCCTCCTTTCTTGAGGTTTGCTTCATTTGAATACCCAAGGTTGTATCTCCCTTGGGGGTGATTATCTCTAGCCCTAGCCATTTCTTCTGATACAATCCCCTCCTTCATCAGGTTTACCAGAGCATTGTAATCCCTTGGTTTCCTGCTCCGGACATCCCTCCAGAACATGCTGGTCATATCTAGCCCTCCTTTCAGAGCGGAAAACATCTCCGCTTCTGTGATGTTTTCGCAGATGTGCATTTCTTCAGTAAACCGAGCTAGGTAACTTTTCAGCGATTCGTCCCCTCCTTGCCTCATATCCTGGAGGCGTTGGAATGGGAGTTGGTCAGGCCTGGAGGAAACAAAGCCATTTTTAAAAGTCATTTTCATGTTTCTCCAACTGTGGATGCTGCCAGGAGGGAGTTTTTTATACCATCGTATGGCACTTCCCTCAAGGGTTAAAGCAAAGGCTTTACATTTCAGTGCGGGGGTGGCTCCGACTATTTCCATCCTGGCGCGATAATTCATTAATCATGTTAGACCCGATTTTCCAAGCTTAGCCAATTACCTCTCTCGAGTGAAATCAACCCTAATTAGTGACATTACCCTACTATATCTCTATGTCGATTAAGAACACACCAATTGCATTAAACCGTTGTGAAAATAGCTCAATGGGTCATCTAGGGTTTTAGATATATCTCTATCCTAAACAAGAACCTAGAGCAAATATTGTATTGATCTAGAATACACAACAATTTCTCAATAATTGCACATTCCATGAAACCTAAGCATAAATGTGGCCACAATAAATGCTAGTCAATAAATACAACAATAAATGTTCAAGATAATAAAAAGCTTAAATTCTTAATACAAGCATTAAAATCAGCTAAGCTAGGTCAAGCTTCATCAACATCCTAACACAAAATAGTTTAGCCCATAGTGAAATAACAATAAAATTCAAGAATTAAATACATCATTCCAACTATGAAATAAAATAAATAGAGAAATATGAAGATTAAGCAAAAACACTTCCCTTGGCCAATGATTCTTGCTTCAAAATATCACTATTCTTCCACAATAATGTTGATATTTCTCCTCTTAATCAATATTCATCAACTATACTATACAAAATCAAGAGAAATTACAAGAGGAAAATGAATGAAAATGAAGAACAAAAGAGAGAAAAAGAGAGCTAGGGTTTTTCTTGACTTGCCAAAGAAGAGAATGATTCAAAATTGGCCAAAATCCCTCAAAATACCCCCAAAAATCACTAGATCCGCGTACAACAGCATTTGGGCCGAACCGGGTCGCACTGGGTCGGCCCAGATTATCTGTCAATATTTTGACCATGCGATCGCGTGGTTGAGGTGAAAAACTCTCGGGTTGAGTTTATGCCTGACTTCGCAAACGCGACTTGCGCATGACCACGCGATCGCGTGGTTGCAGCTTGGTCCTCTAACTTTGACTCTTTGATGGATTTGACTCTTTTCTCCTCAATTTCTTCAAGTATTCATCTGTTTAGCTTCTTTCTTGTGCTTTCTCCATGAAGTTGATAGTTAAACCTATTTAACCACAAAATATGCACAATTAAGTAGGTATTTGTCCAAATTACTCAAAAAGTATTACTAAAAATATATGAAATATGCATGTAAAATGCACTCAACAGGTAGCTCGTTGCGAGATTTTGTCCGAACTGCTTCGGCTCTTCTCTCCTGCCTATTTCTAGGCTCATGTGTTGGGGCAAACCTTTCTACTCCCGTACCATGTTGGTCCCTATGTATTTGACCCTGCGACAAGGCTTCTTCAGCGCGTCGCTCCCGCCTATTTCTAGGCTCGGTAGCATTATGCCGACCTGGATCCGTTTGCCCCCGTCGCTGGCCCCGGAATAACCCTCCTATTCGGATGAAAACACTGCCGGATCTTGCGGGAGAAGCCTCCCTACGTCTAGCTGGGAGCGGGTTTTGTTCTTCATGTGCTTCATGCTCCGGGTCTTCCTCGTAGAGAGGCTCAGACTCCACCTCGGCATATGCATGTGGATCTTGATAGTAATACGAGGTAGTGGCCACCTCGGATTGTGAGTAATGTGGTTGTGGGTATTGTTGAGGCATCGTGGGCTCTTTCATAACATACCCTCTGGCCATGTAGGCATTCATCGCAGCAGTTTGTTCTATCTTCTGCTTCTGCATTTCCAGCATTTGGGCCGCCATGCGAGTCATGTCCCGCAACATGCGGCGATTACGGTGACGGCGTGGTGGGTTAGGTTGCGCCACTCCCTCATTGGCGTTCTCATGAGGTCCTTGAGGAGCCTCCCCCTCACTGTGCTGGCCATTTCTTCCCCTACGGGAGTTAATATCTTCACGCTTTCATTCATGTTTCAGAGAAATTTCTTGGTTTTAGTTTGTCTTTCAAGGATAGATAGACTTTTATCTCAATGCTCCGAGCCTTTTTCAAGGTCGTTAAACTTATGTTTCAAAGTTTTAAACCTTTTTCAAGGTTTTCGAACTTATATTTCAAAGCTCCGCTCCTTTTTCAAGGGTACTAAACTTATATTTCAAAACTTTTTACCTTTTTCAAGGTCACCGAACTTATATTTCAAAGCTCTACTCCTTTTTCAAGGGTACTAGACTTATATTTCAAAGCTTCACGCCTTTTTCAAGGGTACTGAACTTATATTCCAAAGTTTTTGCAGTTCTCCGATCTTTTGCAAGAGGTTACTTGTCCTTTTTTAGGATTTCCTTTCTATGTGCAGCTTTTCATCATGTGTTTTCGTGGTTAGCAGTATGGCTTCCCACAGACGGCGCAAAAATGTTGACCACAAAATCTGACTGGACCTTGGACTAACACGTCTCAGCTCCTCCCTCTTGAACACGTGGATCTTCTGCGCACTATGACAACAATCATCTTGCAAAGGGGGCCGAGGTGGCTCCCGTTTGCACTCCGATGTCTAAGTCAGTACTCATTTAGGAAGATATCAATTGGGTGCGGGAAATATATATAAATGTGTAGAAGAGAGAAAAGGGAGTGAAAAAATAGAATCTCTAAGAGAGTAAAAAATGCTAACCCCCTCTTAAGCGGGAGGAGTGGCGTATTTATAGGGGAGATCTTTGTCTCGGATCATGACACGTGGCATACTTTACACTTGTCTCCACCATATCTCTTGGACGTGACAACCTTGCTTTTTGACTGTAATCATTACTACATTTCGTAGGGGATGGGCGCCTATCACATCTTGGTAAAGGCAGTATCCCATCTGACTCCATCTCTCTTCTGGTCAACGCCATAAAGCGCCCCGGCTGAGTATAAATCACATCGTCCAGGCGTTAACCAGGTCGGCTAAAGAGGTTTCCTTGATGCACCACCTCGGCATTCGCTCCAAGGTGATATTTTAGGCCTTAGCCGGCAGCCGCGGGTCAAGGTCCATTGGGCCTCTATTGGGCCATTGCTGGTGGATCACTGTACCTTTCTTTGGGCTCGGATTCAACTAGGCTGTTTGTTAAAAAAAATTTGTTTAAAAACATTTTTTTTTGATTTTTAGGTAAAATGTGTAGTTGAAAAGTGTAGAGAGAAAATATATGCGGTTAAAAAGGGATTGTGGAAATTGTGTTGTAAAAAACATGTTTGCCAGATAGAGGCTAAAGTTGTGAGACCCGTGAAATATGTGATTATGATTAATTGTTAACTTTGATTTTAATAAAAATTTAGTTTCCAATCAGCATTAAACAGGCCTTTATATTTGTTTGGGAGGGAATAATTATTGGGCGGTACTATTTATACCTCGGGGCGATGCCGCCCCCTTACAATAGGCGGTACCGTCCATACACCCTATTGTGAGGGGTACCACCCCTACAACCACTTTTTTCCATAATTATTTCGGCCATGCTGGTTGTACCACAGGTGGTACCACCCTCACAATTGGGGGGAGGGCCGGGGGGGTTGTGAGGGGCGGTGCCTGCAGTACAACCTGCTTTTTCCTATATACTAGTGAAGCCCCGTGCGATGCACGGAATGCGATAAAAATTGTGTATAAAATAGCGTCGATATTTGAAATTTACTAATACTACCATTATTGCTATTTTTAATTTGCAAAATCGAAGAATAACGTATTCAATTAATCGAGAACTTCATACGAATCCAAATATCTTTCTATTACGACTTCATTTTAGGCATAAAGCCAACCAAGCGAAAGATTAAAAAAAAAAAATCAATGAAAAATGAAATACATTATTAATTGATTATTTTAAATGACTATAATTTTTTGCTACGATCTAGTAATTCGAAAATAATGTAGTAAAACATTGTACGAAAGTTTCACATCAATATTAAAATATTTCTATTACGACTTGAGTTAAGTACTCAAAACTAAATAAATGAAGTTGTAAAAAAAGTAACAAAATTTTAAGGGATTATTTTAAATGGTTATAATTTTGTTACATTTGACGATTTTGTAATTCGAAAATAATGTGATAAAATATTATATGAGATCTTCATATTGATGCAAAGATCTTGTTATTACAACTTCATTTGAGCCCAAGAAACCAACCAATCAAAACAAAAATATTACTGAAAGATGAAATATATTATTAATGTATCATTTTTAAACAACTAAATTTTTGTTACGATTTAGTAATTCAAAAATAATGTAGTAAAGTATTGTGCAAATCTTCACATGAATATTAAGATATTACCATTACGTCTTCATTTGAGCTCTCAAAATGAATCGAACAAATGAAAAAAAAATAACAGAAAGTTAAGTGACCATTTTAAACGGTTATAATTTTGCTAAATTTGACGGTTTCGTAATTCGAAAATAATGTGATAACGTACTATGTAAGAGTTTAAAATGATATAAAGATTTTATTATTACGACTTCATTTGAGCCCAAAAATCCAATGAAACGAAAGAAAAAAAATATTGAAAGATAAAATACGTTTTAATGAATCATTTTAAATGTCTATTAATTTTGCCACGATTTAATAACTCGAAAATAAGAATTCAGTAAAGCATTTTACGAAACCTTCACATCGACTTTAAGATATTGCTATTACGTATTTATTTGGACCCTCAAAATTAACCACGAAAAGAGAAAAAAAAAAAAAAAAGAGGCAATATATATAAATAAATGTTTTCATAGTAAAAAAAATAGCTTGTTACAAATTATGGCAGATAAATTTGAAATAAAAATAAAATCTTCAACAATTAAATTTGGAAATGAAATATAATAAAATAAAATCCAAGTTGGACCTCGAAGACTTAGTAATAATTTCAAGTTGGGATCGTTAATAATAAATAAATACAAGCAGTTTGGTAGCATCGGGACACGTTTCTCCAAAATTTAAAAATTATTCGCGTATTATACCTTCTATTTTATTATTGTTATGCTTGATCAATGAAAGAATATTTTTTATTTTAATATTAAAAAAGTATTGTATGACATCATCATGACATATCCCTTGTGGACAGTAAAAATGACTAGCCTCTTTTATAAGAAGATAAAATATAATATATAGATATAGATATAGATAAGAGTAGAAGTAGATAGAAGTGGATATAGATAGAGGGTTTTGATCTAAAACCCATTGTGGGTTTCTTATGAAACCCACACCCCACCCCCCTATGGTGGGTGGGCAGTGGAGCCCGCCCATCATTATCCAACCCCCATCCGCCACATGGCGGATGGGTTTTATAACTAGTGCCCATCATGGTCACTAGATCATTTCCCTATAGATAGATAGATAGAAGTAGATAAGAGTAGAGATAGAGATATATTCTACCTCCCTTCCAAGAGTCACCATTTCTTACATGTAGCAATATAATATTTTAAATCACAGAGTCAAAACTTACACACGACTCTAATAGAAAGAGAATATGAAATGAAAATGTGCACCCTCAATCTAAGATTTGCACAAGCAATTGAATTATATGAACCACTGAGTCTGCTAAAACCCAAGATTTGTCCTCTGATAATCCGGATTTTGTCATAGCAGAACCTGCAGCTTCCCAGTTTCTCCATGTTATAAAGTCTCAAATTTTCTCGATTTCTTGAAATTTCATTTACTAGTTGCATACCGAGAATTCCAGTATTTCTCAATTTCGTCTGCAGTTCTTCCAGGGATTCTCCCAGCTATCAATAACCACCTGATCGGATCGGTGATCACAAACACATACACAGATACACTTCATTGAGTCTGTACTACTAGATCAGTGTGCATTAAATTCCAGTGGTGAAAATTGAAAAATAAAAATGACTTTACCTCTCACCAACCAGGTTGTACATTCTAATCACCAGTTCTTCTTCGTCTTTGGACAATTCAGCAGCAGATTTTTTACTGCTTACCTCTGAAACAAAATATACAGTGTGATTTTTTCAAGAAAAATACAGAGAGAGAGCTTGAGACAAGACAAGCAATATGAAACTCTTATGATAAATCTTAAATGGACTGTTCTGTAACTTCTGTTCCAGAATGACAGTCGAAAATAGGTAACAAAAACTGTCCTTTGTGATGTAGATGATAGGGCGCATGTACCTTGAAAATCAGTGAGAGATTCATCAGACGAAGAATGTTCTGAATCTGCCATTTTTCACGAAACTGGAGGTTGGAGGTCGAGGCTGTAAGTTGCTCTAATTCACCCAAAAGTGCCGTTCTGGGCGTTCGCGTGTGTGTGTGTGTGTGTATACATACTTAAAAGCGCTGTGGGACAGTTAAAATTGTACAAGCACATTTATGAAAATTATGTGTGTTGAAATTTCATGATAACAACAGCACATGAATTGGAGTTGACGACGTTTGGAGTTTACGTAATAATAATAAAATATAAACAAATTTATGGAGAACGTGAATAAATAAATTAAAAAGTCTAAAATTTACCTTCTAGATTTAAATAACGTTGATTGTGTAATATTTTTTTTATTTAAAATTAATAACTCGTCACAAAATAATTAAATTAATATTAAATTTTTCGTTATTATAAACTATAAACGTTGTTTTCTTGTACTATATTTTATTTTAGTAGTTAAATTTATCGTGAGATTTTTTTTAAAAAAATTATTAAAGACAAAAAATTCTTTATTAAATAAGAATTATTATTTTTATTGTTATTTTGTTATGATATTTCAATGACCTTATAACTTTATTTGACGACAATTTTTTTGTTGATAGATCAAATTTACTAAAATGCATATTTTTTTTAAAAAAAATATTATCTCAAATTTATTAAAATTTGTTAATCATGTAGCATTTTTTAAAAATTTAAAATTAGTACCTCATTCACAAAATAATTAGAAAAATAGAAAAAAAATGTTGAGTCATCATCTCACGAAACTTCTAGATGTAGAATGAACATTTTAGATTGTCTATTTTTTGAAGTCACGTCAACTCAATATCGTGCTCCACATAATATATTGGAGAAATATTTTTAACCCGCTATGTTTATTTGTTAATGTGTCACATAATTACTTTTAATTGCATGAAATGTTCATAATCTTTAATCAATATTACAATTTCGTCCCCCAATTTTTTCATTGTATTCTTATTTTAATTTTTTTATTAATTAATTTATCTCATCTCTTCTATCAATTTCTGTCAAAAATGTATTAAGAGAGATTAAACAATTTATTTACCGCTTGTACATTTAATAAGTAAAAAAATCAAAATTTTAATTGAATACTTGTTTATTGTTTTAAAGCACGGTATTAATAAAAAAAAATTGGATGAAACCATAATGAAGGACAAAATTTGATAATTGTTGAAAATTAATGATAAGAATTTGATGAAAAAAATAAAAAATATAAATATAATAATCTATTAAAATTAGGGACTAATAATACAATTTAAATGTGATTTACTTACAAAATATTTTGGTGCAAATATTAGTTCTCTTCACATAATAGCCCCCTTTTTGTGTAACACAATAATACAATTATACAACGCGTGATACATGTAATGTATAATACTATTCTTGTACTTGTGGTCCACAAAATTCAATGGATAAATGCGAAAATATGGCCGCTCTCTTTATGTTTTAATTTTGAATTTTGAGTTTTGAAATTTAGATTTTGGTTGTTTGTTTTGGGATTGTTTAAAAGTTTAAAACATATTCTCTTTATGGTTTTGAAAAACTGTTTTAAAAAATAGAAAACTGAAAAATGCGTTTACTTTGTAATTTTCTGATATATTTATTTTGTGATATTCTATTTTATATGTTAAAAATGGTTGATTTGTTGAATTACATTAATTTTAATGTCAATAAATCAGTTAGCTCTCTATGTCAATAAATCAGTTAGTTCTCTATGTCAATAAATTCATCATTAATATCGTTTTAGCTAAACAAAAATCAAACCACATACCAACAAAATCTTAACATAGATCTATATATAATGGCAAAATAACTTAAGAATTTTAAGTGAAGGAAGTGTCTCACATTTACCCAAAAAAAAATCTTAACATGGATCTATATGTAATGGCAAAATAACATAAGAATTTCAAGTGAAGAAAGTGTCTTACATTTACAAAAAAATAAAAATAAAAATAAAAATAATTTACAAAAAAAATAAAAAAATCTTAACATGGATTTATATATAATGGCAAAATAACAAAAGAATTTCAAGTAAATGAAGTGTCTCACATTTACAAAATAAATAAAAAAATTAAAAAAAAGAAATAAATAAATAAAATCTTAACATGGATCTATATATAATGGCAAAATAATATAAGAATTTCAAGTGAAGGTAGTGTCTCACATTTACAACAAAAAAAAGGTCCAATGCATTTTGGACTTTTTAACACAAAATATCCAAAAAGCAAAAAACTCGTTTTGAGTTTCCTTTGTATTTTTTTTTTTTTTTTTTTTTGGTGTAGAGAAGTCAAAACACAAACCCAACAAATCTGTCGAATATTATTGATTTACAAAAACTGTATAAACGTTTGAATCAAAAACTCAGAAAGATTTACAAAAACCTAAAAACATCAAAACGTGAATTGCGTACAAAGTTCTCAACAAGAAACCCTCAAATCATAGAAACAAATTGTGTTTTCTAGAACACGATGCAATCTCTAATACTTTCACAAAGAATATTACAAATCTATTCTGAAATCAAAAGTGAAAAAGATGAAAAAATCACCAGAAACAAAGAGGCGTATAAGAGAGAGATGAGAGAGTTCTAAATCGTGAGAGACAAAAATGAGATGGAATGAATCTAGACGCCTCTTATGCCTTTTCATCTGATTAAAAGGATAAGATGATCCAACAGCCCTAACAGATCCAGGTGGTTGAATCAACAACCCTAACAAATTCTGTTTGGATAAGTAAAAGTGTGTTTTGAAACCAAGAATTTGGGCTCAGGGTTATGCAAGTGAGATGGGCTAACTGGTTCTGATTTCGGCTGAAGCAATAGGCTGCAGAGATTCGGCCAATTGATTTCACATTTTGGAAAACGCATTTTTAAAAATGATCAAAGTGAACGGATTTTCGATATTTCCAAATATTGAAAATTCAAAACAAACTAAAAACAAAAAAGAGATCAGGGCTTAAACTTCGGTAGCGTTATTCTACTTCATACAGCTGTTGTAAAAGTAAACGGAGGTTTCATTTTCATCTCCTCCATCCACAGTCAATGGCTGCTTACAGTTTTACATTTTACTGAGTACTGTTCAATTCTAAGTTGGAAAATATTTTTATTAAAACGTGGAAAATAATAGGCCTTGCGTCTTTGACAAATTTTTTTTAAGTGGGAATATAGAAGGCCGCGCGTGTTTGATAATGTTTTATTTATATTTTATTTTATGTTTTAGGCTTCATTCGGTAAAATTTCAAATTATAAAGGACATAAATTTTCAAATAATTTTTTAATCACACACATTTTTTTAAAATTTTTAATCATATATCTTACCTAGAAATCCTAAATAATATACATTATAAGTCAAATTTCATTTATCTCAGTCGTCAAACAAATCCTCAAATGAGTCGAACGTACTTTTTATTCAATTGGCTCATTTTTAGTCAAACAATAGATGCCAAAGTGATGTAAAGGTGAAAATGAAAGTTTCCTTAATTCCTTCATTTCTTTGCTGAAGTAGAAATGAATTATTACGTCAACTAGATACGATCAAAAAGAAAAAAAATTATTACGTCAACTAGTTTCATACCCGTACAATACACGGACATGCTTTATTAATAAAGTATAATATATTAACACGGAAAAATAGAAAAAAATAAATATAGAAATACAGTGCGTATTTGTTAATATAGAAATATTTTTAAAACGTTTTGGAATGCAGAAGATTGATGAATTTAGGAAGGAAATAAAACCACGTCAACATTATATTTCGAGTTGATTGGTGTTTTGCTTTCAACCTTTCACTGGTTCTATCGAGAAGTGAACTCTACTGCAAGATAAAATTCAAAAACTGTGAAAAATATTTTACGGACTGTTCGGCATCTAACTTAGGAGTTTTTTTTTATTTTTTATTTTTGTATTTTTTAGGTAAATGTGTAGTTGAAAATTAGAGAGAGAAAATGTGTGTGGTTAAAAAGTAATTTGAGAAATTGTGTTATTTATAAATTTATTTATAAATTGTAATCATTGCGTAAAAGAACGGTATGTTACCTAATATTAATCGTACAATCATTGATCGAAATGATTTTTGGACTAATATTAGACTAGGAATTATATTCGAGTTTTTCTTAAAGCAAGGAAGTGTTCGACGGATACTTAACGAGGAGAGAGAAGATTTTTTTTGTGTTTTAGAGGTAAAATGTGTGGTTAAAAATTGAAGAGAGAAAATGTGTATGGTTCAAAAGTAGTTTAGAAAATTGTGTAGTTTAAATTGTAGTTTACACTATAATTTAAAGAGGAAACCGAACGGAGGCGTACAATATAATTCTTTTTATCGTATCGATATTTTAGCTTCTGTTTGGTAAAATATTTTTGTTTATAAATAAAAAATTTCATGTTTTTAAAGTAAAATATATTGTTAAAAAATAATTTGAAAAATGTCTGTAATTGAAAAGTGATTTGAGAATATACATTTTTTAATAAATTTATTTATAAACAACTTTATCAAAATTTTCTTATGCATTGCTCATCCATTGGTCACTATCCTTCGGTTTCTCCTCGCACGTACGCGGTACGTAGATACTTTACACTCTATTTGTTAAATTTTTTAAGTAAAATTTGTTATTAAAAATTGAAAAAAAAAGATGTGTATAATTAAAAGGTGATATAAAAAATTGTGTAAAAAAAAATATGTTTAAAAATATTAGTGCGTTCTTTAAAATTTAATTTCCCATCATTACAAAAATTTAATTTACACAATTTTCTATACTACTTTTTAACTATCCACATTTTCTCTCTCCAATTTTTAACCCTTCATCTTACCTAGAAAACATAAATAAATCAACAAATAATTTCAATTCCTTGATTTGACACAAAACATTCTAAATTAAATTTTAAAGAACACACATTTGACAAACGAAGGCTTAAAGTTACCAGATCATATGAGTTGTTTTTCATCGTTTTGCTGAAAAAAGCCAAGTATGTAAGTGGGAGTTAGACTGCGTTTTATAGTGAATGTAAAATTTGAGTGAAAAGAAAATAAAATTTAGAGAATTGAATTTCAGGTAATTGAATTATTGAGAATTGGATATTTTATGCATTTTATTGGTTTAATTTTTTAGGTGGAAAAAGTAAGAAATTTTTCAATTTTTATTGTTTGATTGATATTATTTTTCATGGCAAATAAAGTAAAATTTAGTTATTTTAATCAAAAAAAAATTTGTTTTTGTAGATATTTGTAATTGATAATAATAATGTTAATTTTCGGACAAAAAATAAATCAATTAATAACTACAAAAATGATCAAACGTGACGAAATTTGTACAAAACTTTCCCTAAAAAATAGAAGGACCTGGGGACATGGGAAAGTTAATTCCTTAAAAAGTAGGAAATGCCGCGTGTGAGGAAGAAAGTGGGAAATGGAATTACAAAGAAAAGGTTGGCAATCAAACACCTAAAGAAAGTTGGAAGAGAAATTCTTTTCCTTGAAAAGGAAAGGAAATCAAATCAAACGCAACCTTAGATATTTTCAATATTCTGCTGGAATATCGATTTAGATCAATATTATTTTGGAATATTAATTTAAATTGTTCATTTCCTAGAATAGTGACACAATATTTTTCTAAAATATTGGACTATATTATTGAATGTAAAATATACATTCAAACAAAAGTTTTTTGTAAGTTGGTATAATCAAAATATATTATATGATCGAATAGCTATACCACTAGTGATAGCAACGGTTCGATTCGGGGTCGGTTCGTCCAAAACCATAACCGAACCACCATTTTTTTTGCCCATACCATAACCGTCTCATAACCGTCTAAGTCGAGTCAGTGCGGTTTCAGTTCGTGTCTCGGTTCGTTGCAATTAATAACAACTTAAACATAAATTAATTCTTGCAAGTCCAACTGAAAATGTCGTTTATTAAAAAAAAAAAAAAAAACATGACAATATCAAACATATTTCGCAAACAATATCTCAATTTAAATGCGAAATGCAAACAATATCCAAATTCTTAAATTCAAAATTCGAATTTGGCAAATAATATTACGGGCATAACCATATTAGTATAACAAAAGAGAACAAGTTTCGATGGATTTCAAACTATTCATTGAAAAATAGTAAAATGGGATAACTTCGACTGTGACTTAAATATTCCTAAGATAGTACTAGCGGATAAAAGTTAACAATAAAGCACGTTGAAAAATCAAAGGAGAACCAAGTTAGTCAAATAAGTTCTCATGTTAAAGCCAATTTGAGAGCATAACAACTAGTATAATCCTCCACATACAAAGTTCACTTTCAACACCATTCACTTACGCATTTCCTAGAAGCAACTTATTATTTGACAACATTATACGAACACCCACCAACAACATTCTTAATATACAGCATGTGGAGAATTGTCGTATGTCGAAATAGAGATTAACTGAGGGAGTGGAAATGAATGAATCATATATTCAAATTACTATAAACATAGGGTTAATGGATTTTGATTAAACTTTGGTCATGTGGGTTGAGCTAATTGACTTTTAAATAGACTCTAATTTTGAGCTTTTTAAGTTTTAAAAATAGCCAAAAATCATTTTTTTAATCGGTTATTCGGTTCGATTTGGGGTACCGACACAATTACCATACCCGCTCCACAAAAAATCGGGTCATTAAATTAGAATATCATACCCGCCCCACCACCCCAATCGGTTCGGTTCATTGCGGTTTTCGGTTCAAGTGGTTCAAATTGTCATCCCTATATACCACTTTCTATGGAAATTCAAAGTTAATAGAATACTACCCTTTACTCGGAGCAGAAAAAGAAACTCTGTTATTCGTGAACAAGTAAAATAATAAATTGAAATATTTATCATAAAATAAAGTTGTTATTCTTCAGGAGTAACAACAAAATATTTTTCGAAATATCAAATTAATAACATATCTCATAATATTGGATTTTTCGAGAGCAAATTATATTCCGCTATAATACTTGATATGAGATAAAATTATGATTCTTCAGGAATCATCACAACAATATATTATTTTACATCATAATAATCTTCGGGATTATTAATAAATTCAAATATTAGAATTTCTTTGAGAATAAGAATACAATATTTATCACATGAGTAATAAAATAATATTCTTCTAAACTATTGAAACGTAGCAATAACGCAATATTCTTCTGGAATATTGATTTGAAGCTCATTCAATTATAATAATAATTAATATCTATTGTGCTCGTTAGGAGTAAAAAACGAATTATTCTTTTAGAATAATTAAATTTCTAAAATTGCGATTTCTCAAGAATAATAAGTCAATATTCTTCTAAAATATTGAAAAATTATACTCTCCATTAGAAAATAATATTCTTCACGAATATTGACATTAACGATTCGTTTTACCTTTCGAACTAACAATATTTTTGTGTTATACGCGAGTGACGATAAAATATTCTTCTGAAATATTTATCTAATGTGTGTTGTATTTCTTTGAGAACACCAACATCATATTTCTTTAAAATGTACTTTAAATTATACTTCTTCAGGGGCATTAAGTCAATATTCTTCTGGAATATTGAAATTATAATATACTGCTCTTCACGAGCAAGTAATATTTTTTTCTAGAATATCAATAATGTTGTCCTACTTCGTTAGCAACAACATGATACATTATTAATTCAAATTTTATGAATAAACATTTTTTAGAATGAAAATTAATGTGCTAGAACAACATGTGTCTTCTTCCGCTAACGAACTTATTTTGATTCTTCAAAAATAAATATTGAAAATTATAATTTATGCTCTTCATGAGCAAATAATATTCTTCTGAAATATTAATTATAATGTTGTGCTATTTCAGGAGTAACAACAAATTATTTATAATAGACAATTATATGGATGATATTCTTCTGAAATATTAATTATTTGTTGTGCTAGTTAAGGAGTAATAACATAATGAATTATCAATTTAAATTAATAATAACAATAATAGTTGTAATTGACAGATTTATAATTAATATTTTTCTGAAATATTAATATATATATTGTCGTGCTACTCCGGAGCAACAACACAATAACATCAATAACATCAATAAATTTGTAATATCCAGAATACTAATATACTATTGTGCTATTTCAGGAGTCACAACATAATATAATAATAAATAAATAAATATGCCTACAAAATCTTTTACATCCTCCCGACTGGAATCTGAACTATCGAGACCGTATAAAGGTTCAATGAAACTGACAGATTATCTCATCAAATAATGAGAAACTATTTTCAATCTGAACCACCAAAATGATTCTAACTAATATTTTGATATGTGAGATTTTGAGAAACTTTTCTAACTCATTTTGGTAGAGACTCATGCTGATAATGTTTTATAAACTAGAGAGAAAAGAGTAGGAGTGGGCACATTTTCCCGAAAATCGGTGGAACCAGACTGGAACCGATTAGAATCGGCCGGTCCAGATCTGGTTCGGTCAAGAAAAAATCTCGATTTGGTACTTATATTTAGTTACGAACGGGAACTGGTCTGGTTCCCGGTTCTTATTAATTGGAACCGACGGTACTTCAATTCCCTTATATGTTAATTTTTTTTAATATAAATCGTGAAACGGTAAAACAGTTTAGGCAAATTCCCATTTGACTAAAATTTCTTTCAATTCTCAACTTCCCAAATAAACAGAATCATCCTCCAATTCCACCCAATCTCTTTGATTTTTTAATTACTTAATACATTTAACTCTAAATTTAAATTTTAACTCACAATTTCCAACCCCAAATCTAAATCTGTCGGCATTACCTAAATCCTAAGTAATTTTACAAACAAAATTCTAAAAGCTGTTGATATGAAATTTCGATTTTCTAAGGCAAATTTGAGCAAACAGTATAGTTGAAAGAAATTTTTTTAAAAGTAGCGTTGAAATAAATTTTTAATTTTTATTAGGGAACATTTTATTTTAATATTTTCAAATGTAAAGGACCGAATCGGACCGACTTGGAACCAATTGGTTCAGTTCGAGTACGGTTCTGTAACCAAATATAGAACAAATGGTTCTATTACTAAGATTCTCATTGGTAATCGGTTCGATTCGGTTCTTTTCGAAACAGGATCGAATCGGACCGGACCGCGCCGCGTCCACTCCTAAAAAAGAGAGAAGAAATAAAAAGGTTAATAAACTTGTGTATTTTATTATTAACAAGAAACCCCCCCCCCCTCCCACACACACACACACACACATATAATAAGAATATAAAAAGTAATAATATTTAGGGTTACATAGGTACAATTATTATTTATTAATATAATATAATATTTACAAGAACTTATTCATTTTGTTATTAAAATATATTAATCGTTATTTGTCAAATCAATATAATTTGTTGAAATTTTGGATACAACCTTATATTTTGGGATACCAAATCTTACAGTGGATCTTCATCTACTCTTTTCATGATTTGAAGTGGGTATGACAGTTTGCTGTGTGAAAGCATTTAACTTAAAATTAGAAATTTCCAAAGTGGGTTGCTGTCGGTTTGATTGTGTGCTCTGAGTGGCATAAATAATAGGAAAGTGAATAAGAGGGTATGATGGAGAAAAATTAGGGTGTCTTTGATTGGGATGTTGAAAACGGGTGGAACAGATATTTTTTAATTGATTTTAATGTTGAAAACGGGTGGAACAAATATTTTTTAATTGATTTTACTGATAATTATTTTCGTGAAAAATATCAGTTGGAAGTATTTGATTGTTTTAATTTTTTAGGTGGAAAAAATGAAAATTTTTCAAGTTTCATTATTTAATTGACATTATTTTCTATAGTAAATAAATTAAATTTTAGCTATTTTATTAAAAAAATAATTACTTATTTAAAACATTTGTACCTAATAACAATAATGTTATATTTTGTAAAAAAATAATTCAATTAATAACAACAAAACTGATCAGACGTGACAAAAATGATTTTCCATGTAACATGAAAACATGAAAAATCATTTCTTACCGAAAGGCAAAATAAATATTTTCCCACTTTTTCAAGCAAATAGGCGCGTGAAGGGTTAGGGTGGAAAAAATTTCTTAGCAAATTTTGGGCTATCAAACTAGGCATAATTTGAGAAGAATATTTTGTTTTTATTTTTTAAGAAGCAAAATCTTATTTCACACTACATATTCAAGTCTAATATGTTTATTGGTTGTTACTATCGAAGAAGCATAACAATTATAAAATAATATTAACTGCTCTTGAAATAGTATGATATTACAATTTTAATATTCTAGAAGAATATTAACATATTGATTTTGAATGAGCAATAAAAACGTACTTTCAAAGTAGCATATGTTTCGAAGAATATATCATTCAAGTTCATGTTTATCCCTGAATGATAACATATCACTAATGTCATAAGGACATTGATTAGTTTGATTACTTGAATGATATATGATTATATAATATTTAATCATTGAATTATATCATATATTGAACCAGAAGTTTTATTTGATTTTATTATTTGACATGACTAGTTGGGACTATCACTGGATCAATAATGATGCGAAACTAAAATGGATACTCAATGACGAACCAGAAGATTCTTCAATTCAATCATATATGATATTTGTTCTCTTTCATGAAATTTTTCATTAACTATCACTAGTTAAAATAGAGATTAAATTCCCTATATTTTTGAAAATTAATTATTACGATGATAAATGGGGCATCATCACCCTCCACATAGATCATATAAATATTATTTGTGTATAATAGATTTGATACATATATTAGATGATTGCATCGTGTTTGCAATCTGAAGTTTGCGAAATTATTGCTCAAATATTAAATTATGAGCATAATCTTCTGATTTTATAATCAAGAATGTGTTTTGGTAATGCTAGTGGACATGAATCTCAACAGTTTAATCATTATTTGTTGGGATGTCGATAAATGATTTAACGTTTTTGCTTGTTAAACGCCTCTAGTTAGTTTAATTGAGAACAAAATACTTCCATTTTTGTTTAAGGAATTCAATTACGCATCATACTAACATTATAATTCTACATATTATAATTGACTTATGATTACTGATTAGAGCATAATTTTTTTCATCTAATTTTTTGATAGTTCAATTGATCAACCACAATGCACTGAAATGGAAAATAAAGAATGTTGAGAAAAATGTGTGGTTTGAACATATATCTCAAATTGGTGATATTTTACAATGTCGAAAAAATGATTGTCAATTTGATTGGAGAATTTTCTAAACATTTGGGGGGGGGGGGGATTAGTAGCTTAAAATCAAACAAATATATCATATTATGTTATATGTATCCTTGCGATTGATAATACGAACCAGAAGTTTGACTGAAAAATGAACGAAAAGTTAAAAAGATAAAATAATTACAAGATACATAAAAAATTAATAAAACCTCATATACTAGCTTCATTAGGGATGGAAAAACGGCTCGTCGGCTCGAGCCGCTCAGCTCGAAAAAAGTTCGGGCTAAGCTCGGCTCGCGGCTCGAGATTTTGAGCCAAAGCTCGAGCCGAGCTTTTTTTTTAAGAGACGGGCTTTGGCTCGACTCGAGCCAAAAAAAGCCCGCTAAAAAAAGCTTGATGGAAGCTTGATCAATGAATTTCGACCACGAGCTCGGTTCAACTTGTTATATATATACATTTTCAATAAAAATTTATAAATTTTTGCTATAAAAATAAAATAAAATTAAAAGTTCGGGACTTGGAACGGCTCGGAAAAAGTTCGAGCTAAAGCTCGGGTCGAGCCTTATTTTTGAGGACGAGCTTTAGCTCGGCTCGGTTCGTTGACATCCCTAACTACATATGTTCTATCTTATATTGATGCATGCACGTCTGAAGCATAGCAATATCTTATTTGAATAAAGATCCTCAAATAAATAAAAATACAGCAAATGATTATGATGGTCTTATTGAGGAGGCATATTGATTAGTGTCCAAATTTAAGTATTGTAGATAGATAAATAAATGAAAAATACGATTTTGGGATATAAATTTTGTCATGTAGAGTAAAATTTATTAAAAATTCAATTTTATTTGTTAAACTCTAAATTGATTTTATTTGCTAATAATTTCATTTATTTAATTGCAGGTATATTTTGGACAATTTTATCTCCAAAAAAAAATCCCTAACTTATTGGACCCGAAAAAAGCCCAAATTGGAAAAACCTACCAACAACTCATACACATTCTTTGGACTCCCAGCCTAACCTACTATCCCTATCTCTCTTCCTCACGATTTCTCCTTCTCAGCCGCTGCCTTCTCTCCCTTTCACCACTTCTAGCCAACAGCATCCACCATCATCCTCCCTCATCTCTCCCCAACCACATACAGCTCCCTCAACTGGAAAAAAAAAACACAGCGCCGCAACCTTTCTCACCTTCACCTTCCTCCAACCAGCCGCCAGACCTCAACCACCACTTCCAGCCGCAACCTTGCTGCAAAAACCAGCCGTCTTCTCCTTCTCTGCGTGTGTCTCTCCCTTCTTCTGAAACTTCCAGCCCCAACCGAACCTACAGCCATCCTCCTCACACACGCTGCCAACCTCTCTTCTCTCTGCCTCAGACTCGACTTCCCCAGCAGCGTGCCTTCTCTCGCTGTCTTCTTCTCAACTTCCATCACCAGCCGCCAGTAACCACTTTCATCTTCATCCTACAGCAACCTGCCTCCTCTCCCTCATCTTCCTCAGCAGCCTCCCTTACTGGAAAACCTGCACCTCTACTCTCTCAATTCACGAAGTCAGCAAGAAGGAGAAATCGTCCCCAGCCTCGGTTTTGGTTTTAATTAAATTGTTCAAGTTTATAATTTGTTTTGTTGGATTGTTAGTTGTTTTAATTGTTAGTTTGAATAAAGTAGATTATTCATATTAGTTTGTTTTTAGATATAATTTTAGTTATTGAATTTTCATTTTCAAATTTGAACTTCGTTTTTTTAGTAATGATATTTTTTTGGTTGAATTTTATTTCGTTTAATTTAATTATGTTCGGCTAAATTATATTTGAGGGGAGTTATTCTTAGCCTCAATGGGTGAGTATTAATTCTCTATAGATGAATTCTTGTGATTGATGATAATTAACGAGTGTTTTAAATTTTCAAATTATTTTACTTCGATTGATGTCGTTGATGTGGTATGTATTGATTATGCACACAACATGCTCGACTAAATGTCGTAAAATAAATTGACTAATTTTCGTACGAATATGTTTAAATCTTATCGATTTCAAGAAATTCACACTAATCTTATTTGAAAAGCCCAATTGATAGCGAAAGAATAACTTCACTCAAATTTCTCGTTCATTGCAATTTAATTATATTCTCTTTTTATTCAATTAAATACAATTGAAATCATAGTTTAGGTTTCGAATTTAGCAAATATTACGATACCAATAAAATCCCTAGGAAGAATGACCCTAGATTATTGCTAGGCTATAACTTGACCCCTTTATACTTGGAGGGTAGATTTAACATCGAGTCACATATACTTGTGAGAGAGTATTTGTTGACATAATTAATTGTAAATCTCTAGAAAAGGTTCAAGTACTTGAAATATTGAAAAATTGAGATATCTATAAATATGTCTTTCGGGGACAGAAATCGAATTGTAATGATAATTGTGTCGACACACTTTATAAAGCACTTTTGCAAAAACAAACTGCGAAACTGGTCGCATCATAATATGAATGATAGTGAGGATAATAAAAGAAAATATGTCGAAGAAAATCTGCATAAAAATTTGGCAAAAGTATGCATTTAGATTAAATTGAACTTATTACAAAACTTGAAGTTTTGGGACCTGAAGTCCAAACACTTAAAAGTGTAAAGTCAGTAAAATACATATAGGTATAGTATTAATACAAGACTTGTTGCGCAACGAATGTTTCAATGATCTGACATTGCATGTGAAACGATATGCAGTACATGTAATATTTTGTTTGCCTGACAAATGCATAATAAGTGCCAATAAATATATCATTATTAGCAATGTATATACTAAAAGATGATTAAATCTAATTAATAGCTTGCGCTCCTTGATGTACCAATGAGTGATATCAAAATGTATGATCATCAACTCGGTATAGTGAGAGTATTCTTTGAAGTACCAATGTGTGAGATTAAAAAGGGTAATCAATACCTCGGTACTTTGGGATTTCGGTGAAATAATTAGAGAAAATTTATTTTAAATATAGGAATCTTTACCGATCTAAAGTTTTACGACTTAAATTTGGTGGTATCAATTTGACAATTGTAATATGAAGCATATACGATGCCTGAAACATACTATATAATCCTTGAATGATTAAATATATCTAAGACATATAGTTGAATTTTTTAAGAAAGTTGTTTAATCAAAGTATACAGATACTTTGCAATCTGAATATTTAATATGCCTTGAAAAGATTCAATTTGTAATGGAATGTGATGGTAGTATAAAATTAGATTATATGAAGAATTATATAAATGACTCTATATGACAAAGTGTTGAAATTGAGATCAGCAATTATTGTGAATAATATTTGAAATCGTAGCAATTGATTTTCAAGATTCAAATTAATGGTTAATTATTCACCTAAAGTGAATAAATTAATTGTTCATTGAAGTGAATAAGTCACTTCCAGGTTTAAAAACAACATTAAATGCATGGATGAATATTTATTATAAAAAATATGGCTCGATGTAGCATGTTTAAATGATTGAAAATATTTTATAGTTCTTCAAGTTCGAAGGAATAATTAAATTTATATTCGAAGAACAAATAATATGAGATATGTGTCATTTATATATGCATGGTGAACATATTAGATATTGCACCGATTAACAGTTGAAATAATTAAATGCAATATCAATATAATTGTAATATTCCTACGAGAGGGAGCTAATATGTTAATGAGGTAGCTGTTATCAATGTCTATTGATATACTCTCCTATACGATACTCCTGAAGAGATTAAAAAATGGATGATTTAATAGAGACTGAATCAGGGGAGTAACTGTATGGATGATTCATGTTCAAAATCCTTATGTGGCCCAATCATGTTCAAAATCCTTACAAAAAATTGTATTTATTCTAATTATTGAAACTGGGTATAAAATCAAACCGATATTTAAATTACAATTGTCGTTAGCTATTACATTTTAAAAAATAATTTTTTTTTAAAACGCATTTATATTCAATAGTGTCATGTGGTGTTTTAATTTTCTTGAATTACAATATTTATTGTTATTCTTAACGACGAAATAATGATCAAAAAAATTATTTCCGTAAATATGTTAAATTAATAGTTTATTATCATAAATACGGAGAAATAAAATTTGCCTATATGGATTAAAAATAGTCAGGTTATTTTTTATGTCCACATATGAACACATTATGTACAGAAGACAATCGTTTCAAGAGAGTAATAAATAATTCTATGACATAAATCATTTTAAAATTTAATTATTTTAAATTTGTTATGGTATAAATCGTTTTAAAATCATTTTTAGACGATTATAGCATACTTTATGTGAATACGTGCTTGCTGTTCGATTTTTCTAAAAGTTGCAGCTACTAACATTTGTAGTGATGTCAAGGTAATGTCATACGATTACAAAGTATTTGATTATATAGAGAAAAAAATTCATCAACCATATATGAAAAGTCATTCAAATAACACTTTTAAAATGTTGTCGTTAATGTAAAAAGTTTGGATTAACATAACCTAATTTATACAATCAACTATTTTGCGAATTAAAGTGCTCAATCCTTCTACATTTTTTTTTTAACATTTTGTCTTCTATTTACTAGTTCATTTAATTTGTTTTCTTAAAACCCGGAGAAAGTTCTGAACACATATCTAAGAGACGAGTAGAGAGTTTTTTCGAAGTTAATGAACAATTGATATATGATTCAAGTTCATTTACTTCAGATGCAACGATGGGATGTAGAACTCCATTGGCTTACATTAGTAATGGTATACAAAAATTCATTTTCGAAATTAAGTTTATCTCCATTTGGTGAATTTTTTACATGAATGTAGTCTTTTTATTCTATTTTTTTATTTATCATGCAAGATTGTACTTCATTGGGCACAAGTGCATATAAAACAACTGGTCAATCCTATGTTGATGCTCCTTATTCTACCATTAGCAGAGTTGCAAAAAATTCGAATTCATTATCATGCATCACACAGTGTATAAGTGAAACAGTGAATGCCATTAACTGTGGACCAAAGAATAGTCACCTAAACAATGTTCACCAATGTGACGTTCAAGTAGGTTACTCTGATTTCGATAAGCATATATGCAATAATTTTTGGTTTCCATAATTCTTTTTCCTAATTATTTTATTGTTATTTTATCTTACTATTATTTTTGGTGCTAATGTACACATGTTCTATATTCAAATTCTATTTTTGTATTTCGACTTAATGAGATATCAATATTGATTTATGTTTATGGAAGCACAATAATTAATGTGGATGAATTAATTTATATGATCACGATAATTATATTGATATGTATACATATGTTCTACTATATATTCAAAATTTTATTTCTTCAGAGTATTCGGACATGGGAGATCCAACTTGCATTTGTGAATATTGTGGTGCTAAATTCTGGTATGATGACCGGCTTGACAAATGATACAACACACAGATTCCAAAGTTCTCCTTGTGCTGCATGAGAGGTAAGGTTGAGCTACCGCTAATGCAGAACCCGCCTCAAACTCTGGTAGAATTGTTGTATTCTGGGAGAGTAAAAAAACAAACATTTTCTCGAGAATATAAGATCCTATAACATGATGTTTTCTTTCACTTCTATGGAGGGGGGGGGGGAATTGATGCTAGCATAAATCACGGTACATCACCTCCCATATTTAGATTAAATGGACAAAACTATCACATGATTGGTAGTTTATTGCCAAACGAGGGTTCAACACCAAAATTTGCACGACTTTATATATATGATACTGAAAACGAGGTGGCCAACCATTTGCATTTCATTGGGTAATATTTTTTCCCAACTAATTTTGTATTATTTTTAGTACATTATTATTTCAAAAACTTAAAACTTAACAGTTGTAAATAAATGTTTTATCTTTCAGTTCAAGCATTGATGATGGCAGATTGCATGAAGAGATTGTCAATGACCTTAAGAACATGCTTGATGAACATAATGTATTGGTCAAGACATTTAGGATGGTCAGGGAAAGTATGCACGAATATGAATTCCCAAATATGAAACTCAGGCTTATTGGTAAGAGAGATCGGGATGGAAGAAGATATAACCTTCCATTAGCTGATGGGGTTGCGGGATTCATACCTGGTGATTTTGAGACAATGCCTGGAACCAGAGATATAGTTGTTGAGACAAGATCTGGACTATTAAAGCGTATAAATGAATTAAATCTTGCATATCTTGGGCTCCAATGCCCTTTGCTTTTTGTTTATGGACAAGATGGGTATAGAGAAGATGTTCCCCTTAACAATTCTACATCTTCGTCACGTGATGGTCGTGGGAAGCTTAGCATACGAGAATTTTTTGCATTCAGGTTACAAGAGAGAGATTTTGAATCGCATAACATCTTATTTTCTAGAAGGTTGTTTCAACAGTTTATAGTAGATGGCTACACTATGGTAGAGTCTTCTCGCTTGCTTTACTTGCGTATGCATCAGAAGGAACTGCGGTGTGAGTTATATAATGGTTTAGTTGATGCTTTGTTGAGGGACGAGAGAACTTTGTCTGCAACAGGAAGGGTCGTCTTGTCACCGTCTTTCACTGGTGGGGCCCGTTATATGATTCAGAACTATCAAGATGCAATGACCATTTGTAGATGGGCTGGTTATCCTGTTCATTACTTTTACATGTAATCCAAAGTGGCCATAAATTATACGTTTTCTTGAAAAGAGGGGATTAAAGGCAGAGGATCGACCTGACGTACTATGTAGAGTATTTAAGGTCAAGTTAGACCAGTTGATGAATGATCTCAGAAAAAATGAAGTATTCGGATCGGTCAGAGCAGGTATGAATAAATTATTTAGTTGTTAGCTACTTACAAAATTCAATATTATGTAGACGTAATACATTTGAATTTTGTTTAAGATTAATTTATTTAAATCAATAAATGTTTCTTATGTGCAGTTTTCTACACCATCAAATTCCAGAAGCGTGGGTTGCCCCATGCACATATTTTACTCTTTCTTTGTCAAGATGCAAAATATCCTACAGGAGATGATATAGATCGTATCATATCTGTTGAAATTCCTGATGACTCAATTGACCCGAAGTATTATGCTAATGTGAGAGATCTTATGATGCATGGTCTCTGTGGGAATATGAGAAAGAATTCTCCATGCATGGTCAATGGACGGTGCTCGAAACATTATCCAAAAAATTTTGTCGAATGTACAAATGTCGATGATGATGGATACCCAATTTATAGATGACGAGATATGGGAAGAATTGTAAAAAAGAATGGTATCGATCTCGATAACAGATTTTTAGTTCCGCACAATCGTTATCTATTGTTGAAGTATGGTGCTCACATAAATGTGGAGTGGTACAATCAATCAAGATCAATTAAGTATCTTTTTAAATATGTGAACAAAGGTCATGATCGTGCTAATGGTGGAAATGAGAACCAACAAGTTGATGAAATTAAAATGTATTATGATTGTCGATATATTTCTTCATGTGAGACTGCTTGGAGATTGTTTGGGTATGACATTCACTTTAGAGATCCACCAGTCGAACGTTTGTCATTTCACCTTCCAAACCAGCAAAATATATATTTTTCTGAGAATGATACATTAGATGATGTTTTGAGTTGTCCTACCGTGAAGGAAAGCATGTTCACTACGTGGTTTCACGTGAACACGATTTATGAAGAAGCAAGAAATCTGACTTACTCAGAGTTACCGACAAAGTTTGTGTGGAAGCCTGCACAGAAGAAGTGGCAGCCTAGGCAACGTGGCTTTTCAATAGGTCGGATATTTTTTGTACCTCCCGGGACTGGAGAGATGTATTATTTACGAATGTTGCTTAACAAAGTAAGGGGTTCTAAGAGCTTTGAAGATATTAGGTTTTTTTATGGTGTGCAATATGAGTCATACAAGTGTGCTTGCTATGTTCTTGGACGTTTGGATGATGATAAGGAATACATTGACGGCATAGTTGAAGCAAGTCATTGGGGATCTGCTCATTCTCTTAAGAATTTATTTTCTACATTGTTAATATCAGATTCTTTATCAAGACCCGATTTTGTTTGGGAACAGTGCTGGTCATTATTATCTGATGATATACTCTACCGACAACGGACCATTCTTGGTTATCAAGGTAATTTTGTCATATAATATATAACAGACACTTCATATGTTAGTTTATCGTGTTCATATTAAAATCCATGCATTTGTTTTTGTGAAAAGCCTTTTTTTTCATTGTAAAATGTATATATATTTTTTTATTAATTTAGACGTTAAGTTTTGTACGTACAAAATTATACTTTTATATTGACTATACAACTCTATTACTAATTATAATCTTCCAAATTGAATTGATTTACAGAGTTAGATTTGGCTGAAATCGAAATAAAAACTATGCTCTTTTAGAGATTAGAGATTGAGAGAATATTGTGTGCCAGAGGTAAAAGTCTTTGCGACTATCCATCAATATCGTTCCTGTATGAAGTGGACACCTTGATCTCTGGAAATAGACTCATACATGACGAGATGTGTTACAATAAAAGATCTCTTGCAGAAGAGCACTTAAGATTTGTTGCCAGCTTGAATGATGATCAGAAAGATGTCTATGATATGATAATGGGTTCTATTCAACAAGATTCAAGAGGTGTATTTTTTTATACGGTTGCGGTGGCACGGGAAAGACATACATTTGGAAAATGCTTTCTGCAGGTTTGCGATCTGTTGGTGAAATAGTTTTGAATGTAGCCTCAAGCGGAATTGCTTCTCTTCTACTTCTTAATGGTAGAACGGTCTGTTCTAGATTTGCCTTCCTCTCAACCCAAATGAAGATTCTACATGCAACATCAAGCAGGGAACTCCACTTGCTGAATTGATTGCAAAAGCAAAACTCATAATTTGGGATGAGGCCCTATGATGCATAGGTACTATTTTGAGGCTCTTGACCTTTCCATGAGAGATATAATGAAACCTATAAATCCGATGAGTGCAAATCGAACTTTCGAGGGGCAAAACTATGGTGTTTGGTGGAGATTTTAGGCAAATATTGCCAATAATTTCAAAAGGAAGTAGGCAAGATATTGTGCATACGACTATCAATTCGTCGTACTTGTGGAGTCATTCCAGAGTTTTGAAGCTAACAAAAAACATGTGTCTTCAGAGTATTGGTTGTGATAATCGCTGTGAAGAGTTGAGATCATTTTGAGAATGGATCTTAAGCATGGGTGATGGTGCATTGGGCGGTGACAATGATGGACATGCAAACGTAGTTATCCCAGATGATCTTTTGATCCAAGGGTCGAACAATTTGCTCGAGTCAATTTTTGAAAGTATATATCCAAGTTTCTTGGATAAAACTAATGACGAGGCATACTTGCAGGGCAGAGCCATAATTGCTCCAACACTAGATATTGTTGAATCCGTCAACGATTATATGGTTTCAATGAATTGTGCTGAAGGGAAGACATATTTAAGTTCGGATTCTACGTGCAAGTCAAATACCAATTTTGATCTTTTGGGAGACCTTCATTCACCAGAATTTTTAAACAGCATAAAATGTTCTGGCATCCCGAACCACGAATTAAAATCGATTATTGGTGTTCCAATTATGTTATTGAGAAATATTGATCACACTGCTGGCCTCTGTAATGGAGCCAGACTTATTGTAACAAGGCTTGGGAGTCATGTTATAGAGGCTAAAATTTTGTCTGGAATTAATGCTGGACAGAAGGTTTTTATACCAAGGATGTCATTAACTCCATCAGATCCTAGAATCCCGTTTAGGTTTTGAAGAAGACAGTTTCCTTTGGTTGTTTCATACGCAATGACAATAAATAAGAGCCAAGGACAGTCGCTATCCCATGTTGGACTTTTCTTGAAAAGACCCGTTTTAAGTCACTGCCAACTATACGTTGTTGTGTCGAGAGTCACCAGTAGAGATGGATTGAAAATTCTTATATGTGACAAAGATGGTAAACAGATGAATACAACAACTAATGTTGTTTACAAAGAAGTTTTCCGTAATTTGTAGTAATTGTAATCATTTGTTACATTCTATATTTATGAGTGATATGATGGTACTTTATTTGTTAAGTTCTTATTCTAATTATAAATGCGAATTGTTCTTCTACGTTATCTACCTTAGAAAATGATACGTTCCGTGCATCGCACGGGTAGAACACTAGTGTGTGTATATATATATATATAAGTGAGGAGAGAGAGTCATTTTGGAGGGAAAATTGCATTTAATGACTCTCTCTCTCCTTATTTCTACTTTTATATATAAAAAAGTAATAAATAAATAAATAAATAAAAGATAAATATTTTTGTAGAAAAATTTATTATTTATTACATATTTAGTAAGAGTTGTAATAAATGTACAATGTATAAATGGGAAAATGAAAAAAATTAGATTAATATATTTGAACAAAAATAATGTGTATCTATATAAATGTGTTATGTAGGAAATGAAAAAATTTGATTAATATATTTGACCATAAATAAATGTAATATCTATGTAAATGTGTTATGTATGAAATGAAAAAATTGTATTAATATATTTGAATATAAATAAATGTCATATCTATGTAAATGTGTTACATTGAAAATGAAAATTTTAGATTAATATCTTTATTATCTTTATAAAAGTAGAAGTGAAGAGAGAGAGTCATTTTGGAGGAAAAATTGCATTTATTGACTCTCTCTTCTTTTCTAAAATAATAAAAATAAATAAATAAAAGATAAATATTTTTGTAGAAAAAATTATTATTTATTAAATATTTAGTAAGAGTTGTAATAAATGTACAATGTGTAAATATATTACATTGAAAATGAAAAAAATTAGGTTAATATATTTGAACATAAATAATGTGTATCTATATAAATGTGTTATGTAGGAAATAAATAAAAAATTGATTAATATAGTTGAACATAAATAAATGTGATATCTATGTAAATGTGTTATGTAGGAAATGAAATAATTGTATTAATATATTTGAATATAAATATATGTCATATCTATGTATATGTGTTACATTGAAAATGAAAATTTTGGATTAATATCTTTATCTTTATATCTTTTCTTTATCTTTATCTTTATAATTTATATTATATTATTATTATTATTATTATTATTATTATTATTATTATTATTATTATTATTATTATTATCATCATCATCTATATCTATATATAATATATAAAAGTAGCTGAGTCAACCACAGTCAACTTCACTGTTTCCCTCCAAAACTCTTGTGCTATGTGCAGATTTTATTTATCTCTTTATTTATTTTTTCAATTTTTGGGGACTTCAATATTTATCATGTTCACACTACTTATATTCCCTATCCAATAATCAACTTCAAAACTTACTTAAAAAATAGTTGAGCATTCAATATTTATTTATTATTTTCAAAATCGCTAACGTCTACTTACAGTCTTCAATATTTGTTGTGTTTACATGGCTTCTATTTCCCGCCGCCTAATTACACTGGAAAGCCAGTTATTTTCTTCTTCTTTTTTTCCCTTTTTCGCTTTTTCAGAATTTGTTTCATTTTTTTCCCATTTTTCAAAATCTGTTGATTCATTTTTGTTTTCTATATCTTTTTTTTTTCATTTCCCTATATACAATCTCTTTCATTTCTGTTATATATAATTATTATGAAGATATACACAATAATAAAAGATTCAATTAAAGGGTTATTTCTTTGAAAAAAATGTGTATTGTTTAACATGACCGCTCCACTCCACCTTCTATTTATCACGTTTTATGATTCAAAATTTCTGGTGCGGTGGTAATGCTTATTATTTATTAATATTACAAACCAGTTGAAAATAAAAAATAGTAAATTATTTTTTGAAAAAGTAAAAAGGATTGACACTACTCTTTTCTTTAAGACTTGTGATATTTTGAGTCGTTGAACATAAATTTTGGTTTCTAAAAAAAAAGAAAAAATATTAAAACAATAATATTGTAAATAAAGCTTCGAAAACAATATAGAATGCAAAATTATTTTAGACTAATAAGATGATTTGTTAATAGTCTATTTATATTATGTTCTAGATTTCTCTGTTGGGGTTGTAATAAATGTTAACTAATGTTGAGCTATTTAGAATAGTTTTGGGTTTGATAAATATGTTAATGGTTTCGGCCGTTGAGTGAAGAAAAACATATTATTCATGGGTCAGTATATATATTTGATGAAATTGTATATCACAATGTATAAAAAATAATAAAAATAAGAAACTATAATTATTTATTTTTTTTAAATTTCCTTTTATCGAAAAGTTTTTATTTTTATTTTTTATGATATAGGAACGATAATTTGTTTGGTTTTACTTATTTATATTTGGTTTTTTTGTGTCAAAACCCCTCTTTTCATAAAAAAAATGTGTTCTTCGAACGTTTTCAATCTTACAAATAAATATTTGTGTTCATTAATACAAATCTAAAGTAAAATTTTCAGTTAAAAATTATGTTGAAATTTTATTACTAGATAATACTCTCTCTGTCCTACAAAGATAGTCCACTATTTCTTTTTTGTCCGTCTCAAAAAGATAGTCTACTTTATTTTTTAAGAGTGAAATTAATATTTTATATTCCATTTTGTCCTTAATCTGTGTGAAAATGAGTAGATGACTATCTTTATGGGACGGAGAGAGTACTAAATTATAAATCACATCATCCATATAGTATTTTTTTTTTATAAAAATAATCTTATTTTTAGGTATTTAGTACATCTAAAAATTGGAGCTTTTTTTATAGTATATTATTATTAAATATTTTTATAGATAATTACATTTAATACGTAATTAATTTCTTATAATAATTGTGATATTTTATTGGTCTTAATTTTATGGATAAATATTTGGTTTGGTCATACATATCCAATGTCAAATTTTCAATTAAAATTATATCTAAAATTTATCCACTTTCGTATTTTTATAAATCACGTTGTATTGAAACTTTTATAACTAAATCCTATTTTTAAGTTATTTATTACATATACATATTAAAGTTCTTTCCTATGTTGCATTATTTATCAAAATTATTTCAATGACAATTACATTTAATTCTTAATTAATTTTTTATTCCAAAAAGTCTCAGATCACATTTTTTAACATTAACAGTTAACAAATTTATCTATATTATTTGAAATGATATAGTTATTAATGGTTTTTTTCCTAACTGTTAATTTTAAAATTTCAAAAAGTAATTAACCATACCAAGATATTCTTTGCTATATTTTAATTCAAATTTTATGATATTTTTTCACAATAATATATAAATTGTCTCCCAATTTACTTAACTAAAAATTGAGATGATCAATATTAAATTATAATTTCAATCAGAAAATAATCACGTTGTATAAATATTGAAAACCTAAAATATCATAAATTTGATGCAATATCTTTGTCAACCTCGCAATTTATTATTATTATTATTATTATTATTATTATTATTATTATTATTATTATTATTATTATTATTATTATTATTATTATTATTATTGTTGTTTTTCATTGTCAATTGTCAAAATATTGAATTTTATCTTTTATATGAATGGTCTCCATTATTAACTTTTTCATCTATTGTTTGAATGTTCAGAGTACATGAACACTGGAGATCTTACATTTAAGTGTTCATTTTGCAAGGCGAATTTTTGGTTCGAGGAGATAGTGAATAATCTTTACAAAACTTGAAGATCATATTCTTTAAGGTCAAATTCTATCTGATAGTAATGCATGATACATGTTCTTTATTTCAAGGATATCGTTAAGCCATTCGAATTTTAGGATACTTATTAGATTTCAAAAAAAAAAAAAAACAATTTTCATTGATGGTGTCATATGTCATGACTATCAATAAGAGTCAGGCACAATCATTTTCGCATGTATGACTTCTCCCTAAAAGGTTGATGTTTATACATGAAACTAATAAATGATGAACTTATCTCTTATTTGTTAATGTTATTTATTTTGTTTAAGAATTCATTTAATTTCGAATAGGATTATTTTTATTTAGAAGTTTCTTCCCGTGCATCGCACGGGATGATTCACTAGTTATTATAAAAGTAGAAGTGTAGCTTGCCATAAAAGCTATTGTTTTCCCGCCTAAAGTGCACATCTCTTATATGGTTTGTTTAGTGTGAATGCAAAACGAGATTAATGTAAATACAAAATAGTTCTATGCCAAATGTGAATGCAAAATCAAGATAGATATGAATGCATATATATATATACACACACACTAAAATAGTCTACTATTATGGTAAATAATTATTAATATTTTTTAATCATTTTTAATTTTAATAATTATGCACAGATTATATGATATAATAATTTCTTGATCTTCAACGTTATTCAATTGTCGTATATTAAGATTAAACACATATTTTTAATTATTGTATTTGTATTTTTGAATGAAAATTTGAAAAATGTTAAATATGTGATAAGAATGGAGAAATTATTTTTATATCTTTTGCATTTGTATTGATTATGTACAATCATTAAATTTTAATGAATGCTTATCAATATTACGAATAGCAATTTTAGTTCATTGCACTGTTGAAAATCTATACTATATATGAAAGTGGATAGTCTGACAGAATTAATTCTTAAATTCTTTTTATTTTAGTATTATAATAAAATGTGTGGTTGATAAAAAATTTGGAGAAATATATGTGATTAAAAAGTGGGTTGAAAAATGTGTTACTTATAAATAATTTATCGAAAAAGTTATTGAACGAATGTTAATATTGAAGAGTTAATACTTTAATTTCTTTTAAGTTAATAATATTAATACAGTGATTAATATTTTTTAATCATACTTATTTTTGATAAATTTTTAAAGATTACAGGGTATAAGATTTTCGGTACAATTTCGTGATTTCTAACTTTACTCGATTGTCGTATCATGATAATTGCGAGATTTTCAAAATTATTATTTTGACTGCTTATTTTTGTAAATAAAGTTTTGTTCATTAAATTCAAATATTTAAATATGTTTTTAATTATTTGAATTAGGTATATTATTTCTTAAAGTCTAATAATTATTGAAATAGATAATTATTTTTTATGCATTTGTATATGTGTTGATTATGTATAAGCATTAAAATATGTGATGAGAATGGAGAAATTATTTTTATATCTTTTGCATTTGTGTTGATTATGTACAATCATTAAATCTTAATGAATGCTTATCGATATTACGAATAGCAACTTTAGTTCATTGCACTGTTGAAAATCTATACTATATATGAAAATAGGATAGTCTGACAGAATTAATTCTTAAATTCTTTATGTTTTAGTATTATAATAAAATGTGTGGTTGAGAAAAAATTTGGAAAAATATATGTGATTAAAAAGTGGGTTGAAAAATGTGTTACTTATAAATAATTTATCGAAAAAGTTATTGAACGAAAGTTAACATTGAAGTGTTAATACTTTGATTTCTTTTAAGTTAATAATATTAATACAATGATTAATATTTTTTAACCATACTTATTTTTGATAAATTTTTAAAGATTACAGGGTATAAGATTTTCGGTACAATTTCGTGATTTCTAACTTTACTCGATTGTCGTATTATGATAATTGCGAGATTTTCAAAATTATTATTTTGACTTCTTATTTTTGTAAATAAAGTTTTATTCATTAAATTCAAATATTTAAATATTCAAAGATGTTTTTAATTATTTGAATTAGGTATATTATTTTTTAAAGTCTAATAATTATTGAAATAGAAAATTATTTTTTATGCATTTTTTCTGCTTTTATATAAAAGAAAAATTTATTATTTATTACATATTTAGTAAGAGTTGTAATAAATGTACAATGTGTAAATGTGTTACATTGAAAATAAAAAAAAAAATTAGACTAATATATTTGAACATAAATAATATATATATATGTGTGTGTGTGTGTGTGTGTGTGTGTGTGTGTGTGTGTGTGTGTTATGTAGGAAATGAAAAAAATTGATTAATATATTTGAACATAAGTAAATGTGATATCTATGTAAATGTGTTATGTAAGAAATGAAAAAATTGTATTAATATATTTGAATATAAATAAATGTTATATCTATGTAAATATGTTACATTGAAAATGAAAATTTTGGATTAATATATTTGAAAATAAATAAATACATTCTATATAAATTTGTTATGTTAGAAATGAAAATTTTGAATCGATATATTTTGAAAATAAATAAATAAAATCATTAAAGTTTTACTTCCTAATATGTCAATAAATGAGTATGTTCTTCAATAAGTATATTACAAAAATAATTAATTATTTGCTATCAACTTTTTACCACAAATGATAAATTGGTATAAAATTTAATCATTTAATCATTTGGACAAAAATTAATATGTATACAAAAAAGGAAAAATAAAATATTTTAATTAATATATTGAATTTCGAATAAAATATATGTTAGTAACATATTAAAAAATAAAGTTAATTAAAAATTAAAACATATTAAAAGGAAAATAGGTGATAAGGTGGGCAATTTTTTTAGAGAAAAACGTATATAAAAGTCAAAAGAAATTTTATATAAAAAAATTAATTATGTGCCAAACTTTGAGTGATACGCTATACTGAGTGTACATGCAGAATTTTTTATTTTGATTTTTTTTAAAAGTTTCAAATTCAATAACACGTGTTAAAATAAATAAATTTCATATCATATCTATGTAAATGTGTTACATTTAAAATGAAAAAGTTGGATTAATATATTTTAAAATAAATAAATATACGCTATATAAATTTATTAAGTTAAGAATGAAAAAATTGAATTAATATATTTTGAAAATAAATAAATAAAATTATTGAAATTTTATTTCCTAATATGTTAATAAATGAGTAAGCTCTTCAATACGCATGTTACAAAAATAATTAATTATTTTAATTTAGATAGTTTTATCTTTTTTAAAGTTTCAAATTCAATAACATTTTGTATTGAAATTTTATTTAACTTATGCTTTTTATTTGATATAATTGAATCAAGATATTTTCAAAATCATAATTTAAAAATTATATATTCCGTCCATCACACAAGTAGACAACTAATTTATATATATTATTACCGTCCCATTTCTTCGATTAGTTGCTTAATGTTGAGAAACCACCCACTATCAGTTGTAACTTCTATTTTGAAAAATCCCACGTTAGAAACCAACTTTTAATTAAAAAAAAATTGGATTTTGATTATTTCGTAGTTTTTGTTAAAAAATTTATTAATAATTTCAGTTTATTTATAAAATAACTTCACGTTGAAATCCACTTGCACTAAAAAGTTGAAAAACAGAATCCATTCTCAACTACATCATTTTTGGTAGCTTTTTAAAAATATATACTACTAGGGGGCGTCGTGCATTGCACAACCCCAGGCCCCGCGTGTGGTGAGAAAATGAGAAAAAAGGAAGAGAATATTCTTGAAAATTATGACCAGAAATGAATGTAGCAAAGACTTGGAAATGCTACACAAACCAATTCCTTGAGCTCCATTGTTTGGAGCAGTTAGTGCATCGTCGGGCGTGTCAACATTTGCCATTACCTATTATAGACTAAAAAAGTTGATTAGCATGAACGAAATATAATACGAATAGAATGAAATTAATTTATGAATGTTTATAACACCTTGATTCGTTTAATCTTGTCTGAGCACGACATGAAAATAACATATATTAGAACAGAAAATAAATAAGCATATAGTGTGCATCTTGTATTGCTATTGATCGCTCTACAGCTTGGATGAAGTAGATGTTCTCCACAAAAACCTGGTTTTCCTTCCAGCGAAAAATGCAGCTTGATTCACCAAATTGGCCAGATCTGCCCTGCATAATATCCAAAATCAGAAAGAGAAACAATTTAAAATGTTGTTTAAGGTTAACATCAATCCACCTTAAGTTGTGAAACTGGTTGTCATAAAGGCGACATCACCCAGATCAACATCGTTCTTGGAAACAGGTACTTTCAAAATGGCTTCCTTTCCAGGTGTTTCGACCTAAAGACCAAATATTGTGCAACTTATTTCAAGAAAATTACTAAAGCACTAAAAGTTGTTATGTTCAACTTTCATCACTCAAAGGAAAATTTCAAATTAGCACAACAACAGCAACCATTCGGTCGAATCTTCTAGGTATTAGTTGCTCAACAGCTGATGAAGGGAACTTCAGCTTCCCCGGGCATAGCCTTTGCTAGAAGTGTCTTACCGGTCCCAGGGAGACCACCCACCTGTAAGATGATGATGTAAGCACAATGATATTTCAATAATAATCTGGAAACAGACTAAAACAGATTAGTATATTATCATAAATATGATGAAATCAAGGTAAACACGTTGATTATATCTTTTGAGTATTTCTAAAGTATACTGTGCATTAATTTAATTAATATAAAAAATCCTTTTTTTTAAAGAGATAGTAGTGTACTGTACTTATATGTGATTTAGAACACTAATCTTGCACCCATACTTGGTTGAGGAATTGACTTACCGGAAGAACACCTCGAGGATGGCGTGCACCAAATTTTATATATCTATCTAGATTTTTAAGAAATTTCTAGCCAGTAAAGAAATTCATGAATTAGAAATACATCTAAAAATCTAAAGAACTACAATCCCATTGTGCAAGTAAAACCAAAATATTGAGGAGCATGTAACATACCACAATTTCTTCTAGCTCCTCCTTGACCTCATCAACACCAGCAACATCAGCAAAAATATCAGTTTCGTCTTGTTCAGACACTTTGATTCCACTGGAACCTCTAGTCTTGCGATTTATAAGCTTTCCTAGTGAATTTTGTGTAGTGCAAGCGATTACATGTACCCCAAAAATAATAAGTATAACCAACAGGAAACACCGCTCCCAACATCATTACGGCCGCTCCAATCAAGTATTGAGAGTACGTTTGGTGGGTCCACCTCAATCAATACCTCTCCTCAACTGCATCACCATTCAATAAAAAAAACTCATTTCAATTTACAGTCACTGCCAACAATAGAGATGACCACAGAGGGTGATTATAGTATCTTCCCAAGTACAAATGCTGAACCACATCATCATTCTGCACACATGCAAAATATAATTCTCACTAATTGACATTAGAACCACAATAGAATCCCAATATCCGAATCGAAATTTTGATGAATTCAGTAAATAATTAGAATATCAACAATAACTCGTACCACAATCCAATGTTTATATTTTTGCAAGAACCATGGAACAATTGGGAGAATAATTTTTTGAGAAACTATCTCTTCCACACAGAGATGTCAGATCTTTTCAACAGCATATGCTTCAACCATTGCACAATTTCCGAATCTGAGAGCGCCTAATATAAAAAATGTGAAATACGAATTCCATGGATATAAAAAATGGTAGTAAATTCCAGTTTAAAAAAAGAAAAGAAAAAGCCCCCCATTGATAAAGGGTATGCACGGACAAAAAAAATCAATTTGCAACTCTTTTCTGTTCCCTTTCTTCTTTCATTTATTTGAATTTTTACCTATTCAATTAACCAATCCCCAAACCAGAAAAAAGGAAACAAGGATAAAAACAAAGCGACCACTAAAGAAAAAATTGAAGAAAAAGACAGAAAATAAACAGATAAAACCTAACAAAAATTGTATACCCGTCTTTGGTTGGACTGTCTTCTCTCCTCAAACTGCAGCTTCCTTCTGGTGGAGAGAAATTCGCCAACCTTAAAAACCTCAGCCACTGATTTGATTGAAAGACCAAGGGATAGTTTCCCATCTTAAAATCAACAAAGCAACCAATTAATTTGTAATTTGGAAGAGCACAAATTTTTGGATCAAAATATAAGCAATTAGTACACCATCTGATTAAATGAATGACAAGTCAATAGTAATACTGAAAGTGTATATTAAGATTGAAAATCATTTTATAGAGAAGGAGATCTCAAAAAAATGATGAACTGAAAACAAAACTAAAAAAATTTAAAATTAGAAAGAAAAACATTTGTCTCAAAAAAAAAAAAAAAAAAAAAAAAAAAAAAAGCCAAAAGGTTTACAACACAAAAATCAAACAAGAACCACTAAATAACGATTCCTTGCTCAATTTTCTAATAATCTCCAATTAGTCAAAACCCACAAAATTTTTGACTTCCAAAGCCATTACTTTTTCAAACTTTACTAATTCAACTACAAGAACCGAGCTTAATTCTTGCCAAAAACACTCAACTCAGCGTATCCAAATAACGATTCGTTACTTAAATTTTTAATTATCTCCCTGTAGAAACCCATAATAAATCTTGAGCTTCGATGAAATTAATTTATCAAACTTTATTAATTTAGCTACATACCTAAGCTTAATTCTTGTGGGAAACACTATTAGAAAATACGGAATTGACGTCAAGGGAGCAACAGCAAGACAGGATCTAGAACATTCTACAATTTCATTTTCTGTCATTTTCCTTTTTATTCTTTTATCTTAATTTCCAGCTGGATAGTGCAACAGATTTTTTTTTGTTAGGAAGTTAGCAAGATTCCTTTTGTATTCTTATATATGTAATCAGCATTCTTTTTGTATAGCAGTGAAAATAAACGGAATAGCATTTTCAGCTCGTTTTTACACTTTATTCTTTCTTCCAAAATTCTTTCATTTCTTATATGGTATCAGAGCTGAGAAATGAATCCAGATAATACAAATCCAAATGATTCCCAAAATCAAAATCAGAACCAGGATAATGAAGCTGATGTCACAGATGAATCCGCAGCTTCTATTCACAATCCATCTCTATCAAGTAGTCCCTACTATATTGGTAACAATGATGCTACTGGAGCCATGCTGGTATCACACCTCCTAGATGCAGGGAACTATCACTCCTGGGCAAGGTCAATGAAAAGGGCTCTCAGAATCAAGAATAAACTGGGCTTCGTTGATGGCACTATCTGTGAGCCATTAGATCCAAACAGCCCTCTCATGGAACACTGGCTAAGGTGCAATGATATCGTCATAACTTGGTTGCAAAACACCATGACCGTTGACATCAAGTGCAGCACCATCTATGTAGAAACAGCACGAGAGCTGTGGGTAGAACTTGAGCAGCGTTTTGCACAACAAAATGCTCCAAGGATATATGAGATCAAACAAAGTATTTCAGCCCTGATACAGAACCAAGATGCTGTGAGTGTTTATTTCTCAAAATTCAAAACTCTTTTAGATGAGCTGATTAATTACGAGCCTATTCCAAGTTGTTCCTGTGGTGGATTGAAGTCAGTAATAGAAAACCAACAAAGAGACTGGGTGATGAAATTTCTGATAGGTTTAAACGACTCATATAAAGGACTGAAAGCACAAATACTACTGATGAAGCCATTCCCTAGTCTGAACCAAGTATACTCTGTTATTCAACAAGAAGAGAAGAGAAGACAGATTTCGTCTGATGAAAACACTAATGAAGCTATGGCACTCTTCACGAAAGGAAATCAGAGAGATGGGGGAAGGAATTCATACATTCAGAGGAAGGCAAGGTATTATTGCACTCATTGCAAGATGGCAGGACACTCTCTTGAGAGATGTTTGAAAGCCAATCTGAACAAATCAACATGCTCCTATTGTTAAATGCCTGGACATTCAGTGGAGAAGTGTTTCAAATTGAATGGTTATCCACCTAATCACAAATCAGCAGGGAACAGCAAAATTCCAGGAGGTGCCTATGCTAACCAAACCAGTACACTTATAACTTCTGGCCAGGAACAGGTAAGTGACAAAGTTCAGATGAATTTGACTCAAGAGCAATATACTCAGCTCATGGCATTACTGAAACCTCAATGCTCCCAGACACAGACCTTCAATGCTTCTGCCAATCACGCCCAGATTTCGGATAATGGTAACATGCCTAAAATTTCTGGTATATCCCTTTGTCTTTCAACTCATAGTACTAAAATCACAAATCCTTCTGCCATTCCTTGGATCCTGGACACAGGAGCAACAGATCACATGATCTGTTCTTCTATTTTTTATGCCTCTGTGAAGTCTGAGTTCTTAAATTCTGTAACCTTACCTAATGGTGAAGTTGTGCCTACAACTCACATAGGAACTGTAAAATTTTCATCATCCCTGACACTTGATGATGTGCTCTGTGTGCCTTCATTTTCTTTTAATCTTATATCAGCCAAGAAACTAACACAAAGTAACAATTGCTGTCTCATTTTCTTTTCTGATCTTTGCTTCATACAGGACCTTTTGACTTGGACAACGACTGGAATGGGTGAAGTTAAACAAGGCTTGTATCATCTCCTAAAGAAAGAAGTCTCTCCCTCAGCTTTGGTGACAAAGTTTCCTTCTCTAACTCACAAAAATCCCACATCAGTTTTTACTACTTCCAATAATGAGTTTGACCTTTGGCATTACAGATTAGGACACTCAACTTATCCCATATTTAATCATACAACAAAACAAAGCAAAATTCCATGTTTAGTGTGTCCTTTGGCCAAATTACAAAAACTTCAGTTTCCTGTCAGTAAACATAAGTCAGAAAACTGCTTTGATCTTGTGCATTGTGATATTTGGGGAGCATGTAATGAAATTAGCTATAATGGATTTCGTTATTTCTTGAGTATTGTGGATGATCATAGTAGATGTACTTGGGTATATATGCTCAAATTGAAGTCTGAAGTTAGGGAAATTTTACAAGGTTTTTGTTGCATGATAGAAACTCAATTTGGGACCAAAATCAAGGTTATTAGATCAGATAATGGAGTTGAATTTGATATGAGACGATTTTACTCACAAAAGGGTATCATTCACCAAAGAACTTGTGTTGAGATTCCACAACAAAATGCAATAGTCGAGAGAAAACATCAACACATACTAAATGTTGCAAGAGTATTGAAATTTCAAAGTGAGATTCCATTGAAATTTTGGAGTGATTGTGTACTCACGGCTGTATACCTTATAAATAGAACTCCAACACCATTTTTGGACCACAAAACACCTTTTGAAATTCTCTTCAAAACCAAACCCAACTATGACCATCTTAAAGTTTTTGGTTGCCTTGCTTTTGCCACTACTTTAACAAATGGGAGACACAAATTTGACTCTAGAGCCAGAAAGTGCATCTTCTTAGGATACCCCTTTGGTATTAAAGGTTACAAATTGATGGAGCTAGAAACAAATAAAGTTTTCATCTCTAGGAATGTAATTTTTCATGAAAACATATTTCCATATAAACAAAAACAAAATTCTGTTGACTGCAACTTAGACTCCAGCCAACATCCCATTGCTCAAATACCTACCATTGTTTCTGCTGATGAGTTGGAGTCTAAAACAAATACTTCAGATCATATTAACACTCCCAGAACCCTTGAACACACTGATCCATTAACTCCCTCAATAGCCACAGAGACTTCCAACACTTCTCCATTACCAGACACTGAACCTACTAATCCCTTGTCTCCTGAGACTTCACCAGTCTCACCTACCGCTCCTTTGTCCAGTGAGCAAACCATCACTCAATCATCTCAAAACCAACCTTTACTTCGAAAGTCCACTAGAATAAAGAGCACTCCTATACATCTACAAGACTTCATCTGTCAACAAGCTGTTTTACTTCCCCATTCACAGGAATTGGACAAGCATAAGGTGATCATCCGTCCAGGTAATCCTTTTCCTCTTGAAGCAACTCTGTCCTATCATAGACTCTCATCAAAACATAAGGCTTTTAGCGTTTCAATCAGCAAACACACAGAACCAAACACTTTTAGAGAAGATGTAAAATCACCAGAATGGCGTGATGCCATGAAGGCTGAGTTGAGTGCTCTTGAGCTGAATAAAACCTGGCATGTCACTGACCTGCCACTTGGTAAAGAAGCAATAGGGTGCAAATGGGTTTACAAAACTAAATTTAATGCTGATGGAATAGTGGAAAGACACAAGGCCAGATTGGTAGCAAAGGGGTACACACAACAAGAGGGGCTTGATTATCATGAAACATTTTCTCCCGTGGCTAAGTTAGTCACTGTGAGAACTCTTCTGGCAGTAGCAGCAGTAAAGGGGTGGCATTTATATCAATTTGATGTTAATAACGCCTTCTTGCATGGAGATTTGAATGAGGAAGTGTATATGCAGCTACCTCCAGGTTATCAGAATGGAAATGCTTCAAAAGTTTGCAGGTTAAGAAAAAGTTTATATGGCCTCAAACAAGCATCAAGGCAATGGTACTCTAAATTGTCTAATTTTATTACTGAACAAGGTTTTATACAATCAAGGGCAGATTATAGTTTATTTACAAAAGTTACAGACCACTCTTTCACTGCCATTTTAATATATGTTGATGATATAATAGTAGCTAGTGATTGCATAAAGTCTGTAAATTTTCTCAAGGCATCACTTCACAACAAATTCAAGATCAAGGATCTGGGGCAGCTTAAATTCTTTCTTGGTATTGAGGTGGCAAGATCAAATCGAGGCATTCACATTTGTCAAAGAAAATATGCTCTTGATGTTTTGTCAGATTCAGGAAAGATAGGTGCAAGACCTGCCAGTATTCCTCTTGACCAGAATCTCAAACTTTCTAAAGATCAAGGAAGTCTCATTCCTGATCCATCAATATATAGGAGGTTAATTGGAAGGTTATTATATTTGACCATCACTAGACCAGATATTTCTTATCCAGTGCAATTATTGAGTCAGTTTATGGACTGTCCTAAGGTCCCTCATCTTGATGCAGCGTACAAAGTTTTAAGATATATCAAAGGATCCCCAGGACAAGGTTTATTTTACTCAGTAAATTCAGACATGCAGCTTGTTAGCTATTGTGATTCGGATTGGGGAGCCTGTCAGGATACTCGGAGGTCAGTTAGTGGGTACTGTGTTTTCATTGGATCATCTCTAGTGTCATGGAAATCCAAGAAACAAGGAGTTGTGTCCAGATCCTCAGCAGAGGCAGAGTATAGAGCTATGGCGAATTTGTGCTGTGAATTAACCTGGATGAGATATCTGCTCAATGACTTGGGAATCACACATGAGCAAGCAGCCACTATGTTTTGTGACAATAAGGCAGCGTTGCACATTGCTTCGAACCCGGTTTTTCATGAAAGGACCAAGCACATTGAACTCGACTGTCATCTTGTTCGAGATAAGGTACAAAATGGAAGCATCATCACAGCTTATGTTGACAGTAAACTTCAAGTTGCTGACATTTTAACTAAAGGAGTTTGCTCCGCAACACTTCGTTTACACTTGGCCAAGATGGGAGTAGATGACATCTACTCTCCATCTTGCGGGGGGCTATTAGAAAATACGGAATTGACGTCAAGGGAGCAACAGCAAGACAGGATCTAGAACATTCTACAATTTCATTTTCTGTCATTTTCCTTTTTATTCTTTTATCTTAATTTCCAGCTGGATAGTGCAACAGATTTTTTTTTGTTAGGAAGTTAGCAAGATTCCTTTTGTATTCTTATATATGTAATCAGCATTCTTTTTGTATAGCAGTGAAAATAAACGGAATAGCATTTTCAGCTCGTTTTTACACTTTATTCTTTCTTCCAAAATTCTTTCATTTCTTATAAACACGACTAAAAAACAATTTACTTCAATAATGACAATAATAAAATAAAATTGTACAACATTTCTCTACGCAATCCACAACATACCTGTAAAGAGCTGATTATTCCATCCAAGGAATGAAAGTGAAAGGTTTATCGGACACGAGCAGAATAAACTCAGTAAGGTTGGCGGCGTAAAATCGATCATTTTACAGAGACAGTGGAAGCTGAAGAAGTAGGCAAAAGGAACGCTTCTCATCTCATACGTGAAGCTGCAGTCGGCAGTAGACGAAGGAGAGGAGTCGGGAAAAGGCACAGTTTTTGGAATCGGACGGGCATAGAGATGATTGCTGGGAGTGAAGCCGACAAGAGAAAGGTTCGAGAGAGAACTCCGAGCTTTTGATTTTTGAGAAGAAAAGAGGAAATGACGACTGGAGTAAAAAAATCCCGTATGTGTATGGAAACGACGGCAAGACCACTGGTTCAGAACTTCAGCCTGATCCTGTTGAGGTCGCAACTCAGGGCTCAGCACAATTCGTTGGCGAAAATGGCTCTCCACTTCTCCTACTGACTTCCCGTCTCACAGCCTCAACAATCGACTTGGGGGAGAAAAGAATCGTTATAATAGATAGATTGATTTTATAATAAAATGGAGCTGGTGATGATGATGGATCAAGATCGAACGACGGCGCAGGAACTGGAAGCTTCGGATGCAAATGAGAGCTTCTAGCAAATGAAAGTGGAGGTCTCTTTTCGTTGCAGTTCTGAAGTAGAGCTTCTAGCAAATGAAAGTGGAGGTCTCTTTTCGGTTCAGTACATACAAACAAACAAACAAACAAAAAAAGGAAGAAGAAGAAGGAACGACGTCGTTCTGAAGTAGTCATCATGACATCAAATGAATAGTAACTCTCCTTACTCTCTTTTTGGAAGAGATTTGTTGGAATAGCCTTTTCAAATGTATAGTTTTTCAAAATGCCATTTTTATGTAAAATATATTTAGCCCCTGTTTGGTGGAGATTAAAATTAGATTTTTAGTAGATTTTGTTAAAAGTTGATAAGATGTGTGGTTGAAAAGTTGTAGGTCCCACGAAATCTGTGGTTTAGATTGATTGTTGACTTTGACTTAGATTAAAATCTAGATTTTAATTTCTACCAAACAGGGGCTTATTACCCTTAATGAATTGCATTATTTTATTTGCAAGATATATCTCTGAATTAGTCAGGTTGATTTAATTCAATACTTTTTATTATATTCACATTTTTTAATCTTTTAAGTTCTTCTAAAAATGCTCTATATTGTGATAATTTCTCAAAAGATTTAGAATGATCTTTCTTAGTTATATATCCTAATGCTATTCCATCTGAAACTTCATCTTCTATATTTTCGTATTCTTCTATAATTTTATGAACCGTATTTATATTTTTTGTTGTTTCAACAGAATTAAATTATATTCTATTTAAGATAGTATAGTCAATATCTTCGTATATTTCTTTTAAGTTAGATTGTCCAACAGAATGTATATTTTTAGATTTTTCAACAATATTTAATAAAAATGAAATTTCTTTATTTTCTAAATATAATTTATGATCGTAGTTATTAGAAGTTGATGCTTGTGAAGTATCCATAGATTATTGGGTTGGTAAATTATTATACAAAATTTTCAGGTATAAGTTCATTCTTTGATCTAGTAAAATACAATAATCTGCAATATATTGTTCGTATTTTTCTAAGAGTTTATTATATTCTTCAGAAGATATGTTTTCATTTTCCATTTGATGTTTAATATATTCCATTTTATCTTTCAGTTTTTCTAAAATGTTATCAAGTCCTTTGATTGTATATCCTGACATTTAAGTTTGGAATGTATTTGTCGTAATTTTATTTTCTAATTCCATTTTGAGCTGTAATATATCAGAATAATCTATAATATACTGATCATAATTTTCTGAAAGTATATAATATTATTCAGATGATTCATCAATATCTATTAAATGAGATATACTGTTATCTATTTTTTCCATTATTTTTTTTAATAAATTATCTAATCATTTAATAGTATATCCAGGCATTATAAATATAGAGATAAATAATTTATAAAGTTTCAAGTAATTTTTCAAATTCTATCAATGTTTGAGAATTGATGATATCTATGTCAGCCATGATATCTATACTTGGTTCAAATGGTATATTATATTTTGAAATATTTTTCTTTTTTCTTTTCTAATTTATCAATTATATCTTGAATATCATGTATCATTATAAATCTTACAGTTCCTCTAGCAAAGTTTTCTATTAAATTTTCTTTAAAACTTTTTAATATCTCTTGTGATGCGTAGAGTTGCTCTTGGTATCCTATTTTATCAATTTCATTTTCATATTCAATACCTTTTTTACTTTTGATATTCTTTTTAACTTTATATGGACCTCTCTTAGTTCTGGATTTTTTCACGATATAGTTACTTTCATTCATGATATTAAGATTTTCAAAAACTGATAAAGAAAGATTCATCTCTTCCATCACTGTCATAATCTATTACAGGATCATAATCATTATCACTACTAAACACATATCCTAAATATAATTCATTATTTATTTCAGTGTTATCAATATCAAGCCAAAAATAAATAATCGATTTTGTAATTTCTAATCCTAATATTATTTTTAACGTTGGAAAGATAGCTAACAAACATGGCATATAGACATGATATAAATTTTTTATTTCATTATTTGGTCTAGTAAACTGTTTATGCATGAATAAATGTTCAATTATGCTATGATATTCGTTATTATAAGGACTGTTTTGATAATTAAATTTAACAATTCTGAATTCTGTCATGTTAAAAGCTCTTATTCCTCCTAATTCCGTAAAGATAGATATATTAAGAATACTAACATCTTTTCCTGTTCTCAGTACCTTTGTATTTTCCTTCTATTGTTAGTGACCTTCAGACTTATAGGTTTCTGCTCCACACCCTCCAATGGCTTCCTGCCTTCACGGATTATTAGTTAAACCTGGATGTCTTCACTGTATAACTCTTTAGATGGAAAATATTTTAGAACAGAGTGTAGGGAGCTTTCTTAATAATATATCTTCCTTTTGGAAATAGGATTTAGAAGACAAGAATTTAAAAACTCATCATAATATGATAAGTAAATTGAGATTTTATTGATAATATGAAGATTGACAAAGGATTGGTATGAGAATTTTTCAAAGACAGAAGATTTTTGGCTTTCTCACAAACTGAGTGCTCAAAAGAGTTCTATCTTTCAACAGGCCCGGAGGCATCTATTTATAATACTACATTGGATACAATTACATCACTGCTTTCACCATCGATCTAACAATTTCACAGCTTTTTTTCACCTAAGGACACACCTGTCCCTCTATTATTTATTACATCACATGACCCTTACATTATAGGGACACTTATCCTTCTATTTTTTGGTCTTGACATGGCCCCTACATTGTTCTGCATTGTTGAATTAAAGTAGATCTATTAAACAGCTTCCATTTGTCCATCAATTCTTTTTTGTTCAGAATGTTTCATGACCATAAAAGCTGGACTACTATGAGGTCCATTACTAGGTCTGATTAATTTTTGGTTAAGTAATTCTTTTATCTGAGTTTTAAAATCTTGTGTATCTTGTATGGTATACATCATTGGTCTAACTCTTATAATAACATTTTCTGTTAATTCTAATTTAGCTTTTGGATGATGTGGTTTCCAAAATAATAATGGATTCTCTTCACAAATTTTTTCTAGTTGATCAATGATTTTTTCCATGTTTGTTTGTATGTTCGTTTTTAAGACTTTTTTATACATTATTCTTTTATTTTTTATTTCATTTTGTGTAATTGATTTTTTCTCCCATTTATCACCACACTGTGTTGAACTTTGTAAGGTCTAAATTCTCTTGGTATTTTTAGTAAATGTGCACAAGTAGTTTGTAACATTATCACGTAATTATTTTGTTTATAATATTGAAATTGTTGTATAAAGTCATTTCCTAGTAATATATCACATTCTAGTTTGTTATAATTATATATTTTATTTACAACTATTTGTTTACTCCCAAGTATTATATCAATTTTATCAGCACTATTAATTATATGAATACTTTCTCCTGTTACTCCTGTAATTTTTATCTTTCCAGTAGTATTCCATGATTTTATTAAGAAACTTTTGAATATTGTTATATCACTTCCCGTGTCAATTAATGCACAGATTGTTATATTTGTTTCAACAATTGTAACTTGTATATAAACGGCTAATGGAAAACTTATTTGATTATTCGTTTATTCAGTTTTTCTGCATAGTATAGTTTGACCATTATGAGTTATTTATAATCCTTCACGTTTTATACTATAATCTTCTGGTCCATCTAGAAAGATCATTCCTAATAATACATGAGGATTTACCATACTACTATCTACATGACATGGTACTAGGAGATTTATACCTCCTAATTTTATTGATACTTTTACTTCAAATTCAGTCATATGTACTTGTCCATCAAAATTTATATATCTATAGGGATCAGTTCTATGAGATATTAGTCCTTTATTTCTATTTGAAGCTATATGACATTCACTAGCTCCTGTATCAATTAATATATTTGATCATTTTATATGTTCTATTTCATTAAAATATTCACCTTCTATTTTCATATTTCCAGCATTTCTATTAAGTTTTATTTCTTTTGTATTACTAGTTTCTCCTAATTGTTTTCTATTAGGTAAACTTGCTGATCTCCTAATTAATTTGCAATCTTCAAATGTTATGTTATTTTTAGGGTATTCTTCTTCTCGTAACTCTACGATTTCTGATTTATTTTTTGTTTTTAGGGTATTCTTCTTCTCGTAACTCTACGATTTTCTGATTTATTTCTACAGCTTTACCAAAATCTTTACATTCTTTATGAATTTCAATATATGGTTTTTTAGAATAAATGTTTCCATAATTAGAATTAGTAAATGTGTATAATGCCCTGTATTCTATAGTCATAATTTTATCTCTTGATTCCATTATATCATCTTTATGTAATTTGAAATGTAGTTCTAAAACTTCATTAAAATCTCTATCTTTTAATGATATATAATATTTTGGGTAACATGTAAATATTAGTCTCTTATATGCTAGATTTCCTTCTACTGTTCCTAAATGACTGTCTTTTAAATTTATAATTGTTCCATCATGTAAACTTAGAGTCAAAGGCGAATCTAATCATTCTCTAAACAGGGATTTAAACATTATTTGGATACCTGCTAAGTAAACATATTGAATCTTTTCACTTTGTTTTCTATTGATCTTTGTTAATAATTCTGTAACTGTATTTTTTGTTAAAAGATTTAATTTATGTGTTCCTTGAGTGGTTCTAACATCTATTGCCCTTTCAATTTTATGATATTCATTTATTACTACTTTTTCTCTTTTCCATATTCTGTCTAATATTTCTCATTTTCCTATTTTCAAATCTAAATATAATTTTTGTATTTTTCTGAACTTATTATTATCAAAAGTTACTTTTAATCCATAACATTCTATTCCTTAATATTCTTGTTTATCTATGTTCTTATTTGTTTCTATTTCTTCTATTTCTTTATTCTGATTCTGATTCATTGCTTTCTGAATCTGTTTCACTTATATAGATTTCTTGATCATAGTATTCTTCAATATCTGATATTTCAAATAGTTCACTTTTTATTTCTAGATATTCATTCTGTAATATTTTAACTTTCTTTTTGTTACAATCAGGGCTTATATGTCTCATTTCTCCACAATTCCAACATTTGCATTGGTTTTTATCTTTCTTATAAGTTTTATTTTTCTGTTTTTTATTTGGATTATATCTTCTTTTGTAATATCTTTTCTTAGGTTTTATATATCTTTTTCTGAAGTTTCTGAGTTTTTTAAACTTTCTATTTTTATATTTTCTTTTATTATTTTTTCTTCTTTCAGGGTTACATTCCCATTGGGTAGGTTTTTCATATCTTCACAACATATTCTAGGTAGTTTTCCTGATTTCTTTAATAATTGTCTTTGTTGACATGTATATGCTAATCTTTCAAATATGAATTTTATCCTTGATCCTAATGTTCTAAGCGTTCCAGGGTTATCTCTAATAAATTTTTCAAATTCTATTTTAAAGTATATTCCCCATGAACCTGGTAATTTATTGTAATACATATCTTTATATACTTCTTGATTTTCATTACTATATAATTGGATATAATAGTATTCTTTAAATTCACAAGTATATTCTTTGATTTTACACATATCACATAATTGTTAAATTTATTAATCTTATTCTTGCATTATCTTTTTCTTTTTCTGATTTTGCTTCAGAATTACTTATCCAATTTTCTCCTAAAAATTCATTCGCAATATAATCTACTAACTTTTCTATTCCCTTTCTATCTGATTTTATTAGTTCTGTCTGTACATTTCTTCTTATTAATGCTTTTGTATCACTACTTATTCATTCCCACCAATTTCTAACATGTCTTTCAAAAGATGCTACTAAAAAATTTATCATTCTATCAGTATTTCCCATGTATCATCTTTATTGTATAAAAAGAATAGTATCATTGAATCTGCCCAAGTTAATAAGGTTTTTTAGTATCTATTTTACAATCTAAATCTAATTTTGTTCCTCCATGATTAATAAGTTAATCATAATTATCATTTGGTTCAAACCTATCTTTATATTTATTCCCTCTAGGTGGTTGTCTATCTCTGACTGTATCATAATATTACCGGTGTGGTTTACTATATAAGGGTGCATAACTTTCATCTGGATCTGGTAATTCTTGTTTGGAAGTTCCTATTAGAGCAGGGTTAGGTGTTCCTCCAGTATTCATTAAAACTTGGTATTCATTAAAATTTTCTATGCTTAATTGGTCAAAATTTTCTATAAGCAAATCTAACTCTTCATTCATTTTTGTCTTGTTCTTCTTCAATTTTTTCTTCAGCTTTTAATTTTCCTAAAGTCTTTTCTATAAATTTTTGTAATTCTAATTCTTCCTCTAGTATTTTTGGTAATATGTTTCTTCTAAATTCATCATCCATACTTCCTGTTTCTATTATAATTTTTTCTTGTTCGAAATGCTTCTTTCCTATTCTAAGTATTTCTTTTTCTATGAGTTTTTTTGTCTATTTTCTTATCTTTGCTTTTATTATTTTCTTTGAATTCTCTAATATCTAGTTTAAGTATATTTATATCATTTCTTACTTCTTTTAATTCATTTTTTACTTCTTGTACATCACTTATTAATGTTTTTATTAATATTTTTAGATCTTCAATATATTCACTTATCGACATTTATACTCTTGGTTTTTGAGTTTTTTGTACCTTAAGTAGTCTGTCATACATATCATCTATTTTTATTTCTAACTTTTTGATTCTTTCTTCTATTGATATGATTTTTTCATTTTCATTCATTCTTATTTTTTCATTTAACCTATCTATTTTTTCTATAATTATTCCAATTTTATCTCGATTAATTAATTCTCCTGATTTTCTTTGAAATTCTTTTTTCTTCATCTATATTTTTAACATCTCCTATCATTTCTTTGAATTCTTTAAATTGTATTGTTAGTTTATTTTGAATATTTTGTAATTTTTCTTTGATATTCATATCCTATATATTTAATTGTTGTAATTCTTCGATAGCTAATTTATCTTGTAAATTTATGTTTTTATATGTTTACCATAAAAATGCACTTATCCAATTTAATTGCATGTTAAGAAATCCATCAGATTCTCCCTATGAGTTTAATGGTTGAAACATAGTTGTATTAGCGCATTTTATTTGATAAGATCCAGCTGGAAGTCTTATATTTTCTATTATTTGTTTTTCAAATTTTATTTCTGGAAATTCGATCATTAATTTCTTCCTTTAATATGTTTGATTTCTAGAATAAGTTATGTTTCATATTTTGCTTCTTTATAATTCATTATTCGATATTCACAATATTCTTCTATTGATCCAATCATTAATTTTCTATGATATATTCTATAATATTTTAGATAGTCTTCCAATGTGTTTGTTTAATCATATTTTTCTTTTCTAGTTTTTTCTTTATCTTCTAAAATCGTTTGAATTTTTGGTAATTGTTTTAAGATTCTATCAAAATATTCTCTCTTTTTCTCCAATAATTTTAATCTTAATTTTTCTCGTCGTTTTATATTTCTTTCTTCTCTTATTTGGTTCATTAAATTTCTTCTTTGTTCTACTATTAAATCTAATTTTTCATTTGTTTCTATGTCTAGATATCTAACTAATTGAGGATCCGCTCTATGATAATCCATTTCTATAATCTTTATATAACTCTTCTAGTATATCTTTGTGGATTAAATCTAATATTTCGTTTATGATAAAATTTTCTTTTATTATATCGAAATTTATTAGATCATATATTTCTCTTTTTACATCTTTATCTAAATCTTTTAAAGTGTTCAAGATTTCTATTTTATAATTATCGGGTAGTATTAATGTATGCATAATTATAAATCTTGATGTATATATATTATATATTCATTTTTATTTTTTGTCATATAATATTTATCTTTTAGATCTGCCATATGACTTTGATACAAAGTGAGGGGTGCTACTATGAGCGAACAAAAATCAAATAAAATCATAAACAAAATTAATAAAAGTATATAAAATTTCGAGGACTAGGTTGTAACTTTTCTAAATCTGAATGAGTTTAGTTGAAATATGATTTACAAGGGTATTTGTGGTAGTTTATAGTGTTTAAGGCTATTTTTAAAAGATATAAAATTGTTAGGGTATTTTCAAAAATTGGTAAGTTTTTAAGGGTATTTTCATGTATTTCCTCTCTCTTTTAGTATAGTAGATTTAAATAAATAAATTAAAAATTTTTACAGTCATATTAATTATTTTTTTAACATTATCACCAACATTGAAATATCTGGACAATAACTGGCAAGTTTGAATGGAAACTGAATCAATTTTGAAAAAAAAAAAAAACGGAATACAAAACTAACTACATTCCAATAAAAAAAGATTTCAAAAACAGATTATGTCCAATTTAAATTTTAGTATTTCAGTTGACTTTATATAGTATTTAGATTTGTCGGAGGAAATTTGTGAATAGTGACGCCAAATAAGTAGAATGAAAATTTGTAAATCCAAGCCGAAAATTGGACATAGTAACGGCAAAGAAAGTACAAACAACAAGAAGAAGAAAGTAGAGACAAAGCCGAGACAAGAGTTGGACTCTTTGTCCTTAAGTCGAATTTGCCCCGCAACGGTGCTTACGGATTCCGACAATCGACTCCCAAGATACAACAGCTTCACTTGTGTTTGTAGCACTCCAAAACACAAGTACAACGAACCAAATTAAGGCTTATGTACTCCAATGATGAAATGAAGGAATATCAAAACAAATGAAATGATTTTGATTTTGGAGAGAAGTGAGGATGAGAGATGTTTTGCATATCAAAAATGTGAGGAATAAGACACTCAAAGGGTCCTATTTATAGATCATGAAAGGGTGTTGACGAAATGGTTGAGGCCAAACCATGCACACTTTCCAAACAATGCACATTTATGAAAATGTGTCTTGTGGCCGGACAACCGTGCGGCCGCACGGTTATAGACCGTGCGGTCGTACGGTTTTACTCAAAAAACCAAAATTAAATTTGACGTGTGATCGCACGGTCAAGTATTTTGACCTGATTTTCGTCATTTTTCGTAATTTCTCATTCATCCGATATTGGTCTTCGAAATGTCAAATATACCCTTCAATACATGCAGAGAAATCAAAATTCTCTCCTCCGTTTGTGCGCCCCGAAGCGGCGAAGTGACAAACAATTTTGCCTAAACAGATTGAGTCGAGTTTTTGAGTATTTGATCGAAGTTGACACGAAGTCACTTTGATCGATTTTCAATTCTCGATTTATTAACCAATATCCAACCAGATTCACTACTTCGGAATGAATGAGACCATATCCTAGCCAATAGGAAACCACCCTCTTACAGTAGGGGAACCTAAAAAATCAATTAATTAGGCCACATATTGCTGGGGGACACTTATTCATTAGCTAGGAGTATCGAATCTTGCACACCTGGAGCATTAGAAACGTTCTACCCGGAGTCATCTAGTCTTTAGTTATTAATAAAACAAACAACGTTGAACAAAAACAGAGGATAATCCCTCTTAATTTTAATCAATATAACGACAATAATATCTTGTTTCATAGATATTAAAATAATATTTTTAGTAAATTTTGATAAAAGTTTCATAAACTCTAATTCAATTAATAGTCCGTTTGATTGCCACAATTTGGCATGGAAAATAATTTTTTTTTTCGTCTTTTCTCAAGTTAAGGTGTTTGACAACCAAAATTTTCCTTGAAAAATAATTTTCACTCAACCCTCCCACGCGCTGTTTTTCCTTATTTTGGATGAAAACATCTTTCATTGGGTATAGGAGAATTTAGGCTGCGTTTGATTCGCCATATGATTTTTCACGTGATTTTCCAACTTTGCGCTGTTTGGTTGCCTAAGTTTTTCATGGAATTCATTTTTCCACTTGCCTCGAAATTCGGTATTTTCCTTATTTTGGATGAATTCGTTTTCCAACGGGGGATGATGTTTTATTTTTCATGGAAAATCTTATACCATTTTTGTTGTTATTAATTGATTTATTTATTTTTTCCAAAAATTAACATTATTATTAATAAGTACAAACTTGTTAAAAAATGAAAAAAATAAATTATAATAGCTAAATTTTACTTTATTTTTCATGGAAAATAATGTCGATCAAACAACAAAAGTTGGAAAATACTTCACTTTTTCTACCTAGAAAATTAAACCAATCAAACACATTAAACTTTCAATTCTCAGGAATTTAATTCCCTAGAATTCAATTTCCTGAAATTCATTTTCTTTCCACAAAAATTCCACTCTCGCTATCAAACGCAACCTTATTTTCTTGGAAAAAACTTTAATCATTTTCGTCACGTTTGATCATTTTTGTTATTGTTAATTGATTTATTTATTTTTTCAAAAACTAATATTATTATTATGACGTACAAATGTGTGAAAAAATAAATTTTTTATATTAAAATAACTAAATTTTGCTTATTTCAATCAAACAACAAAAGTGAAAAATTTCTCATTTTTTCACTTAAGAATATTAAATCAATCAAACATATTAAAATTTAAATTTCCAAGAATTCAATTTTCTAAAATTCATTTTCTTTTCATCCAAATTTCATAATTGTTATTAAACGTAGCCTTAAGAGCTTATTTGGTAATGTGAAAAGTTTTGATTTTTGTATTTTTTGATAGATGTGGTAGAAAAATGTTTGAAGAGTAAAAAATGATGAACTTGACTAAAAATAAATGGTTGAGATTGAATTTGAATATAAGTTTTTCCACTACCAAACAAGCTCTAAGTGTACTTTCATATAAGAAAGTCAATATCATAGTCAATTGCACCTTGTGGTGGTAAGGATGGCAAAATGGCTTGTCGGCTTGAGCAATTTGGGCTCGGCTCAGAAAAAGCTCGAGCTTAGTCCGGATTGGCTCCGGGCTCGAGCTGATTTTTTTTTTTTTTTTTTTTTTTTTTTTTTTTTTTTTTTTTTTTTTTGAGTTTTGGCTAGGCTCGGCTTCGGAAAAAAAAAAAAAAAAAGCTATTCCAAAAAGCTCAATGCGAGTTCGAGCCTTGAAAGTCGGCTGCGAGCTCGATTCAACTCGTTGTATATATACATTTTCAATAACAAATATATGGATTTTTGTTATTAAAAAAAATAAATAAAAGCTCGAAACTTGACTCGATTCGGCTCGAAAAAGCTTGAGCTTAAAGCTCGAGTTGAGCCTTATTTTTTAAGACGAGCTTTGACTCGATTCTGGTAAAAAAAAACTAGACCCTTAAAAGTTCGAGCATAGCTCAAGTCTTGATTTTTGACTCACGAGTCAGTTCGACTAGACTCGTTGATATTCCTACCAATGTCGTGGGTACGATATCGTTGGAAATTGCATGGTAAGTAGTAACTCTTTACATTTCCATCTTGAAAAAAAATAACAAATAAAATAGAAACAATTAATTTTCAAATCAAAGAAAAGAAAAAAGCCAAAGAAAACTCGCCAAGAAAAAAAAAGGAAAAGATGATTTCTTCCACCGCCTCAACTCTGTCGAACCTCCGTCCAACACCTTCGCCGACCACGGCCTCCCTTCCCGAATCCAAGTCCAAACCTTCATCGCCATCCACCTCCGAACCTTCATCCCCTTCCGAACCGAAGTCTCGAAGATTCAAACCTAGTCCTCAGCTAAACCGCTGGTCCAGAGCTCGCACCATAAGGTCCGGCCGCAAACTAGACCGTCTGACTCAGCAACCCACTTTGGAAATGAATAGTTCTAACAGCTCTCCTGTTGGTAATAATGGTTATGATGGAAGTGAATTGTATCTTCTATCTCCTTCTAACGATAGCGGGAGTAACGGAGATGACTTAACGGCCATGACTGCGGGGAAGTCGATATATATGATTTCGGATGGGACAGGTTGGACGGCCGAGCACTCTGTTAATGCGGCTTTAGGACAGTTCGATTATTGTTTGGTCGATAGGGTTTGCCCTGTTAATACTCACTTGTTCTCTGGAGTAAGTTTGTTTCTCTTTTATCTTTTCATTGACCGTTTCTTTACCATACGAATTCATTCCATTGCTCGTATAATTTTCATTATGCTTTTAACTTCCGGAAACTAACTTCTTTTGCTTGAGAAAAATGTAATTGATCTTCATATCATGCTCGGAGTGAATATGAATTCAAGTTTGATTATACATTGAGTTAATTAAATGAATGCTCACTGAACTTTAGTAATGTGGGAGTGTGGGACCTCCGTCATATGATGGTTCTTCTGTCAATTTGGTGTCTAGAATGTTTATTAATTTCCAGTGTCCAATCCTTCATGCCGATTGTAGTAATTGTACAACGTTAATTTATTTAGGCTTCTTCATTAAATTTTCTGAACGGTTTTGTCTCGAAATATTTAGGATGATTCAAGTGTATTACTGAAGTAGGTTTCTGATTAGGTAGCAACTGCCAAAGTTATTTTTCTCAATGATAATTTGTTTGAGATATTTTTATGCTAACAGTAATCAAAGAACTCGTAGTTCTACATAACACTTTTATACATTTTGTTATAATTAGTTTTTTTTTTTTCCCCATCGGCCAAATAGAAAAATGGATAGTTCCTTTGCTTTGAGAAGACCCATCTGCTATGTACTTTCCATGAAATCTTAAACTGTTTCTATGTTTTCTGAACTCGGATGTATTCTGCTTGATTAAAATCGACTATCAGTTTATATATTCTGTCGTTGGCTTTAAATGCCAATCCACTGGCAAACAATTAAATGGTTTGACAAGCTTGATCCCTATGACATGATTAGCATGTGAACGTCTTGTTCTGCAACTTTATATTTATACACTGCACATTGATTTTGCTGGATAGCTTGACTTATTTGCGTTTATATTCTATATTTGTGATTTCAAAGATTGATGATGTTGAGCGCTTGATGGAGATTATCAAGCAAGCAGCCAAGGAAGGAGCGATGGTTGTGTATACTTTAGCTGATCCTTCAATAGCTGAAACAGCTAGACAAGCATGTGAGCTTTGGGGCGTAACATCTACTGATATCCTTGGCCCGATAACAGAGGCAATTGCTTCCCATCTTGGTGTCTCGCCTTCTGGTCTTCCCCGTTGGGCTCCAGGCAGAAAGAACTCCCTTAATGAGGAGTACTTCCGAAGGATTGAAGCAATTGAGTTTACAATAAAGCAAGATGATGGGGCCATGCCTGAAAACCTGCATAAGGCTGATATCATTCTTACTGGCGTATCTCGTACTGGGAAGACACCACTGTCTATTTATCTATCACAGAAAGGATACAAAGTGGCAAATGTTCCAATTGTAAACAACGTAGGGCTGCCAAGGAGTCTATTTGAGGTTGACCCAGAGAAGGTCTTTGCCTTGACTGTCAACCCTGTTGTCCTGCAAACAATCAGAAGGGCAAGAGCAAAGAGCTTGGGCTTTGATGACGAAATAAGGAGCAACTATTCTGAAATGGACTATGTGAAAGAAGAGCTGGAATTTGCCTGTAAAATTTTTCAGCAAAATCCCATCTGGCCAGTGATTGGTGAGTTCATACAAATTCTGCACAACTCATCCCTGAAGTTTTTATTTTCCATCTAGATTGCTACTTACTACTATAATCCTGCAAGAAAAAGAGAAACAAAATATTGATCCCAGCATATGCTGCATGGAACCCTCACTGTGACATTTGTCATAATTTATCTACCAAATGAGGGGAGTTTTTTGTTGCAGTGATGTATATTGATTCTAATATGATTGTTGCAGAAGTTACTGGGAAAGCAATAGAAGAAACAGCAGCAGTTGTACTCAGGCTATACCACGATAGAAAGAATAGATGCTCAATGCCGAGAATTTCCAAACGCTACTAGAGGAGTGGAGATTGGGGGTTCTGAAACCTGTTTTATGGGATCTTGAGATGAACAAAAGAAATAATCTCTTTTGAATCAAGGATTATTGAGCATAAAAACTGAATAATTTGGGGAGCATATCTATATTGATTTTTTATTTGTAGTCAGGTGATTTCTAAATATGGCATATGATCTTGAGAAGTTGCAATGTGAAAAAGGCCCATCATGTTATCTTAAATGTGAATGTAAATAATTATGTTTATACCAGATTTAAGCCATCTTTTTGCATACAGGTATGGTTAAATATATAGTCTTGTCTATATATTCACACAAGTATAAATGAATTATACAATTCTCTACACAACAATTGAAAGGCATATAGATCCTGTATTTCTGGTCTCTTGCACAATATGATGATTCTGTCTTTGTGCTGCCTTCTGTTGTCATCAAATATCGTGCTGTGGAGATTTCAGCTTGGAAAAAGTAGATATGCGGAATTTGGAGCCACGAGAATGAAGGTCAGTTTTTATCCTTCTCTACCAGTTTTCATCTTTTCTTCGTGCACGTCATACATATTGTTCTCACCAGAAGCAGCCAACAATTCATAATTAGAGACTTATTTCAACCATAACCATTTTATCCCTCATCATGAAAAATTGGTGGATCATGTAATGAATGTTATCAATCGAGAGCGTTGCCATTCCTATTGAGCTTGCCCATGGACAAGGTGAAATAAATTAGTAGTATAGTTCCCATGCTTGACCTGCCACAGACGATAAGATTTCTGTATCAATGATCATAAGCATTTGAATTCCGCAATCTCAGGACTTTTGATTAATTAAATCATTGAAATTGTAGATTGCGGGAAGTATTTTCATCTTGAAGTCTGGCTAGTCAAACTTACAGGGTTGCAAATAGGAAAAGTATCCTCTTGGGATCAATGGTCCGGAAGGGAGAAGAACGCCTGAAGCTGAGTCTCTTGCCACCAAATTTGCTTTCTGTACCCTTGTTGCTCATGCTGCTATTCACGATCGTGATTTGATGATGGATTTGGGGGTTGATAGAGTGATCCGTGGAACCAACCATCAGTACTGTTGGCTTTTCGGATGTGATACTCCCGTGTAAAGCAGCTGCAGTTGCAAGACCGATAAAAAACTCAGAATAAACATATGAGCATATATTTTAGAAAATACAACTACCAGTATTGATATATAGAATAATGATATAATGCATATGGTGGACACTTGTAGTACTTATCGTGGATGATATGCTGACACACGTCCTTTTATAATTTTTTGAGACACGTTCATCATCTCATCATTCACCGTGGACATTATATCAATTACTTAGATTTTTATTAGCTTTCTTCATAATATATCCATTTTTGGAAAACAGTTATTACAATTTCAACTATATATTTTTAATCACGTTCACAATTTTTTACTTTTTATTAAATTTTAAATCACATTTTCTTCAAAAAATCTCAAAAACTCTACAAAAGCTCTACACCAAATAGGACCATAGTACTAAACAATTGCTCTAGTACATATTTTTAGAATATATATATATATATATAGTATTTAATGGATGTGAATTTGAGCGCAGGACTTTTTATATCTTTGAAAATGGACATAAGAAAAGCAAACCTCTTGGTGAAGTTTCAACCCTACTAGCGTCTTTCTCGTTGCGTATAATAGGGTTGATTTTCTTCTCGTCGCCTCTGAGTGATCCTTTCCTTGAAAGGTTCCTCTGTAAATAATTATTTATGATCAAGCACAAGTATTAACAATCTGTGACTCATGCATAGAAATTACCCTTAAAAAGCGTGATGACGTTTTGTCTTTATAAAGTTTGAACAAGAACAGGATACAGTAAAAGGCAAGAAACTGAAAAAGCCGAGAGTTTCAGATATCAAAACGTCTGGAATCTGGTGATTTTATATGGTATTATTATTATTATTATCTCTCTAATCCCCAAAAACAATTTTTGAGATTAAAATGCTAAGAAATTAATAGAGAAAATTACTGAAATTCTTGAATTTCCAATATCAACATCTTTTTCTTTGAGATGATGAGAAACACGTTGCATATCCATCACAAAACCATCAGACTTAGTCCCTCCATTTACTTGATGACGATCAGGCGCGGAAATTTTCCGACCACTATCACCCTTTTCTTCAAAATTTGTGCTCAGATTATCATAATCCATGTCCATCTGAAACATTAGTAAAAATATAAGACTTGAATAAAATGGAAAGAGAGAGAATTAAAGAATTAGGAACATCAACAAAACAGATAAAACGAAAGTCCAAAATGAATGAAAAAAAACTGCAATATAACTGAAAAGTGAAACACAATAAACAGAGAATTTCGGTCCACCTTGTGCAACTGAGAAAATTCCAAGTAAAAAAGTAGTTGAAGAGAAAATAAGGCGGATTGGTCTGAAGAGGGAAAAAGAGAGTGATGAGATGTTTGGCGGGTGTCACCAGCTTTTATACTTTTCAGTTTTCACCACCTTATCTTATAAAATGAAACATCACAACAAAAAAACCTTATAGTCAACTTTGTTTGCCCATATCAATGATAAAAACAAGTTCATTGCACCAACCATCTAGTCTAGTGAATGATAAGAAAGCAAATGCTTTAAATGTTGGCAACGCAGAATTCTCATAGGCTCGAATTTGTTAAGTCCAGTGAGTGATATCAATATCTTGGGGCATAATTTGCTATATACATTCTCCACCAATCCTCGGGACCGGAGTGGTGGGGACGCCTAAGGTTGGCGTTCAACCTTTTTTTAGAAAGAGAATGCTTCATCCGTAAGACTACATTTTCTTTAACTAACTTCTACCATTGCATCATTTTCGGCAAGAAAAAAGGAACCCGAATTTTCTTCTTCCACTTCAGGGTAAAAAAACTGACCATATTCTCTATATACTGTATACATCACCAGAAATTTAATGATGTTACTTAGAGGAGAAGTTCAAGGGTGATTTCTGAAATGAAATCACGTGTCAAATTTTTGTGGATAGAAAAAGACGGTTGCAGGTATAGTCAATCAAGATATTATGAGGCTTTTATTGGGGTTCTTTGCAAATCTTATCTACAATTATTACTTTATGATTAATATTAATGTATGGCTTATCTAAAGCATGCTTTTATAAGTTATATACTTACGCTAATTATGATTTGGTGACCCACTAATGTTTTTCTTTTTGCAAAGATACTCCTTCTCTATTGACATTTCTAGAGAGTCTGAGTCTACCTATCTTTCTTTACAGGCTATACGCTCGCATAAAAGTTGTTTTAGTTAGGCCTGTATAAACGGAGGAGAGTTACACCTATTGACAATTGTGTATTTGATAGATAAAAGATAGAAAATGAAAATGAAAAATATTTTTACAGAAAATCTTTTTCCCATCTTCCCCCATTGGAATTTTTCAAGGCAAATAACGTAAAACAAGTACATGAAGAGAAACAAGTACATGAAGAGGTTGTACCATGAAAAATATTGGAATATTTTTCATGAAAAATTTTGAAAATCAAACATGCAAAAATAGAAAATATTTTGATTGATGAGATATTTTTCATAGAAAATCCCTTCGATCAAACACGTAAAACTGAAGTGTCCCATATACCTTATTCGTCAGTTAAGTTACAGTATCTTCGGTGTGGAAGTCAAAAAGTAAACAAAGTTGAATGAAACAATTAAAAGCGACAAGAATTGTGGGTGATTGCATGTATTGCACATATAATACAGAATTTCAATTGGACCACTTCTCTACCACGCCTAAAATAGCTCGGGTATCTTTCTTGTTTTGCTAATTTATTTTAATATTAGTTTGCATTTGCATTTCACATATAGACAGGGTGAAGAATTTGAGTGAGCACTAGCGATCGTCTAAGAATAAGAAAATAAATAAAGTTGATCGTCTAATTATAAGGAAATTTTTTCAGATCCAAAAGCGAGCGTAAGAATAGGCTTGCAAGTGATTGGAAATATTTTACGCAAATTCGATAGGAGAAAACGAACATGACGAGATATTATACTTGGTGAGACTTCACGTATTTGTTCCTGGATCATTTTTTCTATTGTACACGACTATTAAAGATTTATTCTTTTATTTGTTTAAGTTCGGAAGCTTCTTTAGGAGTATATTATTTTGTCCTTGTCTTTAGAGAGTCATCAAATTGAAAGATAATATTTTTAGCCGTGATTCAAATTGAGTTTTATAGAAACATGCAAACTTTGGTAATGCTATATATGCACACCTTTCATTCACAATATTTATATATACACACGATTCTCAATGAGAAAGAACTGCTTAGTAAATATATACATGCAAATCCTTGACTATGCCCCTAGCAATGGGGCGGGTAATCTCTGAACTTGATGGGGACCGGTCCCAAACGGGACGGGGAAATCTCTGACAATGACGGGAATGGGACGGGGAAGAGGAAGGGGATGGGAATGAAAAAGTATACCTGACCTAGAATGGGGCGGGGATGGGGATTGCTATCAAATTCCTATCCCCGTCCAGAAACCATCACTGATTGATAACTTTTACTAAAAAAAATTCAAGCAAATTAAAAGTGTTATGAACCACCTGACGTCCAAATATATAATTTCAAAATCAATCCCTAGATTTCAACTCTATATTACTTTTCATCTCTCACTCTCACTCTCACAAGTCTCATCTCATTCTCTCCAAATATACTTCTTAACATAATTAAACTTGTACTACTCTATAAAAGCTATTATGAGTTTTTTATTTATTAATGTTAATCATTCTTTAAATGTTTTAAAAGAGAATTTTGTAAAATAATCATACTTTAAGAAAATAATTTGAATAACTAAGACATTATTAGATAACCATTATAAAAAGACATTAAATGACAAAACTATAACCACTTTTTTCAGCCGTTTTGTCATGTCCAATAGAGCCTTAACTCGAGGAACCATGCCTGCACAGTCCACCTCCACAACCTCTCCTATTAGACTCCCAGTTTCCCTAATTGCCCGGTCTATGTGACACTCCAGAGGTACATTCAGAAGGTGAATCTAGAATGCTGTGAAGTCAAAGTTCATAACTGGGATGTTGCCAGTTTCGTCGGGGGTCATAAGGATGAGGAGCTGATTATTAAATTGCCAAGGCCCTCTCGGTAAGGACTCTTTGCCGATCAGTGAGAGAATCAAAGTGAAATAAAAAAGTATTATGGTTCCCCTTGACCTCCGCCCTGAAGCCCCTAGCCAGTTGCTAGACAAGGCAGAATACCCTTTCCACAACATCCATGTTAGTAACTTTAGACCCTAAAATCTTACCTACCAAACACGACTTTAGGTTGGACAATCCATCACTGCAAACATCTGCCCCAATTGACACCGTTGAGAAGTTAGTGTCCTCAATCTTAAGTTGCTCACATAGGTCTCTTATCTCCTTCGGGTCCATCTCAAAATTGTAGTTGATTGAAGGAATAGAAGTCCTAGAATTTTCAAAAGAAGGAAACGAAGGCCAGAAGAAGTCCCGGAAAATCAAACCACCGTAAGTGGGAAGGAGCCCTAGATCGCGTCGAAGACGAGAGCTAGGTGAATATTGTAAAACAATATTTAAGCAATATGAATGATTAATATTCAAGATACCACTTTGTATGTGAATACTGTTTTTTTTTTAAAAACTTAGAACCACCTTTTTTGTTGATGTGGTAGGCCATTTACAATGTTGGTTTGAAGATCGTCAGATAAATCATTACCAGCATTGCCACCTTTCTCCCACAACCACCCAACTTTCATCACGTGTATTAAGTATCTTGACAAGCAATACAACTCTGATCCAACCATATTATACCTATATTTCTTATATCTTGAATTGAATAGGCACAATACTTTGTTGTTTACATCAAGCTATACAAGCACCCAATGAGCTAGATTTGTAGGCATAGTATGAAAAAGCAAAAATTCAAATTCTATCCAAGGGTTGTCATATGACATTCATGAGATTCTCAACAACCATGCCTTTGTTCACACCCTTGTGCAAATCAGGAACAAACATCACATCAAAGATGACACAGATCAAGAATCGTAAGAGTCATACAATTCTATTCAATATATTTCAAAATTACATAATCTAGTCAAGAGATACAGACACGTCTTAATCCTATGCATGAGAAATAGGCAGGAGAGAAACAGGTTTCCACCATAAATTTCAAGTTTGTTATACCTGCGGTTTCAACTCAGCAATGTGCTGGCCTCTTTTAACAACCACGGGGTCATTAGCAAGCACGCCGTTGTTTAAAATCGCAAGTATACGATATCGCAATCAAGTAATAAAGTGACTTTTCAGTCGAGTGATCGTTCCCATGAGGACTGTTTACTAAGTACCGAAATATTTTAGTTCTACACTTTATTTGAACAGACAAAGAGAATTTTTGATTGTGAACTAAAACTAAGAAATTAAACAAAAGAATTTGAAAATTTGAGGTTTTCTAAATTTTATAAACAGATTGTCACAGACAAGTCTGGACATTAACCAGTTAACAGTAAATCGTTAATCGTTATTTAGCGCAGTACAAGATGAATCCTGCTAAGGGAGATTCGTCTGGATGGTAAAACGTAAACAATCAGAATAATTTGTGCGGAATTATAAATGAACAAGAACACAATAATTTGAGCTTAATGTGGGAAAAACCCTAACGGGGAAAATCCACGGTTCGCATCCTGCGAACAAAAACAAATCACTATATAAGGAAAGAGTTTATACAGATCAGTCTAAACTATAGGATAAATCTACGCATAGACTTTATCAAACATCCAAGAAATAGATCACTCACTGATCCTTCTGTGGCATGTAATGCGAGATGGCGTCACACCACTCTTCAGTAGTTTTCTTTGAATCTTTAACACCTTTTCAGCGACCTCGAACTCCTGTTCGAACACGATCCAAACCTCCCGTTTGATCTTCACGCTGAAATAATTCCCTTCTCTCAGTGATTGAATCCTCCTCCCGGAGTGTTGAAGTCACCACGCGAATGAAGCTTTAATTATTGGCACAATAAAAAAATATAGCTTCAAGACTTCTTTTTGGTGGACGTGTAATATTGTAAGCACCACTCGGATTTGTAGTATTTTCATGTCACAAGAAAGACGTCCCTTTTTTCCTCTCTTTATAGTGCAATTAGGTTTCCTTGGCTCCCAAGTTTTCTTATTGCACAAGATCTCTACTACCTGCAAAACATGGTAGAGATAATTAGTAAAAAGGTAAGATAAATATTCTTACTAAATCTTACCATAACCAAGATATAGATAAATCAAATAAGATCTTACCATAAGTTAATCAATCACGTGATTAACATAAACTTGGACTTCATATTTTCGGCCCTATCAAGAATTTTCCCTAGATAGATTTTCGTCCAACAAATCTTACCATATGCAAAGATAAGAATGAAATATTCTTGACCATATCAAGAAGATGCTTACCATATTTTGGATACCTTGACAATCAAGAATAAACACAAAATATTATCAAGAATATTACCAACAAATTTTCGAGATTGTGATCAAGGATTTTCGGCCAATCAGAATATTTAACAAGACTTAAAATATAATCAAAATACTTATAAGTGATAAAGATATGATTTCAAGCCAAGTAAAATATTATCACAATTTTGATCACAAACGATAAGTGATAGACTTCTACCATTATCACAATACTTATCATATCAGATAAGCAACCAACATTATCTTCAAAATATTATCACAATATTTCTTGATCATTATCATATAAGATAAGCAGCAAACATTATCTTCAAAATATTATCACAATATTTCTTGATCATTATCATAGAAGATAAGCAACAAATATTATCACAATATATAGGAGACAATATTACGTCCAAGAAATGTTTAAGTAATTTAATTAAACTTAATAAATTACTAAACAAAAATATTTAGTAATAAACTAAATTTATCAAATTACAAACATATAGGAAAATAGAAAATGCCAATAAATATAACTTAAAATAAGTTAACAAATATATGGTTTTTTGAGAATCAGCATGGGCACCAGTCAACCAAGACTTAAAACTGAAAGGTGTAAGCGTACCTTTGGTAGTTTGCATAAGGCTGCTAACAAAGGATGACTGATCATACCTGGATCCACCTGGTGTAGTGTATTCATTTGCCCTCGTACTCAGTTTATTTTTCTTTGTGGTCACTGTGTTATTCACCTTTTTCTGTTCTTTCTGTCTGGCCTAACAGTCTCTTCTTCTTCAATTCTACAGCATCATCCTTGTTTGTAGGCCTTTCTCTCTTATCAAATTTATTCTGCTCCTCTGATTTTTTATTTTCAACTCCAGATTCAGATTCCTCTGTTTCATCTGGTGTTTCTTTCGAAGAACCTCCAAGCAACTGATCCAGCGTGTCTTTAAGTCTTTTGACAAAAACCCTGAGATCAAATACCTCTGGCTTTAACCCAATAATCTCTGCTTCTAGCTGGCCAATTCTGGTATCCTGGCCAGACGAATCCTGTTTACCAGGAGTGTCACCCAAAACCTGTTTCCTGTGAGAGGTCTGCACCTCCAGTGTTTTCCTGTATCTGACCCTGTTTAACACCTTGGGATTGATCACCAGATTATCCTCTAGTATCTGAATACCTTGATCACGAATCAATTGTGAAATAATCCAAGGATAAACCAACAATTGATTCCGCTGATTTCTCTTCTTCAACCTCTGACTTTGAATCACCAGATTCATCTAATGTACCTGAGTTCAGGTCAGATCCATCTACGTCTTCTGCCAATTCATTTTTCAAATTTACCTTTCACATCTTTATCATCTTTTGGAATCTCTCCCTTTGTTTCAGACTGTTTGCTCAAAATTTCTCTAGCAATAATCAATTCACTTCAAATATCAAAGGGAGAAAGGTGACTGGTAGGAAGATTATCCAACATAGGTGTCGAATTTGCACCCATAACTTGTGGCTTGGTGGTAGAGCCGCCTTGGCTTAGTTCTGCTATAGGCTGAGTTGGAATTTGAACTCGTTCTGGAATGAGTAAGAACGGCTAGTGTGGAGGCAGTGAAGAAGATTTGAAAAGATTTTTTTTTTTTGAGAAATTTGAGTACAAGTAGAATTCAAGAGATTTTTAAATCCATTCCTTGTAGAGAAGGATATCTCTTGAGAATCCTAGTTTATGCCAACTTCCTTTCCTTAAAAAATGGGATAAATATAGAAACAGAATAGGTTAAGAATTAGGAAACAAATAAATTATCAAAATTGGGCTCCACAGTCAACTGACTTGTTCTGCAAGATTTGCACTTATTAGCCCACGATATACTGCCTTAAAAATAAAGATTTTCAGAATAAAATCTAAAAGTCGTGAATAAGAAAGTTCTAAATGCATATGTATACCTGAGACACGTCTGAGCACTTGTTGGCATCTGTTGAGTCAGATATATCTAGCAGTAGACAGTCCACCACGAGTACGATTATGTTGATTAATGTGCGTGTGTGATCCAAGAAATCCTTAGTCATCCACATACTGCCACAGATCATATGTTTGCCCTGGCTTATAGATTTGTCACCGTAATGCACAATAAGACCGATCAAAATCTATAAGAAGTGCATTTTCTCAAATCCGGCATGCCGAATTTTTCTATATTGTGGCAATGTCTTTTGGAGGTGGAAATAGCTTCACACAATCTCCAGAAGTTATCTTACAGTATGTTCCCCTTTAGGTTAGAAGAAGGGTATGAACTTGGCTTGGATTGGTAGATTCACACAATCCCCAGAAGTTATCTTACTAAGTTTTCCCCTTACTTCTACAATATTACCACATTTATATCAATTCATCGTATTTTGAGGCTAAAGGGTATGAACTTGGCTTGGATAGGCAGCCTTCTTTTCCATTAGCCCTGCCCTTGGATAATAAGTAAAATGCGTGCAATGCTATAAGCAAGATCTAGATCATAGATCTACACACAGAATATGAAATCTCATCCAGTAACAACCATATGACATAGACAGCAGTGACTTATCCTTAGGATTGTCCAGATTTGAGTGCTAGTTAGATTCATCCGGTGACATGTTGACTGCTATCAGCCAGACGTATCTATCTCGTTATCAGCCACAAGCACTCAGATATATCTGCAGGAAAAAACATGATCTACTTAGTATAAGAATAGGATAACTTAAATACATGCAATAAAAGAAACAAAAACAATTTTTTTTAATATGCATGTTCCTATTCAGAAGGAGGTGATACTCCAATTTGTTTCCTAAGGCTTTCAAATTTGACAGTATCGAGGGCCTTAGTGAACAAATCTTCCAGCTGTAGATCAGCCTGTATGTGCTCCAGATTGATAATCTTTTGCTCCACCAATTCTCTGATGAAGTGGTGTCTGATGTCAATATGTTTTGTTCTGGAGTGCTGGACTGGATTCTTTGAGATATTGATGGCACTGGTGTTGTCACAATACATAGTGGCTTGTTCTATAGAGATTCCATAGTCCTTCAACATTTGTTTCATCCACAGGAGTTGTGTACAGCAACTCCCAGCTGCTATATATTCAGCTTCGGCTGTGGATAGTGACACTGAGTTTTGCTTTCTACTTAACCACGCCACCAAATTGTTCCCAATGTAGAAACATCCTCCAGATGTACTCTTTCGATCATCCACATTCCCAGCCCAGTCTGCGTCTGAAAAACCTGCAAGATTGGCAGTGGTATCTCTTGTAAACCAAATCCCGTAATTCAACGTACCACTTACATATCTGATGATTCTTTTCACAGCTGCAACATGAGATTCCTTAGGTTTGGCTTGATATCTTGTAGAAACTCCAACACCGAAGGATATATCTGGCCTATTGGCAGTAAGGTACAGAAGACTTCCAATCATGCTTTTGTAAAGGGATGGATTTACATCCTTACCACTGTCATCCTTTGAAAGTTTTAGAGTAGTCGCCATGGGAGTTCTCATTGCCTTTGCATCTTCAAGTCCAAATTTCTTCACCAGATTTTTAGCGTACTTTGCTTGAGATATTAATATGCCAGATTCATCCTGCTGTACCTGCAAACCAAGGAAAAAGGTTAGCTCACCAACCATACTCATTTCAAATTCTGTTTTCATTATATTTATAAATTCATTAATTTTGGACTTAGATGTAGACCCAAATACTATGTCATCAACATATATTTGAGCTACAGTTAGTCCAGGATTTAGATGCTTAATGAAAAGAGTTTTATCAGTTCCTCCCCTTTTGTATCCGTTGCTCAGCAAGAATGATGTGAACCTTTCATACCAAGCTCTGGGGGCTCGTTTCAACCCATATAACGCCTTTTTGAGTCTAAAGACATAATCTGGGTGAGATGGATCTGTGAAGCTTTGAGGCTGCTCCACATAGGCTTCCTCATTAAGCACACCATTCAGAAAGGCACTTTTGACATCCATATGAAATAGTCTGAAGTTGATGTAGCAGGACACAGCTAGCAACAGCCTGATGGATTCCAGTCTGGCTACCGGAGCAAATGTCTCGTCAAAGTCTATCCCTTCAATCTGGGTATAGCCTTGAGCAACAAGTCTGGCTTTATTTCTTACCACATTTCCTTGTTCATTTGACTTATTCTTGAAGATCCATTTGGTTCCAATTACATTACCTTCTTTAGGACGTGGAACCAGCTCCCAGACATTGTTTCTTTCAAATTGGTTAAGCTCCTCCTGCATAGCTTGTACCCAGTGTTCATCTGTCAAAGCTTCCTTGACATTTTTTGGCTCAATCTGAGACATATGACAGATGTTACTCATTTCAGCAAATTTTCTTCTGGTCACATTTTTCTTAGACATATCAGTGAGAATGTTGTCAAGTGGATGTGCCTTTTGGATCCTAGAAGGTGGTAGTCTCGATGCTTCTGGTTCAGCAATATCAGGTGTATCTAGGTCATCAGATTCGTCTCGATTTGCAGATATTACTGGGTGCCCAGACTCATCCTGATCGGATTCTTCAGTATTATTGAGACTTCCAGCTTGGTGCTGTTCTTCTTCTGATTTTTCGCTTCCAGCTTCTTCTTTTGGTGGAATTTCCAGTTGATCACCATCTGCTACCTGCAAATCCGAATTTACACAATTAGTATCATCCACTTTTACATTAATTGACTCAAGAACAGTTTGAGTTCTTAGATTGTAAACTCTATAGGCCCTACTATTTTCAGCATAACCCAAAAATATTTCATCATCCGATTTTGAGTCAAATTTTCCTAGGTGTTCTCTATCTTTCAAAATATAGCATTTACTTCCAAAGGCATGAAAGTAGTCAACCCTAGGTTTTCTACCCTTCCAAATTTCATATGGAGTTTGGTTTGTTCCAGATCTAAGCATGACTCTATTAACAATATAACAAGCAGTGTTTATAGCTTCTGCCCAAAATTTCGTGGGCAATTGATTGCTATTTAGCATGACACGAGCCATCTCTTGTAGAGTTCTATTTTTCCTTTCCACCACTCCATTCTGTTGAGGAGTCTTTGGGGACGAGTACTCATGCTTGATCCCGTATTGGATACAAAAATCAGCAAACTCGGAGTTTTCAAATTCTCTCCCATGGTCACTTCTGATCCTTTTGACTCTTACCTGTTCATCTGCCTTTTCATTGTTCAATTTCTGAAAAAGATTAACCAAATTGTCAAAGGTATCAGATTTATCTCGAATGAACATGACCCAGGTGTATCTGGAGAAATCATCAACACATACATAAATATACCTCTTGCCACCAATACTTTCCTTTTGGATAGGACCCAACAAATCCATGTGAATTAGTTCAAGTATATGAGAGGTATTAATGGATGTACCTGATTTATGTTGACTTTTGATTTGCTTACCCTTTTGACAATCACCACAGATTTCATCTGGAATATTGTTTATGCTAGGTAAGCCTCTCACAGCCTGTAGTCTGGTCAGCTTCATGAGATCATGGTAGTTTAGGTGTCCTAATATTTTGTGCCACAGTTTCTCATTTTTGGTTTTAACAGAATTGCAAGTTTCGAGACTCTCGAGTGTATAGCATTTATCTCTAGATCTAACTCCCTTAAATAAAACACTTTTTAACGGGTTAGACTTCTTGTCACAGCTTAAAACCTTGAAATATTCTTTTGAAAACATGACAAGCAAGTTATCATCACAAAATTGTCCTACACTGATCAAATTTTCCTTAAGCCCTATAACATATAAGACATTAGTTAATGTCGTTAATCCCTTAATGTTGATGATACCAGATCCATCTATCTTACCCTTTTGGCCATAACCAAATGTAACAGCACCTGTTTCGCCTTTTTCAAAATGTGTAAGTAGAGAGAGATCACCTGTCATGTGTCTAGAACAACCACTATTAAAATACCATGTGTTAGGAATCAAAGCACTCAAAGACAATTGAACTACATAAGCATTCGTTTGAATTTTCTTCTCTTGTCTAGAAACAAGTATTCTTTTGTGTGAATTGATTAACTTCAAGTACTCATGACACCTAAATACATCATGACCAGATTTAGCACAAAAACTACAGAATACCTGGAAAACAGATGTATCCTACCGATTCTGTCGAGGTTGAAATTTCCTGCCGTTCTGATGGACAGACTCATCTGGCTTGTACAGATTCGGATGAAATTGTCGTCTTGCATAATTCCTTGCTGGATGTGAGCTTTGAGTCCTAGCCGCATTGTATTGATGATGATGAGAGGTAGATGCATCTGTATGATTTTTATTCTGTTCCATGTACCTGTATCCAGATTCTCTTACAAAGTTTATCTTATGGTCATGATTTTTACCTTTACCTTCATATCCAAGACCTGTTTTTAGACTGACAGGTCTACCACTGTTCAGGATTTCATCAAGCTGGACGGTTCCACGTGCTAGCTTCTTGATTTTGTCTTGTGCGTTAGCAAGTTCTGAACTTAACCTGCTTACCTCATTTTGTTCGTCATCTGAGACTGCAGATACGTCATCCAGTTGACGTTCCTTGCTGTGCTCAGCGAAGGCCTGCAACAGTTGAATCTTCTCTTCTGCATCTTGAAGTTCCTTCCTCAAGTTTTTAGTATTTGATCTGGATTTATCTACACAAGAAGAGTTACCAGATTCAACACCAAACAGCTGTAAAGCAGTAAAGGTAGTTACCTGATTTTTAGAATTGCTCCTGTCTGATTCTGATTCTGATTCATCTGAGTCTCCATTAATCCATGTAACATTCATGGTCTTCCTTCCCTTGGCCTTCTTTTGAGTATTAGGACAATCAGCTGCAATGTGTCCATATCCTTCACATTCTCTGCATTGGATTTGACTCCTAGGCATCCCTTCAGACGTGTTGGCATTATTCTTTGGATAAAAATTATTTTTCTTCCATTGTTTTTGTGGTTTTTGATTCTGGCCTTGAATATTTGTGGACCTTTCTTTTTGTTTGCCCTTGAGGAACCTTTTAAATTGTTTGGTGAGAAGTACAAAATTTTCATCTTCGTCGGTCTCGCCAGAGTCGTCTGGGTTTGCACTGTTCGTCTTGAAAGCAATTCCTGGTGATTTGTCTTTCTTTCTTCGGGCCAGATTTAACTCATAGGTCATCAATGACCCTACAAGTTCCTCAACTCGCATGGTTGAAAGATCCTTGCTTTCTGCAATTGCTGTCACTTTTGCATGGAACCTGTCTGGTAAAGATCTAAGGATCTTTTGAACAATCTGCTCATTTGAGTAGGTTTTCCCAAGCGCTTCAGCTGAGTTGGTGAGATCGCTTAATCTGGCATAGAAGCTTTTGAAGTCTTCTTTCTCTTCCATAGATAATTGTTCAAATTCTAAAGTGATCATCTGCAGCTTGGAGGTTTTGACAGCATTGGTTCCTTCGTTTGCTATCCTCAAAGCATCCCATGCTTCCTTGGCCATCCTTAAGGAGGAGATGAGTCTGAATTGACCTGGATCAACCAAAGAAACAATAGCGTTAAGTGCCTTAGAATTCCAATTTGAATTAGCTAATTCATCTGCAGTATAAGCACTTTTAGCTATAGTTGTAACAACACCTCCAGCAGTGACAGTGGGTGCTGTGTAACCTTCAAGAACAGAAGTCCAACAACGTTCATCAATAGATTGAATAAAAATTTCCATACGGATTTTCCAATATGCATAGTTACTACCAGTTAACAGAGGTGGCCTAAGAGATGCAGAGTTTTCCATTTAGACAACCGGATCTCACTTTCTAGAAGTGAACCCGCTCTGATACCAATTGAAAATTTGAGGTTGTCTAAATTTTATAAACAGATTGTCACAGACAAGTCTGGACAGTAACCAGTTAACTGTAAATTGTTAATCGTTATTTAGCGCAGTACCAGATGAATCCTGCTAAGGGAGATTCATCTGGATGGTAAAACGTAAACAATCAGAATAATTTGTGCGAAATTATAAATGAACAAGAACACAATAATTTGAGCATAACGTGGGAAAAACCCTAACAGGGAAAACCCACGGTTCGCATCTTGCGAACAAAAAAAAAATCACTATATAAGGAAAGAGTTTATACAGATCAGTCTAAACTACAGGATAAATCTACGCATAGACTTTATCAAACATCCAAGAAATAGATCACTCCCTGATCCTTCTGTGGCATGTAATCTGAGATGGCGTCCCACCACTCTTCAGTAGTTTTCTTTGAATCTGCAACACCTTTTCAGCAACCTCGAACTTCCCTTCGAACACGATCCAAACCTCCCGTTTGATCTTCACGCTGAAATAATTCCCTTCTCTCAGTGATTGAATCCTCCTCCCGGAGTGTTGAAGTCACCACGCGAATGAAGCTTTAATTATTGGCACAATACAAAAATATAGCTTCAAGACTTCTTTTTGGTGGACGTGTAATATTGTAAGCACCACTCGGATTTGTAGTATTTTCACGTCACAAGAAAAACGTCTCGTTTTTCCTCTATTTATAGTTCAATTAGGTTTCCTTGGCTCCCAAGTTTCCTTATTGCACAAGATTTCTACTACCTGCAAAACATGGTAGAGATAATTAGTAAAAAGGTAAGATAAATATTCTTACTAAATCTTACCATAACCAAGATATAGATAAATCATGTAAGATCTTACCATAAGTTAATCAATCACGTGATTAACATAAACTTGGACTTCATATTTTCGGCCCTATCAATAATTTTCCCTAGATAGATTTTCGTCCAACAAATCTTACCATATGCAAAGAAAAGAATGATATATTTTTGACCATATCAAGAAGATGTTTACCATATTTTGGATACCTTGAAAATCAAGAATAAACACAAAATATTATCAAGAATATTACCAACAAATTTTCGAGATTGTGATCAAGGATTTTCGGCCAATCAGAATATTTAACAAGACTTAAAATATAATCAAAATATTTATAAGTGATAAAGATATGATTTCTAGCCAAGTAAAATATTATCACAATTTTGATCACAAACGATAAGTGATAGACTTCTACCATTATCACAATACTTATCATATCAGATAAGAAACCAACCAACATTATCTTCAAAATATTATTACAATATTTCTTGATCATTATCATATAAGATAAGCAACAAACATTATCTTCAAAATATTATCACAATATTTCTTGATCATTATCATAGAAAATAAGCAACAAATATTATCACAATATATATGAGACATTATTACGTTCAAGAAATGTTTAAGTAATTTAATTAAACTTAATAAATTACTAAACAAAAATATTTAGCAATAAACTAAATTTATCAAATTACAAATATATAGGAAAATAGAAAATGCCAATAAATATAACTTAAAATAAGTTAACAGAATTAAATTTTTGAATTTGTTTTTGTTTTAAAAACGATTGTAAGGTAGTTGGGATTCACGAATTCACCTAACCAATTAAATCAATTACAATTCCAGATTTTATTTTCTAAATACGTGCTCGATCGAATTCACTAATTCAAATTTAGATTCCTCTCTCGAGTTTAAATCAATCCTACCTAAATAAGTCAACCTTGTATCTCTACAGCAGGTCCGAATATTTCGTATCTAGATGCATTACACACAAGAATTCACACACGATCGTAATAATAAAAGAGTATATCTCTATCTCTCGTTCAATTACCGGATTTATTACCTAGATCTATGTTATTAACTCACCTCTCAGATTATGAAAATAACACATTAAATCATGAAAGAATGACCAGTTCATTCACGCATTAAACGCAATAATAAATCAACACATGCATTAAAGCGTTAAAATAAGGAATTTGACATTAAAATAATTAACTAGGCTACATCGTTCATCCCAACATAGAATTTAGTTACACATCTTGATTAAAGAACAAAAACAAGAAAATAAAACGTTCATTGAAAATTACAAAGAATAATGGAAAGATTGCACCAATTATCAATTCTTCAAGTATCTTCAATTCACGCCCCTCTGCGATGCTTGAATCTCCAAGAATTTGAATTGAAATATCTGTTGTGGCTAGTTCTATGGAGAGGCAAAGGTCTTTATTTCGTACCTCATGTGTTGTATATATAGGTTTTGAAGAAAACTTAGGTCAAAAAGCCCAAATCCTGTTAAAAATCACGAGAAAAATCTGATATACGGCCCAGTCGGATAAGCAAGCAGGCGTATGTCCGGCGATCGCGTGGAAGACCCTTTTACTCTCGGGTGCTGAATTTGAGGTAATTCGCGATCGCTCAGTAGGATTTCAGCGATCGCGTGACATGTAATTTCCATCGTTTCTCTGCTGTATAAGTTACTCCCCGACTTTTAATTGCACCTTCAATCCCCAACTTTCAATTGTTGCAATTTAGTCCCCAAACTTTACATTCTTCTCGAATTGCTCAAATAAGCTATTAAATCCTTTAATTAGGTCCTCCAACTCCTGATTTAGTTACTTTGGAACCAAGCATGTTTCCCGGTTGTTGTCACAAACTCCTCACTTGTCCAATTTAGCTCCAATTAACATCCAATTGTGTCATTTTTCCATTAAGTGCTTCATTCTTCGCATTTTGGGATATTTTCTACAAAGTAAACAAATAAACATAAATTAAATAGCATATGTCCTAAAACGACAATAATTTCTTCTAATTTAGACATACAGATAAGCGTATAAAATACTCTTATCAAATACTCCAAAACTAGAACTATTATTCGTCCTCGAACAATGTAAACTAAACTACAAAAATAAAAGAAATAAAAGAGAAATTATTTTTGTTGTGTCAACATGTTTACCATATGCCTCCATAGTCCAAACCAATTTAAGCTTTAAGCAAGAATCATGAACAACAATGCAAAATAATTTCTAGTTATATCCTGCCAGAGTTTCCAGTCTGTGTGTGTGAATAGCCAATGTCAAACGCACACTTATGCAAAAGATATGCTCAACACTGTGTGGCTCTTATGTATAATCAAGCCCGAATCTCATGTGGTCAATCTATGATTTCTAATGAAATTCCTTTCAACGCTCATGGATGATCCACCATTTTCTGTTTTTCTCTCACATCCCGGGTTTTTATCTATGTGGGTTCTAAAAATATTCTTTGCTTTTTCCACACAAGGTAGTCAGAATCAGAAATATGCATGCATAACAAATCAAAAGAAAGCAGACCCCAATTCTACAACCTCAGCCACCACAGCTCAGTCAACTAAGCTTGTACCATGCAATAATATTTTATTTATTTTTTTCTTTTGATGGACGATTTTTTTTTCTTTTAATTGTCCATGTCTTTTACCATCTTTGTGCAGAACTTTTTATACTTGCTTTCTATATGACCCCTGTAGCAGGCTTTTAGATCGGCAACTCTCAAACAAGTTGGCTTTAGGGTACCAGGTTCAAAGAACCCCTCAGACGTACTTGCCCGAGTCATAAAAGCTTAAACAGAAAAGTTAAAGATGTTATAATGTCTTATGTATAAGTCCACTCTCCATACTTGCTTTCTAATTGACCCCTGTAACGAGTATTAGGTCGATGACTCCCAAGCCAGTTGGCTTTAGGGCACCAGGTTTGAAAGACCTCTCGGGCTTACTTACTCGAGTCAAAAAGACATTTGAAGAGCAGAATAAGACCTTCAGCATTTTTCTGTTTTTATGCTGGATATGGTTTATACCAGTTGACCAAACTGCAATGACTAAAGTGTAAAACCAAGAACCACAGACATCCAACCCGTCAATACATACAAATTTCAACCATTTTACCCCAAAACTTTCCTTTTAGCATGATTGGTTCTAATTTAGGGATGAAATGTCTAACGATCTAAGTTCAGGGATTTTTAAGTCATTCCTAAGTTCAAATTGCATAAACTTTGCCCCACATGTATTAAACAAAATCCCTCACACAAGCAATTATCCAACACTATTAAAATGAATGAAGAATGCAATGAATTTTCACCCCCAAACTTGAAATGAACATTGTCCTCAATGTTTGTCAAAAAGATTCAACAATGTAAAACAAGACAAAGAAAATAGAACGAGAACTTCCCAAGTATAGATGATATTTCTTTGAAGCTTTCTATTGTACTGCATTGGATGAATCGACCCTTTGTTTGTTTTGTTCAGATTGGGTTGGGGTGTTTTGATTGGTGTTTTCCCTGCAAATAAGAGATAATTAGCATTAGAAGTCATAAACATCAATAAGAAATAATGGACGTTCAGTACCACACCCCCAAACTAAAGTTAAAGCAAGATTTTGAATTTTCAACAATGGTAGACCACACATATTCAAGCCTTGATATTGCCTAGAAAAACATAAAATTTTCCGAGCCATCTTTTGATATGTTAAAGTTCACAGCATGGTCTACAACATATTAAAAATTCAGGTCATTTGGAGTTCAATAGGGTCATGAAAAATTATGGAGAAGTGGGTGACGTGAACTGAATTTCTGGTGCAATGGCCTGCAATAGGGCTGCCTTGGTGCAAACATGGTTTTAATGGATTTCATGTCAAGATGTGAACTAACTCATGCACTAAACACACATAAACATTGATAAACATGTCATGAAGATAAATGCTCGGATGAATTTAAAAAATTAGCACAAAACTCTCTTTGTGGGATTTCATCAAACACATAGTCTGCATTGCAACAATCAATGGATATGTATAGGGTTGGAGGCATGAATGAACCCAAAATTTTTGTCCACTAAACCACAAATCACAAACTCCAACAATTAACCTAAGTCCATTCTTCACAATTCATAATTTCTAGGTTGAAGAACTTAAAGAGACTTTCACAATTTTGACTAAAAATTGATTTAAGTTAAGAGATCATACCTTCGATTGGATTTTGAAGTCATGTAAGCAATGATTTTCCAAACATTAATTTCATGATCCAAACTAGTGTGTGTGTGAGTTGGGAATGAAGATAAATACCCAGCCTAATAAAAACATGCAGAATCAAAAACATACCTAAATATGCAATAATAGACTATTATGCACAAGTGTTCTTAACATGAAACATGCAAAACACTCAAACACATTTCTTACCATGCATATATCTAAAATTTTAATACTAAAATAAATAATGAAAGCGTAATAAGTAAAAGGGAAGAAAGGTGGGGTTGCCTCCCAAAAAGTGCTCCGTTTTAAGTTTAAAGCTCGACTTTTTGCACTTCTTTACCATGGAGGCATGAATGATCCTTTTGAAGCTTTGCATTGCTTGCAATTCCTCGCCTTGCACTTCTCGATCCGTTTCCTCACTTTCTTGAAGTCTAAAACCTCATTTTCCACATTTTGTTGAATAAAATTTGGTTTTTCCTCCTTCAAGTTACTCCTCTCCTGCTTAGCTTCTAAATCCCTCTTTGTAACATCGAAGCATTCTCAAGTTTTATCCCTTGCTTCAAATTTTCTTCGGGTTTCTGGATCACTCCTTCCACCTTGAAGCAACTTTCTTTTAGATATTCGAGATCCTGTCTTGGCTTGATGCTAAAGCTGACTTGTTCATTCTCGACTCTAAAAATGATTTCTCCCTTTTCAATGTCGATTAAGGCTCTTCCAGTAGCTAGGAATGATCTTCCAAAAATGAGGGGCATTTGAGTGTTCTCTTCCATATCCAGAATCACAAAGTCGATTGGGAAGAAGAATTTTTCAACCTTAACTATCACATTCTCCACTATCCCATATGGGTATTGGATTGATCTGTTTTCCAGCTTTAAAGTGATATTCATTGGCTTAGGCTCCCCCAAACCTAATTTCCTGTACACAGAAAGAGGCATTAAATTGACACTGACACCAAGATCACACAATACATTATCAAAAGTAAATTTACCAATAGTACAAGGGATAGAGAAATGCCCTGGATCTGTTAGTTTCTGCGGCAACTTCTTTTGGATAATTGCACTGCATTCCTCACTAAGAGATACTGTTTCATTATCAACCAATTTCCTTTTGTTTGACAGCATCTCTTTCAAGTAGAGGGGCATTTGGCCTAAAGCTTCTGCAAAAGGGATGTTTATATGTAATTTCTTGAAAATCTCAAAAAAATTCCCAAATTGCTGCTCCAGATTGAGCTTTCTCAGTCTTTGTGGATATGGAACTGGAGGTACATATGCCTTGATTGGAGGTTGAACTCGAACTTCTTCTTCCACTTTCTCTTGGGTTTCTAAAGTTGACCCATGTGCTTTTTTATTTTTCTGCTCTTCCACCACATTTTTCTTTTGATTCTTCTGCTTTTCATATTCCTCTACAGTCACTTCAGTATTACTCGGTAACTGTCCTGGATATCTTGTTGAGCTGTTAGCTGCCAGTTCTCCCATTTGTTTCTTCAATTTTTTTATTTCAGAAGCTTGATTCATTAATTCTCCATTCTGACTCTTGACCAGCTGGATTAACACTTCTATGTTCTCGGATATGTTTTTCTGTTGCTGTTGCTGAAATCCAGGTGGGCACTGAACAATCTGATTGTTAGACCAAGAAAAATTTGGGTGATTCTTCCATTCTGAGTTATATGTTTGTGAATATGGACCACCCTGCTGCCTGTTTCCTATGAAGTTGACCTGTTCTGGGTTTGATTGATTTTGTTGAAGTAGGCAGAAATTTATAGCGTGATTTTCGAAACAAAAATCACACAAAGTTGTATGAACTGAATTCACTAGCTGCACACCCTTACTGTCGATTTTCTTTGTTAAAGCATTTAGCTTAGCACTCAAAGCTGTAATCTCACCAACTGCAATAATTTCCCCAGACTTTGGTGTAGATCTATCTGAGTACCACTGGTAACTGTTCGCAGTCATCTTCTCAAAAATCTCAGATGCTTCTTCATACGTCATATCCATTACTGATCCTTCAGCTGCTGAGTCGGCGTACTTCTTGTTTTCATTTGTCAGCCCATTGTAGAATGTCTGGACTAAGATCCAATCAGCTATTCCATGGGTAGGACATTGTCTAATGAGTTCGTTAAATCTTTCCCAAGCTTCAAAAATAGACTCTCCTGACTGCTGACTGAATGATAAAATCTCACGCCTTAGCTTTGACATACGGCCAGGTGGGAAAAATTTATCAACAAATTTCTGGCTCATAATTTCAAAAGTGGTGATTGTATGTAGGGGCAAAGTGTAGAACCAAGCTTTAGCTTTTTCTGCCAAAGAGAATGAAAATAACTTCAATTTCACAGCATCATCTGAAACTCCATTCATGCGCTGCATTTCACACAATTTCAAAAATGATCGAAGATGTGCATGAGGATTTTCAGACGGAAATCCATGGAAAACACATGAGTTTTGGATCAGTGAGATCAAAGAGGTTTTGATCTCAAAATTGTTGGCTTGGATTGCAGGAGGTACTATGCAGGTTCCAATGTTCCCCACAGGAGGAACCATGTAATCTCTTAATATGCGCCTTCCATGAATTTGTTGCTGTCCATTCACAGCTGTTGGCAGATTTTGTTGATTTTCGTGATTATCCTGAATTCTATCATCTGCCAAGGCTAAGTCTGTTTGTTGATTTGCTTCCAACTATTGTCTACGCCTCTGTCGAAATGTGCGTTCAATTTCTGTATCAAAAGGAAGCAAATCAAATGACTTAGTCCTTCTTAACATTAATTAAATAAAACAAAAATTAAAAACAAAAACTGAAAAATAATATAAAAATAAAAATAAAAATAAGCAAAATAAAGTTCAAAGTAAAATAAGAACTAATGGGTATCGATATTAATTAATAGTCCCCGGAAACGGCGCCAAAAACTTGTTGTTTAAAATCCCAAGTATACGATATCGCAATCAAGTAATAAAGTGACTTTTGAGTCGAGTGATCGTTCCCACGAGGACTATTTATTAAGTACCAAAATATTTTAGTTCTACACTTTATTTGAACAGACAAAGAGAATTTGCGATTGTGAACTAAAACTAAGAAATTAAACAAAAGAATTAAATTTGCAAATTTGTTTTTGTTTTAAAAACGATTGTAAGGTAGTTGGGATTCACGAATTCACTTAGCCAATTAAATCAATTCCAATTCCAGATTTTATTTTCTAAATACGTGCTCGATCGAATTCACTAATTCAAATTGAGATTCCTCCCTCGAGTTTAAATCAATCCTACCTAAATAAGTCAACCTTGTATCTCTACAGCGGGTCCGAATATTCCTTAACTAGATGCATTACACACAAGAATTCAGACACGATCGCAATAATACCAAGAGTATATCTCTATCTCTCGTTCAATTATCGAATTTATTACCTAGATCTATGTTATTAACTCACCTCTCGGATTATGAAAATAACACATGAAATCATGAAAGAATGGCCAGTTCATTCACGCATTAAACGCAATAATAAATCAACACATGCATTAAAACGTTAAAACAAGGAATATGATATTAAAATAATTAACTAGGCTACATCGTTCATTGAAAATAACAAAAACAAAAACTATGTTTTTCCAGCTCAATTCAACTGCTAAACATCAAGATTCCCGTGAAGAATTCTTAGCCCACCTAGCTGAAGAAATTGGTAAATTAAACAAGAAAAAACAAACACGAAATTCATAATCATACTTGAATTAAAAGAGGATTTTAAACAAGAAAAAACAAGCACAAATTTTTATGCCAAGCAAGTTGAGGCAAGCAGGTTGTGATTTTAATTGGGTTTCACTAATCAATTTGGATTCATTAAATTTATTAAATGTTTACACAAATTCTTTCTAATCAATTTGAATATTTCTCAATATAAATAATCAAATCCTCCCACATCAAGATATAAAAGAGGCTCCAAATCACTCTCATAGCTGTGGTTGAACTCACTTATCAAGTTTTGTTTTTTATCACATGAGTTGAACAAGTATCAGATAGCAATTCAAAAGTTCAACATTTTTACCTTCAACATCTAAGTCACCACACCCACCCTATACACCACATAAATCTGGAGAAGGAAACACTTCCATTATTGTGGCTGCCTCTTACCTCATGGTTTCTACAAGCAAGTTGTCAAAAAACTGGATGAGAATGTTCCCACCAACTTTGATAAGAAAATGGCTTTATTCAAACCTGTAATTACCTTATATAATGAAGAGAGACCGCTCGCTATATTTCTAGGACTAGGTTGGGAACCTGAGTCACCAAGAACTAATCTAGTGTCTGGTACTCCTGTTAAGTTGAGTTGCAAAACAAAAAAAGTGAGAGGAGATAGGGATATAATTTTTTTTCACAGTGATATCTAATGTTTCATTGTGAATTTTCACAACAATCCAATAATGGGAGCAAATAATTTAAGCAATGTTGAGGAACGAACATGACACTTAATCCTATTGAATAACTAAGGAAGTAAAATATAAAAGAATCCATTAAAGGAATCATACGGAACAAAAGAATAACTTCCACTGATCATAAACACCTTCTCCTAACCCCACCTCAGCGAAAAGAAAAGAAGTAATCAAATTGTCCTATTACCTTAATTACATATACTGATACACAAGCACTTGGAATCTGATGAAGGCTAGTTTCTTTTTCCTTTTTATATATCATATCTTTAATTACCTATGAATGTTACATAAAAAAATTGCAGTAAAGAAGCGATAAATCTTAGCAACACTCTACGTAAACCTTGGATAGAGGTTACTCTTCACAGCTTTCTGTCCATATTTTCTCCATCGACCCAATAACAAAAAATTGATTGAAGAGCATCTTATTAACAATTTCTTGAAATTGCAAAAACTTCTGTACTCCACAGCAAAAATGACAAAATCCTTTGGGTAAACAGCACAAATAGTCCCCAACCTTTGGATTTTTTGCGAAAATGGTCCCCAACGTTTAGATTTTGGCATTTATACCCTCAGAATAACCAAATGTTGCGAAAATGGTCCCTACCATTAGATTCCGTTAGTTTCCACCGTTAAAAATGTGTAAATAGCACAAATGGTCCCTAACCTTTGAGTTTCTTGCGATAATAGTTCCTAACATATTAATGTCATGTTTGACATGTAACCTCCAAACGTTTGGTGTATTTAGTCCATAACATATTAAATCCCTATACGTTTGGCGTTTTTAGTCTTTAACATATTAAGCCTCTATTTGAGACCTATTATTTCAAATAATGTTGTTTGTAATTGTATTTCTTTGAAAAATATGTGGTTAAAAAATTAAATTTATTTGTAAATTATTTTATTGATAGAATGTGTGGTTGAAAACGAGTTTTAAAAAAAATAAAGTTTATTTTGGATTTTTAAAGTGCACAATAAAATATTTAACAAAAAATCACCGCATTAACATTTCAACCTATTGGTAAAAAAAATAATAATAAATTCATGGAACATAAACAAACAAGTATATTGGACATCATTTTAGGAATTAAATAAAAAATATGTTTTTATCAGCTCTACTTTCAATTTCGATTTTCGATTTTTAGAATCGATTGTTTTGAAAAGTTAGTTTGGAGAATTTGGGTTAAAAAGTATAATATTTTTGTAATTTATGCATAAGTTAAAAAAAATATTAATGGAAAATCGAATCGATCGATTTGAAAAATAGCTGTGAAGATTTTGGATTAAAAAGTAAGATATATATTTTTTTTTTAATTTATGCATAAATTTTAAAAAAATATTAATAGAATGTGTGGAAGAAAATGAGTTTTAAAAAAATTGAATTTTGAAAACCGATATTAATCGGTTCTCAAAATTGAAATCTAAAGTAGAATTGATAAAAACATATTTGTTATTCAATTCCTAAAATGATGTCCAATATACTTGTTTGTTTATGTTCCATGAGTTTTTTATTCTTTTTATCAATAGGTTGAAATGTTGATGCAGTGATTTTTTATTAAATATTTTATTGTGCGCTTTAGAAATCCAGAATAAACTTTATTTTTTTAAAACTCGTTTTCAACCACACATTCTATCAATAAAATAATTTACAAATAAATTCAATTTTTTAACTACACGTTCTTCAAAAAAATACAATTACAAATCACATTATTTGAAATAATTGATCTCAAATAAGGGCTTAATATGTTAGGGACTAAAAATGCCAAACGTATAGGGATTTAATATGTTAGGGACTAAATATGTCAAACGTTTGGATGTTACATGTCAAACATAACATTAATATGTTAGGGATTATTATCGCAAGAAACTCAAAGGTTAGGGACCATTTAACGGTGGAAACTAACGAAATTTAACGGTAGGGACCATTTTCCCAACGTTTGGTGATTCTGAGGGTATAAATGCCAAAATCTAAACGTTGAGAACCATTTTCGCAAGAAACCCAAAGGTTGGGGACCATATGTGCTGTTTACCCAAATCCATTTCTGAAGCTTTTCATCTACTATCAGAGGCCTGATATGAACTGCCACATTTACAGATCCCTCCTCCCCAAAAGAATTAGCTTCCATTGTTAACAAAATACAATTTCTGAGTGGCATACTTTATTTGAAATATAGAAGAAAAGTTCAGAGAAAATTCCAAAATTGATTTCAAATAACTACCATAATATGCTGTGAGAGGAGTTTCTATCAAATCTCTCAGACACTATCAAAGTGCAAAATATCGCTGAGTAATGGTCGAGATAACTTCTAAAACATTAACCAGAAAATCACTATTCTGGCCCCGAGTCTAGAATTAGAATATTAGGGTTTCAATCTCAATACCTGGTAAAAGATTTGAAGATATCGGGCTTTTGGAGATTTTGGCATGGAATCTGGTTTCTGAAGACAGCCTCATCCAAAGACTCGTCGGTCTCAGCATCATCCAAAGCGTCGCCCTTCAAACCATCTTCTTCCCCACCTAGGTAGTGGCAGATTTGTGCAAAAAGTTGGAGAAACTTGATGTATTTTAGAGGATTTTGGGTGAAAGTGGGAGAAGAGAGAAATGATTGGGTGACAGTTTTGGTGAAGATTGGAAGAGAAATGTCAAGGGTTATAGGGTTAAGGTTTAAATTGGATATTTTGGACTCTTCGACAACGTTCTTTGAACGTTGCAAAAGGTAATCATTTTACAATGTTCAAAGAATGTTACAAAAGAGCCTATTCTTCTGTAACATTAATGTTTGGAAAGACCTCATTTTGCAACATACATTCAAAATTTTTGCCAAAACTCAATTTTCTTCATCAATTGCAACACACATTTGTTGAATGTTGCAATAGACCCCTTTTTGCAACACGCAATTAACGAATGTTGCATTTTTCATGTTGCAAAAGGCCTATTTTCTTGTAGTTTCTCTTCAATCAGTACACATAAATTAATTGATTCTCTCGTTACAACTATACACCTCATTATCTTCTAAATGTTTCAATTGTGTGGCTTTACTATCTATTTATTTCAATCTGTGTATTGTTTCCAAATCACAATACATATGGTCAACTTAAGGAATTCCCCCGTATATATAAAATCTTGGGTCATGGTATCTTATCCTAACCTTATTAATTCAGACCTCAAATCTTCCCCTAAAATCAACTTAGATGTTTTGTATAATCGAGGTTTTCTCAAATGGAGAATGATACTGAAATTATTTTAGGGTGATTTGAAATCTCAGAACAAAGTTATCGAATACTCGATATTTCGATATTCATCATAACGATATTAATGGATTAAGAACAAGTTTATTGAAAATATATTTTCTTCTAGTCCTAGTTTAGAGTAATGTATAGTGATTTGATTATTGTGTTGATCCACGTTGATGGAATTACACGTAATTGAGACAAAAATGGTCATGAATAAAATCGATACAATAGAAATATTGAGGCCTAAAAGGATATATAATACTTGAGCAAAACACGAATCAAAATGTCACAATAGAATGCTATATGAGTCATACTCTTTCCTTTTTTTTTTTTTTTTGAGGATTTCCAATAAGAAGAGATGAATTCAAGAGTTTGTCAATTCTAACATAATAACTCAATGGATTGGTAATTTTGCTCAGATTCAAACTAGAGATATTATAGACACTGAATCATGTAAGTTTATACGAATATGGATGCAATTGAAAAAATCGATAGCAAATCGAGCTAAAAGACTTTAGATTTATTTCATATTTAGGTGGAAAGATTGTCTCTTTCGTAGATGTGGAAGCAAATTTCAAGATCTTAGAATTTCAAAGGAGAAATAAATATGATTCGAATTTCAATAAAATAAAGATTGGTCAAGTCTTTTTAAAAATAAGATAACGACTAAGCCACCAAAATTTTCACAATCCTAGTAGATCAAAATAAGAGTTTGTTGTAATGGATTATCACGAATTTCAAAGGAGAAATAAATATGATTCAAATTTCAATAAAATCAAGATTGGTCAAGTCTTTTTAAAAATAAGATAACGACTAAGCCACCAAAATTTGTGATCGTTGTAGATCAAAATAAGAGTTTGTTGTAATGGATTATCACAACAAAAATTTAAGCTCAATGTGAACAAACGCTGATTCTATCTAATGAACAATTTTGTATGTAGAAACTAATTGATAGAGAGAAGTGAGGCTCACATAAATAACTAATACGGGCAAGATTTCAATTTCCTTTATCACAAAGGAAGATAAAACTTTGGACTTAGGAGCCAAGAAAATGTTCTTTTGAAAAATGTATAAGTTGAAGAAGAAAATACATTAATGACACCAATTCACTACATTTTACTTTTAATTGCCATACTTTGAGACAGAGAAGGTAAAACAATATTAAATTAATGGAGTATGAAGAAGATTTTGAGGGAAAATAAAATTATTTAGCTCTATGTGAAAACGGTATCAAATCGTACGAATTCAAATAAGGGAAAGTGAATATACCCAAATACTTTTCACTCGAGTCGAATCAAATCATAATCAGATCAAGATATTAAAAAATTATGGAATCATGCTATTCTGAAGATTAGAAATTACGAATAGGAAAATATTGATCCACAAGCTACCAAGTTTATCATGCCATGGGTAGATGAATATTAATAAATAGTACTCGAGTTAAAAGCAAATTAAAATGTCATGGTTGAAGATTAGGATTGCCATATTCTTTTATGAAGTGAAATAACAAAGAATAAGATGTTACTTATAAATGGAGAAATATCACATCGAGAATTACTAGAAACAATCAATTGTTAAATACACATAATTGAATGAGTAACACCCGAATAAAAAAACATCAAAATCGAGTGTTATAATTATAACATTATTTCCTAAATTAAATTGACAAATAGGAAGATGTGATTCATAAATAATGAATTTTGTATATAGTTATCCAACGTATTTGTTAATTTACATGAGCTTAATCATAGAAGGATTTTATTGAGAGGAAAGACAGGTGAAGATTTGCAAATACCTAAGACTATTTCACTAAGAAGTGAGCACAATTATTTTGATTTTCCTTCACATGTAAGTGAGATGAAAATTCTCTTATAAATGAAGACTCAGTTTTAAGTCATGTCATCTTGAATAATACGATGACCGAACATAAGAATATGATTAAGTTGGATCAGAAATGATAATAATTGATTGTATTGCAAGTCTATGTAGTAATCGAATAATCTTCACTCATGAAGGATGATATATACTCAAATTTAATCAATGTACTGAATGTGAAGGGAAATTAAGATTTTAAACATTCAATATAACAACAATTGGATAATTTAGAATTCTAAAAATTGAAAACGATTGGACTATTAAGAGAAATTGTTGAGATGGCAACGATTGGACGATCAAGATATATAATTGAGATGAATAGAGAAACAAAAAACAAATGAATTACAATGTAATATCTTATCTCAGTCAAGTATTTATTAATGAACAAATGTTCATTAATGAAAATCTATAAATGTCGAGTCAAAAGAAGGTCTAAATGGGAGTCAACTATTTATTTTAAATTTTTGGATACAATTATTAAACTTCAGAAAATTTTAGGTTAATTTTCTTCTCCAGAGGTGAGGTGTGCAGTTTCGAAACCTCTATTTTTGACTTCGATTGGTATTTGCCCTAGAATGGTCTTCCTCGTCACAGTGGCAGGGCAGAAGGACATACCTTTTTTTAAAACAGAAAAAGGGTTAAAACAAATGTTCATGAAAACCCATCAAGTATGTAACTTTTTATTTTAATTATGAGCAATCTTATTTTAATTTAATCATTATTTCTAATTTATACGAGATTAAATTAATTTACTATCTTATTAAAAAAAAATAATCAAATTACAAAAAAATTGATAACTTTAAATCCATATAATAATAATAATGACATGGAAGGAATAAAAATATTTGTACGCAAATTCTTGATGGGCAAAATTGGGAAAAGAATTGCAAATTAAGACTATCTCTACATGCTATGCCATGTTTGGTTCAGTGAGAGAAAAAAAAATTGCGAAAAGAATTGCAAATTAAGAACAAATGACATGGAAGGAATAAAAAGATTTGTACACAAACTTGGTGGGCAAAATTGGTGATCGGTATTATTCTCCTTCTCCCTAGAACTGATTTGAGTTCCATGACCCGACCATAAGTACTCGGGTCTTCCTTGGTATGGTCGGCACTGGCCGACTATTCTCAAACGGGCTACGCTATGGTGATATGACCGGATTCATACAGGTTGGGTTCATCCCGACCTTATCCTTTGTCGGATTGCTCATAAATAAGGTCGGATCTTCTCGGCCTTTGGGCCATAATGGCAATCTTCATAATTCCTTTCGTCAATGGGCCTTGTCAATGAGCCATGTTCTTGGGCCCCAAGACAATACGTGATCCATAAGGAAACACTTTACGAAAAGGAAACTGAATCCATATAGGTTTAGAATTCTTCTTAAAATGTAAGTTTATAGCAAAAGGACTCATTCCTTAAATAAAGGAAGTTATGGGCTTTTTCAGCCTTATAAATACAGCTCCTTTGATCACATATATTCATTCATAATTCTTTACATATATTCCAGTTATATATTTTCTCTCTACTCCAGAAAACTAATTCTCACACCAGAGGGGCGACGGGGAGATTCCTCCTCGCCTTTTTTGCAGGTCATCCAAGGCGAGTTCATTAATCTTTTCCATGAATCAAGTATCTCAGATCATGTCACGTAAAGGTTAGGATTTTTACAGCATCAATTGGCGCCGTCTGTGGGAAGAGATACAATCAGTCATGGTTAATAGACGTCAAGCCCGTCCCTCCGCATCCACTGGTCAATCCCTTCCGGCCAACACTTCAGCTGATGATGATAATCCTCCACCCTTTGAACATGTTGGGGAAGAACAGAACCCAGAAATCGCACCAGACAACTATCCTGTTAGTCGAGAATATTTCAATGAAATTCAGCAGCAGCACCGCGAACTCCGTCAGGCTCTTCAACAACAGAACGATCGTTAGGCGCAACCCGACCCGAACACTCCAGGCAAGATTCCCAGGGAAGATCCCCGACCAGTTAATCCTATGGCTGAAAACTCCCGGGGAATCAGGGGTGCCCATCCCATGACTGAGGGATCTGCCAACTTGACACAGCAAGAGCTCTCAAGAATCATTCAGGAAGGAATTGCTGACGGGATACGGAAGAATACACAGGGTTAGACGTCATTCGTAAGAAGAACCCCCTTTACTCCCGAAATAACATCTTTTCCCTTACCAGACCGATTTAAATATCCCCGGATAAAGGAATATGATGGAACAATAGACCCGAACAACCATGTGAATACTTACACAGATGTCATGGACATGCAGAATGGTCCCGATCAGATTCTGTGCAAGGCCTTCCCGAAAACCTCAACAAATTCAGCTTGAGACTGGTTTTCTACAATACCTCCAGGGTCAATCTCTTCCTTTGCCGATCTTACTGAGAAATTCACAGATTTCTTTGCAAGTAGCAAAAGGATTAAGAAAACGGCCGCTTCCCTCATGTAGTTAAGGCAAGGATCGAAAGAAACACTACGAGAGTTCATGACTCGTTTTAACGCCGAAAGACTTCAGATTCCAGATCTCTATATATCATCAGCCATTTCAGCCCTGACCTTGGCTATTCGAGGTCCGAAATTCAGAATGTCCATGTCCAAGAATCCGCCCTTGAATGCAACGGAGCTTCTCAGAAGAGCCGAGAAGTACATAAACATGGAGGAAACGCTTTTGTCAGTTCGGGTACAGGATCAAGTGCAGGGAGCAGTAGCACAGTCTTCACAACCAATAAGACAGGGGAATAAAAGGTCAAGACAGGAGGATGAGAAGAATTCTTCCCGGCCTAACTCGAAGGTGAATAACCATGGGCCTCAGAGTTTAACTCCGCTAAATGCACCTCGATCCCATATTCTCATGGAAATCAAGGAGCGTGAAGATTTGCGTTGGCCCAAGCCTATCAAGGGGAAAATCGACGAAAAGAATCAACATAAATTTTGTGACTTTCACAAAAGCCCGGGCCATACCACGGATGAGTGCAGAACATTAAAACAGGAGATAGAAGCCCTCATAAAAAGAGGCTTCCTGGGACACTACATAAAGAAAGACGATAAAGAGCACGGAAAATGGGAAGAGAAAAACAGATCCGCTGGCACCATAAATTTTATCGTCGGAGGAATAGCATCTGAAGGTGATTCAAATAACGCACGCAAGAATCATACCCGGACACTAGGTGATCGGGAAGAAAGGTCGGGATGTCATGACCATGAAGTTTCAAACAGCATCAGCTTCAGCAACGCTGACATGGAAGGAATTTCGTATCCTCATGACGATGCTGTTGTCATCAGCGCAACAATCGCTAATTTTGATGTCAGAAGGGTGCTAGTTGACAATGGAAGTGCAGTCAATGTTTTTTCCTTAGAAGCTTTCAACCAGATGCAGCTCCCCAAAGATCGGCTTCGACAGGTCATTACTCCTCTAACTGGGTTTGGTGGAGGAACCGTGAAACCCGAAGGCCTAATCGACCTTCCTACCTCACTGGGATCAGAGGAGAAACGTGTAACAAGGATGACTCCGTTCCAAGTCATCAAGACCCCGATGGCCTACAATGCTATCTTGGGAAGACCATTCCTGAACAGCCTAGGAGCTATAGTGTCGATATATCACCTGGAGATCAAGTTCCCGACTTCCGCAGGCATAGCAACTGTTCAAGGAAGTCAATCGGTAGCCAGGAGTTGCTATATCAGCTGTATTGGAAAGGGTAAGACAGATCTGATGTCAATAGAACTTCCTATGGAAGAAAGAATGTCGCCATTAGAGGAGTTGGAAGAAGTTCAAATCTCAGAAGGGAAGAGCTTAACTCCCCAAGCTAATGAAGGAGGAGTTATCGCAGTGTTTAAGGAAAATGTCGACATCTTCGCATGGAGTGCTGAAGATATGCCCGGGATTGATCCCGCACTCGTCGAACACAGGCTTAACGTCATGCCCTACAAGTAGCCCGTAAAACAGCGAAGAAGACAGTTTGCCACAGAAAGGAGGCAGATAATAAAAGAGGAAGTAGATAAACTCTTGAAAGCAGGATTCATCAAAGAGGTGAAGTATCCAGAATGGCTAGCCAATGTGGTCTTGGTAAAGAAACTAAATGGCAAGTGGCGAGTTTGTATAGATTTCACAGATAGTTATCCTCTTCCCAGGATCGACAAATTGGTGGATTCCACATCTGGCTCTGAACTTTACAGCTTCCTAGACGCCTTCTCGGGATATCATCAGATTCGAATGGCACAGGAAGATCAGGAAAAGACTTCCTTTATGGCAGATGAAGGAATATATTGCTACAAGGTTATGCCACTTGGATTGAAAAATGCTGGAGCTACTTATCAAAGGTTGGTAAACATGGTCTTCTCCAAACACACCGGGCTGAACATTGAAGTCTACATTGAGGACATGGTCATAAAAATCTCAAGAAACAAAGGCCACATTGCTGACCTTGAGGACATATTCTGTACACTTAGAGAACATCGGATGAAATTGAATCCTGCGAAGTGCGCCTTCGGAGCAGGTTCGAGAAATTCTTGGGATTCAGGATCACTCAGAGAGGTATCGAAGTTAATCCAGATAAAATTTTGGCCCTAGCATCAATGGAACCTCCCCGAAATATAAGGGAAGTGCAGAAGCTGACAGGGAGAATAGCAGCATTGGGTCGATTTATGTCAAGGGCAGCGGATAAATGTTTTCCCTTTTTCAAGACTCTTCGAGGAAACAAAGACTTCAGATGGGACGAGGAGTGCGAGATCTCCTTCAGGAAGTTGAAAGAATATCTGGGTACTCCTCTAATATTGGTAAAGTCAAATCCAGGGGACAATCTGTTCTTGTATCTAGCAGTTTCTGATCATGCTGTGAGCGCCGTTTTGGTTAAAGAGGAAGAGAAGGCTCAAAAACCGGTATATTACATCAGCAAGATGATGTTGAACGCAGAAACCAAATATACATTGGCAGAGCAGCTCGCACTTGCCTTGGTTACAGCAGCCAGAAAGTTAAGACCGTACTCTCAAGCCCATGCCATAACTGTCCTCACAAATCAGCTTTTGAAGCAAATCTTGTAGAAACCAGATGTATCTGGCTGTCTACTCAAGTGATCAATCGAGCTCGGAGAGTATGACATCGATTTCAAACCTCGACCTTCCATCAAAGCATAGGTCTTGGTTGACTTCGTCGTCGAACTCGCCCCAAGACCTCGGGGGCCAACAGATCATGACAGGGAAGAGGCCACATGGACCTTGCAAGTGGATGGAGCATCGAATGCCGCAGGCTCGGGGGTCGGAGTCATACTGAAGAAAGATGATGGCACAATGGAAATTTAGTGTGCAATAAGGTTTGACTTCCCGGCGACTAATAATGATGCAGAGTCTGAGGCCGTGATCGCTGGACTTCAAGCAGCTCAACATCTAGGGGTCGAGCATGTCAAGGTCCTGAGTGATTCACAATTGGTGGTACAATAGGTAAATGGAACTTTTGAAGCAAAAGATGAGAAAATGTCAACTTATAGGATGATGGTCTTGGACTTGCAAAGAAAGTTCAAGTCTTGCTGCGTAGACAAAATTCCGAGGTCCGCCAATCACAAGGCAGATACTCTATCGAGACTTACTTTTTCCAATCTAGACCACTTAGAGAGGACATGTTCGTGTGAACTCTTTATGAGCCCAGTATCGCACGGCAACCCGAAGTCATGGATATTTCAGATCAAGAGCCCAGTTGGATGGATCCGATAATTGAATACCTAACATCAGGAAAGTTTTCAGATGAGAAAGCAGAGGCCAGATGAATTAAAGCAAGGGCCCCGAGGTATACCATGCTGAAGAATACCTTGTTCCGTCGAAGCTTCACACTTTCTTACCTACGATGCCTAACTCCGAAAGAAGCAGCCCTTGCTATGGCCGAGGTTTATGAAGGAATCTGTGGGGGACACCAAGGAGCGAGAGCTCTAGTATTGAAGTTGATACGATACGGGTACTATTGGCCAACAGACACACTCAATTATGTAAAAGTTTGCGACAAGTGCCAAAGATTTGCAGCCCGGTTACATCAACCCGCTGAAGAGCTGTCCTCGATTATGTGCCCATACCCTTTCCCTCAATGGGGAATTGACATACTGAGACCTTTCCCCATAGCCCGAGGTCAGGTCAAATTCTTGCCAGTTGCTGTGGAATACTTCACTAAGTGGGTGGAAGCCGAACAACTAGTCGTAATCACAGAACAAAAGCTGGAGGCATTTGTGTGGAAGTCAATAGTCTGCCATTTTGGTCTTCCTAAGACATTAATAACAGATAACGAGCGTCAATTTGAGTGTCAAGCCTTCAAGCAATTCTGCAAGAACCTGGGAATAGAACACAGGTTGACTTCCGTTCACACCCACAGAGTAATGGGTTAGCTGAAGCTACGAACAGGCTCATCTTGTAAGACTTGAGGACTCGCCTTGACAGTGCCAAGGGAGATTGGCCCGATCTCCTCCTAGAAATACTTTGGACCAACCGAACCACATTCAAAACTGCAACAGGGGAGACCCCGTTCATGCTTTCCTTCGGAATGGAAGCCGCTGTCCCAGTAGAAGTAACAATTCTGAGCTTCCGTACTATGGCCGCAGGATCGTCCGACCATATTGAGGGACAAAGAGAAAGTCTGGATCTTCTGGAAGAAGTCAGGGAAAATGCATCATTAAGAATAGCAGCTTACCAACAGGCCATGTCTAAGAAGTTCAATATCCGAGTAAAGAAGAGGGAATTCAGAATGGGAGATCTTGTCCTTCGCCGCAGTAAGGCTGCCGGTCATCAACCAGGGAAACTTTGGCCTATTTGGGAAGGACCATACGAAGTCATCCGAAAGGTGGGAAAGGGCTCATACAGCCTCCACACGATGGATTCAAAACCTCTTCCTCGGCCATGGAATGTGGAGAATTTGAAGCCATACTACAAGTAGAGACCTCTTCCTAGATATCAGAGTCGTCTAGTCGGGCAAGCGCCCATGTTTATTCTTTTTATTTTCGGACTTGCACGTCCATCAATAATTTTTAAGTCGGGCCTGCGCGCCCACAGTTCTTTGATTTATCGTCAAAGACGGGTACTCTTTTTCCTTATCCAGATTTTGTCCCACAGTGTTTTTCTGGGTAAGGTTTTAACGAGGCTCATCGTTCAGTCCCCTTTAATAAAAATATTTCTTCTAAAGAATGAGCACTACAAAGATCAAACCTTGAAATAACCTACAAGGTCATTTACATGACTTTAAAAGTTATTTCCCATCAAATAATTTACAATGTCTCATGGTAAGACTTTACAAATTATTCTTCCACGAATAATTTACAAGGTCTCATGGCAAGACGTTACAAATTATTTTCCATCAAATAATTTACAATGTCTCATGGTAAGACTTGACAAATTATTCTTCAACGAATAATTTACAAGGTCTCAGGCAAGACGTTACAAATTATTTTTCATCAAATAATTTACAATATCTCATGGTAAGACTTTACAAATTATGTTTCCACGAATAATTTACAAGGTCTCATAGCAAGACGTTAAAAATTATTTTCCATCAAATAATTTACAATGTCTCATGGTAAGACTTTACAAATTATTCTTCCACGAATAATTTACAAGGTCTCATGGCAAGACGTTATAAATTATTTTCCATCAGATAATTTACAATGTCTCATGGTAAAACTTTACAAATTATTCTTCCACGACTAATTTACAAGGTCTCATGGCAAGACGTTACAAATTATTTCCAACAAGTAATTCCCAATGATTAAAGGTCGGGTCAACACGACCTTACTTCTTAAATTCGGCATCGCCCGACCCTCATAAAAATCTGCCTCCAAGTCACCAAGTTATGAGCACGACTTTATAGACTATAAAGGACGGTCACGATCGGTCTCTCTAATTGCTATCAATCATAAATTTTGATCACATAGTTAAGAGATCGTCCACACCCGATTATATATGCCTCTATAAGAACGGTTTGTGCAATCAAAATGACTGTTAACATAGCATTAAAACAAAAGTAAAAGGTGCGAGCATTGGGAAAAAATAGACATTCATTCATGAATGGAAAATTACAGGCTATCCTCGGGGCATACCCCGGGTTTGTACACATTCAAAAAAAGAAAGAAAGAGGGGGTGGGATACAAAAATGGCTTCAGGGATCGGGCTCACTGCAGATCTCATCTTCCCCCACCACCTCGCAGTCCTCTTCCTCATCAAAGGGGGAGAGATCAAGCTCGTCAGCGCCCAGAGGAAATTCTGCCAGCGGGCTGATATCGAGGTCGGGTGCCTTTAGAAGGCACCAAGCTCGAGCTTGCTTGATCGCTTGAGCGTATGATTCAAGGGCGTAATTTCCAAGAGCAAGCTTATACTCTTTAGACCCCTTGAATTCTTCAACTGCTAGCGCTCGGGCTTGGAGCTCCTCCTCATGTGCCAGCTTGAGCTCTTCCGCCAAGCGTTTGCTTTGGTCACGAGCTGACTCCCGCTCTTGGATAACTGCCTCAAGCTCAAACTTCACCTTCCTGAGCTCTTCCTCGACATCATTAGCCCGGGTCGCCTCATATTGGACAGAATGAACCAACGACTGGCAGTCTCTCCCCGTTCAATACTTTGATTAATGCTGAGCATCTGGAGATCGAGAAAATAAGTTAGAAGAAAATTTAGCTGAATGAAAACTAAGGAGTAGTGGGACACCCCAGACCATACCTGAAGTGCCGCGCTCATTATATGTTCTACTCCCCACTCTAACTCGATCTTGTATTGATACTTCTTTACAAGATCAGGGTGGAGAGAGTCTTGGAGCCTCTTCCAGTAGTCCGCCAGAGAAGGGTTCTCAGCCTGAGCTCCGAGTCAGAGGGCGGGGGAGCCCGACCCCTCTGCTGCCATTCCACCCTGGCACGAGGAACTTCGGCAGCCATGTTAGAAGATTGGCCCGGGCCTGAAGCAGAAGCTCTTGATTTCTTTTGGGGACGTCATCGAGTCACTTTCCACAGTCCGCTTGTTCCGAGCCCCTTGGGCCTTAGCCAAAGCAGCCTTCTTCAGTACCTAGGAGTCAAAAGCCATCCCTGAAACAAAAAAATACATGTCGGGTTGGTAAGATCTCCTTGAAATAAGGCAAACCAAGAATATAAGAAAGTAGAAGTACTATTTTTACGTCGAACCCTACCGGGCTGGAGGCCAAGGCCAGCTATGTCAAGGATGTCATTATTCACAAGGTCATTGGCCTCCTCGGCCAATAAACCAAAGTCGCACACCCTTACAGCATCTGCCATAAACTCGGTGATGGCGTCCTCACTTAGGTTCCCTATCCTATTGAAGCTATCTACGTCGGGTTTCCTAAAGGTCGGCCAAAAATGTTCTCTCCTTCTCTCGGCTTAATAAAGAAAATTTTTTCTTTCCAGTACTTAATGGAGGATGGAACCCATGGAGCTTCAAATCTACCCTTCCCGCACAAGTAAACAAAGGAATTACACCGGGGAAGAAACTTGAGTTCCAAAAGGCATTTACAAAGGTTGACAGTAGGTTCTATTCCTAAACTCCTACACAAAATGAAAAAAATGTACAAGAATCCTCCACCCGTTTGGAGCGAGCTGGCCCGGCAATATGCCCGTGGTCAGCAAGAAGTCAACAAAAAAATAATGGAGTGGGAATCGAAGCCCGGCCATTAAAGCCTCGTGAAATACTACTATTTCCCCCTCCCGGCAATGATAAGGGTACTCATCTCTATCAGGAACCCTTGTCGTATACCTATCCACCAGGTTATACCTCCTCATATCTACCTCGATCATATGTTCTTTCATTTTGTTGAAAAATGTTGGAAGTTCGAGGTCGGCCTCTCTCGGATCTCTATCTACCCTGGGATCATTTTTCGCTTCCTCTTCATTTTTCGATTCGTTATCCTGAGGACTGGTCGGGGGTTCGTAGAAACCTAGAGGCTTGACCTATATTGGTTCGTCTAAGTTTTCTATTTCCCTAAGGTCTCCCACAGGAACCCGCCTAGCCATTACGCTAATAAATAACAAAATCAGACATTGGACGGGATAGGTCGAGCTTACCTAAGTACTAAATAGCTATTGTTGAAGGCGTCGTGACAACTCGAGGAGTTCTCTGATCACTCTTTTTTCACAAAGTAAGGAGAATGAGACTATGGGGACCACATATATATAGACAGGAATTGGCGAGAAAAATTTTAGAATCCACAGATTGTCCCTAGCCACGTGTCAGCCATCCAAAGCGAATCAATTAGATCTAAGCATTAAATTCTATTAGTTGGCAAAGTACATATTACAGCTGTCATACGTCCAAATATCTTTGTCCCGATCTCTGACGCACGAGGGCCAATGATCGGTATTATTCTCCTTCTCCCTAGAATTGATTTGAGTTCCACGACCCGACCATAAGTGCTGGGGTCTTCCTTGGTATGGTCGGCACTGGCCGACTACTCTCAAACGGGCTACGCTGTGGTGATATGACATGATTCATACAGGTCGGGTTCATCCCGACCTTATCCTTTGTCTGATTGCTCATAAATAAGGTCCGATCTTCTCGGCCTTTGGGCCATAATGGCAAGCTTCATAATTCCTTTCGTCAATGGGCATCGTCAAAGGTCCATGTTCTTGGGCCCCAAGACAATACGTGATCCATAAGGAAACACTTTACGAAAAGGAAACTGAATCCCTATAGGTTTAGAATTCTTCTTAAAAGGTAAGTTTATAACAAAAGGACTCCTTCCTTAAATAAAGGAAGTTATGGGCTTTTTCAGCTCTATAAATACAGCTCCTTTGATCACATATATTCATTCATAATTCTTTACATATATTTCAGTTATATATTTTCTCTCTACTACAGAAAACTAATTCTCACACCGGAGGGACGATGGGGAGATTCCTCCTCGCCTTTTTTGCAGGTCATCCAAGGCGAGTTCATTAATCTTTTTTAGCAATCAAGTATCATCAGATCCTGCCATGTCAAAGTTAGGATTTTTTATAGCATCAATTGGGAAAAGAATTGCAAATTAAGACTATCTCTACATGCTGCTATGCCATTTTTGGTTCAGTGAAGGAAAAAAAAAATTGGGAAAAGAATTGCAAACTAAGAACAAATGACATGGAAGGAATTAAAATTTTTTTGTACACAAACTTAAGATTTGTACACAAACTTGGTGGGCAAAGTCGGGAAGAGAATTGCAAATTAAGCCCTTGTTTGATTTTCATTAAAATTTTATAATTTTTCTACAGAACTCAATCTCAACCATTCGTTAAAAGTCAAGCCTACAATATTTGAGTTATCAACCAAATCTCAATCATTCATTCTTCTAAAAATCACTATTCATTTAAAAAAAACTCATTTTAACTAGAATTAAACACACACTAAGACTACATGCAATGCCATATTTGGTTCGGTGAAAAAAAACAAAGCAAAATTGGGAAAAGAATTGCAAATTAAGACTATCTCTACATGCTACGCCGTATTTGGTTCAGTGAGGAGGAAAAAAAACTGTAAATTAAGCCCTCGTTTGGTCAATTAAAATCAAATTTTTAGTAGATTGTGATAAAAATTGATGATGTGTGGTTGAAAGATTGTGATTTCTATAAAATATGTAGTTGATATTAATTGTTTACTTTTCACCTAAATTAAAATCAGATTTTAATATGTACCAAACAAGGGCTAAGACGTTATCTCCACATTTCCGTAGCACTTTCACTGCACTACACAAAATTGGCCTCCAAAATGTTGTCTGATTGAAGATGGCTTAAAATAAGTGGGAGTTTTAGAATTTTAATGGGACAAATAAGAATTAACACAAATATATATTCAATGGAAATCATATATACAAGTTTTATACTGGATATTCATGTATTTGTGTTGATGCATTTTGGACAGCCCAATTTCAACTCAAGGATTAACTCAAGATTCAACCCAAATATGATCTGCATTGCTGTGTTTGGACCGAAATATGATGGAAGCCCAGACATTGAATATTGGAGCCCAATTCTGAAGCTGAAGTCCATTTACTCGGCTGAGGCCTATATACTATCACCGCCTTATTAGCACCGTTGGATCACCTTATTTTGATCCAAACCGTCCACTTGTTGATAAAAGCTTGGCAAAGACGTTTTACCTTTATTTTTTATACTGATCCAGAAACGATTATTCTTCTTCTGGATTTCTCTCTCATCTACTTCGTCTCTTCTTCCAAAAACTTTCATATTTCTCTCTGATTTCTCGCATTTACTTAGTGGTTTTACTGATTCTTTGTGCAAAATCAGTATTGCTTAGTGGTTTGTTATACAGATTGAGATTCTCTGTATTTTTCTTTGTGGTTTTGCGAGTTTATTGAGATTTCTGGGTTTTTTGTTTAGAGACGTGAATCTGTATAATATTTGTTTGATACTTTTGCGATTTTATGTTTCATAAAATTTTCAGAAGTTTTATTTGTGAAATTGCACTTGTACACTTTGTGGTTGATTCTGAGCCTCAATCTCTTTACAGTGGTATCAGAGCCTTAGGGTTCATGTAATAAACACTGTTTTAGACTCAGATCTTGTTAGATCCAGACTTATCCTTTGTGGATCTGTGCTTTTCTGAAATTTCTTTGTGGTTTCTGAAATTTACGTTTTAGGGTTTTCAGATCTTGGTGATGATCTTTGAGAAAATTCATTTTCTTAAAGTTTCTTGAAAACTTTTGAAAACGTGTTCATGATTCTGAATGTTTCAGATTTCTTGGAAAATTTTTCATATTTTCTTCGTGGTACAAAAATTGCTTTGTGGTATTACTGTTTAAAACCTATTTTAAAATTAGGTTTACTCAATTTTTCTGGATCTTTTATTCTGAGTCATATATTTTTTGGGGGATCTTTGTCTTGTTTTTGGATTCAGTATATTTCCTCCATAAATATACCGAAACACATTTATTGGATCTTACATTCTTCTGTTGGCTGATCTTCGTGGCATTGCTGGAAGGCTTGGTGGTACTGAACCTGTGGATTCTGAATCTTTGTGGAATAATATCTCTGTGCTGCTGTAGTTATATAAAATTTGCATCAGGTGATACCTTTCTAATTTACTGCAATTTATGCTGATTTGGTTCTTTCCAAAATCTCTCCGTTGAAGCCTATTCTTGGACCCCAATCCTCACCTTTGTCCAGGATTTCTTGAGAATCCGGGAATCTGAGGGAGGTTGGGCTGACCCATAAATAGGCTGAGGGATATATTGGGAGAACTGGTTTTCAGTATATTAGTATTGTGTAGTTTCTTGATCAGCTTGATTATTATTTGAACTGTGATCACCTTGATTGCTCTACTGTTTCATAATTGTTTGAAACTGTACTTTTATATCCTAATCTTTGTGGAATACTTTCTGATAATTCTTGATTTCTGTGTTTATACTCTGTATTTCAATTTGTCTGACTATCTTGATTCTGAAATAACAAAACCTTCAATCTTCATAAACTTTCTTTTCAAAATCTTTTAGTCATTACTTCAATGGCTACTATAAAAGTAGATGTTGAAGTATGGAATGGTAAGGGAGATTTTAATCTCTGGAGCCAGAAAATGAAGGCTTTATTACTTCAAATGAAATGTGCTAAGGCTATAGATAGGTCCTGGCCCCTTGATACCCCTCAGGATAGACAACTTGAAATGGATGAAATTGCATGGAGTACTTTGTTCTTACACTTATCTGATAATGTCATTAGAAAAGTAGGCAAGACTAAAACTACTATGGAATTATGGGATAAACTGGAAGAAGTTTAGATACTGTGTCTTTGCCTGATAAGTGTTTTCTATGGAAACAATATTTTTCTTTTAAATTTGATCCATCTAAGGATGTGGATGAGAAGATGAGTAGGTTTACTAAGATCACACAGAGTCTGTTAAACTGTGATGAAAAACTTACTGATGAACAAAAGGTTGTGTTTACTTAATGCTTTGGGTGATAAGTTCAAAGACCTTAAAAATGCTCTTGAATATGGTGTTCAGAAATTGACTACTGAAATTGTTCACACTTCACTTAAAAATAAGGAACTTGATTAAAAACAATCCTAAAGAGGCCTACAGTGTCATAGGATCTTCTAAGAAGAGGACTTCCTTTAGGAACAACAAGCCAGTGAGTAATTTCAATAAAAATTATAATACTTCTAGCAATAATAGAACCTGGAATAATGTGAACAATAAGCCTGGAAGAGGAAATTTTCAAAATAAAGCCAATTTCAATAGGTCTAATGACAACACCTATAGATGACTGAATAATTCTAGAAATCAGACCAATTTTAGATGTTTTGATAACTCTAGAAATCAAGACAACCATAGAGGTCAGAATAATGTCAGGGGGCAAGATAACACTGGGGGACTTGATAACATAAATAGACCCAGACTTTGTTTTCATTGTGGCTAACCTAGACATCATATTAAAAATTGTTTCAAAAGGAAAAATGAAATAGGAACCAGTAATCAAACAGAGGCTGCAGTCCAAGATAATAATGGAGTGGTTTATGTTACCACTGAATCTGATAACAAACATGAATGGATACTTGATTCTGGTTGCACTTTTCATATGTGTCCTGAAAGAAATTTATTTTCTGACTTCTGTTCTGATTACCTTGGCTCTGTGAAACTTGGTAACAATGTTACTTATGATGTGAAAGAAACTGCGAAGGTTTTGTTAAAACTTGAAAATAACAAAACTCTTGTCTTAAACCAAAGAAGATATGTTCCTGACTTAAAAAGAAATCTAATTTCTCTTGGAGTTCTTGATTCTGAATCTTATGAGATTAGAATACTTAATGGTTATTTTCAAAAGTAACTTCTTGATTTTCTCTACTCCTAAAATTAATGGGATTTATGTGTTGAATACCTTACCTGTTTATGCTAGATCTTTTAATGATGTGTCTGATATGAATAAAACTGTTTTGTGGCATAAAAGATTAGGACACTTAGGTGAAAAAGGTCTTAAGTTACTTGAAAACAAAGGTGTTTTTGGCAATGATGTGCTGCATAAACTTGATTTCTGTGAGAAATGTATGTTAGGAAAACAGAAAAGAAACTCTTTTGGTAAAGGTATTCACAAATCTAATGATGTTCTTGAATATTTGCATGCTGATTTATGGGGTCCTGCTCCTGTTAGTCCTGTTTCAGGTTTTAGGTATTTTCTTCTTATTGTAGATGACTTCTCTAGGAAAACCTGGGTTCATTTGTTGAAAACTAAGGATGCTACTGTGTCTATTTTTAAAAACTGGATTACCTTAGTCCAAAATTTGAAAGAAAAGAAGGTAAAAATTATTAGGACAGACAATGGACTAGAGTTCTGCAACCAAGATTTTGATTATTTCTGTAGCAACCTAGGAATTCTTAGACACAGGTTTGTTGCATACAGTCCACAACAAAATGGGGTTGCTGAAAGGATGAATAGAACTCTCTTAGATAGAACTAGGTGTCTTCTACTTGATTCTAACTTGCCTAATTTTTTTTGGGGAGAAGCAGTTAAAACTGCTTCTTATTTGATCAATCTTTCTCCCTCCAGTGCTATTAATTTCAATATACCTGATCAGATTTGGAATAATTTTCTTCCAGATTTTTCAAAATTGAAAATTTTTGGGTGTGCTGCCTACTCACACCAAACTGAAACTAAACTTGAATCCAGATATCTGAAATGTGTGTTTTTAGGTTATGGAGAAAGGGTCAAGGGCTACAGACTTTGGGTTAGGGAGCAGGGAAGTTACAGGGTTATTTTGAGTAGGTCTGTCATTTTTAATGAAACTGTTTTTCCTTGTAAGGATGAAAAATTAGATGACCCTGTTAATGATAGAGATTTCCTTACCACTGAGCTGAGTGCAGACCATTTAGGTGATGAAAATGGCCTGCCCTATACTCAGTTTCAAGTGGAGCAACCCCCACAGTCTCCAAATGTCAATATTGAACCTGAACCTGAGCTAACTGAGGCTTCACCATTGCCTGATAACATCCCTGAAGCTGAAACAGACTTAGAAAATTATCAACTAGCTAGGGATAGACCTAGAAGAGAGATAAGACCTCCTCCTAAGTTTCAGGATCCTGATTTTGTGTCTGCATTTACTTACTCTGATCCTCTTGTTTTTGAACCTGAATCTTTTGAAGAAGTTGTTTCTTCAAAAGAATCCAATTTATGGCTTACTGCCACGCAAGAAGAGATGGATTCTCTTCTGAAAAATGGCACCTGGACTTTGGTTAATAGACCTTATAATAAAAGGATCATTGATTGCAAATGGATTTTTAAAATAAAGGAAAGTGAGTCAAAAGATGTCAAGCCTAGGTACAAGGCTAGGCTTATGGCTAAAGGCTTTTCTCAAAAGGAAGGAATTGATTACAATGAAATTTTTTCTCCTGTGGTTAAGTATACTTCCATTAGAATATTGTTTGCTTTAGTTGCACAATTTGACTTGGAACTTGAACAAATGGATGTAAAAACTGCTTTTCTTTATGGCTCTTTAGATGAAACAATTTATATGAATCAGCCTAAAGGTTTTGAAAAAAGTGAGAAATCTGATTTAGTTTGTTTATTGAAAAAATCTCTTTATGGCTTGAAACAAGCCCATAGGCAGTGGTATAAGAGGTTTGACTCTTATATCCAAAGCCTCAATTTCCAAAAGAGCCAATATGATTCTTGCTTTTATTTCAAGTTTGATAATTCTGATTTTATGTATTTGTTACTATATGTTGATGATATATTGATTGCTGTCCCCAATATGCATGAGATTAATTTGCTGAAAAACAAAATGCATTCTGAATTTGAAATAAAAGACTTAGGGCATCCTAAAAGGATTTTAGGCATGAACATTTTTAGGGATAAACAATCTAGAAATCTATTTTTAAACCAAAAGCATTATATTGAAAAAGTTTTAACCAGATTTAATTTGATTGATTCTAAACCTGTGTCCCTACCTTTGCCTGCTCACTTTAAATTATCTTCTGATCACTGTCCTAAAACTGCAGAAGAAGAACTTAGAATGAAAAATGTACCATATTCCAATGCTACATGATCTGTTATGTATCTTATGGTGTGCACTAGACTTGATATTGCTTTTGCTGTCAGTGTTCTTAGTAGATTTATGAGTAATCCCGGTGAGTTACACTGGGAAGTTGTAAAATCACTTTTAAAGTATCTCAAAGGTACTGCAAATCTGAGTTCAGTGTTTTCTAGAACCAAAAACGATTTCAAATTAAATAGACTCAGACTTTGCAGGAAACATAGATAACAGAAAATCTACTTCTACATATTTCTTTACATTAAATAGTTCATCACAATTACAGAAACTTGTGGCATTGTCCTCAACTGAGGCAGAATACATTACTACCACTGATGTTGTAAAAGAATGTATCTGGCTAAAAGGTTTGCTGTCTGAAATCTCTTGTATTGATAATTCTGCTATTGAACTTTGTACTGATAGTTTAAGTACTTTACACTTGTGTAAGAATCCTGTTTTTCATAATAGGTCAAAACACATTGATGTTAAATTTCACTTCATTAGGGATATAACTGAGAATTTCACATAATAGGTCAAAACACATTGATGTTAAACTTGTTAAAATGTCAACACAGTTGAATCCTGCAGATGCAAGAACTAAAATAATACCTATAAATTAATTTAAAGATGCTTTGATTTCCCTTAATTTGTTACAATTTTGATACTGATTTGAATTCTTATATCTGCAGGTGTGCTGATCCAAATTGAGGTGGAGTATGTTGATGCATTTTGGACAGCCCAATTTCAGCTCAAGGATTAACTCAAGATTCAGCCCAAATATGATCTGCATTTCTGTGTTTGGACCGAAATATGATGGAAGCCCAGACATTGAATATTGGAGCCCAATTCTGAAGCTGAAGTCAATTTACCCGGTTGAGGCCTATATACTATCACCGCCTTATTAGCACCGTTGGATCACCTTATTTTGATCCAAACCGTCCACTTGTTGATAAAAGCTTGGCAAAGACGTTTTACCTTTATTTTTTGATATTGATCCAGAAACGATTATTCTTCTTCTGGCTTTCTCTCTCATCTGCTTCGTCTCTTCTTCCAGAAACATTCATATTTCTCTCTGATTTCTCACATTTACTTAGTGGTTTTACTGATTCTTTGTGCAAAATCAGTATTGCTTAGTGGTTTGTTATATAGATTGAGATTCTGTGTATTTTTCTTTGTGGTTTTGCGAGTTTATTGAGATTTCTAGGTTTTTTTTAGAGACGTGAATCTGTATAATCTTTGTTTGATACTTTTGCGATTTTGTGTTTAATAAAATTTTCTGAAATTTTATTTGTGAAATCGCACTTGTACACTTTGTGGTTGATTCTGAGCATCGATTTCTTTACAATTTGCTTACCCTTCATGACCAACATTATTTTTCTTATATCATTTCGATTCCGTCCCATTATTAAAATTTATTTTAATTACACGTTTAATGGAACCGGAACTTTCATCAACGTTTTAATCAGATATTATCAAATTTTACAAGATTTAGAGGCTGTTTGGTAATGTGAAAAGTTTAGCCCCTGTTCTCTTTGCTGTTTTGAGGTCGTTTTCTGTTTTTATTTTCGAAAACGCTAAAAACGCGTTTTCTTTACCATTTTCGAAAACGCATTTTGGAAAACAAAAAAAAATTTGTACACAAAACGGAAAACGCCCGAAACATCGTTTTGGACGTTTTGTGTGTATTTCGACAAAAAATGTCCAAAACGCGTAAAACGCGTTTTGGGAATTTTTTTTTTTTTTTTTTATAATTTATTTATTTATTTATTTTTATTTTTTATTTTTTTTATAGAATTATCTTAACTTAGAACTAAGCTTAATATAAAGTTTTTCTTTTTTTTATTTTTTTATTATTTTTTTTAGAATTATCCTAGCTTGGAACTAAGCCTAAATAAAGAATTTTTTATTTTTTATTTTTGAGAATTATCCTAACTTGGAACTTAGTTTAAATAAAGTTTTATTGAATTCAATATCAACATTACAAAAAAAAATTAAATGAGAATTCTTGTTGTTATATTTCAAAAAATGCAATGATAAATGGACTCTGGTGGTTTTGAAAGAACTTGCATTTTCTGGATTTTAATAGAAGTAGAGCTTTCTCAAGTCCCGAACCTGACCAAGCTGTGTTAATATAGACTCTTAATGCTCACATTAGTGTGTTGCATGTAACCATATTTTTAGTGTATTGTGAAAGGAAATTTGAGTTGGAGTTAGTAGTATTCTGCAAGCAAATTAATTAAAAATAGTTTAAATAGTGTTCTGCAAAATTTCAAACAGAACGTGTTTTTCAGCTTTTCATTTTCAAAAACAGTTTTCAGAAATGACAAACCAAACGCGTTTTCAGCAAATTTGAAAACAAAAATGAAAACACAAAATACAAAACATTTTCGAAAATGAAAATACAAAATAAAATACAAACAGAACGCCACCTTAGATTTTTGTATTTTTTTTCTATTTTTTGATGGATGTGAGGTTTAAAAATATTTTAAAAGTAAAAAATAATAGGCTTGACGAATAAGTAAGAATGGATGATTGAGATTGAATTTGAAAAATTGTAATAAAAGTTCCTTCTTCCAAACAAGCTCTTATAATTAAACCAAACAAGGATGGCAGACATGATTTCAGCAATCTCGATTCCCACGTAAAGTTTCTATTCATGATTCATGCATGAAGATCCACTATTCTTTTCTTCCACGACCAAAAAGCTCAAACATTCCTCTGATATGTTCCCTTTTTAGCCCCAGCAACACATTTCTTTCTAAACTACATGATAGTGGATACTTTATATTATAGGACATGTTTATCAGTTATCACAACCCTCAAGTCATCCTGTCTCATAATCCATTACAAGCCAGAAAAATGAGGCCTGGAAATCGGATACCGATCCAAACCACCACCGGAAACCGCCCCATGAAGCGACACCACACAGCTCGTTACTACGCCCACCGTGTAAAAGAAAGTCTGACCACCAGAATCTCCAAGCTTATTTGCACCATCTTTTTGTTCATCCTCTTTGTTCTAGGCCTTATCGCGTTCATTTTGTGGCTCAGTTTGCGTCCTCACCGGCCCAGATTTCACATAAGTGAATTTTCGATCCCAAGCTTCAGCCAAGAAAATGGATTTGCTAATGCCAATATAATCTTCAACGTAACAGACCGAAATCCAAACCACAAGGTCGGGTTTTACTACGATGCCATGCAGGTGACTGTGAATTACCAGGTATTGTGTTAATCATATATCTTAAAATATTGTTACCTTGTTTAACAAAGGTACCTAAAGTTCATGTTGATTATTGTTTTCATATTGAAGAAACGTGTAATTTGACTGACAGGATCAAAATATAGGTGACATGATTTTATTGTTTCCATTCTATCAAGAGCCAAAAAACACGACAATCCTTTATGGTATTATGGGCGGCACGGCCTTGAAGGTGACTGGTGAGCGGTGGCAGCAGATAATAGCAGATCGAACACGGGGGACAGTGACTTTTAGCCTCGAATTATCTTCAAGCATTAGATTCAAAATATTCGCATGGATAAGTAAGCGCCATAGAATACATGCAACTTGTCCAGTTGGAGTAGGTTCAGACGGCTTTCTCTTGCCGAGTTACAAAATGAAGAGGTGCTCTGTTTATTTCACCTGATTTTCAATGTAAATCCGAATTATGCTAGACTCTCCAGATAATTTCTTTGTTGAGTTTGTTGTTTGTTTGTAGTTTATGATTTCTTGGGTTTTGTTTTGACTGAAAAGTCATTAATTCGTTCATGTATATTTTGAATATGACTTTCATATTTTCTTTTGAGTTAAATGACAAATGTAAGATTTGACATTAATAATCTTTACTCAAAATATGAAAAGATTGTGATATTATTTTTTCATAAATTTGATCTTCTACCTCATAACAGTACATAAGACATAAGATTTATCTTATTTATCTTTGATCGGCCTACAAATACGAGCTCATCAAGTATGGAATAAAGAAGTGAATTCAATGTCAAGGTCGGACTTTCCTATTAAGGTCGGCACATTTGTCCGATCTTGTCCAGATCGCCTCCATCTCAATTTACAAGATAGATCCTATTAGTCGGATTGTTCCTTCTTGGACAAGGTCGACCCATTTGCCCGACCTTTGACCACATACCCTTGACATTAATGATCAACCTTGATCTTATTTGGTGGAACTGGGCTTAAGGCACGCATAAGGTTATGGAAAAAGTGCATGATAACTACATTTAACTTACCTTTTTAAAACTAACAAAGCTAAGTTCCTGTTCTCTTTACTGTTTTGAGATCGTTTTCTATTTTTATTTTCGAAAACATTAAAAACGCATTCTATTTATCATTTTCGAAAACGCATTTTGAAAAAAAAAAAAATTGTTCACAAATCGCAAAACGTCCAAAACCACGTTTTAAGCGTTTTGAGTGTATTTCAACAAAAAATGTCCAAAACGCGAAAACGCGTTTTGGTATATATATATATATATATATATATATATATATATATATATATATATATATATATATATATTTTTTTTTTCTAAAAGAGAATTATCATAACTTGAAACTAAGCCTAAAATAAAGTTTTATTGAATTCAATATCAACATTACAAAAAAAATTAAGCGGGAATTCTTGTTGTTATATTTCAAAAAATGCCTAGATAAATGGACTCGGTGATTTTTAAAGAACATACATTTTCTGGATTTTAATAGACCCAGAACTTCCTCAAATCCCGAACCTGACCAAGCTGCGTTAATATAAACTCTTAGTACTCACATTAGTGTGTTGCAAGTAACCATGTTTTCAGTGTATTTTGAAAAGAAATTTGAGTTTGAGTCAGTAGTATTCTCCAAGCAAAATAATTAAAATAGTTTAAGTAGTATTCTGAAAATTTCAAATAGAACGTGTTTTCCAACTTCTTATTTTCAAAAACAGTTTTCGGAAATAACAAACCAAACGATTTTCAGCAAATTTGAAAACAAAAATAAAAAAGGAAACATAAAACATTTTCGAAAATGAAAATACAAAATAAAATACAAACAGAACGCCACCTAAGATTTTTGTTTAAAAATCAAGTGTTAATTAAGTATTAAATAAATATAATATTATATATAATATAAAAATAATTATCTATTATACATTAAATTAAAACTAATATAATATATTAAATAATAAAATCCAAATTATACCTAATCTACAACCCCAACCCCCGCCCCCACCCCCACCCCAGTTTGTCACACGAAGTCACAAAATTTCGTCCCTTCACCAGCCCGCGCCCGTGCCCCCACCCCAGTTCAGTTGATCACACGAAGTCACAAATTTCATCTCCTCACCAACAGCGCCCCGCCCCACCCCACCTTGTAAAGTCACAGTTCATTTAGTTCGATCACAATTAAAAATTGTGTCACAATTTCACCCCTCCCCTCCCCACCCCACCTCACCTCACCAGCAAAGTCACAGTTGGTCACACAAAGTCACTGTTCAGTCATAGTTATAAATTTAGTCACAATTTTACCCACCCCACCCCACCCCACCCCACCCAAATCCTACCCACCTCGTAAAGTTACAATTGGTCATACTAAGTTACAGTTCGATCACAATTATAAATTTAGTCACAAATTTTGCCCAACCCCACCTCACAAAGTTACAGTTCGATCACAATTACAAATTTAGTTACAAATTTAACCCTACACCACACCACACCACCCCCACCCACCCACCCACCCCACCAGCTAAGTCACAGTTGGTCACATAAAGTCACAGTTCGGTCATAATTACAAATTTAGTCACAAATCTCACCTCACCACCACACTACACCACCCATCCCGTAAAGTCACAGTTGGTCACATAAAGTCATGTACAGTTCGATCACAATTACAAATTTTACCCCACTCAAGCTGCAAAGTCACAGTTGATCACACAAAGTCACAGTTCGATCACAATTACAAATTTAGTCACAAATTCCACATCACTTGACCCCATCACACCCGACCTGACTCGCAAATTCACAGTTAGTCACACAAAAGTCAATTACAAATTTAATCGCAAAACCCACCCCGACCCCTCCCGAGTCACCCCACTCTACCCCGCAAAGTCACAGATAGTTATACATAGTCACAGTTCGGTCAAAATTATAAAATTAGTGGCAAATCAAATTTAATGACCGACAAATTAATTACACGGGTCACATCTCGTAATCGTCACAAATCGCACTTAGTCACAATCCAAACAATCTATTATCACAATTACAAATATAGTCGCAATGAAACATTTTTAGTCGCATATTTTATATTGGTCAAAAATTACTTTTTTTGTCACAATTAGTCAATATTTTGTTCACAAATACCTAATAATTGTTCACATTTGTGACCGATAAATTTTTAACATATAAATTAATTAAACATGTCACGTCAAATGGTCACACAAAATCACATTTAACATAAACTGTAGGTCACAATTACAAATTTACTCAAAAATCAAATTTTGTTATCAATAATTTATTTAAACTAGTCACATTCCATACTCGTCACAGGTCGCACAAAGTCACAATTAGTCCATATTTTGGTTACATTACCCAATAATTGGTCACATTTCCTATTAATTGGGTGAGGAAGTCTAAAGAGCTTCCAACACTACCAAAAACATTAGAACAACCACGTCAATCTCCAACCCCCCCCTCTCAGACGACAGTGAGGATGCCATCGACGAAGACATAATGTGCCCACGCAGCCCCCCACCGTGAAACCTATATCCCCTCACACCCTATCCTTCCCCTGATTCAAACAATAAAATTTACCATATGGTTCCCCATTTCCCTTTTCCAAATCTAAAAAGGAGCTATAGCTAGGAAAGAAGATGGCGGGGCTACTAGCATGGGCAGGGGACGTGGTGGGAGGCTACGGCGGAGGGAGAAGCGATGAAGAAAACGACCCAAATTTCGTTCCACTGATGTTGATTTTTCGAACAACGGACATATGTTCAAGAGCTAGATTGAAAGGAGCTTCCTTAAACCATACTTGACGCGATCCCAATCGAGAATCTCGATGAAAAAGCGGAATAACGAAAATAAAACGTAGGAAAGATCCAGATTCAGCCAAACAAACACAAGAATTAAAATACTGGAAAGATAAAATTGACGATAGGACCTTGACCCAAGATTCACGATGCAATATTGACGATGTGTAATCGAGATCCAAGGTTTTCAAAATATCACAAGGACTTGTCAATTTCCTTGATAAGATTCTAATTGGAAATACCACAAATATTCCGCGAATATTTGATAAGTTCAACGCCACAAATATTTCACAATATTTTATAAGTTGGGTTTGTTCTCAAAGAAAACATAAGGGACTCCTCAACCTTTCAATTGGAGAAAACTCTCTAAACTCAAATTCAATAATCTCAAAACTGTACTGTCTTTTACAATAATGAAAAGGAATATAAATAAGAAAAATAACATAGCTGCTAATTGGGATCAAAACAAAATCCTAATTAGACTAAAGTACTAAAATAGGAAAATAAATTAAACACCAAAAAGGAAACAAAATAATTAAAATGCCCTCGGGTCCAAAATAACTCAGTTACGGCCGTGAAGGATCCAGTTACGGCCGTAAATGCCTCTCGGGTCCAAAACTGCTTCAATAGTTACGGCTGTGACGAAATTGATTACGACCGTGAAATGCCCTCGGCTTAGATGTTACGGCCGTAACTTCCAGACTTACGGCCGTAAGTCTTGTTCTGCTGAAATTCTTCCTTTTTCCCCCTAGAATTGGTTACGACCTTGATAATAGCTTTTACGGCCGTGATTATATGAGTTACAGCCGTGAAGGACCTTCATTACGGCCGTAATGATTTTTCTGCACAAGGAACTTCGATCACTCGACTCAGCTTGATCCTTTCTTCCTCCCGGCTCGACCCCAACACGGAACTTGCTCCGTTTTCCACGTAGATCACAGTCACTACTGCCGATGTCTCGACTTGGCCCTTCGATGCCGGTCCGGTCCGGATCGTATCAATACTATGATATAATATTTGACTTTTCAATCACATATTGAACATAGCGTCTCTTCCTTATTTATGTGAAGTATCACACTATGATACTTACGATACTTTTATATTTTTTAGTATCACATCCTGATACTTACAAATTTTTATGATACTTTCTCTCAGACATAAAATCAAACACCTTTAAAACATACAATTTTTCAAACCTATGAACACAAAACCTTTTTACACAATGCAGTCTTTATTTTATTTCTGCTTCATTACCATCTTCTCACCGACTCCAACATCTCCTTCTCGACTCATGGCTCTGTCGACACTTCCATGGACGACTCACCGACATTTCCAAGATGAAAGCATTTGATTTCTCTAAGTCGGAGGATCAGTATTCATCACAGTTAAAGCTTTCAAATTTGGAAAGTCTTCGAGATCAACAGAAGACACCGAATTCCAGGATGCTTTAATAAAGGTTTCAATAGATAAAGATTTGACGAATTCTATCAATTGGTTAGTGATTCCGTATAGTTGCACCTCTTCTTCTTCTTCTTCTTTGATTAATTTTTGGGCTCTGAAACATTGTTGTATACCACTGGATGTTCCAAGAGCAATCGAGATGGAGTCTCTAGTGAAGAGGGCGAAACAGAGAATTATAAGTATTTTTCAGATTTTTGTTTTTGAGTAGTACAAATCAGTTTTGTTAGGTTAAGCAAGTATTCTGTGCAATTAACCCTTTTTCCATAAGGTAAATTCATTCTATAAGGACTTCATCTCCTAGTCGGAGAAGTGGATGTGTTCTGAGCCCTATATATAGAGCTCCTTTGATCAACACACATTTATATTCTCAAAAAAAACTAAAAAAATCTTCTCTATTATTTTTACCTTCTCCATAAAACTAATTCTTATACCGAAGGGGTAAAGAGGAAAATCCTCCTTGCCTTTTGATCTTGCCACGTCAAGGTCAATAATTTTTACAACATCAATCATTATCATTAATGATCACATAACACGATGATCATCCGCAGTGGCGTAGCCACTTAAAGTCCAGTGTATTATAATCTTTCTTTTTAAGTTTATATTTTTTCAAAAATTAGAATCCAATTCAATAACTTTTGTATCTAATCAGCCCATGAATTCCATTAAACCATGATCTCAATTTTCTAATCTTTCTATGGAAATAATATACAAACAAGGTGGTTATTAAAGCACATCTCAAACTTAAATATTTAAAAATATATGAATCAGGTTGTAAATAATATAATTAATATGTTATAAAAATTTAGAACAACCCATCCCAGCCCAGCCAAGCTCACTGCACCCAACCTAACCAACCTAAATCATATCTTCTATAAATTGTCTACACCTCATCGTTGTCGTTATCACTACCAAAACCACCACCACCACCACCTTATTGTCACCATCACATCATCATCATGATACATCTCCGTCGTCACCACTACCACCATCTCTGTCGCCACTACCACCATCGTCGTCGTCACATCTTTGCATAACCACAATCAACCATCATCTTCGAAGTATTGTCCCCACCACACACAACCACAACAATCTTCGATGCACCACCACAATGCCCCTGAATATCACCATTGCCTCCACCACCACCCACTCCTTCACCCAGAGATCAACAACCTCAACCAATTAAACCATAAAAAATGTCTATTTTCAGAATTGAGAATCCCTTAGAAGAAAAAGATCTGAACTATTATATGTGATCAACTCTTTTAAATCTATGACCAGTTGAAATTGATATGTGACTAATGAAAAATGACATGTGACCTTAAAGTGTAATATGTGACCTGAAGTATGATGCTTGAACATGTGACCAATGACATGAATATGTGAAATAATATGAACATGTGACCCGTGACTTGATATGTGACGTGTGACTCGTATATGTGACCACAACGATCACCAACAAACGCCATCTAACCCCACATGTGACCTGTGATTTGAACATGTGACCCATGACTTAAACATGTTACATGTGACTCGTATAGGTGACCCCAGCGACCACCAACAAACACCACCACATGCGACGTATGATTTGAACTCGTGACTTATAACTTGAACATGTTACCTGTGATTGGTACATGTGACCTCAGCGACCACCAAGTAACAACCACCACCACCACCACATCTCACCAACAACCATAAACACCACATCACATAGAACATCAAATCAAACAAACCACCACCCAAATCAAATCGTGTTCACCCTACTACATCGTGCAACTTCAAATTCTTTACAAGTGTGAAAGCTACCTTTAAATGCAATTATTTGTCTTTAGAAACTTCAATAACACCATTCATTTGCTTCATGGAATTCATTGAAGACCCAAAGGTCATCTCTAGCAAACACATCATCGCATGAATTTTCCACAATTCTAAGCTCTAGTAGAAGAGGAATATATTCAAAACGCAAGAATCACGTTGACTCTTGTTGTAAGGCCTTCAATCATTGCTTTGAGTGACAACTCCGTATGATTAAGCCTTGAGTCTCCTTTTAGAATAATCACCTTTTCTCCCAATCTAAATCGCATAGTTAGGAGTCTCCAATTCACTTCCATATTACCAAAATTTCTCAGCCACAGCATCCCCAATATGATATTTGTGCTTCCTAGTTCTAATGGTAAGAAATTCTACACTATTTTCAGCCCATGTATCTCCAATGTTACTCCCCTGCATATCCATTTTCCTTTAATTGACACCGTTGTGCCCATGACCACCACCACACAACCACTAACTCACCACCGCCACTACCTACATCAACCACTAACGAAGCAGCACCACCACCCCCTTCGACCTTCCCCAACAAACCAACACACAACTAGATATTCATGGATGGAAAATCTGACGAATTTAAGTCTCATGAGGCTATCCCATTTCGATGCAATGTGGGAGTCCTGTTGAGTGGGGGTTGTGAGATTTAATGTTGACAAGGGACATTTTTGTGAGATTTAGGGCTTAGCTGAGTTGGGCGGGAGCGGTGGTAGTGGTGGTGGTTTTCGTGAGGGATGTGGTGGTGGTGGTGGTGATGGGAATCAAAGCCGCTGATTTCTGAAACTAAGGACCAGAATTCAATTGGGAACATAAAGTCTTGAACACCTATTTTGGGTAATTGGGTGTGGTGGGTGGGTAGTTTATGGGTTATTGAATTATAATATTATTAATTAATAATTTAAAGGTGAATTAGCACCTGATTATTATATGAAAAACTTAAAAACTTGCTTTTTGGATTGCTAATTTTAATAACCGACCGTGTTGTAATTTCCACTTCTTATATACCATCCTCCATGTTCATATCATAGCCTCTTGTTCTGGATCAATGAGTACGGAATTTACCCAAACCGCATGTGGGATTTGGTTAAGACATTTTCATGGTAAATTAAATTATTTTGTTTTCTTGTAAGACATTTATTGATAAACTATTTTTATTCTTTATTTTTTTTCCTTATGGAGCAATTTTAAGGCCTTTAGAATTCACGAAGGAGAAATTTGTACATTATTCTTTTTAATTGTTTAAATTGAAGAATAAAAAATACAATTTGGCTACTTGTACAGCCCCAAGTCCCGCTTCACTTCTGCACCAAAAATATCGCGCTATTTTGATACCAAAAATATCTCGAGATATTGAAAAAGAAAATAAAAATAAAAAAAGAAACCTAACTTCTAACCCACGTTCATGTCCCTTCTCCAATTTTTTCCTCTGCCTCAACAGACAACACGTTACGTGCTTAGCTTCTCCATTTTTTTCTCTGCTTGAACCCGTTACCTACTCCGGCCATCGATTTGCTTCAGTCCGCAAGTGGTTTTCCATCAGGGTTAGTTTTTCCCAAATGTCAGAATTAGGTAATTATCTTCAAAACTTCGCAAACGTGATTGCACCTAGTTTATTTCTTTCAGATAGACGGTTGTATTAAAAAATTGATTTGGGACATCTTATCAAATTTATTAGATAATGGTTTGTTACATTCCAAACATTATCGCCAATAATTTGGTAATCCTCCATTTCAGTTTTCAAATTCTTTTTGTTATTATTCTATGATATTCTTCCAGTAACTTTTGTATTTGATTTTTTGATTCTTTGTTGATAGAAGAATTGTGTTGACAGTATGTTGATGGCTTCTTGATAATTTGTTTTCATTTCATACTTATTATTCACACATTGATCATTTTTGTAGGAGATCTCGTTTTATATTCCAACGATGGGTCGGTAAATAGTAATTTATTAGTTTCGGATGTTGAATGCTTGGAAGATAATGTGATAAAGGTTGAGAATTTCTCAAGATTGAATGATGTTTTTGTCGACAAATCGAATGAATATGTACCTGAGGTTGGAATGAAGTTTAAGGATTTTGAAGAAGTATTTGAATTTTACAAGAAATATGCACACCGTGTGTGTTTCCCAATCATAAAACGTAAATCGAGAAAGGAAAAAGATGGTGTCATTAGAAATGTGGCATTTACATGTAGTTGAGAAGGTCGAAGAACAAGCACTACTAGCACTTTGTTGAAGCCTCGTGCGACAATTAAAACTAGGTGCAAAGCTTGGATGAATGCAGTTTCTGACTTACATGAGATTTTTCGAATAATTGCAGTGACGCTTGAGCATAATCATAAAACAAGTCCTTCTAAGTCTCAGTTGTATCGATGTAATAGATAAATAAGCGAGTACGTGAAAAGGAAGTTGGAAGTGAATGATATAGTGGGAATTCCATTATACAAAATTTACAACTCAACTGTCGTCGAAGCAGGTGGTTATGAGCAAATGACATTCATTGAAAAGGATTGTCGAAACTATATTGATATGGTTAGGCGTTTGAGACTCGGGGAAGGCGATGCCGTCGTATTACAAGGTTATTTCTCGAAAATGCAAGCCCAATGCCTTGGTTTCTACTTTAACGTAGATTTGGATGAAGAGTGTCGTTTGAGAAATAATTTTTTGGGCTGATAATAGGAGTAGACTAGCATACAAGGAATTTGGCGATGTTGTGACCTTCGATACCACATATTTGACAAATTGTTACGACGTGCCATTTGCCCCTTTTGTTGGTGTAAATCACCATGGACAATCAACACTCCTTGGCTATGGTTTAATTTCGAATGAGGATACACAAACTTTTGTGTGGCTGTTTCGGACCTGGATTGAGTGCATGGGGGGACAATGCCCCATGGGAATAATAACTGATCATGATAGAGTGATGCAAAATGCAATTCAGATTGTCTTTCCAGATGATACAAGGCATAGATGGTGTTTATTGTATATCTTGAAGAAGTTACCCGAGAAATTTGGTGGACATACACAAAAGGGAGCTATTCTGTCAACTGTCCATTTCGTGGTTTATGAATCACAGAGTCCATAACTATTCAAAGAGGGTTGTAGTGCAATGATTGCTACATATTCACTTGAGAATGATTGGTTGGAAGGACTTTACAAAGATCGATTTTGTTGGGTACCTTGTTATCTAAGAACAAGTTTTTGGGCTGGGATGTCTACTATTCAAAGGAGCAAGAGTATGAACGCATTTTTCGATGGATATATACACTCGAAAACTTCGTTAAAGAAATTTGTTGAACAATATGAGCTGGCATTGAGAAGTAAGGTTAAAAAGGAATTCGGCAGACTTCAAGTCATTTTCCTAGATGATCCCCTGTGCAACCAAGTATGGAATGGAGAAACAATTTCAGTCGGCCTACACAATCGCAAAATTCAAGGATTTTCAGGAGGAGTTTTCCAGTACGGTATATTGTCAAATAGTATCTGATGAGGAGGGATCCACGACATCGGTGTACGAGGTCCTAGAATCTATAATATTCGAAGAAGGGATGAAAAAGAAAAAAATTACTTTGATGTTTAAGAGAGCAAATTCACATATAATATGCAGTTGTCACTTGTTTGAGTTTAGGGGCATACTTTGCAAACATGCTATTACGGTGTTGATTAGTAATGATGTAAATGTTGTTCTGGAGATATATATCTTACGACGATGGAGGAAAGAAGTTAGTCGGGCGTACACAAGGGTGAAGATCAATTTAATGGTTGGATTAGTAATCCTTCTCATGTAAGATATGATGAACTTTGTGATGATTTCAACATGATTCCGGACATGGTAGCGGATGATGAAGTACTAACCAATGAGATTAAAGACTGGCTTTCCGTGGAGATGATTGGATTGAACTTATTAAGATCTAGATCTATTTGTGGTAGCAACATCCATAGCCAAGACAATGTGGTAGTAGCATCTAAGCGGGGGTCAGGGGAGAAGGACTCAAGTTGCCCCATGTTGAATCCTAAATGTATGACAAGAAAGGGCGCACTTAGGAAGAATAGAATGAAGGGGACATCAGAGAAGAGTTCGAAGCGGAACAAGGTATATCCTTTTTCTCTATCATCCTTTTATTTTGCATACAAATATAGTTAACTCATAAGAGTGACTGTGCAGGTACCATCAAAATCAAGTAAATCCAAGAACGCGTTACAAAACGACATGGAAACAGGTAAAGAGTTTGACCAAGCATCTCAAGTATCAATGTTCCTCGTACCCAGCCATGTCTCATTCTCACAACAATTATTGGTACGTATTGTTTATCTCGAAACTTCAATAAATTTCAATTCACATATTTGTAATATTTGTCATCATATACTATCGTAGGGAACTCATTATCCAGGATGGCCTCCCAGCTATGGAATGAACATGATGCCAGCCTTTGGGATAGGTCAACGAACATTCCCATTTTTTCCACCATCTAGAGAGACTAAAGATGCATGAATCCAGTCTTTGTATGGACTTATAATCAGTGTGGGCATTTAGAGTTATAGTTCAATCTAAGAAGGACGAGACACCTAAGGCGAAGACTGTAAAATCAGATTGAAATAATAGTTTATTATTTTTTATATATATAATTTGTAGGCATTTTACTGCAATCTAGTTGTGAAATTCTTAACGTTGCTGATTTGGTTTCAACGTAATTTTAGTTCCATTAAAATTCAAGGTATATGTCTTCTCTCTTCAAATCATTGTGTTTATTCTTCATAATTTATATAGAACTTTTTGGCTTCCCAACTATGCAATTTTATCGATTTCTGAAATTTTGAGTTCATGTCATCTCTTTTCAAATTATTATTCCATTCACAGAATTTGTCAAGAATCTAACATAAGATCAGATCACTTGGAAAGTATACATTTTAGAATTACAGAATTTGGTAGGAGGATAGTCTCATTGCATATTAATTTTGTTTTCCTTTTCAAAACAATCAACACCCTCAAAATATTCATAATATCTACAAGCATAGCAATTATTATAGCAAAACATTCAAGCCCAAGAAATCACAGCCTCAAAATATGGAAGTCAGAGATTAAAATTGTTTAAGTTCAATACATAAATTCAAAAGTTGGATACACAAATTTAAAATTCGAATTACAAAGTACATATTTATCTTGAACATCTTGCCCACGTTTTGCGTCCTATAGGCCTCCAACCACTTCAAATAACCATTCCCGCAAGCTCGGCATACACAAGTTGGGCATACAAGCTTCGTTGGATAACCCTGCTCAAACTTGCACAATTTTAGATTTGTAAGAACTTAGACACAAGAGGTTCATCAAACTTGAATGAATCTTATCTATATTCCAGTTTCCAACAGTGCCAGCACATTAGATATGTATAAAACCTTCACAGCCCATCAGCATCTTTAGCAATATACTCCATTATGTCATATTTAAAGACAAAATATCACACACCTTGGTAGAAAAGGCGAGAGAAAAAATTAAAGAAATAAAGGATACCATCTTGCATTAGCAACCAAATAGTAAAATCACATCGGCCAAAACATAGAATAAGGAATACGTGCAAAACTTCATTGAATACCATACTGATAACGTCATAAATTCAACTTAGATCTAAGTGGGAAAAGAGTGGATCCGTCTAATATATGTATTAACAGCATCATATAGGCAACTAGGAACCACAATTCATATACTTTAATAATAATAATAATAAAAGTCGCACCAGAATGACTTATCGAAAATTTGGATAAAATGAATAGTGAAAAAGTCCTTCCTCTCTTATAATACTGGATTTATGTAAACACATCCAACCATAAAAATTTTCAGTTCATAATAGAGATATGCAGAATACCAGTTCTTTATAATATTGGATTTATACAAACAAATCCAACCACAATTCATCTACCAACGATTTATTTATTTTATATATTTACCCATATCCTCTTCAACAACATCATCACCGGAATCAAGTTTTTGAAAATTTATATCATCTCCACAAAAAACAAATACGGTATTTGAAAAATCTCATAATGTAACGACCCGGGTCCCACTTAACGGGGTGTCCCGACCGTTAGATGACGGCGTACTATCCCCACTGTACCAACACGAGTCTTTTCAGCATGCTTTGTCCTCACTCGCACGCTCCCCGAGAAAACTTCCCAAGAGGTCACCCATCCCAGAATTTCTCCAAGCCAAGCACGCTTAACTGCGGAGTTTCTAATGATGGACTTCCGAAAAAGAAGGTGCACCTTGTTAGTATGAGTAGTACCTATCATTTCTTTTAAGCTTTCTTTATCGGGGTATTATAATTACCCCCCGTTAGACTCGCGACGTCCTCGTCGCGCTTAACCTATCTAATGATCTGTTTCCAGGCGTTGGGATTCTAGAGGTGGCTCCCGCTCTATGACGTAGCACTTAGTTCCCGATTTTTGGCTGGCAGCCGTCTCTGATACCATTCATAACGACCCGGGTCCCACTTAACGGGCTGTCTCGACCGTTAGATGACGGCGTACTATCCCCACTATACCAACATCAGTCTTTTTAGCATGCTTTGTCCTCACTCGCACGCTCCCCAAGAAAACTTCCCAAGAGGTCACCTATCCCAGAATTTCTCCAAGCCAAGCACGCTTAACTGCGGAGTTTCTAATGATGGACTTCCGAAAAAGAAGGTGCACCTTGTTGGTATGAGTAGTACCTATCATTTCTTTTAAGCTTTCTTTATCGGGGTATTACACATAATATCGAAATATTATGAAATACCTGGCTTGCCGCTTGAGGCGACGAAATAATGAACTGGTAAAAACCATTTGTTGGCGCTCGATTTTTAGTTCAATATTATGCTCTCTCTCTCCACTGCCTCCCCCCTCTAGAAGTCGTCACCGTGCCCACATATTCTCCTCGTCGCTGTCTACACAACTTCGCTCCCTGGGGTCTTTGAAGTTTGAATTGAAAACCTAGCAGATAAGTTCTATTGTTCTAATTGGGAATGATATTTGGGACATATGAGAAATAGCTCGTGAGGGTGACGATGTTATTCCTGATACAGTTTCTATATGCCATGATCCTCTTATCACCCATAGAAGTCACGATGTAGTCAGAGACAATCAGAAGAACATTCCTTTTACAAACAATGATCTGATTAATTTATCCAGACGTCAACATGAACACTTCGAGAACTCACAAGCGGAGCCAAGTTCACGATCAACTAATTATTCACGTGTGGTTCCAGATGATGAAGATTTGGAAGTCCAGCAATTATTTAATACCAAGCAAGATCTCCAAGAAGCGATTTACAGTATTGCACTTAAGCATAATTTCGAGTTTAAAGTGAAGAAGTCAGACAGGAGTACCTACACAATTGTCTGTGTAGATGATAATTGTAGTTGGCGTCTATGAGCAACGAGGATGGACACAAATCAATTCTTCGTAGTTCGCAAGTATGCACGAGAACATATTTTCAAGTGGGCATTCGTCGAAATGATCACAGACAAGCGCGTTCATGGTTTATAGGACGACGGATAATGTATAAGTTTGATGACCCAAGGACTATTTATAGACCTAGAGACATCATTAATGATGTGCAAAGAGATTTTGGGGTGACCATGAGCTACCAGAAGGCCTGGAAGGCTAGAGAATGTGCGTTATAGGATTTAATGGGTTCACTCGAGGAAAGTTATGTGAAATTAGCCAGGTATTGTCATAACATGTCAAGAATTAATCCTGGTTCGACATTCTTTATTGAGGCTGACAACGACAATCGCTTCAAGTATTTTTTCATGGCTCTTGGATAATGCATAAATGGATTTAGAAGATCGATGCGACATCTAATTCTAGTAGATGGTACAACACTAAAAGCTAGTTATGAAGGCAAGTTAATTATTGCTACATGTCAAGATGCCAACATTCAAATATACTGTCTTGCGTTTGGCATAGTGGATAGCGAAAATGATCTAGCGATGAATTTGTTTTTCTCAAAGTTGAGGGAAGTAATTGGAGATGTCGATGACCTTGCTTTTATAACTAGTCCGGGAAATTCTATCATAAATGGTATAGTTGAAGTTTTTCCCGAGGCACACCATGGTTATTGCATGTACCATATACAAGGTAATTTGAAGACGACGTACAATGGCACTGGGATCGTTTCCTTGTTTAAGAGAGCGGCAGAGGCTTACACTTTTGAAGATTATAATAAGTTCATGATCGAAATAGATAACAAGAGTAAGGATGCCTCGAAGTACTTAATAGATAAAGTGGGGATTCAACATTGGGCACGGTGTCAATTTCCAGGACGTCGATACAATATGATGACGTCAAATAACGTGGAGTCTTTGAATGCATTATTTAAGAAGGATCGAGAGTTACCAATTCTGGCAATGATTGAGAACATTAGGGAGAAGTTACAGGTTTGGTTTCACGATAGACGCTAGAAATCTCAATCATGCACATCTTATCTCACCCCAGCCATCGAAACCAAACTCTTCAAGACATTAGACCTGGCTAGAAGGTTGGGCGTGAAGCCACTGGATCAGTTTCGATTCAACGTCGTATGCGGACGTAATGTTGGTTATGTTGTGGACTTGAATTACAACACGTGCACGTGTAGATAGTTTCAGCTTGAGAGCTATCCATGCGCTCATGCAGTTGTAGTTGCTAGACATCAAGGCTTTTCACCACAGTCATTATCAACTGAGTACTACACGACTGCTTTTTGGAGAGAAGCATATGCTGAAACTATATTTCCTATATCAAATGAGGCTGAGTGAGAACTTCCCGAACACTTGCTCTCACTTGATAATTTACTGCCACCGAATGTCCGCTGTCGTACTCCTGGATGTGTACGTACGTCTAGAATACCATCTATTGGAGAGTTTCCTAGACCGCGAAAGTACGGCATGTGCGGCGCAGTCGGTCATACTCGCCAAACTTGTACTAGTCAGATTCCCTTGAATAATTAATTTTATCACTATTAAAACTTTTATTATAATTGTAGTGTTGTTGATAATAAATTATCTTATTTTCTCGATGAAAGTTCGTGAATTGCTTATCATACTATGAAATATGATAAATGTTTCTTGGGGGAAAAAAAAAATATTTTAGGCCATCAGAAACGTGTGATTATTAATTAATTGCGAAATAAAAAAAAATTATGCATATCACCTTCGCTGGATTGCTCTCACAAAAGTGGTCGAGGCACATGCTACACTAATTATCTGAATCTATTTCCATCTTCCGGTAAAGGTGAAGAACCGAAGGAAAATGGAAATGGATTCAAATAATTAGTGTAGCATGTGTCTCGATCTTTTTTTGTGAAAGCGATTCAGTGAAGGTGAAATGCATAAATTTTTTGTTTCAGAATTATTCAATAATGACACGTTTGTGGTTCCCCACAATCTTTTTTTTCCAAGAAACATTTATCCTATTCCTCGATAAGATAAGAAATTCATGAACATTTTGCCTTCAAGGCATATGATAAATAGATTATTGGAATCAATTTTTAACTTTCTGCGATCTCCACCTTTACGACTTCATTCCTCGGAATGAAACACTAAAACCGAAAATTAATCTGCTGATGTCATTAGTAATTTATTTTTCTATTTTAGTGTTTGATTCTGCTAAAGTGAAGCCGTAAATTTGGAGAATCAGATGAAGATAAAAATGATTTTCGATTATCCGTGTGGCACGTGCCTTGTAGAATTTTTTGAAAGCAATCTCGAGAAAGTGAAATGAATAAATTTTTTTTACAATTATTTAGTAATAATCACACAATTTACTCTAAATTAACAATTATTTCACATACCCTAAAACCTAAATCCAAACCCCATCAGCCGGACCAAGTAGTCGGTCTGCCCGGACCACCAAACATTACTGGGCGGACCAATCATGTCAAGCCGGGCGGACCGATAGTGGTCTGGCCAGACCACTTTTTTTTGGGGCCGGACCGAATTCGGTCCGGCCAGACCAACAAATTTTCATAGCTTTGTTATTTAACAGGAACTAACGATTCAACCGAGATGTAATTTAATAATGTGCAATAGTAATTTTAATAGTAATAAAAAAATTGGCAATTAAATAAATATACATTACATATAAAAAATTACAAATTTACATTTCAAATTGTTATGGACCACAATTGCACATATATAAATTAGAAGCTAATTTAATTCTCCATTTCTGTATATGTTCTTGATTGATCATCCTGACATCTTGTCCGATACTCAAGAACTCAATATACTTTATTGCAAAAATGCCACAATCGCCACTGTATGTTAAAAAAATGTTAGTGAAATAAATAAACATAGTTAAGAATTTAATTAAATACTAGAATACGATTGTAAGAAAAAATTTACCTGACACCTTGTTTGGAGGTCCCCTTGATCCTCTCAATGACTAGTATATCATCAACGACAATTCTAGCACACTTAATCGTAAGGGGAACGATGACTACCAACGATAGTAGAGCTTCTTGTAGCTGGGACATTACGAGACAACCATGATCGTGATCACCGGAACATAAAGGTGTGTACAAACCCGTCCACGACTGGCCACACGCCGGTTCTACCCCTGCCACGTATTCCAACATATATTCTGGAAAAAATGTACGATTCAGAGTTGCTGTCGTAATTTGCATACTCGATGTCGACAGCATTCTTGAAGCCGCAGCACATGATAACTCGCTCGGGGAAGCCGAATGATTTCGGGTACCTCCTTGCCCTATCGCGCAGCAACTCCATCGCAAGATCAAAGTGCTACAACATAAAACATAAGCGAATTAAATATTATCTAATCAACAAATAATATAGTGCGTTCACATAATTACGATCATGCACTCACATCGTCGGCAAGCCAAGCTCCCGCTCTTGAGGACAATTCTAAACCAATCTTTGGCATCAGATATTGTTGTCTTCCCAATGGCGAAGTGAAACCTGAATGAATAAATAATTAGAAAATCATATACAATCATTTTAACATTTAAGAAATAAATAAACAAAATCATAAGAAACTTATTTCGACTAAAGTTTACAGTACCACATATCGAACACCTTTTTCTTCGCCAGATCCACTTCGCGGAATAAGTTGACTTAAGTGCCGTCCACGAATGTCCTCTTCTTCACCTCGGCCATGAAGGGAGAAAGAACATGCTGTGAGGGTTGTCTTGTCCTCTTACTAATCCTTCACCTCGATAGTACGTTTCCGTCCCCTCTTCCCGACCATCTCCGCCGGCACCTCAATCGACTCATCCTCCGGCACCTCCGACACCTGAGGCACCTCCTCCTCCACTTGAGACACCCCCTCTGCCACCCTCTTCGACATCTCCGTTGACACATGCGAATTAGTCACATCCTCAGATACCCGAGGCACCTCCTCCTCCGCCGCCCGAGGCACCTCCTCCTCTACCGGCACCTCCTCAGTCACATCCCTAACCACCCAAGCGGGCACCCTGTAAAAATCCTGCTCTGTCATCCGAGTTATCATATCATCCAGCTCATCATGCTCTGGCATCATATCTGATACTCCATGCCCACCTCGGATCTCATCCCTAAGGACGTCGACCTTACCTCCGAGCTCATCCCGAATGGCATACATCTCATCACGAATGACCCCCACCATACGCTCAAACAAATCATCAATGTGAGGTACTGGGCGCTGAAAACAAAAATGACAATTGATTATTTAACTCAAATATTATAACATGTAAATGTGATCATTAAAATACTATAGTTTATTGAAAACTAAAACCATGAACATACCGGGGGAGTGGGGGAGCGTAAAGGTCCGCGAGATGTCCATGGTGAATGAGATCTCATGATCGGTGTGGACATGTCTCGTACTGGACTGCGGTGATCCTAGGTAAAATGAAAGTGTAAATTAAATGTCAATTATTATTTATTAAAGATTTTACAAAATTTTCGACAGAGTCTCCCCTTAAAATTGGACTTAGTCACCCTATAAAGGGATATCAAAATGTCATAATAAACCAAAAACATTCAAGCACTCAACCACGACAATTCAAAACACCAACCACAACTCAATAATACTCCCATATCACCAACTACTCAAAAAATAATTCTCAACTCATAAACATATCAAATTCAAATTATAAACTCCAACAAATATAATAGGAAATAAACTAACCCCTAGTAAAATATTATAACTTATTGAAAACCGAATCAATGAACATACCGGGGGAGTGGGGGAGCGTAAAGGTCCGCGAGATGTCCCCGGTGAATGAGATCTCTTGAGCGGCGGGGACATATCTCGTACTGGACTACGGTGATCCTAGATAAAACAAAAGTGAAAATTAAATGTCAAATTTTGTTTATTTAAGATTCTACAAAATTTTCGATAGAGTCTCCCCTTAAAATTGGACTTAGCCACCCTATAAAAGGGATATCAAAATGTCATATTAAACCAAAAACATTCAAGCACTCAACCACAACAATTCAAAACACCAACCACAACTCAATAATACTCCCATATCACCAACTACTCCAAAAATAATTCTCAACTCATAAACTTATAAAATTCAAATTATAAACTTCAACAAATATAATAGGAAATAAACTAACCCCCAGTAAAATATTATAACTTATTGAAAACTGAATCTATGAACATATCGGGGGATTGGGGGAGCGTAAAGGTGTGTGAGATGTCCCCGATGAATGAGATCTCATGAGTGGCGGGGACATGTCTCGTACTGGACTGCGGTGATCCTAGATAAATAAAAAAATGAAAATTAAATATTTACCCCAAAAGGTAAATAACAATCTAAAATTACATTACATACCAGTCCACTCATGTAGTCCTGCTCCTCCTCTTCTATCGAAGTCGTCAACTCATGAAGGACTTCGAGCTAATATATTAATATTCGAACAATTTATAAATCATGTGTCAAATATTATATTATATTACATTAATAATAATTTCTAAACGCTCACCTGAGGATCATCAAGGATAGCCGAAAGATCCTTAGCGTTTGACGCCTCTCTTGCTCTCCAATTTAGCATCCGAGGAAATCGAGTCCCCGTCCTAACTGCCCACCTGTCACCTAAGGAGGGAATAACCTCGTACGCTCATATCTGTGAAACTTACAATTATTATGACGATGAAAAACATAATAAACTAATTCAAAATGAAAATTTTAAAATTATTACCTGCAGAGCAAAATGGAATCCGTACGCATCATACTCCCGCAGGGCCTTCTCCGCACTGGGCATCGAATGCTTTTTCGTAAATATGTTAACGGTATCGACATAAATTATAGACCCCCATGGATAGTTGTTGAAGGCTTCAATATCATCAAAAACTTCCAAAGCTTATAAGTTGATACCATTCTTTGCTTGCTTGCCCTTCACGAAGCTCTCGAGAATATAGACCATGCTTAATTTCAATTTGTCCAACATATCGGGATAAGTCAGTAAAGTTTTCCCGAGCTCCCCCCTTGTAATGGTCCTTTGTTCTTCGAAGTATTTGAGATGAAGCCTGGATTTTGAGCTTTTCCCTGGCTTTGGGTCCCTTTGGCCATCACACTTTAATCCCATGATAAGGAAAAACTCAAAAGTCGAGAATGTGACTATCTTGCTATCCCCGAAGCAAAAACTAAACACATCACCGTCTACTGGTTTCAGAAATCGAAGTACCAGATAATCTATAATCTGCGGTGAAAATTGCATCGTAGTTAATTCTTTGAATCGCTATAGGCAAGATCACTTCAATATATCTCGATGAGGCTCATCAAGGCTTTCTAGAACTGTAGTAAAGCAGTTTGAGTTCCTGTAGTGGGAAACTTTAGCCAGAAGCTCTCTCAGTTCAAGATCTACAGCATACTCCATCCTGCAATAATTTCAAATGTTAAAATCATAGTTCAAAAAAGTATGCCGCAATATCAATAAATTTAACCATTTTACATTGTAGACTACCGCACGTAAATGAACAAGTAGGAAAATTAAACATTAAAGGAAAAACTTTATTATTATTATTATTATTATTATTATTATTATTATTATGAAATTATAATTACATATCTTATTTCTAATTATTATTAAATTACTAATTCATTTTTATTAACAAATTATGAAATTATAATTACATTTTCCAACATCGTGAAATTCTTAAATTTTTGTTACAATTATGAAATCATAGTTCACATTTATTAATTCTAATTATATTTATTATCATTAGTAATGAAAATATTTACCTCTTTTACATTATAAATAAATTATAAAATTCTAAATAATTTTTTAATTCTTAACATTATTTATCATTTATTACAAAAATAATTTTGATAATATTTTTTTTATTATCGATATTAATTAAACAAAATGAATTTTATTAAAATTTAATTGGTTCACAAAACAGATTGGTTGGTTCGGCCGCCAAAACAGTCCGGCCGGGCTAGAGATGGCAAAAAAATCCGATCTGCCCCGTCGATCCGTCGACCCGATCCGATCCGATCCGCCCCGATCCGCGATCCGAAATTTTTTTTTAATATAATTTTTTTATCATGTATAAAAATCTAATATTATAAATTTTGTAGCAAACTTTAATTTTTGGGAATAACCTGCAATCTTTGCATTTTAAAGAAAACACATTTTTCATGTTCTTCATTTGAAGAAAAAATTACAATAAGTGATAGTAAAAAAACTCGATCCGTTGAATCGGCGAAATGGCGAATCGGCCTCTATACGTCTCGTTTTAATAAAATAAATAAAATTTAATAAAAAAATAAATTTTCTAAATTTTTTATAAAAGATTTAATTTAAAATATATTTAAAAAAATTAAAAAAAATTAAAAAAATAAAAAATAAATAATTTTTTTTTGGCGGATCGGTCCACGGATCGGTGGACCGATCCGCCCCGACCCGACCCGAAATTTGACGGATCGCGGGGCGGATCCGGATCGGGCAAAAAAATCTCGGGGCGGGGCGGATCGGGGTCCGATCCGCCCCGTTACCATCTCTAGGCCGGGCCAAACTGGTCCGGGCGGACCAAAGTCTTCTTCTTCGCTGGGCGTTACGCCCAGGGAAGACCACGACGGAGCTCGCCATTTCCGGTGAGCTCCGTCAATAATTGTAAATGGCGAGCTCCGTCAATAATTTTTACAACAACATATACCAAACTCGATTTACATAAAAAAAAATTTCAAACTTCAAGCTATAAATCTAGGAATCAAAGCTAAAAATGTAATCTAACATTGTCTAATGTTTGAAGATTATGATGAATAGATCTTCTTCTTGAACAACCCGGAGTCTTCTTCTTCTCTTGGACGGACTGAAGGCAAGAATGGTGGAGTCAACTTTGCTTTTTGCTGGACTCAAAGGATAGTGTTTTTGAATAAGTGTAAGGATATTTTAGACTTTATCGATAATAAATCATTTTCCCTTTTTCTTTTTAACTTACAAATGGATCAAAGGCTATTTCGAAAAATGGGTTGGATGATCCCGCTATTAGCCACTAATTCCTGCTCTAATGGGTTGGGAGCTATTCACTTCGGTAAAACGGGTTGGAAATTGTCATGCAATTTGGGTTTATTTAAGGGAAAATAAATCTTTTCGCCATTGTTTGAGACCCATTATTTGGAAAAAATTATGGTTTGGAATAATATTTTTGGGAGGATGTGTGGTTAAAAAATGTTTGAAAAGTAAAAAATGGTAGGCTTGACTAAAATAGATGGTTGAGATCAGGGGTGGAGCCAGCTCATTTGTTTGGGCTGGGCCAAATTTCATTTTGGGTGGGCTTGGCTTAAGAATTTTTTTTTTTTAAAGCCTATAATTTTAAAGGATTTTTTGGAAGGGAAGAATATATAACTAAGGTTTTTAAAGTACACATTTTCAAAATTAAGAAACTTAAGGTTTATTTCAAAAATCAGGTCATAATTAATTATATATTTTATTATTTATGGTCACAAGTCATAATGTTTTGGGTCACAGCTTATTATTGTTACAAGTCACAATTTTTTAGGTCACAGGTCACAAATTAGGTCATAAGTTTATTGTCACAATCACAATTTTTTAGGTCACAAATTTTGAATTTCGTAGGTCAAGATTTTTTTGGTCGCAATTCTCGAGTCAATTGGTCACAACTTAACAAATTATGAGTCACAATTTCTTTATTGGTCATAATTTTTCCTCAAATACAAAACAAAAAACTTTTAGGTCACAATTTTCACAACTCACAAATTTTCTTGGTCACGGAACATAAAATTTATAGGTCACAATTTATAAAATTGTTTGGTTGACTCATTTTTTGGTCACAAATTATCGATTTAGTTGGTCACAATTTATTTCTCGGTCACAAATCACAAATTTATAGGTCACAAATTATGATCATAATAATTAATTGATCACAACTTATTTTTGGGTCACAAAGCTAAATACATATGTAATGAAGTTAAAAGATGGAATTTAAAATTTAAGAAACTTATGGTTTTAATACAAAATTCAGGTTTTTAGTTAAAAAATACCTAATAAATTGGTAATTAAATAGTTTGAGGTCACAATTACACAATTTATGGTCACAGACACAAATAAAGAATTTTATAGGTCACAAATTATAAAATTATTTGGTCGTGACTTAATTTTCGATCACAAATTATCAAATTAATTGGTCACAAATTATTATTAAGTCACAAATCACAAATATTAAATGTCACGATTTATTTCTCGATCACAAATATGGATCACAACTAATTTTTCGGTCACAAATATTTGGTCACGACTTATTTCTTGATCACAAATTAAATATTTATATGTTACGACTTATTTCTCGATCACAAATTATCAAATTAATTGGTCACGACTCTCTTATCGGTCGCAAGTCACAATATCTTTCTAGGTCACAAATTCTAAAAACTTAGTTCACAACTTATTTTCCGATCACAATTTAAAAAATTTCGTGAATCACAACTTATATATGAGTCACAAATCTCGAATTTTGTAGGTCACAATTTTTACTCGACCACAAGTATCGATTTTATGAGTCACAATCTTTACAATTTGTTGTCACGACTTATTTTTTGATCACTACTTATTTTTCAATCACATTTTATAAAATTATCGTTAAGTCACAATTACAAATTTAATTGAATTCTGAAATTTTTTTGGTTACATATTATTTAGTAGTCACAAATTACGTAATTACTAGTCACATTTAGTCAAACTTCAGAATTAATCTTTAGTTCTGATAAACATGAGGGGCTTGAGGTGCAAAATACCCAATTTTGGCAAAATTGCACTCAAGCTCCCGTCTCCAAACCGAAGCCCTAGCTTGAATCGATGCCCCTTCGGTCTCCACAGTAAATCGGCGTTGATGCTGTCATTGCTGCTCCTCCTCCAGCAGTAGCAGCCGCCCATGGGGCTAGAACAAGCAGTTGCGCGTAGGCAACCCGTGGCTACCTCTGCAAATAGGCAATGCAGCGAGGTGCATTAATCCGTCGTCTGCGTCGCAATCAACTTCATCTTCCAAATAATCATCAAAAGTTAAAACCTCTAAATAAAAAAAAAAAAACTGCACCTCACACATTATCGCAACTTACACACACCACAACCACCGTGCCGAACAGTTGACCAGCTGAACGAGAAGAAGAAGTAGGGGATAGCTCTTCGCCGTTGTGAGAAGAAGGATCAACAAGCATCGACTGTCACCACCGCTCGCCATCGGTAATGGGGGGTTGGAACTTGGAAGGGCTCTCAAAATATTTTTAGGTATGGGTGTTCGGGCTGTGGTGGTTGTTTATACATTATGATGATATAATAATAATCTAGTCTAGTTAATAAAAACCTGATTTGTGAATAAATAAGATGTAAACTTGTTTTTTGAATTGGGAAGTTAAAATTCATGTGTGGGTGTAATTTCCTCTTTTTGGAACAGGGGTGAGCCAGGGCCCAATTGGACCACCCCCTAGCTCCGTCATTTGTTGAGATTGAATGTTGAATAAATTTGATTTATAAATAACGAGGCCAAACAAGGGCTTCATTTGGTGCGGGAAGGGAAGTGAGACTTGGGGGCTGTACAAAATAGATAGATTGTAAAAAATATATGTTATAAATATTATATTTTATTAGTGAATGATAGTTGTACCCCTATAATCCAAAGTATTATTATTTTGTATATCACTTATTCCCCATCATATATGATGCTTTGATTCATAGTAATACACATAAGTTTATTAATGTCTTTTTTTATCTTTATTTTTTCTCTAGTTTATAACACGTTATCAGTACGAGTCTCTACGAAATTGAGTTAAAAAAATTCCTCAAAAATTCACATATCAAAATTTTAGTTAGATAGTAATATCATGTCCGTCGAGCTTAATTTGATGGAATATGATTTTTCAAAGTTTATATTACGAATTATGAATTTGTTATTCAAAAGTTCAATTTCTGATTTTTATTAGACGAATTCCTTCTCAGTTGATTATTCCAAAGTTTCATCTAATTTTTTTCCTCTGTTAGGCTAACCCATTTAAATGGGAAAAGAAAAGAAATTTAATTTAGGATGCATTTGATAGTGTTTATTTAGATAGTGAATGGGGTTATTTCTTTCATTTTATCCTATTTATTGGTACTGACCATTGATACTGGAAATGGTTTTCTTGCTTTTTTTGTGCCAGCTCTCATGAAAAATGAAACTTTTTTTATCAAAGTTCCAACTTTTGCTTATTTGATAATGTTTTTTTTTTCTTGGCAATTGAATTCCCACTTTCATCCTCATGTGATTTTATCTCCACCAAAATAAGGAATTTGATTTCTTGGGTGGGTGGAGGATTTATTTTCTTGACAACTTGTTTAAACATTTTCGTCACATTTGATCATTTTTATTATTGTTAATTGATTTATTTATTTTTTTGTTAAAAATTAACATTATTATTATCAAGTGCAAATGTGTGAAAAATTAAAAAAAAAAAAAAATTTGATTAAAATAGTTAAATTTTGTTTTATTTGTCATGGAAAATAATGACAATCAAACAACAAAAATTAAAAAATTTTCCACATTTTTCACCTAAAAAATTAAACTCAAATATATAAAACATCCAATTCTCAGGAATTCAATTACCTGAAAATTCATTTCCCTAGAATTCATTTTCTTTCCACCCAAATTTCACCATCGCTATCAAACGTAGCTTTACACAATTTTTCATACAATTTTTTAACCACAAACATTTTTTCTATCCAATTTTTAATCTCACATTTTACCTAAAAAACACAAATAAATTAACAAAATAATTCTAATTCCCTCCCCACCTGCTGCCGAACAAAGCCAGCAGATCTTCTTTTCAATTGATTATTCAAAAGTTCCCAAATCAATTCTAACATATTTCGCCATCGAATTCTTTTGAAACAAAATTATTTTCCAATTTCAAGTTCGGTACACCAATTCCAATCCAAGTGTACCAATTAGTGAATTATGTACAGCGTATTCTTTTTCAATCTTCATTGTTTCAAGTTAATAGACGGTAATATCCAATTTTGGTAAATCTGACACTTGCACATTATAATTCCAATCTTCTACAATATATTGTTTAATGTGTCATTATATCTTGTAGATATGATATTCTTTATATTAATGTTCAATGTATATATTATTATTGAAGTTATCTTGTAAATGTTAAATTGATAATTTATTATGTTGTTGATCTTGAAGTAGCATAATAATATATTAATATTTCAAAAAAATATTAATCATAATTTGACCGTTACAAATTTACTGATGTTATTATTTTATTATATTGTTACTCCTAAAATAGCACAACAATATATTAATATTTCAGAAGAATATTAATCATAAACCTGTCTATTACACATATATTTGTTGTTACTCCTGAAGTAGCACAATATTATAATTTAGGTGAATATTATTTTTTTCTGAAGAGCATAAATTATAATTTTCAATATTTCAAAAGAATTTGACTTATTATTCTTGAAGATTAGTAATTTTAGAAATATAATTATTCCAGAAGAATAATTTATGATTGTTCTTGAAGTAGCATAACAATATATTAATATTCAAGAAAAATATTAATTATAGATTTGTGCATTACAGAAATTATTGTTATTGTTGATTTTTTTACCTTTAAATTGATAGTTCATAACACGTTGCTCCTAAAGTAGCACAACATATAATTAATATTTCAGAAGAATATTAATAATGAAATTGATAATTGTAAACAATTTGTTATTACTCCTGAAATAGAACAACATTATAGTTAATATTGCAGAAGAATATTACTTACTTCTGAAAAGCATGAATTATAATTTCTAATATTCCAGAAGAAAACCATTGTAGCACTATAATTTAGAATAGACAAATCTCAAGTAGCAATGAAGCATATTCTTTGTACAATGATATTACATAGAAAATATATTTTTATGATTTTTATAATCATCATAATATATAAGTCATACATTCCCATATATCTATTGATATACTCTCCGATACGAGACTTCTGAAGAGATCAATATATGAATAACTCAATATAGATTGAATTAGGGGGAGTAGTTGTACTATTTTTTCATCGTTCATGTTTTGTCTCTCTAGGTTTTTCGACAAGGTTTTAACGAAGTTGCATAAAAATATCAAGAATTTTCAACAAATTCACTCAAGTGACGATGTAACTGATTTATCTACAAAAACACTGCCAACATCTACATTCAAGAAATTGGTTCACAAGATTGTGATGCAACTGTTGGATAGTATATGCCCGTCGAGTTAATTTATTTTGAACTCGTTACATTTTAGAATAAAATATTGTTTGATTAAATCTTTAATTATATTATTTTGAGCTTGCATTAGTCCATAGATCGATTCGATAATAGTAATTGAGTGTTTAAGTTGTTAAACACATAAAGATTCAATTTGTAATTCGATCTAAAATTATTGTTCATGATCTGCAAATAAATATGGACAATTTATTTTGATTGTCTCGATTTTATTAAAATCTATCTTTGATTTTTGTAATAAAATTGAGAGTACATTTAGAATGTATTAAACGGGATCACGTGAAATTAATTTGTGACATTGACCATATAAATTTAATTTTACTTAACTATCGTAGATGAGACCTTAATCCTGATCGGATAATGGATTTCGATTACTAGCTTGAAGTTCTTTGAGGTATCAAGGGTGAGATCAAATTGTTGATTAATATCTCGGTATTTTGGGAACTAAAGTAAACTAACGAGGAACATATATTCGTATTATGAAATCTGTCACCTTTAGGTATGATCATGATCTCATTGGTTCTTCTAGTGCACAGTTAAATCTGAGCTTAGTAATTCAATGTGATGTGATCACAAGAAGTGTCAAATAGAAGATGAGAGTTGAGAATTTTTGAATATTCAGATAGGGATATTTTGGTCATTTAACCTTACTTCAAATATTCGAGTTGATTAACGGGGGTAACATGTAAGAGTGGTAAGTCAAAAGATATAATTATTGATTATTGTTTCAGTAATTACAATTTTACTAAGAGTATAGTCTCGTTCTTTTAGTGGAATATAGCGTGATTAATAAATTATTTTGGCTGGTCAAAAGTTAATCAGGTCAGAATTAATTTATTAGAGCTTAGTTTAACTAGGTCCGATCAAGTTCACTTGGTGGCTTCAATATAATAGGCATATAAAGGCTTATAACTTGTATTGGGCCGTGCAGAAATGGGTCTGAGTTATAGTATTAGGGTTGGTAGGGTTTTAGAGGGTAAAGAAGTTATAAATAGTCTTCTAAGACTATTTTTCTTAACCTAGTACACTTGTGGGCGGAAACACACATTAAAGTGTGCAGTGTGTATTTTCTCCTCTTGATTAAAAATTTAAAACCCTAACTCTAGTGTAACCTAGACTCAGAGAAAAGTGACCACACACTTACATTACTTCTGTTGGAGAACACCAAGAAAACTTGAATATTTGGAGTTTGGTGGAATCAAGAGCAACATGAATAATTGTCAAAGCACGCTACAAGAGTAATGATTACTAGACTTTTATCTATTCAAAATTATATAATATAGTCAAATACATAAAACAGTGAATTCCTGCCGCGGGATGATCCAAATGGCAAGAAATTAATTTATGTAATTAAATATCTCGTTGTGTTTCCCAACAACGAAGACTCAATGATTTGTAGTGATCAATTGCATAAAAGGGAGTAAATGTACTCTTTTTCATATTGCATAATATAAATTAAGGGCCAAAGTCTCAAGCCCTGAAAATCAAAATTTGACCTTGATAAAATTTTGGTCGCGTTGAATAAAATATCTGACTTTGTCCTCATTCATCAAAAACTATTTTAAAAACTGTAAGGAATTGCGTTGGGGATTGTTACTTTCCATAAATTTCCGTGTGTCACTTAATCATGGACCTTTGCTTTGCTTTTTTTTTTCCTGAAGATAATTAAGGAAAAACTCTCCCCAAGTCGTGCTTGCATTTTTCATTGCACACAACTGTTCTTATGCATGCATCATTTCCTTGAATTGTACTAATTGCGAACAAATGTGAAATGGACAAGAACTTGTGTATGTTTCAGTGATTTCTCAATGTCAATGGATAAGCCTTGTGTATTGGGAGTGAAGACTGGTCACAAAACAGAGGTAAGGAAAAGAAGCAACATGTTCAACAATTAAGGCATTGAAACTGGGTTTTAGCATTCGTCATTTTAGAATTGGAAATCAGGATTTTGTTTCCAATTTCTTGAATTGATTCTCAACCATCTGATGATTTTATATAGATTTTTTTAATATGTTAATTAATCTTCATTTCCTATAAATAATACTAATGTTAGTAAAAACATGGTATTTTTAGTTTTTTTAGTAATTGATGATATTCTTAAGTGACATTGTGATGTGACGTATATAAATTTGTAATAATTTTAGGAAGACATTTTTTGAGAACTTTTTAAGTGACATTGTAACATATTAAACATTCATTGGATGGTGTAAAAATAAATGGTGAGGTAGTTAATTTTATCACCCAATGAATGTATGACATATCACAATATCACTTAAGAATGTCTTCAAAAAATACCTTCTTAGAATTACTCATAAGCTTGGTGGTGTAAATAACTATTCTACCGCTTACTTTTTTCATTACCCAATTTATGTACGTCATATCACAATGTAACTTAAATATGTGAATTAAAAATGTCACCCTAAAATTCATTTTACTTGTAAAAAGCTATTTCCCGCTTTTCTCTTCAAGCAAAATAATATGATAGAAAATATAGAGAGTCATCCAAAATGTGCAACTGATATCGTTAACATTAATAATAAAGAAAGTTCGATTGTTGATGAGATTTTTACAAAAGAAAAAGCGAGAAAAGTTGACTAAAATAACATGGCAAGAAACTTTCCATGATCTAAGTGTATATATGAAATTTATATGAAATTTAGTCGTGTACAACCTGACTTTGAAATAATTCGACTAAACCAATCTAAAACACGACTTATAATTAATTTGAACAAATAAATAAGAAATGGAGTAACGATCCTTATTTTTCTATCTTTGAGGATCCTTATTGGAATAGCTTAGAGGAACATTAGGAATGCCATTGTTATCAAATTGATAATTCCAACATCAAATCTTGGAGTCCAATGTCTTTGGGCTGCATTGGAGGATGACTCCAAACCTGTCAGCCAACAATATTACAAATTCAATTATTTAAATTTAGTGTTCAACAAGAATATTACCCTTTCAGACAAACCATATTATTTTTTCCTTTTCATTGTTAACAGATTCTACATTATTAGCTATTTATGAAGAGAAAGAGAAGGAAAGAAATTAATAGTACTCGTCTTACTTGCATTTTTAGGGGTCGAGAAGTTGAAATAGAATCGATAGTTACTATACCACATGCTACAACCCAATCCGTAAGCGTCCCATCCCTTTGTATGCCCAATAGACATCCCAAAAGCCGTCAACAGATAGTCCAAACATTTTCCACAATCGGACCTGCTCAAGTCTCTTGTGCATTGTGCCATGCCATATCTCTTCCCACTGCGTCCCATGTCTAATTCCGATACTGCAAACATTAGAGGCTCTTTGGGAGTTGTGGATACGAGTGTTCCCATCATTGCCAGCCCTTTTGAAGACACAAATGGATCGTCCGCATCAGTACTATTATACGTAGCCATTGCAGATTTCTCCCAAACTCCAAAGAAACTTTGATTTGAATACCGAAGAAAGCACCAATTTTGCCATATTGTCGCGCTTTTACTTTTGTTACAGCCCTTTGATGCCAACTTGAACGACTCTTGCGTGCAATTGGCACAATTTGACGCAGAAATGTCGCCTCTACATTGAATAAGGCCATATATCTTGTCGGACTTTTCCCCTGCCGTGGCTGTGTAAAAGCCATTGTGAAGATTCACATTTAGCTCCAGGACATTAAAAACATTGTTCAGATTGCTCTGCACTGCATTAGTCCAGGTAGACTTGTCCATTTCTGGCGTGCACATAGAACCCCTACCACCACCACTATCATCGGCATAGCTAGGACTACACAAAAACAAGAAGAATGCGAGTAGTATCAATTGGCAAGACTCCATTTCTTTAGATCTCTAATGGACAGGATGGAATTAATAGTTGCAAGACAAATGAAGACAAGTTGATTATTATAAATTAAACATATAATAGAATTTAATATTCACATTTCGTGTCATATGAGAGTTGACTTGAACATTATTTTGACATAATTATCAATCTGACAAAGTCGGTCAAAATCAATATATAACTTTTGGAGTACTCATGCCAACTAATTGAAATCTTATCACATTCCACTAACAGATTTCAGCTAACTTTATTTCATCATCTAATTTTGGCTAATCAGATGGCAATCATCCACAACATGAGAAATACTTTGGTGAGCCTAGCTAATTATGTGATTGTATATAAGAATCAACTTTCGATTGATTCTAATTGATTGTATGAATATAGTTTCCTAGAATAAGTAAGCTGATGCAATGTATAAATCTTGTCTTTCTCCCTTGTGAGAACGATCTCTTTCAATACATACAGAACAATTTCAATTACTCCTTTTTCTTTACATGGTATATATCAGAGCACTAAACCTGGTGACTCGAAAGATTTTTCAAACGCTTCTGCAACCTAACTTTTATTACAACCGACGCCATGGGAGACAAAGTGTTATCTACACTGAAACTGTGCGAAAACTTGTCAAACAGTTAACTAATTAGAATGAGTAACAAACTTACAGTAAGTATAAGCAGTAAACTAAACAGTGCTGCACAAAAGAAATAAAATTAACGTCTTGGAGTTGGGGCCTGTGTTCAACATAGTGTCCTTAAAGCAATATTCGCCCTCTCATCGAAGTAACTCGAGCGCTTGCTTCCCAGGATATAGTGGCATGAACTACAGCTGCGCAGTCAAACTGAAAATGGTCTGGAACGGAATCACCAAGCGACTGGAAGAAGACAAGAAAGCAGAGAGATTTCGTGAAATTGTTGTGTGTCTGGACATAAGGAATTGTTGCAGTATATATAGGCAATGATGATCCTTTGCATTTAGTACAGTATTTGAATTCTGTAACTTACAGCCTTTACTCCATACGTTTTGGAGTTACAAATTAAATGGAAATCAGTTTTGGAGTTATGTTTTAAATGAAAAAACGTAAAACAAAATTCCAAAACGTGGCTTGCACTTTCTAGCCAATTTTTGGTTCATTCGGTTAGACATTCGTGTACCTAGGTCGCGCCCGCACACAAGTTCATGGCTAAAAAGCCAAGTCGGTCCAAGATTTCCAACCCCTACGGGCGCGTAGGCCATGGAGGAGTCTCTATGTAACAAATGGTTACACCTTACAAATTGTTAACCATATTTAAATTAGTTCATAAACTCATTTTTATCCTATGTGGGATAGCTCTTTAAGCATTCATAACATTTCCACATTTTATCCATTTTCTAGTGTGGGATGGAACTATTATTTATAGCCTCCACTTATTCCCACTTTTCCATTTCTAACTAATGTGTGATTGTAATCATTTTTAAGGTTCCTCTCCCAATACCAATTCTCAAACAATGTGGGATTTAATTTCACATTCATTTGTGAAAATTCTATTGCACACATATATTTTCCAACAATCTCTCACATAAATGGAAATTGACAGAGACACGGAATACTTGGTGATAAAAATTTCCATAGTTGAAACCTGCATAGGATAGGTAGGAGTTACCTTTGAACCTTCCCTTGTGAAATACATTTACTTTACTAGCTGATCAGTAGACGTGATGTCTTTGAACTATTCTGCCTTTTCTGTAAACGATGATGTACTTCACACAGGATTCTTCATAACACATTTAAGTTCTCAAGGGTATGTTCGTTTGTGGCCATGAACATAATTCTGGTTCAATGAGAGTTATTAAGAATTGAACCTCACAATTCACTTCAATGTGGCCCCACTTCTCTCTCACATACGTGATTTCTTAATCGAGAGTAATCCGCATTACTCCCCTCGGATTTCCGACGAATAAGAATCATTAAAAGCCTATTGCTTATCCTGTTGTTACATGAATGGACAGGAGATAACCCCCATAGTGATTCTATAAAGTATTTGCAATTTGGTTTTCTCATTCAACCTAGATCTTGGGATCTCCAGTCAACTAGGTTGGGTTTCCATTACAATAAATTATTCCTCTCGATGACCTTACAACTAACTCTCTATTTAACCCTTTGGTTAGCGGATCCGCAATGTTATCTTTTGACTTTACATAGTCAACAGAGATAACTCCAGTTGATAGTAATTGTCTTATGGAATTATGTCTACAATGTATGTGTCTAGACCTAGAATTGTACATGTTGCTTTGTGCCCTTCCAATCGCAGATTGACCATCACAATGGATGCAAATAGCCGGCACAAGTTTTGACCATCTTGGAATATCCTCTAAGAATTTGTGTAGCCATTCATCCTCTTCACCACATTTTTCTAGAGTTATAAACTTGGATTCCATGGTAGATCTCACAATAATTGTTTGTTTAGAGGATTTCCATGATATAGTTGCACCTCCCAATGTGAATACAAATCCACTTGTAGACTTTGAGTCTTTAATATCAGATATTCAATTAGCATCAGTATATCCTTCAATAACTGCGGGATATCTGGTATAGTGCAGTCCATAATCACGAGTATATCTCAAGTATATTAGTACTCTTATTATTCATTTCCAGTGGTCAAACCCTTGATTACTGGTATATCTACTCAGCTTTCTAACTGCGTAAGCTATTCTGGTCTTGTACAACTCATTATGTGCATAAGATTTCCTATTATTCTAGAGTACTCTACTTGAGAAATACCATTGCCTCTATTTTTCGATAGATGTTGACTTGTATCTATCGGGGTTTTAACAACTGCAGAATCATCCTTGTTAAATTTCTCGAGAATTTTTTCCACGTGATGTGACTGGCTTAGAATAAGCACATCTGATGTTCTTAAGATTTTAACTCCAAGGATAACATCAGCTAAACCCATATCTTTCATATCGAATATTGAGTTCAACATGTCTGTTGTGGATTTAATTATCTTATGATTACTACGAACGATAAGCATATCATCAACATAAAAGCATAAAATAACATAGCCATTTTTAGTGTCTTTGACATACACGCATTTGTCACATTCGTTGATTTTAAATCCACTTTCCATCATAACATTATCAAATTTTTCAAGCCACTGTTTTTGTGTCCATGTAATGACTTCACCAATTTACACATTTTTTTCTTGTCTTGGTGTAGAAACCCCTCAAGTTTTCCATTTAAATTTCTTCTTCTAAATTTCCATTTAGAAAAGTAGCTTTGACATCCATTTGATGTACTTTAAGATTGTACAAAGCTGCAATCTCTAATATCATCCGAATGGAAGTTATTCTCGTTACCAGAGAATAAGTGTCAAATTAGTCAAACCCTTCTCGTTGCATGTAACCTTTAATTACAAGTCTGGCCTTGTACTTATAAATAGTTCCATCTGCTTTCATTTTCCTTTTGAAAATCCATTTGTAGCCTAGTGGTTTGCTTCCTAGGGGAAAGTCCACCAGTTCCCATATATGATTTTGCAAAAATGAAATCTATCTCACTTTTAATGACCTCTTTCCATTGAAGTCCTTCTGAAGAGTTTACAGCTTCTTTGAAGCTTTGAGGTTCAATTCCTAGCATATAAGTCAAAAAATCAAGACCATAAGATTTTTCTGTCCATTTCTAGTTTGCTACGTCTTGGTTCAACCTCAACTTCCTCTTCTACTTATTGGTCCTGACTATTCTCAATCATAGTCTCGTATGTCCGTTTAGAAGAGCTTGCTTCTTCTTTGGACTTGTATGGAAATACACGTTCAAAGAATGATACATTTCTCGATTCCATTATCGTGTTTTTGTGTATATTAGAAATTTTAGAATCAAACACAAGAAACCAATAAATATCAATCAATAGTTTTTTTGTCCTATTTTCACCTTCTTGTTGAGTTGATTTTCAATTTCCTTCTTATAGAGAACAAATTTCTCTATTGCTTTGTCTTTACTTTTAAGCAAATACACACAACAACATTTTGTGCTATCATCAACAAAAGTCACAAAATATTTGTTGCCTCCCCTTGTTTGTATAGATTTTAAATTGCATACATCGGTGTGAATTAAATCAAGCGGTTCAGTTTTTCTTTCAACGGATTGAAATGATAACCTAGCCAATTTTGCCTCAACACAAGTTTCACACTTATGTTTATCATCAATTTGGAGAAAGAAATTGTGTGTTGTTCAGAAAGTTATTAGAGATTATAACATAGCTCAAACAGGGGCTAAACATACCAATTTTTAACCAAATATTTTACCTTAAAAAGATTACAAAGTCAAATAAATCCAATTTATAAATTTCGCTGGCCGCCGAACACACACTAAAATTAAAATTTCACTATTTCAATAAAATTTACAGAAATCAATTTACGTCAATCAATTATGCCATAACAAAATAAGTATCTACTATACAAAAGTCAGAACCAAATGTTTAATAAATGAGCACATGATAAATCATAAGAAAGATGGTTGAATTTGGAGTTCAACGCAAAAAACGGAGTGCAATTCGGAGTTGTAAATCAAAAGTTATACACGTTTGAAGACAATTACCTTTAAATAAAATACAGAATGACTAAATTGAAAGAAAAGTAAAATTTGGGGACTAATGAACAAGAAAATTTAAAGGTAGGGACGTTATTCGCCAAAAAAATAAACGTAGGGACGTTTTTCCACAATAACTGTCAAACGTAGGGACGTTTTGTGTCAATTACCCAAGTATGAATGTGCTGCTTTTTTTTTGACGAAAATGCCCTTGACATTTACTGTTCAATTTGAAGTTAACGTGAAATGGGGTTTAAATTGACAGAAATGATGTCTTCTACCAAAAATTGTAAAGGTTGGGATGTTTAGCGTCAAAAATCAAAACGTTGGGACGTTTTGCACAATACATGTCAAACGTTGGGACGTTTTGTACTATTAACCCAAAAAAAAAGGTTCTTTTCAGACGTTTAGTAAAAATAAATATTCATTTGTTTATGAAAAAGGAATAAATAAAGTTTCCGAAAATAAACTTGCCCATTTTAGGATAATCATCTCGACCAACTCATTTCGAGAAACTGAAAATTGAATACCATGTATATGGAAAAATTGCTAGTTCATTCCTTCTCATTTTGCACCACTCCGAGTTTGCACTAAATCCAAGTTAATCTACCCTATGCTATGTAAGTAAATTCGTTCAACTCCAAAGAAGATTAATGGGTTAATTTAAATTTACTGATAACGGCTTATTGAGGACTTAACCATCATTGTAACGTCAAGAAATTCAAAAATGCTGAGATGGAAATATTATATTCCACGTGCCGCAATATTACTGCAGGAAACTGAACCTAATCCTACATTTCAAGAACTCAAAAGATTGATTGGCTGTGGGCATATCCAAACACAGATAAGGTGGGCTCTATTTGCATAACATATAATCAATAATCAATTATTATAAAATCACAATCCCGTCCATTCCTTTGCCTAGGCTAAAATAGTTTCGGGAAAAATTTCTAGAAACAAAACTGATTAATTAGGTCAAGAAATGGCTTCAATGGCTGGCTTGTTTGGCTCTTCTCAAGCTGTCATGGAAGGTAGCCTTCACCTCAGTGGCTCAGGCCGCTTTACCACCGCTAGCAGTAGCAAGATAGCCCTGGCCAGATCAAATTTCTGTATTAGAGCCCAGCAAGGGTCAGCTGAAACAGAAACCAGCCGCCGCGCCATGTTGGGACTTGTTGCAGCTGGGTTTGCTACAGGTTCTATTGTTCAAGCCGTACTCGCTGAAACAGCCAAGCCCATCAAGGTTGGACCACCACCCCCACCCTCCGGTGGACTGCGTAAGTACTATATTATTTAACTGAGTATACTTGCTTGGACCACATCGAGTATTTCTGGGGATCTAGACATTAAGTTCAAATTGGAATGGTCACAATTATAAACGAGCAATTGTGAATTTCAAATTTACTAATTGATATAGTTTAGGTTGCATCGACACTCTTTCAAGAGCCAGCGTGTTGTGTTTGATAAGTGTCTGACACCGATACTTTCTGAAATGTGTAAGAGCTACACCATATACAACAATATGAAAAAGGGGAATGAGCGAAATGTCTTTAATTAAAAAAAATGATAAATTTGACTTACAAGTTTTTTTTATTTCATGTCCTCATTTTGTTTTAATAAATATACACTGTGCTGTTTGTATTAGATAAGAATAAAATAATAATAATAATAATAAATTAAAAAAATTAATTTGCGTGTTCCTAACTTGTCATGTCCTAACATTTTCAAAAAAATCAAGTGTCGACGTGTCTGCATTCGTGTCTCGTGTCAGTGTCTGTGCAATCCAAATACAGTTCTACTCAATATTGCAATGGAATCAACTACTTATTCTACATAGTAATTCTTGTGTCTTGGTAGCTGGAACTTTGAACTCTGACCAGCCAAGAGACCTATACTTGCCCCTAAAGTCGAGGTTTTTCATTCAACCATTGCCACCAGTTCAAGCAGCATTGAGGGCAAAGGAATCTGCCAAAGACATTCTCAACGTTAAGGAACTTATAGAAAAGAAGGCATGGCCTTACGTCCAAAACGACCTACGCTCAAAGGCAGGGTACCTCCGTTTTGACCTCAATACTGTGATTTCCGCTAAGGCCAAAGACGAGAAGAAAACCCTCAAGGAGCTCACGGGAAAGCTCTTCGAGGAAATTGACAATGTGAGCCCCCTATAAATTCCATCCTTTTTTCTTTTAAAATTTTTGAATGACACGTTTGAATCTAGATTCTGACAAAATTGTGTTCAATTTTATCAGCTGGACCATGCAGCAAAGATCAAGAGCAGCCAAGAGGCAGAAAAGTATTATGCTGAAACTGTTTCCGCTCTGAATGATGTTCTTGCCAAGCTTGGTTAGAAGGATGTAAATAAATGCACTAAGTCTTAAGTTTCATTTTGGGTCAATGAGATACTTTCTTCTATGTAATTTTTCAGAATTAGTTCTCTCAATGATTCAGCAATCTGAAAAAATGACAATCTAAATGCAAATAAAAAACTTTGAAAATAAATAATTGGTTGTTTCGAGTAAGGGGCGGATTTAGTCCAATTACTATTTTTCCTAATAAAAAAAATGACAGTATTCACACATTTCTACGAAGTTTTCGTCGAAGCAATCCATTTTTCGCACACATGTAGTTGAAGCCTCTTAAGTTTTTAGAGGAAACTGGCTCAAAACTTCAATATTGATTTCCGGGGGAAATTCGGTTGAGCAGCACGCTGCAATGCTGAACTGTCCTTCTTCTTGATTAATTTATAATCCATATTTCTGTCTCTGTTTCTGTCGAGGCGTGCAATATATGCTTCTCTTTGGCAATCAAGCTTCTATAGGCACTCTAAACTGATGAAAGAATTGAAAAAATAAAGCATTTATTTTTACTTTAGATCAATAGTAAGAAGATATTACATATACAAACATAACATGATAATAGTGCCATTGAAAAGTGAGAACAAAAGACTCAAATCAGCATCGCATGGAGATCGTAAATCAACCTTTTGGAATGGAAACCAAAAATGAGAAACAAGCACAATCAAAATGATGCCTTAGAATTGGCCATGGAGAATTTTTCTATTGCCCTAAAGTTGCCTATTGTTCAGACAACAGAAAATTGGGCCCCTACATTATAAAACACATTTTTCAATCTCTTATTTTCAATTACACATTTATTAATAAAAAAAATATTACATATAAAGTCAAAAATGATTCTCTACTTTTTAACCAAACATCATCCTAAATTCATTATTCAAAAAACTATTTCTTGTAAAGTTTAATTGAACCGTTAGATTTTGTTTTGATCTTATAAACCCAATGAGATCCAATAGCATGTTTACCTGAGGGAAGTGGAACCAAGTCCCAAGTGTTTGTCTTATGCAGAGCAAAAAGTTCATCATCCATAGCATATTGCTAAAGATGATCTAAAATAGCTTTTTTATAGGAAGAGGTTTCAGAAATTTTTTGAATATAGGTTAAGAAATAACGAAAAGAATCTGAATAACAAGAATAAGTAAAATCAGGTAATTGAGTAGACTTACGAATATGCTAAGGATATCGAGGAGGTGAGGAAGCAGGTGTAGGATCAACAATCTCAGATGGTGTTTGGGAAGTCGTAGAGGGAGAGGCAACAACATCAATCGGCGCATGTGTATTTGTAGTCAATGTAGGATCAAGAGTACAAGGCATATTTGTAGATGATCTGTCACTGTCATCAGAAAATTGATCGATACAAATTATGCCAGATCTTGTCAGATCATGTGGATTATGAGCGATAGAAAAGAATAGAATGTGCTCATGAAACAAAACATAACAAGATACATATAGTTTTTTGTGAATAGGATCAAAACAACGATAACCCTTTTCACCCTGCCCATAACCTGAGAAAACACAGATGGCAGGGCGTGGTGTCAACTTATTACATTCCATTTCGGGATGAAAAACAAAACAAGTACAACCAAAGACTTTTAACATGGAATAATTAGGAAGATTCCCAAACAATGCTTCAAAATGGGTGAGACTTGAGGTGTGAGAAGATGAAATCTTATTAATTATAGAAACGACTGTAAGAACTACTTCTCCACAAAACTCACTAGGAACTTTGACAGATAAGAGGAGTGAACGAGCAGTTTCTACAATTTTTCTATGTTTACGTTCAGTAATACCATTTTGTTATGGTGTATCGGTATATGAGGTTTGATAAATTTTTCCATCAGAAGCAAGTAATTGAGAAAAATTAGTAGAAGTATACTATCCACCCACGTCACATCTAAAGCACTTCATCACAGCAGCATATTGAGTTTTAATGAGTGATCCAAAAGAACAATAAATAGAGAGGAAATCAAAACATTGTTTCATAAGATACACCAAAAAATAACGAGTATAATCATCAATAAAGGACGCATAGCATTTTGACCCTCCTTTGGTAACAATAGGAGCAGGTTCCTAGACATCAGAATGAATAAGATCAAATGGTGCAATAGAATGAGAAGTACGTCTATTAAAAGGTAAAGCAGAAAATTTAACTAATTTGCAACCACTTCAATCAGAATATCAAGAGTTTGCAAATCTTTCAAATGACCTTTAGAAACTAGAAATTTTAAAAGACTAGCGAAAATATGTCCAAGGTGAGAATGCCACAAATAACAATTAGAAGAAATAAATTTAAAGAAAATAATGACAAATCAACACCAAATACAGCAACATGCAATGGTTTCCAATTGTCCAAAATATATAGTCCTCCCTGTCTTTAGCCTACCCAATCAGTTTATGAGATTGAGGATCCTACGCATGATATGCAGAGGAAGAAAATCGAACTATGTATCCAAAATCACACAATTGACCAACATGCATAAGGTTCGAGGCAATATTTGGAACACAATAGACATCATAAAGTGATAAATTATGTGCATTAACAGAACCAACACCTACCAACGACGATGGAGTGCCATAGGCAATCACAACAGACATAGGTGACTTAGCAGGACACAAAAAATTAAAATTATTTGAGGAAGATGACATATGATTAGAAGCTCCTGAGTCAAATATTTATGAGTAAGAAATATCTGAAGAGGTTTGGGATGACAAACTTGGATGAGTAGAAGCTGACATAGCATGTGGCTAAGAACTTTTGAAACGGCTCTGCTAGATCAATTAACAAGGGGCCAAATGTGTTTGGTGCTCCAAGTATGGATAACTCACAAGGTGGCATCGCAAAGTCTCTATTAGTATTGAGATGATATGATCTGTGTTGTGACTGTTATTGACTCTATAGAGGTTGCTATCTTGATTCTGCATAGATGGCTAAGAAGGTACTGGCAATACTGAAGTGCTAGATGGAGAAGGATGTACCTCATCTGCAAGAGATGTCAAGCGTGTTTCCTCAGCCAAAAGTTCACTAACCACTGAATCAACTGTAGGAAGTGGGGTGCGATGCAGAATGGATCCCCTTAGTCCGTCAAAGTCACTATGAAGTGCCATAAAAATTGAACCAATCACTACCCTTCTCTAGAGGATATGTATTCCTCACGTACTTTCAAGCCTGTAGATTATGTAAGAGCCAACTCATCCCAAATCAAAGCCATATTGAACTCAAGAATACTCATATTCTTGTGTTGTAAAGTCTGTATATCAATTTCCAACTGAAACCTCTTTGCAAAGTTAGACCTAGTCTATAACTTGTGCAAATGATCCTAAACTTCTTTTGATGTTTCATACTTTGCCACACGTGCACCAATAGATTCCTCAATAGAATTCGAAATCCAAGTAAGAATTTGAGCATTGATTGACTTCCAATTACCTAACTCTACTTCATAATTATCATTGATACTCTTAGGTTTCTCAACAGTTCCACTAACATAACCCCATAGTCTCTTACGGTTAAGGAGATTCTTCATCGCCGTACTCCAATATGAATAATTCTTTCCATTTAATCTAATACTAATGGATTGAAGTGAATCATCCCTCTCGGTGGCCATGATGAAGTCATAATGTAACAATTACCAATAAATAAAAAAGCAAGAGTAACAACACCCCAACAATTAACCAAACAATCATCCACAAACAATAACCAGAGAAATCAACACAATGCACAAACACAAGTAATACCACCAGGAGATTCGATTTCATCAAAGAAAAAAAATTGACAGTCGAGAGAATCTTTTCACCTTCACAATTGTTTTCATCAAGAAAGGCAGGCTTCCAGTTCCCTCTTGGAAGAATCATCCGGCTTCTCAAAGCTAGAAATTACACTTATACCAAGGCACATACAGTTGGTAGTGAAGAACGATGAGGAGTTGAGCAAACTATTGGGAAGTGTTACAATTGCAAATGGTGGGGCTCTGAATAATTTTGGAAGCTTCTGAAGAACTTTGTGTCTAGAAATGTGGCTCTGATACCATGTGAAATATATAAACTAACATAAATTAAAGTAAAGAACTAGAAATGAGGAAGAAGGAAGAGACGAAGAAGAATACCATGGGAGAGAACAAAATGGAGGCTAATCTAATTAAGTTAAAGTTGTGAAAACAAGAGAGTATAAATACGAAAAATAGAGAAAGACTAAACTACCCTTAAGTCTATAATTTATTACATTAACACACTCTTGTGTCATTATGTCACTAAGGAAAAGAAGCATGTTTGAATTGATTTTTACAACTATGGATCTATTCGACGACTGGGAGGGGGAATTTAAATTGCTTTATTTGGGTTTTGTAGGTAAAATTTGTGGTTAAAAATTGAATTATAATATGTATGTGATTAAAAAGTGGTTTGAAGATTTGTGTAATTTAAATTTTGATTTAAATCAGAGCTGCCGAACACAGCCCAAAAGAGTGTCAATCTTAGAACTATAGAAAATTGTCTCTATTGTAAGACACCAAAGGAATTAATACTGCATTATGAAGCACCATTCATAATGGATAACAATATCGTATATATGCATCCAAGAAATAAAAAATAACAGAGAATTCTTCTAAAAATGAAATTAAGTATTCCACAAAAGCTTTCAGGTAAAATTGTTAGTGTAAGAATAAACGAGTCAATTCTCCTCTATGGACCAGGGCCAGAAGAGGAAGAATACATTCTGAAGGAACCTTTGCTTAATGAAGGCCTTTTGTAGGGTGCAACTTGGAAAATTATATACAAAGTTATTTTTCCCCCTATCTATTGCTATTTGGGAGTAAATGGCTTGAAATTGAACATAAAAAGATTCATGACAATGGCTCACTTAACAATTCTTTTAAAATATTACAAAATACCCTAAAACACATTAATTTAGAATATCTAGTCTTCACGTCATTTCTCGAGTTGAAAACCAAAATAAAGGAAAAATCTCAACAAAAGATATCACATCAAAGAGTAAAATGTTGGCACCAGAATTAGGAATTTTAAAAAAGTATATATTATGTGTGGGAAAATAGAGCCAGAGGTCCAATAAACTTTAGAAAAATACACATTTGGGGTCCCTGACCAAGTTTCCTTAACACTTGAGTCCCCTATCCCCATTTCCATGGCACTTAGGTCACTATTTGCTAATATCCATTTTTCAATTGTCATTTGCAAGAATGTCCCAATTTTTAGTGGTGTTTATTTTTTTGAATTTTGGACTTAAATACCCTTATTACAAATTTGAAATTCGACGTTGAGGACAATTTTTTTGAGTATAATGTTTTATTATGCTTGACCAATTAAAACTTGACACTTAATCTTACAAATTTCAATCAAAGAAAATAGATCCTTCCAAAGATTTCACTGACCATTTCATTTCTTGAGAAACTAAGGGGTCGTTCTCTTTTTGTTTCGATTTTGGATTTTGAGTTTTGAATTTTGTTTTTAATTTTGGATTTTGATTGTTTGTTTTGGGATTGCTGAAAACATGTTCTCTTTGTGATTTTGGAAAACTGTTTTCAAAAATAGAAAACTGAAAAATACGTTTACTTTGTAATTTTTTGATATATTTATTTTGTGATATTTTATATGTAAAAAATGGATGATTTGTTGAATTACATTAATTTTAATGTTAATAAATCAGTTAGTTCTCTATGTCAATAAATTCATCATTAATATTGTTTCAGCTAAACAAAAATTTAACTCCATACCAATAAAATCTTAACATGGATCTATATATAATGGCAAAATAATATAAGAATTTCAAGTGAAGGAAGTGTCTCACATTTACCAAAAATAATAATAATAATAATAATAAATAAAAAATTACAAAAAAAAATCTTAACATGGATCTATATAATAGCAAAATAACATAAGAACTTCAAATGAAGGAAATGTTTTACTTTTACAAAATAATAATAATAATAATAATAATAATAATAATAATAAATAAATAAAAAAAAATTTACAAAAAAAAAAAAAAAAAATCTTAAAATAGATCTATATATAATGATAAAATAACATAAGAACTTCAAGTGAATGAAGTGTCTTACTTTTACAAAAATAAAAATAAAAATAAATTTAAATTTAAATTTAAAAAAATAAAAAACTTAACATTAATCTATATATATATATAATGACAAAATAACATAAAAATTTCAAGTGAAGAAAGTGTCTCACTTTTACCAAAATAAATAAATAAATAAAAATAATTTACCAAAAAAAAAAATCTTAACATGGATCTATAGATAATGACAAAATAATATAAGAATTTCAAGTGAAGGAAGTGTCTCACATTTAAAAAAAAAAAAAATTAATAATAAATAAAAAATTACAAAAAAAAATAAAATCTTAACATGGATCTATATATAATGACAATTAGGTGTGTGTGTTTCGTCACTTTGCCAATTAGGGTAAGAAAAATAGTCTTGGGAGACTATTTGTAACATCTTTACACTCCAAAACTCTACCAGGCCTAGTACCATAACCCGGCCCATTTCTGCACAGCCTAATACAGGTAATAAGCCTGTATAAACCCATTATAGTGAAGCCACCGAGGGAACCTGATCGGACCCAATTAAACTAAGCTCCAATAAATTAATTATGACCCGTTCAACTCTTGATCAGTCAAAATTAATTTATTAATCACGTTCTATTCCACTAAAAGAACGAGATTGCACTCTTAGTAAAATTGAAATTACTGAAACAATTAATCAATAATTATATCCTCTGACTTATCGTTCTTACATGTTACCCCCGTCGATCAACTCGAATATTCTGAGCAAGTTAAAATGACCAAAATGCCCTTCTCCGAATATTCATAAATTCTCAACTCTCATCTTCTATCTGACAGTTCGATGTGATCCCATCACATCATAGAATTCAACAGTCACTGTCGAATTACTGAGCTCAGATTCAACTGTCCACTAGAAGAACCAGTGAGATTATGATCATACCTAAAAGGTGACGGATTCCATAATACGAATATATGTTCCTCGTTAGTTCACTTTAATTCCCAAAGTACCGAGATATTGATCAGCAATTTGATCTCACCCATTGATACCTCAAAGAACTTCAAGTTAGTAATCGAAGTCCATTATCCGATTAGGATTAAGGTCCCACATACGATAGTCAAGTGAAATTAAATTTGTATGGTCAACGTCACAAATTAATTTCACGTGGTCCCGTCCAATACGTTCCAAACGTACTTTCAATTTTATTACCAAAGTCAAAGATAGACTTTAATAAAATCGAGACGATCTTATCAAAATAAATTGTCCATATTTATTTATTGATCGTGAACGTTAATTTTAGATCGAATTACAAATTGAATTTTTCTGTGTTTAACAACTTAAACACTCAATTTGTAATATCAAATCGACCCGTGGACAAACGCAACTTCATATTAATACAATCAATTAATATTTTATTTTAAATATCGTGAATTATACTCTATGAGCATATATAATTCCAACAACTTTAATGGTGATTTGTTTATCAAAATTGATGGTTGAAGAGTTTGATGTCCTAACTATTTTTTTTAAATCAATGATAACATTCTTGGAGCTGTAAATGGAATTATTTGAAAATCACTTCAAACTTTGAATTCTTTTCCTAGTGTTGCGATAACAAAAGCTGACAAAGGGTAGTGGTTTGTACCATTCAAGGAAAGATGTGGAGGTTAGAGGAAGAGAAACGACAAATAAATGTCCTAATATTCATAAAAGATTGTAAGGGGTGGTACTGTCCGTGTTTTAAAATTATATGATTTTACACAGATAATCTGATTTTGGGTCTTGCAGGTTGACTGATTTAAAATTCAAAGACATTCATCTTGAGGTTTAAATTGATTCACTAATGTTTTGATGCTGTAATAAGAATTCCTCTTATTTTTCATTCTATTCACGTTTTGTATATAAGATAAAGTTTGCAAATTAATATACACATTTTGGTATTGCTCTTTGAAAATTCTAGAAAGTTGAGTGGAGGGAAGATATACATATGTGTGTGTGTGTGTGTGTGTTGACAATGGGTTTGGAGAACCAAAGCCACAACAATTTGTAGTTTCTATGATTGCCTGTGACAACTTTTCAATTCTCAAACTATTTAGTTTACATTGAAATGTATAATTGGAGTTCAAATGCTTTTAAGATATAAATAACTGTGGTTTGTACTTCTTTGAGGAAGTTGACTGTTAATTTGTTTTCTATATTTTTTCTTAGTGCCATTATAATACCTATAGATTGAGGGCTTTATAGTTTACAAGAACCTCCAATAAGGGGTTGTTTTAGAGGTAAATTGTTTATAATTTTCAGATATTATTTTTTTATTTTCCAAAGAAAACACAACCATCAATGGTAGATTTTGTCTTTACTTTTGGATTGTTTTTGCTCAGATCTGTAATCACCTACGTTGTTTGATATTTATCCATGTCAAGATGTATTGGAAGGAGGAGGATAATGAATGTAAACAAATGCATTTTTTATTTATTTTTTTATTGAGTTGATTGTTTATAATTTTCAGATGTTCTTTTATTATTTTTTTATTTTCCAAAGAAAACAAAACCATCAATGGTAGATTTTGTCTTTACTTTTGGATTGTTTTTGCTCAGATCTATAATTACCTTACGTTGTTTGATATTTATCCATGTCAAGATGTATTGAAAGGAGGAGGATAATAAATGAAAACAAATGCATTTTTTTTACTTTGGTTATTGAGTTGAGTTCATGGTTTAGTTAAAATGTTGAGCTGTGGTGGGAGTAACATTCAAAAAACAAATTGAAAACATAGTTGTTGGAGATGCAATTAGAAGAAAGTTATTTTCAAATCACAGAAAAGTTTGCATGTAATGGAATTTATTATGCTATTCCAGACTAACACCTATTGTTTATATGAGTACACATTACAGCTTCCTCAAGAAGAGAATGTGGGTGCATTTGAGGGAGCTATAATAGATGTCATGAATGAGGCGACACAAACTGTTGAGAATGTTACAAGTAAAAAAGCAATGAAGTCTTTTGATCTACCACATCTCAGAAAACGTTCCAGTAGATTAAAAATTCCAAGTGCTACCATGAAGACTCCTTACACACACAGCGGACGAAAGAAGGGAAAAATGATAAAAAGGAAAAGATTGAAAAATACTGATATGTGTATTTTTTTCAATGAAAATTATGATGATACAATTTTCTATGATCCAAACATTGCACTTCTAGTAAGGACTAGTACCAGACTATTCTCCTTTTGAAATATAATTGAATGAGTTTTTGATGTGTTTTTTGGTGTACAGTAATTATTGTGCACATATTTTGTCATTCTTGATATATTATATGTCAAGTGTCTAGAAAAAAAAAGTCTCAAATATCGAGAATGACATGTTGAAATTTGGAGAATGGTCATGAATGTCAATAATCATGTACTGAATCTTGACATTTTATTTCTATATCAAGTTGGCTACCCAACGTTCACGTAAAAATAATAGATGTTCTGAAATGATGTTACAAAGACAAATGTCACATCTACTATTATGTTCGATTCTTCCCTTATCCTAGAGATATCAAATTCAATAATTCAAACCATATGTTCAATTCTAACTAATAGTTGTATACTTTAACATTAAACATTGGTGGTGCAAAACTAGGTAATTAAGTTTTGATTGACACATAGTACAATTGAATTTCAATTGGATTCGAAATTTTAGTATGTCAATATTGAGTTTCTTAGAAAATAAATTGAGAAGTTCTTCGTATCTAATGTCATTTCGAATAACAATGGACGTTGTCCGGTTGTCAAGCCACTTCTATTCGTCATCCATGTTGAGAAAAGTACCACTATACGAGACAACGAACCTCATTATATCTTCCATACCTATATTACAGAAACAATATTATGATGAGTTCATTACCGATAATCTCAACATTTTAAACATGTCTAGAACAACATTCTAAATGACATTCTCAATATTATAAATGTCGAAAATGACATATTGGGATTCTATCAACACTTGCATTTATCATCTTCTTCAACCACCATTTTTAAAAACATTTCATTCCTACTATCAATGAAATATGGAAAACACAACAACCTTAAATTACTAACATAAATTATAAAAAAATTGACATAATTTGAGAATAACACAACACAATGATCATGATATTTACTCCAATATGTTGATATCTTAAAAATTAGTTTCTCTAATTATTTAGTACGCTTCTCTCCATTTTTTTAAGGTAATGCATAACAAATAAAAACAAGTTCTCAATGGAAACAAAAATTAGAGAATAATACATACATTCATCTGAAATTTGTTGTTTTCCAAATAGGTTTCACAATTTGTTGGTAATTTTTTTCTAAAAAATCAAAACAAGTATTTCCTTCCTTCAAAGTCAAGAACAAGGAATTTGAAATTATAATAGAAGTTAAACATATTTTTCTCAAAAATTAAAGTGATTATTATCTAATAGATAATAAAAGGTTTGTTGAATTAAATGGCTATTAACTGCTCTTGATGTGACTAGTCAAGATTCAAAATCAAGACATTGGGAATGACATTACATAATTTTTTTGGGGGGATTTTCAAAAATGTCAAATTTCATGCTAATCACAATAGTTGTGTCTAATGTTGATACTTTTCACAAAATGTCTAAATTTAGGTGTAAATTGATTATCATACCCTTAATGAACACTCAAAATTAAAAATTAAAAAAAAAAATTATCCAAACAATTTCATTTCATAATGTTTCTATTGTAAAACTACCAATTTCTAGAAGAACAATAGAGAGATATAGAGAGAATGAGAGAAATGTTTCTCATTAGATTTATGTAATATTACAAACTTAAGCCCCTATTTATAGGGGTGATCAATGACACAATCGTAATATGTAAAGTTTACAGGGATACAATGGTCATTCACGTTATATATATAAAATGTATATTTTATAATATTATCCCTTGAATGACCCATTACGCAATTGTCGGCCTCGTTAAAACCTTTCTAAGAAAATCCAGTGGGATAAGATTTCGGCAAAGGAAAAAGAGTACAGCTGCTCCCCCTGATGTTGGTCATCGTGAATCATTGAGTCCACTGTTCGAAATGACATCAAATGATAAGTAGAACATATCATGTTCTGAAGTTTGGAATTCTGAAGTGCTGCATCTTTAAAACTTTGTTAGTAAAACCCAGTAGGATAAAATCTGAACCAAGGAAAAAGAGTACAACCGCTGCCTCTTTAAAACCTTGTCAGGAAAACCTAGTAGGACAAAACCTGGATGAAGAAAAAGTAGTACAACATGATTCTCCCCCTAAAGTGTGCAATCAAGTATTCATGACCTTTTTGAACATTGATATCATCTTTCGTCTGGAATACGTATATATATAGAAATCTCCTTGTGTATAGCCGATATCATAACATTCTTCATAAGATATCTATGATTTTCTTCATTTGTTGATATCATTCCAGTACAAAAATGTGTTGCTGAATTATAGTTCATAGATAGCTGTGATAATGCCTAAAAACCTTGCTAGAAAAACCCTGTGGGCCAAAACCTTAGCTAAGGGAAAAAGAGAGTACATTATTCTCATTAATACGCCACAATTGCTGTCTTATTAAAAACCTTGCTAGAAAAATCCTGTGGGACAAAATCTCAGCTAAGGAAAAAAGAGTACAACGCTTATTTATTCCTTTCATGGAATATCATAAATATATTGATGCAATCTCGAATCTTTTCATCAAACATATCATTTATGATGAGCTTTATATAAATCGTTCATAGCTCATTTATTATGTCATAACATGCTATATCAAGCAGTGTTTTCTTAATTTATCGATTGCATTTTTCAAATTCAGAATTGATTCACTTCTAGTGAATAATCATATCTAGAATTCACTTCTGGTGAATAACTAAACATTATCCGTTTCCAAAATCACTTCTGGTGAATAATTAAATTCATTTTGAATCCACTTCAGATAAATAATTAATTATTCATTTTCGAATTCACTTCTGGTGAATTTTTCGAATTCACTTCTAGTGAATAATCAATTGCCCAGATATAATTTACAAAAATGGTACACTCCAATTTCAATTTCAACATATTATATCATGGGGTCATTTGTATCATTCTATAGCTATACTATTCTAGGTATATTAAATCTTTCAGTGATTATACATTTATCACAATATGCATAAGTATAATCAATCATTGGAATAGGTATCAATTTCGACATATAATCCATAATCATTTTACTTGAAATCTGAACGTATGACGATCAACTGGTACATCAAAGAATACTTCCAAAATACCGAGATGAGGATCATACATTTTGATCTCATTCAATGGTATATCAAAGAGCTCAAGCTAGTGATTTAGATTATAGTATATCCACCATATGTCATGCCAGTTCTATGAAAAAAAATTTCGTTCAATGAGTCGTCTTTTACGACTGTATAATATTTTTCATTTGTACAAGTAACTACTAGCTTTACACATTTAAGTTTTTGGATTTCAGGTCCTTGAACAATAATCCCTACATTGGAATTTTTATATTTCACCAAAGTATTATAATTTCATCAACCTCATTTTCACAAGAGAGTTGTGTATGTATTCAATTCCATTTCATCTCAATATAACATATAGAGATCTATTTATATTTTTTTTTATCATCAATTACATGAATTTCTTATCATTTAACTATGTCCTTTTTACTCATCATGAGTATTTTGCCTCAAAGGGATCATCTCAATTATTCAATAGATATTTGTTTTTGGAATCGATTGTCATTATGCTTCAAGCATAATTACGCTTCAAGCAAGTGTTTCCCCATAATGTTCACAAATCTTATATTTTATCAATCGACTAAAGATGCCACAATGCATGTAATTCATATTTAGGGATATAATCTCAATCATATATCTGAGTGCATTTTGGTGGAATGTATACATATTGCACTTCTTAGAAATCATAAATCTTCTTCAGATAATCCCTATTTCATTATATTGACATATATGGAATATTGTTGTATGATAAATAATTTCTAAACAAGTTATTCTTATATTAAATAATTTGAAGCTTTTAATCGGGATTATCTAACCGTTCATTATAGAACTTCTGGTTCAATACGATTTTATTTCACTCCTATGTATGAACATTAGGTTCAATGTAGTATCGATGAACTTCTGGTTCAATACAATATATATTTCACTTATGAACTTCTGCTTCAATACTACATTTACTTGTTCGAATCTATAAATCAGTACACCTTGATTTATTATATCTAAAAACGTGATCAGACCGAAATCTCAAAAATGATCCTTGTCTCCATCCTTTTGACTAGAAATCTTTTCCCTTTTCTTGGTGGAATCAATTACACGCGGAGCAACCGCTCTCTTACTCGTTAAATAATGCATTTAAATAGATCATTTGGGAAGAAGATTAGATCCATCAAAATGGATGATATATTATCAAATATTGCAAATACTACTCTAATCTTCTGATAAATGTTTTGAAAAATATTTACCGAGTTCGACTTGAAAGATTGAGGCTGCTGATGGATCAAGGTATCACAGAAGATGTCCGTTGTTTGATCAAAGTAAAAGTTCGATTAGCTTGTGAATTACTGATTCATTTTCTAAGTACATGACTGGCTTAGGTAAGAGTACTTTTGCAAAGAAGCGAAGAGCAAAAAGATTGAAAAGGTTGTTATAAATGTGCTTGATGGACATGTGACAAACGTTGTAAATCAATAGGGTATTCATCTATAAATCGAGATGATAAAATAGATTTCATTAAGGGTGGACTGAGTAAGGAGTCTTTGGATGATATCCGATTGACTCTTGAGACACACCCTTGTGGGTATGTGTAGCGTGAGCTACTAAGGGCTCAATTCAACAATGATAAAGACCATTATAGTCTCAAAAATATAATAGCAAAAGATCCTGTTTACCAGGCTATTATAAACAATGATGTTTTGGCTATTCAGCATTAATACAATGTAAATCAATATATTGTATATATGTATACATATATATTTTAACAAAGTATTTTGTATTTTTATTTTTCACGTATTAACAGATTGTTACTGAGAGACTACCGAAAGAGTGTCCATTATGGAGCATTAAATATGCTGTCAGAGATATGATAAAAAATGGTGTCATTTAGTCAAAAGTAAATAGTAACTTTTTCAAGACGAGTAGTAAATAGTGAATATTTTCGAGTTTAAAAAGTCAAATAATTTCGCAATTTAATGCATCCCAAAATAACATATTCTTGTAATTTTACCTTCCTTATACTCTTAAAAGATGGAAGGATCAAATTTTCGACAGATCAAAACTATCTGAGTATTTTGTGGATCAAAAATTGGGAAAGACTTTGAGTATCTGGAAGCATCAGTGCTTCTAGGGAAGAAGTTGGGAGATAGGGGTATCAATCTAGTATATGGAGGGGTAGCAGTGGATTGATGGGTTGTGTTTCTCGATCTGCTCAAATAGAGAAAGCGAGAGTGATAAGAGGTATACATATTCTTTTATCTGATATCGCTGGAAAAATACGAGGGCATGAAGTACAGACGTTATCTATCCATGAACGCATAACTTGCATGTTATATGGTTCTGATGCCTTCATTTCCATGCCCGGAGGTTTTGGTACTTTAGAGGAAATCTTTAATATTACCTCATGGGCTCAGCTAAGTCTCCATAATAAGCCTATTGGGATTTTAAATGTTAACTACTTCTTCTATGGTTTACTAACATTTCTTGATTATGCTGTGGAATAGGGATTCATCTCTCCATTTTCTAGGAGAATCCTTATTTCTGCTCCCACTATTGATGAACTGTTGGAAAAGTTACAATCATATGTTCCAATACAAGATCCAGCAGGAGTTAAGATAGACTGATCGCAAGGAAGGGTTACCAAGCGAAAATGGAGTCCGGTTAATGTAAATTTAACCTTGTGAATATCTAAAATATTGGGGGTGGTAGAGTACGGAGTATATTTACTCTTGAGACACACCTCTAATATTGAGGATTTTATGAATATTTGAACTTAATCTTGTGAACCTCAAAAAGATTACGGGTGGTAGAGTACGGAGTATTTTTACTCTTGAAACACACCTCCACTTTTTGAGAATTTTATAAATGTTTCCTACTTTTGTGTTTTGCATGTATCTTTATTCTTGATATATTTCAGTATGACTCTTTTGTGCTTCTTCAAGAGAAATAATAATATCATTTTAGTATGTTTATATGATGATCTTTACTTCTTCTGGAGTAAATATGTACTGCTTCTGAAGTACGTAAGTGCTTGTGCAAGAACTATAATCAAATCTGTTTATCTCAATCATATAATATTTATCTTATAACACTTGATAATATTATTTTCACATTAGCCATGTCCGTGCTATCATGTGATATTATCTTATAATACATCAACATTTTCCTTGTTGGATAATTCATTTTCATCTGTCCTTTCAATACAGATATTGGCAACTTCTGGTACCGTTTGATAAAATATTTTCATCAAAATCCAACAACCTTTTGGTAATGGTAATTTCTGTTACCATATTATAAAATATCATTTAACTTTTGGTAATGATAATTTCTAATACCATTTGTTGAAATATCAAATAACAATAATATATCACATTTATATGAGCAGAAATATTTAAAATCAGTAGAACCATCCATATAGGTGGTAACGTAATATGTATATTTAAAGCTGATAAAACCAACCATATAGGTGGTGTCAACATAATAAAATAATTACCTTTCACAAAAGAGCAAGTCATATCTCCAAATCCAGTCAAGGTTTTCATAATAGTCCACTCCGTTACGAGAATGAGTCATATGACAATAATTATATTACTTATACCTTGAACTTTTGATTTATTCAATTGATCCCTTATTATATGTTTTATTAATATTAATATCGTGATCAATAATTATGCATAATTAAAATATAATATAATTTTAACTTCTTACCGGTATACCTTCCAAGTTGGTGAACTTTTGTCAATTTTCCAAAATTAATTTCCACTAAGTTAGTGGACATCAAGAACTCCACTACTGTCATGCCATAATCTGTTAGTGGACACATACCACGGATCATCAAAAATCACTCATAACATCAATGATCATCCCCACCCCGAGGTCTGCAATGTCGGTGGAGTATATTTGCCGAAATTTGCCACAGAGATTCCATGTTTACTGCACTCGGATAGATCTATATCGTTGAGGTCGGCGCTGGTTGTGACGATCAGCCTAAGGGAAGGAAGATGGCAGAGGATGTCGGCGGAGATTAAATCCCCCGGAACATGCGACGACTTGAGTGTTTTGGGCCTTCACCGTGAGGAATTGGTCCAACGAAATATCGGATTCCGACGGACTGAGTAGTTGGAATTTTGAGGAGAATTCTTTGTCGTGTCTTAACGATGGTTGGCCAAAAATTAGTATTTGTCGTAGCTGTTTTTGGGACAGCCATGGAAGGACTGATATGTGATATTTGGTTTGAATAAGGGATAATAATCTGATTCAGTTGCCAAACAATTACCTTCATAATCCCTATCAGCAAACAACAATTGATGGAGTCGTCTATCAACATGGGTTTTGCATATATCAGATTTGGAAGTTTCGGGCTATACAATTTCTCAATTTTTTCTATGAATTTGGAATTGATTTTTCAGATCCACAAGATATAAGTGATTTTCCAACTTCAAAAACACTAGATTTGGGAAAAGAAATGTTGATTAATAATAATCAAGTTTCTGATACAGATGTTCATCATTTAGATGCAACTGTAGAGTATACACCCTTCTTATTACTCAATTTGCTAGAGACTCATGCTGATAACGTGTTGTAAAACTACCAATTTCTAGAAGAACAAGAAAGAGAGGTAGAGAGAATGAGAGAAATGCTTCTCATTAGATATATGTAATATTACAAACTTAAGCCCTTATTTATAGGTGGGATGAATGACACAATCGTAATATGTAAAGTTTACAGGGATATAATGGTCATTCACATTATATATATCAAATGTATATTTTATAACAATTTCATCATTTCTTGACAAGTCACGTCAAAAATAGTTAATATCCATTAGTCTCAATCAAGCCTCTTATTATCTATTAAGTAATAACCAAATGAATTTTGAGAAAAACTTATCTAAATTGATGGTAAAAATTAAATGCTTCTAAAAAATGGTAATTGAAGAAGATGATAAATGCAAGTGTTGTGAAAATCCCCGATACGTCATTCTCGACATTATAAATATCAAGATTGACATTTAGAATGTCATTCTAGATAATTTCCAAATGTCGAGATTGTAGGTAATTAACTGACCACTGTTTATTATTTTATACGTCTTCTCGTAGATAACATATTTTTGTTGGCTTATCTAGTGTAAGCTCATCATAGTATTGTTACTGACATCCAGATATGGGAGATTTAATGACGTTCATTGTCTCTCACAGTGATACTTTTCTCAACATGGATGTCGACTGGAAGTGCCTTGGCAATCGGACATCATCCATTGCTATTCGACTTGTTCACAGAGGAAAATAGTTAAGAACAACTTGTATAGTAATTGTTTGTCATAGAACATTTAAATGTTCAATTCTTGGCATTCTATAATAATAGGTTAAATCATGACATATGAAATGTCGAGAACGCCATTTGATTTGACATTAGTTTAATAAGTTACTTGCTTTCGCGTCAACTTGCATCAAGTGCTGCAGTTCTTCCACGCGACAAATAGTAATTCAATGGAAAAAAAATGCATATTTACCAAAAGCTGCATAAAACGGGTATTCACTTCCATCAATTTTAATGTTTAAGTATACCAATATCAGTTAAATTTGGACATACTGTTTGCATTGCTTAATTTGCTAGCTCTTCGCACAATCATCGAACATAATATTGCAACAAAATAAATAGTATATCTGTCATTTGTCTAAAAAAAATCATTTTAGAACTAAAATTAATTTCATGTGAATGTTAGGAAGCCAACTTGAAATATAAATAAAATCTCGACATTTAGCACTTGAATATTCAACGTTCATGACCATTCCCGACATTTTAACATGTTGTTTTTAACATTTGGTACCTATTTTTCTAGACAGTTGACATATTATTTGTCAAGAATGACATAATCTGTCCAAGATAACGACTTTAAGCCAAAATACATGAAAAAAGTCCAGTGACTAATTCAAAATGACAAGAACTTGTAATAAGTCCCTAATACATGTGCAAAGTGTGAATCACACAAAATAAACATCAAGAGTTTAATGCAAATAAACGTAAGATCATTGCTACTCAATTCTTCCCCTTCTCATCATTCTTTACCTTTTTTCTTCCACTACATGTGTAATGGGTCTTCTGGGCTGTTGTTCACAAGAAAGCTGAAATAACGTAAAATCATCTCAAATAACATGATAATCTTCTTGTTGGTAAACTATGTTTCTTCAACAATGTTTACTATCCTCTCGCATCTAGATAGAAGAGGAAAAGAAGCATTTTTACAAGGCTGCGTAAAAACAAATATAATCACAATCAGAAACAAAAACCACCACCATTGAGAAGTGATTTACAAATTCAGTAATAAGATCATCCCGATAAAAATTAAAATATCATCATTTTTTTAGAAAACCCAAAGTTACCATATAATCATATTTCTCTTCCCATCAAGGACAAGACTGGTTGCCTACAAATCTAATACCAAATTGATGAAGCTTACAAAAATTTGGATCTCTCATGTGAAAGACAAGATCCCAACCCATTCAATTATTTTTTTTTTCCCAACCACTGTTGATTTATAATATGACCAAACAAACTTCAAATCCCAAGGAAGAATTACCCTAGTGAAATCACATATGATCTAGAAAAAGATTCGATTGATTTTTTTTTTGTGCCAGTGAGAATTGCTTCCTCTCCCCAATACCAATACACTCCATTTCAGAAAACATCAGTCCAGCATACGTTAAAATGATACTAATTATCCTCGCTCTAGCAACTTTTACTGAGTAATTAGATGTCAAATTTTACCTATACTTAAAAACAACAGTGAATAAATGAGTTTATAAATTATAAGGATAATAAAACACAAATTCTACTTCTCTGTTTTGTCAAACTAAATCAGTTTTACACTTGAGACAAGACTTAGAACATTAGCAACAAGAAATGAATACCACATTCACATATAATTGCTCCTTTAACAACCGGAAGATAAAATGGTGCCAGACTTCAAACCTTCAATAGCTTCCTAATCAGAAATATGAACTGGCTTTAGAAAAGGTTAACAGAGTGAAGTGAATCAGTCATGTCAACCTCAAAATGATATTCTCACCACGTGTGAGAGTACATAAAATTCAAACAATTTAGTTCAAGCAGTTTATTGCCTAAGACATTATAAAAAAAAATGTAATCTTCATAGAGGTTACTTAAGAAGAAAAGCTATTATCTAATAGAGCAATTAGATAAAAAGCGAGAGAATTGTGCATATTTCACCACCACTACATGACAAAAAGAAGATCAAGAAAAGGTATATTTCAATACAATAATGTAACTCATCAACCATATTCAATCCCATTGTAAAACCAAACATAAAAATATAAAGAGATAAAAGATTCTTCAAATAATTTGATTAAGAGTAACTCATTTATCAACTTCCAATGAAAACAAAAATTAGATAATTTTCTAGTGGACGCACATGCTCTTGTTCTTCTTGCGTATACATTAGTGTGAAAAAAATTAATGTAAATTGAAAATTACAATAATAATAAATTTGTTAATAACATGAATGCTAAGTAAGAGGTATATTGAAAAAAAATATAAAAAGGACAAATATTGAAATTCTAAAGCCTCGGCGAATCATGTTTCTACAAGTGTGTATATCTAAATCTTAATTCTCAAAAAACTTTTCAGTACGTTCCAAAACCAATATGCTTATCCTTGATTTATTTTTCACTAGAAATGGCCATTATGAGTCCTGCACATGTAAATGAATTTATTAAAATGATCTCTTTATACTAAATTGAACTTTATTTAGGTGCACCTACCTGTATCCTACTATTGAGGTTTGGCCAGATTCAAGAAAATTAAATTGACCTCCCTTGTCAATGAAGACTCCAAATAGAATATAATAATAAAAAAGAAACATAAATGAGAGGAAGAGAATCTCACCTAGAGAATTGTCACTTTAATTTGCTCGAGTTCCATTTGAGGTTACCAAGTTTATCCTTTGTTTGATTGGCTTCTGAGGTAACTTCTTTCAATGCCAAAGCTAAATCATCCATGGCCTTCGTACTCTTCTCTTCTGCATCAATTGCCAACTTTAATTCATTTTTAAGCGCAATTCCATCTCTTCGAGTAGGCTCTTAACCTTCAATGAAGATTTCTTTTCATCTTCTTGGGCACGACCTAGATTCACCTTTGATAATCGCAGCTCAGTTTTAAGCCCTCCGTTCTCTTCATCGCTAAAATCACCATTATTAAGATCTCTGCTATTATGCTTAGACGAATCTTGAAACAATTCAGTTTTCTCACAAAGAGAAGAGGTCTCAAGCTTCAATTCTTCGAGAACAATCTTCATCTGCTCTAGATGTTTAGTCTTGATTTCCATTGAATCAATCATTTCGGATTTCAATTGCTTGCCTCTCTCTACTTCATATTCTAATTCTCGAAACTTCTTCTCACTCTTAGACAACAACTCCATCGCCTACATATTTGACTCTCTCACACTACTCAGCTCGTCCTTCAACATATCTAAAGATGCATCTCTCTCTAACAAAGTGAACTCAAATTGCTTCGCCTTTCCAAGTTCTAACTCTAAAGACTTAATCTTATCATCTTTATCGTTCAATTCTTCATGTGAATTAGTTAGGATTTCTTTCAAACTCTTCAATTCCATCATTAATTCCTCCACCTTCCAGCTTCACTCAACCAAATACTCGCATCCAGAACTACTTCTTTTGCCTCTTTAAGTTCTTCAAGCGCTTGATTTCTTTCTACCTTAGTAACCCCAAATTGTTCCCTGGTCCTATGGAGCTCTGCCTCCATATCTCCCTTTTGTTTCTCCATTGACATAGCCTGATTACTTAGATTCTACATTAAAATGAGAACCACACAAAATCCATCATCATAATCAAACAAAAGCTAAAATTAAACAAAATAACATACAAAAACATAAAAACCCATAAATAAAAGGGTTATATATACCTTGGAAGACTTTTTATCAACAATTTTAAGGGCATTCGAACCAGTTTTGAAAAACTGTATAAAAACTTAGGTGGCGTTCTGTTTGTATTTTATTTTATATTTTCATTTTCGAAAATGTTTTGTGTTTCCTGTTTTCATTTTTGTTTTCAAATTTGCTGAAAACGCGTTTGGTTTGTCATTTCTGAAAACTGTTTTTGAAAATGAAAAGCTGAAAAACACGTTCTGTTTGAAATTTTGCAGAATACTACTTAAATTATTTTTAATTAATTTGCTTGCAGAATACTACTAACTCAAACTCAGATTTTCTTTCACAATACACTAAAAATATGGTTACATGCAACACGCTAATGTGAGCATTAAGAGTCTATATTAACACAGCTTGATCAGGTTCGGGATTTGAGAAAGCTCTACTTCTATTAAAATCCAGAAAATGCAAGTTCTTTCAAAACCACCAGAGTCCATTTATCAGTGCATTTTTTGAAATATAACAACAAGAATTCTCACTTAATTTTTTTTTGTAATGTTGATATTGAATTCAATAAAAATTTATTTAAATTTAGTTCCAAGTTAGGACAAAAAAAAAAAAAAAATCTTTATTTAGGCTTAATTCTAAATTAGGATAATTCTAAAAAAAATAAATAAATAAATAAAAACTTTATATTAAACTTAGTTCTAAGTTAAGATAATTCTATAAAAAAATAATAATAATAATAATAAAAATAAATAAATAAATTCCCAAAACGCGTTTTCCGCGTTTTGGACATTTTTTTGTCGAAATATACACAAAACGAGGTTTTGGGCTTTTTCCGTTTTGTGTACAGTTTTTTTTTTTTTTTTTGTTTTCCAAAATGCGTTTTCGAAAATGGTAAAGAGAACGAGTTTTTAACGTTTTCGAAAATAAAAACAGAAAACGACCTCAGAATAGCAAAGAGAATAGGGGCTTAACCTCTTGTGAAGGGCTTCTTCATTTGGCCGAAAATCTGGGAATTGTCTAAAGATGTATTGATGCAATTGTTTCAAAAGTTGCATCTTCAGATCCGTCATTCGTCATTGTTTGTATGGTCAGTGAATGACGGTGCTGGAAACAACAAATGTGGAATCGAGAATGAAAGGAGAAAACTTTTTTCAAACCCTAAATCTATGAAAGTGAAACGAGACAGTAATTTTTGTCCTCAACTGGAATTTCAGATTGTATTCTCAAATTTTCTTGGCTCTGACTCTTCATCTTTCATATTCTCTCTCGCAATGCGGCTCTAGCCCAAGTCTCTAACTCTACATCAATCTGTTGTCGATCATAATTACTTATATTATATATAGTAGGGGTGATCTTAATTATTTGTTGGAAAATGCTAGTTTAATTTTAGCTAAGTGGATATAAAATAAAAGAAGATTATAAATTACAAGATTGTATTAACTTAGACTAATTATTTTGGATTGTTACTTGTTAAACATAATTGAAACTACATCAATAAAATACTTTAATATCTCCCCACAAATATTGATTAATTGTTTGAGCATGTTTTCGCTTAATTCGATTAAGTCTTATTATATATTTAGTATGATAATGTTCTTGACTTGTTTATGCTCTTATCTAAATATAGTATTTAAATTAAAATAATTTAATAATTTAAAAATATAAATAACAATAAATAAGGATGTTAAATGAGGTTTTTGGACATCTAGTCCCGCCCATTCCTCGTCTAAGTGACACGGACGGGCCATCCCTTAACTCCACAAGGAAATTTAGGGGCGTTTACACAAATATCCTTATTTTTGGATTACTTAGAAAAATACCTTTTAGAAACTTTTAGGAAGTAATAATACTTTGTAAATTTTGAGTGCCGCTTTTTTAATGTTTTGACACTTTTTAAATAATTTTGTCAAAAAGTGACACAATGTCACTTAATTTTAAAAAAGTGACATACATGTTAATTTGTTTAATCAAACATTATTTTATTCAAAACTAGTTATCTACTTGTGCAATGTACGGAAAATAAAATTTTGAACACTATATTTTATAAACATTAAAGATTATGCAATATGATGCAGTTGAATATCATCATTACAAATTATGAAAAATCTCTGTGTACACAATGTTTTTCGTGGTATTAGTAGGTTCACATAGAAACAAAGCAAAAGAATCACAATCTATATTTTTTCAGATTTGCTAACATGGAAGGTAAAATTAGAAAACAAATATATTAATTTGATGTTGTCCATATACTTAGTCATAGAAAATAATTTATTGAAGAAAATCAAAGTATGAAAAATAATTTGTAACTATGAAAACGTAATTACTTGAAAACTTGGGGGATAGTTTTGCTTTCTTTGTCGAACTCATAATGATCTCCCCAATTCAGTTTTTTTTTTTTATTTATTTAATATTTTTGTTGCTTTTTAATTTGGCTGTGGCTAATTTTCTAAGACTGTTTAGAATGTATGAATTAATTGATTATTGAAGAATGAAGTTAATCATTCTATGGAAATCCACATACGGTCCACACCTTGATAATGGCACCTGAATTTTCATTAGTGATGAATTTCATATTTCAAGTTTATTCCTTTTTTTATTTTTCCAATTTTTTAACCTTTATTATAATATTTATCATTTTTCTAAAAATAATCCCAATTAAATCACAAATATTATAAGTCTAGATATTTCCACAGTGTATGACCAAATATGTTATTTTACCCGCTCTACACTGGTGTGAATTCCTTTCCACATTGTATAACCAGATTATCAAATGTCTTTGGGACCCATCATGTACACATATAGGCTTTAGACCGTGTACTAAGGTGCTTAGCCTCTGGGACAATTCTGCGCGCGTATGACCAGATTATCAGACTCAGTTTATCAGTTATCCAGTTTACCAATTAAAGAATTTAGCTTATAATAAGGTGAAATGACAGTTATGATTTTTATTGATATCAGATTACTTATTATCCTTATGCTTGACTTATATCATTTAGAATCAAGAATGAATGATTTTAAAATTCAAGTACGTTCAATAATGAATTTGTATCAAAATTTAAATATCTGTAAAGTTATAACCTAGTAAATAAGATTTTCAAGAATATGTATAAATGAGAAAAGTATGCTTATTTTCAAACTCTCTACTCACTGAGTTTGTAAACTCATATATCTTATAATTTTTAAATAGTCTTTTGGAAGAAAATGCAGGAAAGCGAACTAGAGCCTCGTGACCTAGTAGTCTGTATGATTCCATTCATTAAACAAGTCCTCGTTATTCATAGATCACGTGTCGAGTATTTTGTACATGTATTTTTGCATCACATGTGAAATGTCATAGTTGATGGGCTTATCATCCCTTTTTGTTGGATTCATAAGCATTCTAGTTATTTTTGTAAATGATACTAATCAGGTTGATGCATTTGATTTTGTTTATGTATATTTTGGGCAAGTGATTTCCATTTGATATTATATATGTATTTTGTTTGGGAGTTTGCTGTTTTTCAGGTTGGCTTAGTCAAAGTTACAAGGGAAACCTTGTTAATTTTTTTTTAGAAATATTTGTGATCAGAAACAGGTCAAATTGTCTTGGTGGTGGATTTGATGACCAGCTGGCATCCATTATCGGCATACGTCACATCTCAGGTCCACTAGGGTGATTCGGGACGGGTTGTGACAATAAACCCAATTCATCAATTGAAGGCATGAAGGAGAAGATCCACCTCTTTCAAGACACTCCCGAATATGATGAGATCTTGTTCTTGTGGGGTGAAAATGTCCAAAATGGGTGTTTGATTTTGGGGTTGTGATTTGGTTTGGAGGATTTTTGTTTAGCAAGTAGTTTTTACTGGGTTAAGATATTCTAATTAATTTTAGGGTCTAAAACAAATTATTTATTTTTTTGGAGTAATTGTTGTAAGTTCTTCGAAAATTTATGGAATAAATAGCCAAATAAGGACCACTGTTTTAGGTTGCTGCCTATTAAGGACATATCGTTTTTTTTTTGGCAAGATTAGAATCCTAATCATCTTTCTTTGTCCGATAAGGACATCCGTCCACTGCCATTAACTTTTTTTTCTAGTAAATAGTCAAATAAGAACCTATCATTTTAGATAGCTGTCTATTAAGGACCTATCATTTAATTAAGAACATATTGTTTTGAGTAAATAGCCAAATAAGGACCTAACGTTTTAGGTTGATGCCTATTTAGGACCTATTTTTTTGGCAAGATCTTACCCCGAATCACCTATCATTTCAAAGTTTTACATTTTAATTTACTTTTAAAATATTGTTCTATCAAATTTCATTTCCCGTTATAACTTCATTGAACAATTCAAAAATACGTTTATGCGTTTAATAATTTTTTTCCTATTTTTAATTCAAATAATTATCTTTTAATCATTCGTTGGGCAATATTATTTCATTTATAAACACGCATTTTGAACAATTCAAAGAATATGTTTATGCTTTAGATGAATTTTTTTTTACTTTTAACTCAAAAATGTATGTTATAGTTACTATATATATATATATATATATATATATATATATAAAACATTTTTTTTTAAGCTCACTTAAATTCTTATCGAAATTATTGATTAATTTGTATAAAAAAAGAAAAAATAATTATTTTCTAATTAATGTGTATAAAATAAATAATTTAAATAATTAAGAATATATAATATTCCACGTCTTATGTTTCAAATTAATATTAAAGACTTATTTATTTTATACGCATTAATTGGAAACTAATTAATTAATTGACAGTTTCGATAAAAATTTAATTGAGTTTAAAATAAAATATTTTACATTCACCCTACTCTAAAGTAGATGTGTCAAGACGGACAGGCCAACTAGACCCGTGAAAACCTGTCCGGATCTACCCAGGACAGCGGGCCGACCCGTGACCCGTGCGGGTGGTTCACAGGTCAAGAAGTCGTGAACCGCGGGTTTCGCGGGTCAAACCTTCACGGACCGCAATTAACCCGCTGACCTGGAAAAAAATGTTTTTATTAAATATGGTAACATTAAAAATCTCCATTCTTTTACAAACTCTAATACAATTTTTAAAGCAAAATCTTATTTTTTTCTCTTTAATAGCTAAGAAACATAATATTTTTTGATAATAGTAATCTTATTTAGCATTTAATTGTTATTTGTTTATATTTTATTTAAATAAATATTCAAATTTAGGAGTAATTCATGTTACATAAAATATAAATTTGTAAATATTTTATGGCATAAATATGAATTTATCATTTTAATCATTTTGTATTTAGAAATTTGATAAAAAAAATTGCTATAAATATGAAAAAGTTTACGTTTTTATTCATACGAGCCAAATCAGAATGAACCGCGACCCACATGGGCTCGACCTGGATGGGCCAGCGGGCGAGCCTGGATTGTAGTTCGAAATATTTCAAATTTATATTTTATGTTACATGAATTACATCTAAATTTGAATATTTATTTAAATAAAACATAAACAAATATGAAATATGAATTTATCATTTTGTATTTAGAAATTTGATAAAAAAAAATTGCTATAAATATGAAAAAAAATATATGTTTTTATTCATACGGACCAAATCAGAATGAACCTCGACCTGCATGGGCTAGACCTGGATGGGCTAGCAGGCGTACCAGGGTTGTAGTTCGAAATTTGTGGGCTGACCCGAAACCAATCCGGAACCCGCACCGGGCGAGCTTTTTTTCAAACGGGCATTACCAAGCTTTTATTTTGGCGAGGCCGACCTGACCCGAACCACCCGAATTGACACATCTACTCTAAATAAATCTATTTTTATTGATAACTAAAACATATATAGTTGTTTGAATTAAAAATAGAAAAAATTCATTAAAAACATAAACATGTTTTTTGAATTTTTTTTTTGAATTGTTCAAAGTGTGCGTTTATAAACGAAATAGTATTACCCAACAGATGGTTAAAAGGTAATTATTTGAATTAAAAATAGAAAAAATTTATTAAACACATAAATATATTTTTTGAATTGTTCAATGGAGCTATAACGGATATGAAATTTGATAAGATAATATTCTAAAAGTAAATTAAAACGCAAAACCTTGAAATAATAGGTGATTCGGGGTACGATCTTACAAAAAAAAGGTCTCTAATAAGTAGCGACCTAAAAAGATAGGTCATTATTTGCCTATTTACTCAAAACAATAGATCCTTAATTAATGATGGATCCTTAATAAGCATCGACTTAAAGTAATAGATCCTTAATAGGAAGCGACCTAAAACGATAGATCTTTATTTAATTATTTACTCGAAAAAAAAGTTAAAAGCAGTGAACAGAGGTCCTTATCGAAAAAAAAAAAATGATTTGAGATTTAATTTTGTTAAAAAAAATTGATAAATCCTTAATAAGCAATGACTTAAAATCGTAGGTCCTTGTTTTTCTATTTACTCAAATTTATGAAACACTCATCTGTTGACGGGTGTGAATTGATGAACGGGTGAGTGGGCCTCATTGTCCAGCCACCCATAGCCCAAAGGGTTTCTTAGGTTTTTAAAATTTTCGAGTGCTCTACTTCACCGTCATCTCTGTCCCTCATCTAGGTGTGCTCTGTTCAAAACCCTAGATCCCCAGTTCTGGAAAATGGCAAAAAATCGTGAAACTGAAAACCCCCTCGAGTCGGAATCGGAATCCGGTGAGGATAATGATGAAGTTTCATCTGAAGAAGTTGGGTCTTCCGGTTCTGATTCCGAATCTGAACAAACACTGAAGGCGCCAGGCCCTAAGAAACCCCAACCGCAGACGGTGTCGAAACCTCCACAACCTTCATCTTCTTCCGAGGATGAAGACGAAGAGTCCGGATCCGAACCCGAGTCCGACACCGATCCAGTCGACTCGTATATGAAACCCCTGATTTCGAAGCCACTAGATGAGCTACAAAAGCCCACTACTAGCGCTGCTGCTAGGAAGCCTACATCCAAGCTTAACGCTTCGCAGCCCAGCACTCCGGTGAAGTCTACTGGTGTTAAACGCCCAGCGGAGGAGGAGAAAGAGGCCGAAGCTGAGGACAACAAGAGGTCAAAGAAGAAACGTTCTCCCGAGGCTGAGACTTCGGGTAAAACGCCAAGTAGTAACGATGATTCGAAGAAACAGTTGTTCCAGAGGCTTTGGAGCGAGGATGATGAAATTGTGGTTCTCAAAGGCATGATTGATTATGCCTCGGAAAAAAAATCCGACCCTGTCGCTGATTTGAATGATTTTCATGATTTTATTAGGAAGAACCTGCATGTGGATGCGACCAGGACTCAGTTGCAAGATAAAATTAGGAGGCTGAAAAAGAAGTATGGGAACAATAAGAGTAAAGAGAAGGAGGGTAAAGAGAGGACCTTCTCAAAGGTCCACGAGCAAAAAGCTTATGATTTGTCAAAAAAGATATGGGGAAGTGAGAATGACAATGGAAGTGAGGGAGAGAAAGCAGTGGGGAATCCTAAAGCGAATGGTATTGCTGCGAGGAAGATTCCTAATAAGGGGGTTAATAAGGTTGAAAATAGCAATTCAAAGGATGTGAAGAGTTTGGATGTTGCAAATGCTGATATGGAAATTGTAGCCAGGAGTTTCAGTGCAGGGAGTAACAATGGTATGAGCACGAGGGATTTGATTTTGAGGGCCGGGGCAGAATTTTTTGAAGGGGAAAATAAAATTGAGGGGCATAAAGAGTGGAGGAAGCTGCGAGTGGAGGAGATTGAGCTTGAAGAGAGGAAGTATGACCTGATGCGAGCTCAGACCAAGCTGGTTTTGAATGTTATGAGGAGGGCGACAGATCACTTAGGTTGTTGACAGGTGCACGGGGTAAGTGCTTGTTAATGGTTTGCTGCGTGGACAACTTGCCTCATCTCTGTTTCTGCTTAAGTGTAGTTAATATAAATTTATAGCTTATCTTACTAGTTTATAGTGAATCTTCTAATTTGGTGAATTCTGCAGCTTGCTCTGTATTATAGACTTCTTTGATATTGATTTTTATGAATAGAATGTTTATGCTTTCAATTCTTGATATCATTTGGTATTCATGTTTATCTGATATTTTCTGCATTCTTGATCATCATATGTAGTCACAGTCCCAAACCTCCACGTCCAAGTGAGGCACCAACCCAAATTCGATAAATTCGATAATGGGTGGAGTAGTCCACTTGAGTTATATAATGGTTTTTCATTTCTTCCACAACCGACGTAGAACATTGCTTGCATACCCAACAATTCCACCCTAAAAAAAGGCTCACGAGATACATCCGGTACATATGGTCTTTTCTTATGAGGAGTTCCGTCACATCTCCTTATGTCCAAGGACATTATCATTCAACGAATAATCCACCATAGACACCTCACGCTATATTATCATGGATCTAATATCTCTTGAAAAACCTCATGAATTCATCTTGGGGCTCATCATCTCAATTCATCTTTTTTTTTGTTTGGAGGTCCCGTTCATCGACTCGATTGTGCATCTACCAGATAATTGATGCCACTTGTTGGGATTATTGAGAACAATTTGTCCAATCCCATGTCTTCCAACCCAAAATCAATTGATAATGAATGGAGTAGCCCACTTGAATTATATGGTGCTTTTTCCTTTTTTTACATTCGATTTGGGATATGGTTTGTACACCCAACAGTCTTTAACTGCTAAGAGCAAGCTATAAGTTTACTGAGTCTAATAAATACGATGGGAACGTGGAAGACAGTTTTCTATAGGCCTCCTCTAGTGCCAACAGCTAAGCATTCATTTAGTAAACAAAATAAATTGATTTATAAATCAGTTTATAAACTACACAATTTCTCAAATAATTTTTTAACTACATATTTTCTCTCCAAATTTCAACTGTTATTTTTTACTTCGAAAACTTAAATAAATCAATTTATAAATCAAACAGTGTTACCAAATGGATGCTTAGCTATAATTTATTCAGGAAGGGTCTCATGATGTAAATGGTGCACTGAAGGCAGGGGGCGGATGCACGTAGCGGCAAGCTAGGGCACTTGACCCAGCAAAATCAGCAATTTTTTGTGTTGATCAATGTTTACTTCAGAGGAGTGTCAATCATCATTTGAAGACCTTCAAACTCTGCAAATTGTTTTTCTCTGCCAACCTGGAAGACAGCAGTCAATAGGAAAATAGGAAGAAGATAACCACCCCAAAATCCCATTTCTTTCCTTTTTGTATTATATTAAAATCTTATTTACATACTTAATCCTTCAACTTAAAAAATTGTACATTGGTTAAATCTCAATTGGTTGTTTTTGAGCAATTTCACTTTATCATTGAATAATTTTCGAAGTGACCCTTTGAGTTTGTCTTGAGTAGTCTTGACCTCTAGTTTGATTATGTATATTGAAAAATATATATTTGATGGAATTAATAATGATGTAATTATACGCCATTTTCAAAGTATAATATAAAAACGTGTAGGGAACATGTGAAATAATGTATCAAAATATCTTGATTATGTATATTAATTTTTTGATGTATTATTTTTTATTACTATCCTTATATTAGATTTAATACTCAAGATCTTCAGTTTCAATCTTCTTGGTTAAAAAAAAATAAAAATAAAAATAAAAAATAAAATTTAGAGGCTCCGTCCTCGAGCCCCCAGGAGGGCCTCTCCTCCACCCCCTAAATTTCATCCTAATAGTATATATAATTCCTGGCTTTGCCGCTGACTGAAGGTGCGTTTTCTCGGCTAATGATATGATTAACTTCTTAGCTCTTGCTTGGTAAAGCTTTTTATAGATTTAAGTGTTGAATTTCTCTTTTAATCACACATTTCACTCGATTCACAACTTTTATCCACTTTTTCCTACATATGATACTTCATAGAATCCACTAACTTAGCCTCTGTTGGGTAAAAGTTTTTTAATTACAAACAAATAATGTAATATTTTCGAGGTAAAATATGTGGTTTAAAAGTTGTTTTGAGGAAATTTATGTGATTATAAAGTGATTTGGGAAAATTTGTTGTTTATAAACTTGTTAATATAAACAATTAACCACACAGAGGCTTAATCTCAAAAAGCTTTGTCAAATATTTGATATTCTATTATGCTTGGAGTCCAATGAAATAGGCACAGCCCTATTCTTGGAGGTCTCTTGGCATACATAATTGTTCTTCTGTTACCTGCTTAAACATGTCAAGCGTACTGCTTATGCTGCTAGAACTTTTGATGTGTTTCTATGTTGTGTTGCTTATCAACTATCCTTCTTTATTTCTCTGTTCTTGGTTGAATATGTTGGTTGTACCTCGTTTTCCCCTTGTTTTTCCACGCACCAGTATCCCTTTCTATGAAAAGGTCAGAAAGTTCACTTTGGTTTTCCAATTGATGTTTGCAAGTGCTTTAGGTTGGTTAATGTAGCACTGATGAAACCTCACTTCATCTTAATTGACCTTATGAGGAGTTGCAACAGGAAAGGAATGAGATCTTTATATTAAATTCTTCAGAATTAGAAACCTGAAGGTTAGATTTCCCTAGCAAGATTATCGTTATAGTTCCAAATTTCAGTAATAAATTTATTTTGAAAAACTTAGGGAGGAGAGAAAGCACATTGGTCACACCCATAAACACGAGAAATAAAAATTCAACGAAAAAAAAAAAAAAATCTGGATGATCTTGTGATGTAAAAGTCAGGCCTCAGCTCCATGTTGATTTGGTTTGTTATCATGGCTCCCATGTTGAGTCAGTCTCTTTTCTTCTCTAATGAAGGCAGAAGCAGAAACATAATAGGCGACCGAAAAGAGTCCATGAATAAAACACAAAATTCCTCCAATAGACAATAGCCGATGATGTGCTATTCCACAACTTTTCCTTGAATTCGAATTTGACAATGTTCCAGAAATCAGCATTGTAAATGCAATACCCAAAATAATCCTGGTTCATTACCATGAGTTATATCAATGGATGTCTGAATGATAAGAAATTGTTTTATAAGAGAATAATCATAATGCTGGAGTTGGACACAAATGAGAATAAAGTACCATGACAAGATGAGGGATGCAGCTGCGAGTTGCTTGTTAGATGAAGCTTGATCCAGTTCTTCTTTGGATCTGATGCAAATGCACCCTCCAAGCAAATTGGTAATAACGTGTGCCATTATTAAGAGTATGACTGCAGCCATACCAAGCTTGAAAGCTTGGTAGCTAGGGTCTCTACATTCAAAAATCCAATCCCTCAAATGGTTAACCTGTAAATGCGAAGTATTATTACTTAATAATAAGAGAACTAATAACAAATGTATGATGAAAAATACCTTGTTCTCAGCAATTTCTGCTTGAATACCAAGAACTCCTGCTGTTACGTCCATAATCATGATCACAAGGCACACGAGGAAGTCAATATTTTTTGCCATTTTGTGCAGATGTGGAGTATGAAATGAGATGGTTTTCCAACAAGAGAAACATGAAACGTCATATATAGTAGTAGATCACCGTTTGCATGGGAATCGGAATAAAGTGGATGGACTCATAATGGATGCATTATGGTGAAGAGGAATTAGCTTTTTTAATTGGAAGAAAAGAGAATTTTTGTCTTGAAAGTTGTTTTTTACTATGCTTTGTTTCACTTTTGCTCTGGAGAGTTGGATTCCTTTGATGGGGGGAACAAGAAAAGCATTTGCACCATTGTCAAGTGCATCTACGGAAGTTGCTTCACAGCTTTTACATATTCCTTGCCACATTATATTTTTATTTTCACAAGTTACATATTAAATTACATGTTACTTCAAATAGGAATTTCACTAAAATACAGTTTTTCCAAGTAATTATATGCTAGACAAGTCACAAGACTAGAGCTTGGAGCAGTATTCTAAAAGATTGGAAAAATCGATATTAAATCACACGTTTGCTTGGGAGTGTAAACTTGGGTTTGATTGTCTATGGCACAGTAAGGCCTTAGACTGGGCTGTGTTTCCTTTTCATGTGAGATTTATCGGGCGTCACATTTTTGGCAACTTATTATAGAAATATCTAAAATCGGGACCTTTTAAAAAAATCATAAGAAACAGATTTTGAAAATAAAAAAATAGGGGAAATTACAATAACTACCCTAAAAAGTTAAAAATTTCAATATACCCTTAACACTATTTAAAATTATAATTACCACAATAAATACAGTCTAATCCTAAGTAAATAGTTCAGAACAAATAGTAACGGGTTTGATCCCCCACGGGATATCCACGTGGGGGATACAATTTTATTTTATTTTTTTATTTTTTGTGTTACACTTTTTTTTTTTTTTTTGCTAGACTTAAAATTTTAATTATTAATTTTTTTGGTTTTTGTTTTTTTAATTTTTTTGTTTAAGTTAGACTATTTTTTTCGTCGATTTTTTTTTCATTTTAATTTTTGTTAATTAAACCTCGTTGTTAAAATTAAATATCGTGAATTGAGACAATCTTTTATTACAACATTGCGAAAATAAAATAATACAATTAAATTTCAATTATTCATTGCTATGATCCGTATACATCATAGTCGAAGAAGTTAGGAGGTTGGTAGGCATCCGTCTGATCGGGATGATAAGGTTCTGCCTAAAATGAGTTTTGTGAATAGGATTGTGTATGATATGTTGTTGCCTCTTCTGATTCCTGTGAGTAGAGATGTGGACGATAAGCATTGTCTTCTGCTGACAGCGCATCTGGACATTTTCGCTTGTCATGTTCGGGTCTACTATAGATTCCGCATACTCGATTTGCTTGCTTCATTGATTTTTCCTTTGAGGACTTTATTCGTTTTCCATTGCCCTTGGCTCTTACAGATTCAAGATCCCTGACTGAAGTATCTCCATGTGTGACTTTGCATTTACCCTTAGTTGATGATGTGGTTACTCCCTCCGTCACAAGTAACTCATTCACTCCAATTGTCATGTTTCTTAACCCGTTAAGCATGTAATCTGTCGAGCTTTGAGATAGCGACGCATTGTCAAATAGATTTTTTGATTCTGCCCTCATTGCTCGAAGACGTGAGGGAATTGGCATTTGTTTGTTGAACGAGGGTGGTGCGTTGAAAACTGGACTCGATTTTGCGTCCTTTGTCCATCTGCGAATGATATAACATGGAGGCAACTTGTAAATATTTCCATGCGTGAGATACCTCAATATATGGCGCCTGGGATGCCCTCACATGTCCACATCGCACATTCGCAGTAGGCGAAGTCAATCTCTTTGTTGTAAGAAACTTCCCGCCGTCGACCATGGTCATCCCCCTCTAACTGGCGTTCGACCTCATATGTTTTTACAATAAGCGAATTTGAAACACGACATATCCCGACGATGTTCTTTGAGAAAGCTCCTCCTGAAATAGGAAAATTTTTGTTTCGTGTACACCTTAGACATCTGCTCTTCCATCACGAAGTGTGTCCTCAACCGAGGAAGCTGACTCGAATTAATGTGGTCTTCATATTGTTCCTCGTGCCTCTGGTGCGCAATAGCACCGTCAAACCTTGTTATAAAATCCATCAAGGTGTGATGCCTATTCACGTACCGCTTAATGAAGGAATGGTGCAACTTGACACGTTGGCTGCTCGACATTCCACCAGAAAAATATGGTTTCACGTACGCTGGTACCCAGTGCCCCCTTATCTCATACATATTTTGCAGCCATTTGTTGTTGCCCAAAGAAGTGCTACTATTTAATATCTCCCACCTGCTTTCGAACTCCTCCACAGTTTCTGACTGATGGATTATATTCATTAGGATACCCTTGTGCATTGCAAACAGTACGGGTCCCAATTTTTCAGAAAATCTGTATGTAATGTGCCACAAACACAATCGATGGAATGCAAAAGGGAAAACATTAGATACAACATTACCTATCGCCTGATCTTGGTCTGTGATAATAAGCCCGGGAGCCCCGTGTGTCGGCATGGCTTCCAAGAACTTTTCGAACAACCACTCAAAAGATTCTGTCGTCTCATCGCTCAAGAGGCCACAACCAAATAAAATTGTCTGGCGATGGTGATTAATTCCTACGAATGGTACAAGGATCATACCATATTTGTTTGTGTCAAACACAAGACAGTCCCCGAATATAGCATAATTGTTTCGCGACTCCGAATCTGCCCAAAAACGTCTGAAAGTCCCGTCACCAAAGGCCTCGTAATCAAAGAAATAGTTTTCATCTCATCGCCTCTCATTGGCTATGTACTGTATAAACGTTTCTGCGTCCTGCCCCATCAGCCCCAAACGTTGGTCCCTTTGAGCATTTCGACGTCTCGCTCGAGGTGTCCCATCGACGATGGTCCGCCTGTCTCCACCTCCATTATTCGAATTTGTTGCCACGTCGGTACATTTTCGGCGGACAACTGTTCGACTTGGCACCTCCTTGCCTCTGACAATTCACGGTGTGAGCATAGAAAATGGACATCTTCTTGTGAGCTAAGAGGGTGATTGTGTTGCTCATAAAAAGATGTGACACCCCATGTGTCCGCACCTAAACGCTGACTGATCGACAACTGTGCCTTACAATCTGTTCTCGTGTGCGACCGATTTCTCTCCCCGGTCCTGGGTTATTGGTGCTTTTTCTCATTCTGCCATCGAAGATCGGTCTTCCCTTGTTTTGCACAAGTAAATTGCTTCCACCAAATCTCGCCCGTATCCTTTCTCTTTTTACTACTATGATGACGCACGCTAAATCAGCCTGCTTTAGCATACGTATTGTAGAACTCGAATGCTTCATCAATAGAAGAGAATCTTTGTCCTTCTCGCGGAAGTTGATCTGGGTTTACTTGTGGCACAAACATGTCACTTTCGCTCTCCATTTACTTGCCTAATTATGGAATAAAAATGAAGAACAAATTTTTTAATTGCAAAAGAGGAAAGTATGGAAGTAATTTGGTGTTGAAATTTTGTGGAGAAATTTTTTTTTTTATTGCAATTGTGTAGAGTGTGGAAGTAATTTGATGTTCAAATTTGGTGAAAAAATTGAACATATATATAGTGTAAAAAAAATATAGCTGTTGGAGAAAAGAAAAAAAAAAAAATATATATATATATATATATAAAATGTGATCGTTAGAAAGAAAGGAAAAAAAAAAATTGGCAAATCCTGATCTCCCACGTGGATATCCCGTGGGAGATCAGAGCCGCAAATAGTAAATATGAAAGTACAAGAAGTACCTTTTGTGTTTCAGAATATGGTTAACCAACATGTTAACCAATCGATTACGATAAATTGGATCAAGTTTTACTGTTTTTTTCTTTTGCAGGACGTGATGTGAGCGTGAAAGGGGTTTAAGAATCCCTTTTTTTTTAATAAGGGCTAAAATCACTTATTTTAGCTTTTTTACCCCATATTGTCGGGTGCATAACTTCCCAAAATTACACACGTGAGAGAAGGATATAGGAAAAGAGCTCGCTAGCGGTGGGTGGCGACGTAGAATGGTAGAAGCCGCGGTCTATCCCCAACTTGGGAAATCAATTGATTGTATACTATTTGAAGACATTTTTCGGCTCTTGAATCCATGTGTGTAATCGCAATGTTTTCTCGTAAGTTGAGAACTTCCAAGCTTATTTTTTGTAATCACTCCTTAAAGCATCTCTCACCTCACAATAACCCTCTCTTCTTCGTGCATTACCTTTTAGGAAAAAGTTGTAAAAGTTGAAGACCTTCTTCTAAGTGCAGCAGAGAGGAAGCTCGTGAATGCCTACAACGAGAAACCCGTTCTGTCACGTCCGCAACATGAATTTTAATCCATAAGTTTGAGCCTGATGTTGTGCCCTGGATGCGCTCGTGCAAAAAAGAGTGACTTTCTAGAAAAGTAGCTTTGTCAGTAAAAATGAATAAGTATGCCAAAATCATTTTATAACCTTCCTGCTTTTGGAAAAGGAATCGTACTAGTGCATGTATCTCTGTCCATTTGCAAATTGAAATCTGATTGTGAATGCTAATATCGTATGAAAATTGGATTTGTAAGGGACAGAAGTTCAAGTTTGTATCGCGAAAAGGTTAACTTATTGCTTTACTGCAAAAAGCTTTAGGCCTGATTCCAGGGAATTTTAACATGAAAAATGAGAGCTAGAGTTTCACTAAGTAGGTGAATGTTCTTCGATTCTCAGAGCTCTTTTCTCTTTGCAGTGTGAAAATAATTTTGAGATTGATTTGGATATGCATTGTAACACCCTTTAATTTTTTTAAGAATAGAATTATTTAACGATTTTATCCTTCGTGTATTTAAAAGTAGGGGTAAATATGATTTGGTTTCGACGGTTTTTGACAAAATCTCAAACCAAACCATTTTTTGCGGGTTGTGATTTTTTCAATCCAAATCAAACCAAATCATTTCATTTTATAAACCAAACCAACCCAAACATTTTTTTTTTTTTTTTTTTGCGGTTTGGTGCGGTTTCAAACTGCGGCATACAAACGAAATAAATTGACACATTCTAAATAAGTTTAAGCATATATATTTTACTAGAATTTTAACTTAAATCGTTGATACAAGTCAAAATAATATATTATATCACTAATAAAGAACAAAAAAATTCAAGATGAAGTATTAATTTTCACTTCTAATTTCGTAATGAAGCCAGATTTAGTCAGCACGAAAATAAGTTTGAAAAACATATTTCAGAAGCATGTATCGGCATCCAAGTCCTCACCAAGAAAGCAAGTTCGAATCCTTTAATAGATTATCAGTACATCAAAAACGTTATTTTTTACTCCATACATATATTTACTTATTTACATTGGTGGAATATAAGTTTCTGTTGCATTTTTTTAAAATTGAAAGTTGGCCTTTATTAGAAAAATCAATAGAATATTACCACAATTTACATCCTGGAAGTAATTGTAGCTAATTCATCTGCAATTTTAATAAGTTAAATGCTATAAAAATACGGATGAGTCACTTCATTATTGGGAAGACTAGCAACTAAATCCTTTGACAACTTATCACTACATAAAAAATGTTATTTTTTCCTCCATACACATGTTTGTTTATACTTACATTGGTGGAATATTATAAGTTTCTGCTACATTTTTTTTTTAAATTGAAAGTTCGCATTTATTTTTTGTTTTTATAATTTTTTAAATTTTAGCTGGTTGTGGTTTGAAACCGCGGTTTTGAAAATTGAAACCTAAACAAAACCATTTAAGGCGGTTTGAAATTTTTTCAAACCAAACCAAATCATTTCACATTTAAAATCGAATCAAACCAAACCATTTGTTGCGGTTTAGTTCGATTTTGCGGTTTGACGATTTATTTGTTCACCCCTATTTAAAAGTAATTTTGAAAAGTCAAAATACTAAAATATTTTATATTTGACGGCAAAATTATTTGGGGCAAATACTCCCCCTGTCCGGTGAAGATAGGCTTGCTCCTAATTTCATATAGATTAAGAAAATGTCAATTAATATAGTTTGAAATATAATTTTTTCTTACATTTTACTAATATATCAAATATTAAATAACATAATAAATATGATTATTTTATATTTGTTAATAACAATGAATATTAAATAAGGGCATATTAGAAAGCTTAAAAATATGTTGATTTTCAATAAGGAAAGTGACCTATAATTTGGGACGAACAACTAAGAAATATAAGTCTATCTTCACGAGACAGAGAGAGTAATTTATTATTGATAGAGAGACAATTAGTCTATCGATACTGGAGTTATTTTGAAAATCATAATTAATTAGGAGTTTTGATCCAATAAAAAGTTGATATGGATATTTCCAAAAAAAAAAAAGTTAATTTGGATAAATTCACTTCAAGTTATGTTTGATTGAATGAATAGAAGTTTAAATAGAATTTAATTCTTCTATTTTCCTTCCTGCCGTGATTTTAGGAAATCCAAAATACCAATTTCAATTGAATTACACTTTGACGTGAAATCATATTATTTATACCCCAAATTTCAGTTTCGATCACAATATTTTTGGAGGAATCAAATACGCGTTTCGTAGCTGAGAGTTTTAGAAAATATTTTCAATGTCCAATCATATTTTCTTTCAAAGTTCATCTGATGTATTAAGGTATGGATTTTTTCTACGTGCCACAAGTGGAATGTATTTTCGCTCTTTAATGTTAAGTTTGGGTAATTTATGTTCTATTATGTGATTCGAATTAATAGTAACGAGAATCTTGTGAAAAATACCAAAGAGTATTTTATGTATATTTATAAAAGCCAGTCATAGGGCTAAACACTAAGTAGAAAATGAGAATGGGTAAGATCTAAGTGGAGAATGAGATGGTCGAGTTTATATTCTACCAAAAAAGTATATTTGTACGTAATTTACTTACTTTTTATATTAAATTGTGAAAATATTGGCACGAAATCTATACTAAGTAATAAGTATATTCATATGCTCATTCTATATTTTAAAACATTTTACAAGCTAGTTCGGGATCGATTGGATCTGTGGTGGAATGATGATGCGGGTTTCCAAGGGGATTTGAAGAATTCAAAATCGTAGTTTCAATTCTAGTTCTATTTATTATTTCAAACATATTTATTTTATTAAGTTAGGTTATAAGGATTTGGTTGTAAAAATTTTCAATTTCATGTTTGGTAAAACTATTTGTTTATATTTTCGCATTTATTTGTGCAAATCAAATTGTTTATAATAATACTCCAGTGTTTATGAACCTAAAATTTTGAGGCATTACATGCATAGATTCCGCTACATTTCTAGGAAAGGGTTTGAAACATTCATAGATTGGCTAAAGCTGATGTTAGACTTACAATACAAGTAAGTGCTTAGCAAGTGTTTGTTAAACAAAATAAAATAAGTTTACAATAACAAAGGCCTCGACAAAAGCTTGGCGAAATGACGATTATGCCCTTAATTTATACACAATTTACGACCTAGCCCAAGTAACTAGGGCAAATCTCATTAGGAGTTGTGCATTCGTTCTTCTGCTGATGGGAAAAAAAAAAAACCAAAAAATTCGAGCTTCTCCAGGTGAACTCTCTGAGGAAAAGTGACTAGCAGTCCTTAATTCCGACGACAACCAGGGCAAAACCCATTCCTCTTCTCCGAGGAGCAATAGAGATGAAAAAGGGGCGAGTTCAGGGCAGGTATCCCCACCCCGTCCCGCTAGGAGAACCCCGAACCTACCGCTCCCTGACCCGCTATGTCATTGCTGGGCGAGGCGGGGTATTCTATATCTGCCCCGTTAATGTACCGTTTGTATTTTTATTTTTTATTTTTTTGGTTACGTAAACATATTTTTATTTTTGACTATGTAAACAATCTGTTTAATTTTTTTTTACTTGTTATATTTCTACACTCTATCAATCCATCCTAATTAATGAAATTTTCAATTTTCAATTAAATTTTATTTTATTTTAATTAATATGTGGGTTGGGTTCGGGGCGAGTCACTCAACACCCGCCCCGAACCCATACCTGACTCTAGGCGACAATGTCGACCCATACCCATCCCCCCAGCCTGCGGGAGGCCAAAATTTGCCCCATTAGTTGCGGGTACCTGTTGGGTTTAGTTTGGTGCGAGTTTTTTTGCCATCTCTGAGGCGTAATGACCGCTAACCCTTTCGGCGGGTTTGCGTTTTCGCTTCTAATTAGCTTTGCGAATCGAGAAATCTGACAAGATTATTCAAGAAGAAAGCAACATGTTCTAAATTGAGCGAAACAAAGCTAATCACATGGCTCTCAAAGATGCTCAACACGGATGCTGCTCGGTATTGTAAATAATATTCAGGTCTCTATCTCTATACAAATTTGGTTCAGACGGCTAGGGAATCTATGTGATCTGATGTTCGATTTAAGGAACCTTCTACATTCGCTTAAAACTGAATACATATGCTTCCAATTGTGGATTGATCGGGCTAATTCCCGAGATAGTCCATCCCGGTCTAAATCAGTCCCGGCCATCTATGTCGGGATGTTTGCTCGTCCGTATGACCGTCCCGACCCATGTAAGCCCGACCTATTCATAACCTGCGTCCAAAGTGGGAAACGTGTCCGGCCTAGCCCGGCCACTTCAGATCCCGGTGTCCACCGTTTATGGGCTTTAATAAAAGGACACCTTCTTGGGCCCTCGGAATAGTACATAGCCCATTAGGAATCATCCTAAAAGAGAGGAAGTACAATTCTTATAAGATTAGAATTCCTCATAAAAGGTAAAGTATAAAGCAAAAATGACTCCTTCCTTAAATATAGGAAACTATGGGCTTTTTCAGCCCTATAAATATAGCTCCTTTGATCACATATATTCATTCATAATTCTTTACGTTTTCCAGTTATATATATTCTCTCTCTATCTTTTCCCAGAAAACAAATTCTCACACCGGAGGGGCGACGGGGAGAATCCTCATCACCTTTTTTGCAGGTCATCCAAGGCGAGTTCATTGATCTCTTCCAGCAATCAAATATCATCAGATCTTGCCACGTCAAGGTTAGGATTTTTGACAGCATCAATTGGCGCCATCTGTGGGAACAGATACTACTAGCCATGGTTAATAGACGTCAAGCCCATCCCTCCGCATCCACTGGTCAATCCCTTCCGGCCACCGCCTCGGCTGGGGATGATAATCTTCCACCTCTTGAAGATGTTGGGGAAGAACAAAACCAAGAGGCTACTCCAGACAATGAACCGATCAGTCGGGAAGATTTCAACGAACTTCAGCAGCAGCTCCGCGAACTTCGTCAAGCTCTTCAACAACAGAACAGTCATCAAGCGCAACCTGACCCAAACACTCCAAGCACAATTCCCCGGGAAGATCTCCAGCCACCTAATCCTATGGCTGACAACTCCCCGGGAATAAGGGGTGTCCATCCCATGACAGAAGGATCTGCCAACCTGACACAGCAAGAGCTTTCAAGAATCATTTAGTTAGGAATCGCCGATGGAGTACGATAGAACACCCAGGGTCGGACGTCATTCGTAAGAAGTACCCATTTACTCCTGAAATAACATCATTTCCCTTGCCAGACCGATTTAAATATCCTCGGATAAAGGAATACGACGGAACAACAGATCCTAACAACCACTTGAATACCTACACTGATGTCATGGACATGCAGAACGCTCCCGATTAGATTTTGTGCAAGGCCTTCCCACAAACCTTGACAAATTCAGCTCGAGATTGGTTTTCCACGATACCTCCAGGGTCCATCTCTTCCTTCGCAGATCTCACTGAGAAGTTCACTGCTTTCTTTGCAAGTAGCAAAAGAATTAAGAAGACCGCCACATCCCTAATGCAGTTAAAGCAAGCTCAGAATGAGACACTGCGAGAGTTCATGACTCGGTTTAACGCTGAAAGACTTCAGATTCCAGATCTTCATATATCATCAGCAATTTCAGCCCTTACCTTGGCCATTCGAGGTCTGGAATTCAGAATGTCCTTGTCCAAGAACCCACCTTAAAATGTAACAGAGCTTCTTCGAAGAGCAGAAAAGTACATAAACATGGAGGAAACACTTTTGTCAGTTCAGGCACAGGATCAAGGACATGGGACAGTAGTACAGTCTTCACAATCAACGAGGCAGGGGAACGGTCATGGGCATCAGAGTTTAACTCCGCTAAACACATCCCGATCTCACATTCTAATGGAAATCAAAGGACGCGAAGATTTGCGATGGCCCAAGCCTATTAAGGGAAAAGTCGACGAAAAGAATCGACATAAGTATTGTGAATTTCACAAGAGCCCGGGCCATACCACGGACGAGTGCAGAACTTTAAAACAGGAGATAGAAGCCCTCATAAAAAGAGGCTTTCTGGGGCACTACATAAAGAAAGATGATAAAGAGCATGGAGCAAGGGAAGAAAATACCAGATCCGCTGGCACCATAAATTTTATCGTCGGAGGAATAGCATCTGGAGGTGATTCGAATAATGCCCGAAAAAGCCATGCACGTGCTCTAAGTGATCGGGAAGAAAGGCCGGGAAGTCATGACCAGGAGGTCTTGAACAGCATCAGCTTCAGTAATGCAGACATGGAGGGAATTTCGTATCCTCATGACGATGCTGTTGTTATCAGTGCAATAATAGCCAACTTTGATGTCAAGAGAGTGTTAGTTGACAACGGAAGCGCAGCCAACGTTCTTTCCTTGGAAGCTTTCAATCAGATGCAACTTCCCAAAGATCGGCTTCGACAGGTCCTTACTCCCCTAACTGGATTTGGTGGAGGAACCGTAAAACCTGAAGGACTAATCGACCTTCCCACTTCACTTGGATCAGAAGAAAAACGTGTAACGAAGATGACTCCTTTCCAAGTCGTGAAAACTCCTATGGCCTACAATGCCATCTTGGGAAGACCATTCCTGAACGACCTGAGAGCTATAGTATCAACTTATCACTTAGCAATCAAGTTCCCAACTTCCGCAGGCATAGCAACTATTCAGGGAAGTCAATCTGTAGCCAGAAGTTGCTATATCAGTTGTATTGGAAAGGGCAAGGCGGATCTAATGTCAATAGAACTTCCTCTCGAAGAAAGAATGTCGCCAGTTGAAAAGTTGGAAGATTTTCATATCTCAGAAGGGAAGAGCTTCACAATTGGGAAAGAACTCCCCGAAATGATGAAGGAAGAATTATCACAGTGTTTAAAAAAGAACATCGATATTTTTGCTTGGAGTGCTGAAGATATGCCTGGGATAGATCCCGAGCTAGTTGAACACAGGCTCAACGTCATGCCCAACAAGAAACCCGTAAAACAGCGAAGAAGACAGTTTGCCACAGAAAGGAGGCAGATAATAAAAGAGGAAATAGATAAACTCTTGAAAGCAGGATTCATCAAAGAAGTAAAGTATCCAGAGTGGCTGGCCAATGTGGTTTTGGTACAGAAGCCAAATGGGAAGTGGCAAGTTTGTATAGACTTCACTGATTATAAGGCATGTCCGAAAGACAGTTATCCTCTCCCCAGGATCGACAGGTTGGTAGATTCCACATCAGGGTCCGAACTTTACAGCTTCCTAGATGTCTTCTCGGGATATCATCAGATTCGGATGGCACAGGAAGATCAAGAAAAAACTTCCTTCATGGTGGATGAAGGAATATACTGCTACAAGGTCATGCCGTTTGGATTAAAGAATGCTGGAGCCACATATCAAAGGTTGGTTAATATGGTCTTCTCCCGACACATTGGGCTTAACATTGAAGTCTACGTTGATGACATGGTTGTAAAAAGCTCAAGAAAGAAAGACCACATTGCTGACCTTGAGGACATATTCAATACACTTAGAAAACATTGGATGAAGCTGAATCCTGCAAAATCCGCCTTCGGAGTAGGCTCGGGAAAGTTCTCGGGATTCATGATCACTCAGAGAGGTATCGAAGCTAATCCAGATAAAATTTCAGCCTTAGAATCGATGGAACCTCCCCGAAACATCGGGGAAGTGCAAAAATTAACAGGAAGAGTAGCAGCATTGGGCAGATTTATGTCAAGGGCAGCAGACAAATGCTTCCCCTTCTTCAAAACTCTTCGAGGAAACAAGGACTTCAGATGGGACGAGGAATGCGAGGTCTCCTTCAGGAAGTTGAAAGAATACTTGGGAACACCTCCGATACTGGTAAAGCCGAATCAAGGGGACAATCTGTTCTTATATCTAGCAGTGTCTGATCATGCTGTGAGCGCCGTTTTGGTTAAAGAGGAAGAGAAGACCCAAAAGCCTATATATTATGTTAGTAAGATGATGTTGGAAGTGGAAACCCGATATACATTGGCAGAGCAGCTTGCACTTGCCCTAGTTACAGCAGCGAGAAAGTTAAGTACATACTTTCAAGCCCATGCAATAACTGTCCTCACAAATCAGCCCTTGAAGCAAATTTTCCAGAAACCAGATGTATCCGGTCGTATACTGAAGTTGTCAATCGAGCTTGGGGAGTATGACATCGAGTTCAAACCTCGACCTTCCATCAAAGCACAGGTCTTGGCTGACTTTGTCGCCGAACTTACACCAAGACCTCGGGGGCCGACAGGTCATGACCGGGAAGAGACCACATGGACCTTGCAAGTGGATGGAGCGTCGAATGCTGCGGGCTCAGGGGCCAGAATCATATTAAAGAAAGATGATGGCACAATGAAAATTCAGTGCGCAATACGGTTTGACTTCCCAGCAACCAATAATGATGCAGAGTATGAGGCCGTAATTGCTGGACTTCAAGCAGATCAACATCTAGGGGTCGAGCATGTCAAGGTCCTTAGTGATTCACAATTGGTGGTAGAACAGGTAAACGGCACTTTTGAAGCAAAAGATGAGAAAATGTCATCTTACAGGATGACGGTCTTGGACTTGCAAAGAAAGTTCAAATCTTGCTGCATAAACAAAATTCCGAGGTCCGCCAATCACAAAGCGGATGCTTTGTCAAGACTTACTTCTTCCAATCTAGACCACCTGGATAGGACCGTGTTCGTACGAACTCTTCATGAGCCTACTATCGTACAACAACCCGAGGTCATGGATATTTCAGATCAAGAGCCCAGTTGGATGGATCCAATAATTGAATATCTAACATCAGGAAAGTTGCCGGATAACAAAGTAGAGGCCAAAAAAATCAAAGCAAGAGCCCCGAGGTATACCTTGTTGCAGAATACCTTGTTCCGCCGAAGCTTCACACTTCCTTATCTGAGATGCCTAACTCCAAAAGAATCAGCTCTTGCTATGGCCGAGGTTCATGAAGGAATTTGCGGAGGACACCAAGGAGCAAGAGCTCTAGCACTGAAATTAATAAGATACGGGTACTACTGGCCGAATATGAAGAAAGACGCCCTTAGTTATGTTAAAGCCTGTGAAAAGTGCCAAAGATTCGCAGCCTGGTTACATCAACCCGCTGAAGAGCTATCCTCAATATTGTGCCCATACCCTTTCGTCCAATGGGGAATCGACATACTCGGACCTTTTCCTATAGCCCGGGGTCAGGTCAAGTTCTTGGCAGTTGCAGTGGAATACTTCACTAAGTGGGTGGAAGCCGAACCACTGGCCGTGATCACAGAACAAAAGTTGGAAGCATTCGTGTGGAAATCAATAGTTTGCCGTTTTGGTCTTCCCAAGACATTAATAACAGATAATGGGTGTCAATTTGAATGCCAAGCTTTCAAGCTATTCTGCAAGAATCTGGGAATAGAGCACAGGTTGACCTCCGTTTCACACCCGCAGAGTAATGGGTTAGCTGAAGTTACAAACAGGCTCATCTTACAAGACTTGAAAACTCGCCTTGGCAGTGCTAAGGGAGATTGGCCCGATCTTCTCCCAGAGGTACTTTGGACCAACCGAACCATGTTCGAAACAGCGACGGGGGAAACCCTATTCATGCTTGCCTTCGGGATGGAAGCCGCTATTCCCATAGAAGTAACCATTCCAAGCTTCGTACTATGACCACAGGCTCGCCCGACCACATCAAAGGACAGAGAGAAAGTCTGGATCTTCTAGAAGAAGTCAGGGAGAATGCGTCATTGAGGATAGCAGCTTACCAACAGGTCATGTCTAGGAAGTTCAATACCCGGGTAAAGAAGAGGGAATTCAGAATGAGAGACCTGGTCCTTCGCCGCAGTGAGGTTGCCGGTCATCAGCCAGGGAAACTTGAGCCTATTTGGGAAGGACCCTATGAAGTCATCCGAAAGGTGGGTAAGGGCTCATACAGCCTCCGCACAATGGATTCAAAACCTCTTCCTCGGCCATGGAATGTGGAGAACTTGAAGCCATACTACAAGTAATCATATCTATGTTGATATCAAGTCATTTAGTCCTATTAAGGTCGGGCCTGCGCGCCCAACTTTTTCTTATTTATTTATTTTTGCTTTCGGACCTGCACGTCCATCAGTCAATTTTATGGTCGGGCCTGCGTGCCCATTGCTTTGTTTTTCAGTTTCAGGGACGGGTACTCTTTTTCCTTGTCCAAATTTTTTCCCAATGGATTTTTCTGGATAAGGTTTTAACGAGGCCCATCATTCAGTCCCCTTCAATAAAAGTACTTCTTCAAAAGAATGAGCACTACAAAGATCAGATATTGAAGTAATTTACAAGGTCATTCACATGACTTTACAAATTATTTCCCATCAAATAATTTACAATGTCTCATGGTAAGACTTCACAAATTATTCTTCCACGAATAATTTACAAGGTCTCATGACAAGGCGTTACAAATTATTTCCCATCAAATAATTTACAATGTCTCATGGCAAGACTTTACAAATTATTCTTCCACGAATAATTTACAAGGTCTCATGGCAAGGCGTTACAAATTATTTCCCATCAAATAATTTACAATGTCTCATGGCAAGACTTTACAAATTATTCTTCCACGAATAATTTACAAGGTCTCATGGCAAGGCGTTACAAATTATTTCCCATCAAATAATTTACAATGTCTCATGGCAAGACTTTACAAATCATTTTTCCACGAATAATTTACAAGGTCTCATGGCAAGGCGTTACAAATTATTTCCCGTCGAATAGTTTACAAGGTCAGTCATACGACTTTACAAATTATTTCCCATCATTACAGGTCGGTACTGCCCGATCTTTTCAAAATATTCAACTCAAAGTCTTGATTCCACAAAAAGTTAAGTCCATTCGTATGATGGTAAACATAAGGTCAGCCACTACCCGACCATATGGAGAACTAAATAAATTCTAGGAATCTTGTTCTCGACCCAAGGAAATAGTTCGGTATTACCTGACCTTATAGGTTATCATTTCTGAAAATTCGTACAAGTAAAAAGCTCGGACTATTTTATACGAAAGCTCGTGCTTTATCATCAATTCATAAATAAGATACAAAACAATAAACACGAGCTTTAACAAAAAAGAAACGTTCTTCATTAACAAAAAACCTTGTTACAAAAAAGGCCACGAGGTTAGACCTCGGGCTATACAGGGAATGTACAAGAGATTTCCCTACTACTGCTCGGGATCACTTGCCTGGGCTTCTTCTTCATCAGAGTCGACCTCCACTACATCTTCCATGAAAGGAGTGAGGTCAAGATCTTCCGTGCCCAATGGAAATTGAGAAAGCGGGCTGGTATCCAGGTCGGGCGCATGAATCTTGATCCATGTCCGGGCTTGCTTCATGCCTTGGGAATAGGATTCCAGGGTATAGTTACCCACGGCAAGGTCATATTCTTCAGACTTCTTGTAAGCCTCGACCGTCGCCACCTTTGCCACTTCTATCTCTTCCCTTGCCTGGCGATGGTCTTCAGAAAGTTTGACATTTTCAGAGCGGGCAATATCCCGGCCTTGAGTTATCAAGGCCAAGTCAGTTTCCATTCTGTTCAACTTTTCTTCAGCATTGTTAGCACGGGTTGCCTCGTACTGAACGGAATGGACGAGTTGACTCGTAGCCTCCCCTCGCCGGACACCTTAGGTTATAAGACCCCGGCCAATGCTAAGAATCTGCACGAGTTAAATACTTGTATCATTAGAGGCAAAATATAACACCAAAAGTAGAAGGTCGTCTTGAAATTACCTTAAGCGTCGCATTCAGAAAATGATCCACCCCATTCTCCAGCGAGACTTCATCAGAATACTTCTCTCCAGTAGACCGGGGTGGTAACTCTCTTCCAATTTGGACCGCAAGTCGGCTAGGGTAGGACCCTCTACTACAGCTTCAGGAGGATCAGACCTTGTATTCTCTTCCCGGACGGGAGGGCGGCGAACACCTTGGCTGGTCTCGCGCCGGGGTGGAACTTCCGCGTTCCTCCCTGAAGTTTCGCCCGGCCCGGACTGTGCCTGGCGTGGCCTTTTTTGTGGCCGTCTTCGAGTAATACCATCTTCCCTCCTCCTCTCAGCAGCAGCTCGAGCCCTCTCCTCGGCCGCCTTCTTTAACCTGTCTCCATCAAAAGCCATACCTGGGAAAGAACGGGATGGTTAGATAAAAAGCAATAAGAAGGGGAAGGAAATATTTTCAAGTGGAAGAATGAAATCAACTATTACTTAATTTACAAGGCCGGGTCCTACCGGGCTCCAAGTCAAGGCCGGCCTGACCTAAGATCTCGCTGGTAGTAAGATCTGAAGCCTCCTCGGCCAAAAGTCCGAAGTCACAAATTCTTATGGCGTTGGCCAAGAGGTCGGCCATCTCGTCCTCCCCCACATTACCCATTCTATTAAAGTTATCTACTTCCGGTTTCCTAAAAGTGGGCTAAAAAATATTCTCACCTTCCCGAGGTTTAATATAAAAGAATTTTTCCTTCCAGTACTTTATGGAAGAGGGGACCCAGGGTACCTCAAACTTTCCCTTCCCGCATAAGTAAACAAAGCAGTTACATCGGGGTAAAAACTTCAAATCTAAAAGGCATTTACAGAGGTTTACGGTAGGCTCGATCCCTAGACTCCTACATAAAACAAAGAAGTAAGCTAGAATTCTCCACCCGTTTGGAGCCAGCTGCCCGGGAAGAATGCTGGCCGTTAACAGGAAGTCTACAAAAAAATGATGTAAGGGGAACCTAAGGCCGGCTACTAGTGAGTCATGGAATAGTACGGTCTCCCCTTCCCGACAATGATAGGATACATCATCATGCTCGGGGGCCCGGGAAGTATATCTATCAGAAAGACCAAACTTCCTCATATCTGCCTCGACCATGTGTTCCTTCATCCTACTGTTGAATGTTGGTAACTCAAGGTCGGGAGTTCCCGGTCTCTCATCGAATTCAGGGTTATTAACTTCCTCGTCATCGCTCGACTCGTCCCCCCCCTAAGGTTGGTAGAGGTTGGTAAAATCCTATGGGCTCTACGTCTAAGGTCTCGTCCAAATTTTCTACCTCCCTAAGGTCCGTGATGTTCACTTGCCTGGTCATTTTCCTAACGATTAAATTACGAAATAAAATTAACGTCGGGAGGGGTCGAGATTACCTACAGGTCGTGCTTGGAATTTTTAGCTCGTGTTAGACGCTCGGGGAGTTGTCTGGTTTTCATTAAAATTGCAAAGTGAAAGAATGGGAGCATAGGGACCACATATATATAAGCGAAAGGAGGCGGGAATTTTTTTGAAATCCCGCAACTCATTTTTTACACGTGGCAGCAATCCATGCACTGTGACATTAATGATGACGCTTAAAATAAAGGACAAAACAGTTGGAAAAATACATCATTAATGAAGGTGACAGCTGTCAAGAGTTAATTGCATTCAGGCATCAATCCCCGATCCCTGATGCACGGGGGCCATTGATCAGGCTAATTCCCGAGATAGTCCATCCCGGTCTAAATCAGTCCCAGCCATCTATGTCGGGATGTTTGCTCGTCCTTATGACCATCCCGGCCCATGTAAGCCCGACCTATTCATAACCTGCGTCTAGAGTGGGAAACGTGTCCGGCCTAGCCCGGCCACTTCGGATCCCGATGTCCACCGTTTATGGGCTTTAATAAAATGACACCTTCTTGGGCCCTCAGAATAGTACATAGCCCATTAGGAATCATCCTAAAAGAGAGGAAGTATAATTCTTATAAGATTAGAATTCCTCATAAAAGGTAAAGTATAAAGCAAAAATGACTCCTTCCTTAAATATAGGAAACTATGGGCTTTTTCAGCCCTATAAATATAGCTCATTTGATCACATATATTCATTCATAATTTTTTACGTTTTCCAGTTATATATTCTCTCTCTATCTTTTCCCAGAAAATTAATTCTCACACCGGAGGGGCGACGGGGAGAATCCTCCTCGCCTTTTTTGCAGGTCATCCAAGGTGAGTTCATTGATCTCTTCCAGCAATCAAATATCATCAGATCTTGCCACGTCAAGGTTATGATTTTTTACAGCATCAGGGATGATTAATTTTTCCCAAACAGGGGCAATTATTTGGGATCATGTCAGCAGTGAATAGTAGAACACATACGAAGATTGGGTTATGCCAGGGCAGACAATGCCGAAGCTGGTGTGGGATGGTCTACTTTTTGCCAAAAAAAATATTCTGTAGTGGAGGTGATTGAATGTGATTAACTAAGTGTTGTCCAAAGTGAGGAGTCGGAAATATTGTAACCAAAGTGGATGGTTTAAATTGTGGTAAACTGCGATTATGTTCATTTTTGTTGGTGTAGGTCATCTTATAGAGCAACCTAAAATAAAGTTTTTCATCTTTCGAATTTCTTTAAATCTTTTTTTGCTTTCAATCATTGAAGTTAGTCTCTTTCTGCATTTGGAATTCTTCTCTCCTTTATGAGTCATTCTTTGTGCTAATAGTGTTTGCCTTTGGAATAAAAGGATTTGGATAAGTTGGTATTTTCATAAGCAAGGAGTTACAGTGTCTGGAGGATAAAACTTTAAATAGACGCTCCAAATATATTGAAATTATGGAGAATTGGTGACTTTTTCATCAGACATTTGAAGGTCAAAATCACAATTTCATTAAACAGAAATGGTTGGAAATTGGAGGAAGGACTGTGTTGGATTTATCCTTGTCTCAGAACCCTTAACATAATTAGCTGTTTCATTAGTTTTGAAAAACACTAAGAGTATAAAGACTAAAGAGGATATGCCTCAACTTCTTGGCGGAGCTTATGGGCTTTCATTTGAGGAGGATGAATTTCCTGGAAATTGATTACATGACTTTTTCCATTCATCGAATATCTTCACTTTTATCCTAAATGCTTGCATCTGATATCATTTTCAAAAGTAGCACCAGCAAATCAAATCTCTTAGAACAACAGTAAATCAAATCTCAAAATCAATGTAACAAATCCTACCCATCTCCGACATCGTAAGGTTTGGCCGGCAGATGAGCTGAAAATCAAGGAAATAAATTCTTGCACCAAAATGGAGTTACCAGATTTTGGTCGTGGGAAAATAGCGTTATTATTAGTCGAGCTACCAAATTTTGGTCATCGTTCGCCGGCAAAAATGGAGTTATTGCTCGTCGGTGAAGGCTCACTGGCGGGAGAGTTCAAGGTCGGATGTAGAAATAAATGGCTTGTTTGATTATGACTAAAAACTAAATTTTTATCAAAGTCAAAATGAACAATTAATCATAATCACTTTGAATCTTAAAAGAAAAAAAATCATAACTATATATTTCATGAATCTTATAACTTTTTAATTACACATCTCATTAACTTTTATCAAAATTTACTAAAAAAATAATTTTAATCTCCATTAAACAAGGGCAAAGTTTTCACTTAGGTTTTAGACATTTTTTTAGTAAAGAATTCATCTTTTCAAAATATCGTTATAAATTGGTTATCCAAAATCTCGCGACAATATTTACTTTTGTAAAACTTTTTATCAAGCAGTTTGTACAAGTAGACTTATTGTTTCAATAATTGTGTCAAGGGTTTACCAATTTGTTCAAATTGGGTTGTTCAAGTAGAAATCATTCAATAGATATATATATTCTAATAGTTTAATAAATATGTGTTAATTATTTTTGAGTTTTTGTTAATTTTTTGAGTTTATTACTTTCTTTAAGTCATTTGTAATTTGAATTTTGTTACTTTCAACTTATAAGATGTTACGTTACTAAAATGAAGTTATTTTCTATATTTAAGTAATAGAAAATAAACATAATTATAAAGAGACAACAATGTCATGTATTTATTCTAAGAGTCTATTTGGTAATGTCATTTTTTTTCTTTTTTTCTTTTATGGATGTGTGGTTTAAAAATGTTTGGAAAGTAAAAAATTGTAGGCTTAATTAAGAATGGATGGTTGAGATTAAGTTTAAAAAGTTTTGATAAAACTGTTAGCTTCACAAAAGAAGCTCTACTCTTTTAATTTGTACTCTATAGAAAAAGTTATATATATGTCACTTTTTTTATTTTAAAAGGGGGTGGGGGGTGGGGAGGGGGGTTGACACAAAGAGCTTGTTTGGTAAGGAGAATGTTTTTCATTTTTCTTTCAAATCTATTTTCAACTACACGTTTATTTATAACTCATCACTTTTAAATCGTACATTGTTTCGGAAACTCAAAACTTCTCCAAAACATTCATTAGCAAACAAGTTCAAAGTGATAATATAAAAAAAATGTTAAACAGTGGTATTGAAATTTACACGGTATTTTTTAATTCCTAAAAGCTTTTTATATAATTTTCAAAATTCCTTAATTTTAAATTTAATTTTGTAAATTATCCAAAAAACATTGTTTAAAATCAAGTGGAGAATATGTTGCACCATTTGAAGAATTTTGTGCAGAATCTTTAATCATTCATTAAACTACTGCACCATATTCACCTCAATTGAATGGGATTGCTGAACGCAAAAATCGAATATTAAAGAAAATAAAGAATGCAATATTGATTAGTTCGGGCTTACCTCAAAACTTATGGGGGGAAAAGCCATACTTTCTGCAAATCATATCCTAAATAAAATACCAAACAAGGTAAGGTTGAGTCACCTTACGAATTATGGAAATGTTAGAAACCTTCCTATAAATATTTCAAAGTGTGTGGGGATGGGGGGGGGGTGCTTAACAAAAGTACAAATACCCAATATGCAATCAATAGTAGTGCAAAAGTTAGGATTTGATCAAAGATAATTGATTGTGTCTCTATTGGATATACAATCAATAGTAGTGCATATCGATTCTTGGTTCATAAATCCGAAGTACTTGATGTACATGTAGTTACAATTACTGAATCAAGAAATACGGTCTTCTTTAAAGACAAATTTTCATGTAAAGAAAATGAAGTAGTTCAAATAAACGAACTTATGATAACATACATGGAGATGACGACAATCTTCAAGTAAATGAAGAACTGAGATGTAGTAAAAGGCAACAAATTCCAAAGATATTGGGTTCAGACTTCATAACCAATTTTCTTCAAAATAATCCAATGACATTTGATGAAGCAATATCCTCTCTCGAAACTCATTTTTGGAAAGAAGCTGTACGTGACAAAATTGAATCCGTCATGAGTAACCATACTTGGGAAGTGGTTGAACTCCCTCCGAGAAACAAAACTTTAGGCAGCAAATGGATTTTCAAAAAAAAATTGAAGTCAGATGGATCAATTGATAAATACAATGCTAGATTAGTAGCAAAATGTAATAAACAAAAGGAAGGATTGGATTTCTTTGATACTTATTCACTATTTACAAGAATTACGTCTATACATGTCTTGATTGCAATTGCGGCAATGCATAATCTTGAAATACATCAAATGGATGTTAAAACCACGTTTCTAAATGGTGAATTAGAAGAAGAAATATACATGAAACAATCTGAAGGGTTTGTTGCACCAGGAAATGAAAAGAAAGTGTGTAAACTAGTAAAATCATTGTATGGATTGAAACAAACATCGAAGCAATGTAATGATTAGTTTAATAAAACTATCTTGTCAAATGGCTTCAAAATCAATGGATGTGATAAGTGTGTCTACATTAAAACCACACCTAACAAATATGTAATCCTTTGCCTATACGTTAACGATATGTTAATTATGGGAAATAACTTAATAGTCATTTCCTCGACTAAGAAAATGTTAACAAAACATTTTAACATGAAGGATATGGGAGAGGCAGGCTCAATTATACAAGCTCTAGCTGACTCAAGGGCTGCGTTGAACTTCAAGTGTTGGCAATGTGGAGATTGTGAGGTCGTGTGCCAAAACTTGAAAATGATTGACGTCATGTTTTTGCAAGTTACAACTCTTCTCTCCATAATATGCCATCCACGTGTTGCAATCCAATCGACCTTACCTATCTGTCTTATAAAAGGGACTCAACCGGCATTAGGGTTTCAAATTATTCTTCTAGCTTTGTTTTCTAAGAGAGAATTCTGGGGTTTCCTCTACGTCTTCTATGATATATTCCTCTTTAACCATAGTGGTGCCCTTATCTTTTGATTCTCATTTTACTTTCAGTTTCTTTATAGCGGGATCTTGTATATTAGGTGAGTTGTCATCAATTTCTGAAAGTGTATATGTTGTAACGAGTTCTAGGGTTGAAAAAGTTAGATCTGTTTGAAGCTTTTGTAATTTGAAACATTTTGGTTATGTTTAATAAAGTTCCCGAGTCAGATCCATGATTTGTAGAGGCTCAACGGGGGATTTAGGCGTTAGATAGTGGTCACCGAACCTCTGAACTTATTGAGGGTAAATCTCTGTGTTCTTGTGTTGAATGTTTCGATATTTTTGTTTGTGCTTGGGATTTTGGCTTTAAATCCAGTAGTAGCACAATCTCCTAAACAGTCCTTAATTATGGTTTTCGTCCGGGATTGACATTAATTAGTTTTGACAAACAGTTAGGCTCCACAACTTAACATCTTCTTCATCTTCTTATTCATCACACTCATCAACAACACCACCCTTCATTTTCTCCGAGTGAGAGTGCAGCAAGCATGTAATGGAATGCTGAATGGGCAAGAGAGGTGAAAAGTTGGGAGTGGATAGAGAAGATGAGCATTTACATCCCAGAGGTTGTTGTTACTTGTAGAAATGGAGAGCATCAATATACAGTAGGTTGCATGTAGAAACTTGAAAGGAAAAAAATGCGTAGAAAGAAAAAAATAAAAATAAGAGAAACGACGAGAGATATCTAGAATCGTTTTAATACGATGTTGTTTTGTATCCCGAACGAAAAAAAAAAAAACAAAAACAATGGTACAGTCCAACAAAAAATTTGATAGTCAACAATTCTGGCCCCATTATAATTTCAAGTACTTTACAAAATGTCAGGCTTTTTAAATTGGTGTAAACAGCACATACTGAAAATCGAAGAAGTAGTCGAAAATCCCCAAAATCAAATACATTATACTCTACACATTACATAAACGGCAGTAGCAGACCACATAATCAAATAATTGTGAAAATGTGGAACGTCAAGTTAGAATCTAGTCATCAACAACACAAATTAACCAAAATTAAGTTTCCACAAATGACAAATCACAATCTATATTCTAGGGTTTGAAGTTTGAAGCAACAACAACACTAACCTTTAGCAGAGACGGAGGAGTGGAGTCTTGAACTGAAGACAGAAGACTAAACTTAAGTTTGAGTCGGCCGGAGGAGTTGGACTTAAGAGTCTTGCCGTCTTCAACACCAGTGTAAACCGAGGAGTGTGACTGTGCGAGAAGAAGAAGAGAGGCTGAGAGTTGAGAAAATGAGACGGAGGTGATTAGGAATTTAGGTGAAGTGCAGAAGTGGTCTGGTGAATGGTGATTCTAGTGAACTGAACTAATGAAGAAGGTTAGAAGGATTGAAGAATGCGGCTGCGGCGCTGCTGGATGGATTCGATGGAATCTGATGTGAAATTGTGAATCAGTGAATGGAGAGATAGGGTTTAATGTTTAAGAGTTAAGACTTTTACGGTTTTACCTTTAAGTCATTATTTATTTATTTTTTTTATAAACTAAAAAAAGTAAAAATTACAATTTTCGCGGGTCGGGTCACTAACGGGGAGGGTCTTTCCCGACCCAAACCCGCTGCGGGTTTGCATTTTACCTCCCAAACCCACCCCGCCAACCCACGGGTTAGTATTTTTTTCCCCATTAGGGTCGGGGCCTCGTCGGGTTCGGGTCGGGGTGGGTTTTTTTGCCATCTCTACGTCCTGAACCTAATAGCCACCAACAATTGGTCAAATATGAAAAATAAAATATTTTGAAACAAAAAATGAAACCAAATAAACGGAATAAACATTTTAACCAAGCGATCACTAGGATTTACCATGGGCGATCGCTTGGTTTGACACTTTTACTCTCGAATTGTTTAATTGGTACTTGGGCAATCGCCTAATCCTTTGAACGAAGCGATCTCTTAATTCAACCCCCGGGCCTCTTGATCTCCAACTTGATTTTTGGCTAGATTCTCTGCTTGAATCATTTGTATTTGCTTTAGCCATCTTGGTCACTCTTTCATCATACTATGATTGAATTTTGGATCTTAAAAATTGTTTTGTTTGGCTTGAATAATATGTCTCTTCAACAAGCCTGCTATGATTCTCATCATTTCTTCCTTTTTCAAGATGATTCGTACCGAATCATAGCTTGGTTCATAGCGTGTAACTGCACCACCTAGATCAAATGGAAAAATTTAGCTCCCATGACATAGAATCAAAAAATGATACCCTTTCACTTCGTAGACGTAGAAGTGTCGACACCCCGAACTTCTTTGGCCATAGATGGTGTGGCTTTGTCTCCCAAGTATAAGCATCGAAATGTGAGAAAGAATTAAGAAAATATTGTGGACATTGTTAGATTCTCCAAGTACAAGATATAGATCCTTCTACTCATGATGTATCACCTCCACCTCATCATGTCTGACATCGAGGCTCTTCTCTTTACCCCCCATAATATTCTCATTCTTTTGTTGAACCACCTTCTCTATTTTTTTACTCTCATCATCAACCATCTCTTCTAGTTTCTCATCCTCCTGCTGATACATCCCCCTCTTCCCAATTTAAAATTTTATCTTCTACCTCATTGCTCAGATTTTGGTCTTTTACTCCATTTTCCAGTAATGTCCTATCTCTAGGATCTTCTTGCAACTCAACTACTTCTCTGTGCAATCATCTTCTATTCTAGAATCTTTAATTGATCCTTCAAACTCATCAATTGATCACCCTTTTTCTTCATCTTCTTTCGATATGAATAGTTCTGGCAATCTAAGATCGAGTTTAACTTCCTCTCCCACTTTAAATACACTTCAGGGTCGATTCTGAATTGAAACAATGAATCTTTCATCTTGCAGTTCCTAAGCTTCCCATCTACCCAATCCCTACCCCTATGATCTTCTCTTAACCCTCTTCCACGCATATCTCTTCTAGTTCTCATCTTCCCCCTAATCACTTTCCACTTCCTCATCAACCCAACTCCAAACCTAAGATTATAACCATGTCCATGTCCATCTCGCTTCCTAACATTAGGGGTTCTTTGAGATTTTCCCTTTTGCAATGATGCAATATCAACATCATGTCTGTCCAATCTATCTATAATCTCCTCAAACCTCACATTCATCCTATCAAACTGCTTTTGCACCGTTGCCACAATGTGAAATCACCTACCAGATGAATATATTTCTCTGTCAAATATTTTTAGTTATCAAGAAAATTTATATAGAAATATCCTCACATGTTTGCACTAGTGTTTCACTCTATTTTCCCGATATTGATCTCACCATTCTTACATTTTTCCTCTCTTCACTCTCTTTTTCAAGTTCTCTAAAGAACTAGCTAAACTCAGAGCTTGTTTGGTCTATGGTTTTTTTTTTACCAAAACTTTTCAAACTCAATCTCAATCATTCATCCTCGGTCAAGCCCACAATCTTTTACTTTTCAAATCAATCTAAACCACACATCCATAAAAAAATACAAAAAAAACCACAAAAACCAAAATTTTTCCATGGACCAAACGGGCTTACGAACTCGGACTTCGTGGTACTCAATCCAAATGACTCAAAACAAAAATAGGAAAGAAATAATGAATAAATGGGATCAAGAATTTTCAAGAATTTCAATAGAGTGGTTCTTGAAATTGAGTAATGGAATCTGTTGAATCCACGCCCAAAGAAAGGTACAGTGATTCACTAGCAAGGGCCCAATAGAGGTCCAATGGACAATTTAAATGGGCAATTTAAATTACACAATTTCTCAAATTACTTTTTAATTACATATATTTTCTCTCTACAATTTTTATTTACACATTTTACTTAGAAAACACAAATAAATTTCATCTCTTCTCTTTAATCAGCCTTCAAACACACCATTATTTATTTTTTGAGATTTCTTAATGCAATCTTGGATTGAAAGATTCGAGATGAAAAAAAAAAAGACCCAACAAGAGCAACACAAGTAATTGCATTGGAAATAATAAAAAAAGCAATATAAAAACAAATTGGGATGTGGATTAATAAAAATATGACAAAATTCAATTTCCCTGGTCAACTGGTGCGTGTCGCAATGCAACAAAATAATAAATAATTCCTTACTCGCTAAATATTAATTAATAATGTAGTAGTGAGAGTAAGGGTCGATCCCACGAGGAACGGAAACTAATTTTAGTTGTTCGATCAATTAGAATGGAATTGGGGGTTTTGTTGTTTGAATTGCTTGAATGAAAACTATGCATAAAATAAATAATTAAATATGACTAGTGAATTAATATGAAAAGAAATCTTGTTCTCGGGTTCGGTTGTGTCCTTAATTAATGTTATACTTTTCCTTGTAACGTGTTTATATCCCTATTCAATTATCAATCATAAATAATCAACAAGCTCTGATTATCTAAATTCTTCCTTATGTATATTGATTCAAAACAAGTTCTTCGAACCAATTCTAGCCACGGACAATCCTAAACGAGCTCTTAGGATTTAATTCGCGACTAGTATGAAAATCTAGAAGAATAGATTGAATTGGATCGTTAATTTCACAAGCTCGAATTAATCAATCCAAGTTGAATTATTACTAAACCTGCACGAGATTTATTTGCTACTAAAGTAAAGATTCAATGACAATTACGGATCAAGAATCTAAACATAGCATATTCATGAATCCAAAGATCAATAATTCAATTGACAAAATTAAACTATTAATCAAATAAACTCAATGAACATTCAAAACATAATAATCCAACAATTGAAATAAAGAAATAAATTCACGCTACTAATTTGTAGGAAAAGAAAATAACATAATTAAGTTAACACAACTTCCCCTTTGAACAAGATATGGAATTTAGCCTAGCATGGTTGTGGTAGATTCTTCAAATTGATTCATGGATTCCCCTTGCTGTTGATGTTTTTTGGCTTGAAAACCTCTCAAGAATGCTCTATATTTTGCTCTCAATTTTCCTCAATGTCCAGCCTCCTTTTTGTGGTGATTTTCCTCCTTTAATACTCCCAAAATCGTACCCTAACTTTACCCCAAAGATAGACCTTGAATCAGATAAGGAAATTCCTTGGAGAGCAATTTACGGCCGTAACTTTCCTTATCACGGCCGTAAGGTAGCTACTGAAAATTTTCGGAATTTGGAAGTTACGGCCGTAAGTGTATTTCTGTCGAGAAGCGCCTGTGCTTGATGTTTTCGTCATAACTTTCTCTCCCGAAGTCCGATTGTGGTGATTCAAGTTGATTTGGAAAGAAAACTCAAATATCTACAATTATTTGTGAAATAGATCTTCCCAAATTAGAAAGTATTATATGACAAAATTGAGCTTCAATCTATGACTAAAATTCATGATCACAATCCTTGCGGGTTTTTGATTTCCAACTTCATTCCAAACCTTCTTTGACCATAATTTTTGCATCTAATCTTCTTCCCACATGCCATTATTGATTTGGAGCTCTTTGAATATGCCCTTGAACCTCACTTCTTGATTTTTTTGTATTTCTTTGGTCATGTTTCCTTTCTTTTTCTTCTTTTTGACCTTACATAGCACAATAAGTGAAATGCATTAAACGATGCTTCAATATGATCAAACCAATAACAAAATAAGATAATAAGTGAATTAAATACATGCTAATAAAGCACTTATCAAATCCCCCCACACTTAAACCATTGTTCGTCCTCGAATAATGATGTGAAAGAAAAAAAACATAATTCAAACAAAAAGATAGACCTACAATCGGAAAGTCAAGGTTACAGCCCACTTCTTTTTTAGCATGAAAAATCAATTGTATATCCGGAGTGTGTTAGTGTGTGAAAGAGATGCATTATCCAATATCCTCTGAACAGAAATGAAAATCAATACCCCCGGCCCAATTCATTTCCCAATGTGGCTTGTATCCTCCCACCTCTCGTGAGTTTTCTCTTAACCTCTATCAATGATTTACTAAATGGGTGTTAGTTTTTGGCCAACGTGAAAGCACAGAATATAGACAAAGCAATTCAAACCACTCATAAGCATATGTAATGGGAGTTAACACCCTCACTAGATATTTCTCTCTTCACACAAAGTGTATAAGGGTGAGAATTTTCACTCAACTCACTGCATGGAGAATCTATGACCACAGACTGCTCAAATGTCATAACCGGAGCCAACAATAACACAAGTGCAAAGTAAAGGTCTTTATTTGGTTGTAACGGGGCTTCTGGTCAGGTAGGATAAAAGGATATATTTAGGCTGAGTCGAGAAGGAATTTTGCAAGCTAAGTCAATTCACAATGACATTACTTCCTTCACCCCTTAATATGAACTTCATTGTTTCCCGCTACCCAACTTTGTTCACACTTGAATCTCTTCTTTTCTTTTCTAATTTTTTTTCACGAGTTGAGTGTTTGACATCCTCAACTACTAATTTTCATGACTAAACTTCCTTTCTATTGCTTTTTCTCCCTTTTTTTTTTCAAGTACATACTGCAACTTTTTCTCTTTTATTCAAATCATTACCCAGTCACCAATTGGTACAAGATAGAATTACATTCCCCTAAATTCAGTCCATTACAAAACCGTCACCCAACACAAGATAACCATTTCAACTTCTTAGACTTAGACCACAGCACGATTCTCAATCAACAAAAGCTTGCGAATCCCTTCTCTATGGGTTCAAAACAGAGACAATGCGAAAGAAAGAGTATTTCTTGGCTTGTAGCGTGGCATCAAAATTTCAAGGAAAGGCTAAGGCTCAAAAGGGCTTCTATTGGTACATGTATCATGGTAGGCCCTTTTAGTAGGTCAAATTTGGTTTAACCTAATGCCTCTACTATATTTTGCACTCGAGTCAAGAAGCTACAACGGTATGTACAAGAAAGCACATCCAAGCACAAACCAACCATACAGGACACACATCAAAAAATAGAGCTTAATATAAAGAGTAAAAGTAGCTCATAGGCTCAAAAGCTCACAAATTATGGTTTATATGTACTTCTCCCATCTAATTATGAGTTATAGGTCATTGCTCAGTCTTCATTCCGAACTCAGAATTTAGGGGATAAGGATAGAATGAAGTTACTCGGGGCGGTATTTTATCTTATCTATTTTGGTTTGACCCAATTAGGTTGCAGAAATTTTTCAATTTGTCCCCATTTTCAAACTAATTCAGAAATTATTGGAAAACTCATCTCTATGTGCTCATTGTTTATCCGATTATGCAATTTAGGAAGTTGGTGGTTAAAAAATAATCATAAGTGGGGCTGCTTCCTATTAAACCGAAATGTGGGTCTAAGCACAATTAAAGCTAACTAACAAAAAAAATTGAATGAAGATGAATAAAATAGGGATAACAAAAGATAATAGATAATCATCACCCCCACACTTGAATTCCACATTGTCCTCAATGTGGAGAGTGACAATACAAAACAAAAGAGGGGAATGTGAATGGAATCAAAGGAAGGGACATTTTTTTTTTTTTTTTTGATAATTACGGCCATGAAGATATTAATTACGGCCGTAAGTAACAATCCGAAAAAAATTGAAAGTATCAACTACGGCCGTAAACAATATAGTTACAGCCGTAATTAGGCCTCTGGATAAATTCGATGGAGTAGAGTTATGGCCGTAAAGTTTTAACTTACAGCCGTAACAAGGCCACTGATTTTTTTTTTTTTTGAATGAAATTAACTAATAAGAAAAATGACAAAAATGAAAATAAAAAAATAACAATTTGAGGAAGTAAAGAAACTCCCCTCTCGGGTTGCCTCCCGAGCAGCGCCTTTGTTTACTGTCGTTGGCTCGACAGGTTGTTTCCTTCTTCAACCGGGATTAGGTGGATTTCCAAAGCTCAACTTCTTTTTCATATTTTTCATTAGGGCCTGCAAGACAGGGGGAAAAAGCATGTCATCAGAAGTTGGCAATGTAATACACGAGATTTTACCTGGCTTTTCACCATTTCCACCAAGTTTGAAAGTTTCTTGTATTGAAGAATCAATAACATTAACATAATGAACAGGATTATCATCATCAAGGTAGTTCACGGAATCATAAATATTAAACTGAATCATTTCACCATCAAATTTCACGGTGAGTGTGCCACTACTGACATCTATCTTGGTCTTAGATGTCTTTAGAAATGGTCTACCTAACAAAATAGGAGTAGAGTTGGGGGAATGGTCATCATTCATGTCCAATACATAAAAATCTGCAGGAAATACTAACCCGCCTACTTGCACTAGAATGTCTTCAACTACCCCGTCAGGATAAGCATTAGAACGATCGGCTAGTTGAATTATAACATTAGTTTCAGTCAGTTTGGAAAGTTTTAATGCGGTGTAAGTGGACCTAGGCATTACATTGATAGATGCTCCTAAGTCTATTAAAGCACGATTTATTTTCTTATTGCCTATTTGACAAGGCAAGGTAAACATACCTGGATCCTTGCACTTGAGAGGTAGTTTCCTCTGAAAGAGCGCCGACACATTCTCTCCAATTCTTACCTTTTCATTCCCCATCAGTTTTCGTTTGTTGGTGCACAACTCTTTCAAAAACTTTGCATACCGGGGTACTTGCTTGATCGCATCCAATAGTGGGATGTTGATCTCCACCTTCCTGAATATCTCCAGTATATCCTTTTCCTTGCCCTCCTTAGTCACTTTTGCTAACCTGCCGGGAAAAGGAGGTGGAGTTAGTTTAACAATTGAGTTAGAGTTGGATTTTACCTGCGGGTTTTGCGAAGTTGTAACTTCCTTTTCAATTTCCTTCTCCTCTTCCTCTTCATTTACTGGGGCCTGCTTTCGCGAACCTTCAATCACTTTTCCACTCCACAGGGTTATGGCACTCACGTTTTTAGGACTTATCTTGAGTTGAGATAGAAATTTACCTCTGGATTGTGATTCCAACCTATTGATGGCTGTAGCCATTTGACCCATTTGGTTCTCCAGATTTTGAATGCTAGACTTGGTGTCATGTTGAAATTGAAGTGTATTAGATGCCAAGGCTTTTACCATGTCTTCAAGAGAAGTACCTGAGCCTTGAGGTTTTAGCTGATATTGCCCCTGTTGTTGGAAGGTTCCTTGTTGCTGAAATTGCCCTTGAGGTTTGTTGAAAATGAAACCCGGGGGCTTGTTAATTCCGTAGCTTAGGTTGGGGTGATCCCTCCATCCTGGATTGTAGGTATTAGAGTACGGATTGTACTGCTGTCTTTGGAACGGGAAACCTTCTGCAGCATTTACCTGTTCACCATTTCCCTCTTGCAACACTGGAAAAGTATCTGTTGGATGTCCAAAATTCGCGCATATTCCACAGGTTTTCGCTTGTTGTAACTTTCCTACTGCAGGTTATTTAACGAGGTTTGTTAGTTCAAACAATTGACTTTCAATATTGGAACTACTTACCCCATTCACGCGCCGAACTTGCATATCCCTGTTGGAGTTGAACTGTTGAGTGTTCTCAGCCATATTAGAAATCAGGGCTCTCGCCTCTTCCGGTGTTTTGTCCATTAGAAATCATACTCCTGTCCATCGGCAGAAGTCCTTCATAAAAATATTGCACCAAGAGTTGCTCACAGATCTGATGATGGGGACAGCTTGAGATGAGCTTCTTGAAACGCTCCCAATACTTGTACAATGTTTCGTTATTGTTCTGGCGCACCCCACAAATTTCCTTTCTGATGGTACCAGCTCTAGATGCGGGGAAGTATTTCTCCAAGAAAAGCCTTTTCATGTCATTCCAAGTAGTGATTGTTCCAGATGGTAGACAATAAAACCAGTCTGCGGCCGCATCCTTCAATGAGAATGGGAAAGCTCTCATTTTTATTTGCTCCTCAGTAATGCCCGTTGGCCTCATACTGTCGCATACCACATGAAATTCTTTAAGGTGTCTGCATGGGTCCTCACCGGGATGTCCTCGAAAAGTTGGCAAAAGATGGATCAGACCGGATTTTAGCTCAAAAGTTCTGCCTTCTTCCACTGCCGGAAAAGTGATACATAGCGATTGTTGAGCAACATTCGAGGTAGCTAGTTGCTTGAGAGTCAGATTATTGTTAGCTACTGCCATTGGTTGTGCAGCTCTTCTTTGCTGTTGAAAAGTTCTCTCGATTTCTGGGTCAAAATAAAAAAAATTCAAAATTAGTTAATCGAGTTTTATGCATATAAGCAAAGAAGTAGACAGGCAAGAATTTTTTTTTTTTTTTTTTTGAAAAATTATAGAAATGAAGTGAAAATAAAATTAATAAAATAAAATGCAGAAAAAAATAAAATTCTAATTAACTAAACAACTAAATTGGTTGACTGTTCCCTGGCAACGGCGCCAAAAATTTGGTGCGTGTCGCAATGCACCAAAATAATAAATAATTCCTTACTCGCTAAATATTAATTAATAATGTAGTAGTGAGAGTAAGGGTCGATCCCACGAGGAACGGAAACTAATTTTAGTTGTTCGATCAATTAGAATGGAATTTGGGGTTTTGTTGTTTGAATTGCTTGAATGAAAACTATGCATGAAATAAATAATTAAATATGACTAGAGAATTAATATGAGAAGAAATCTTGTTCTCGGGTTCGATTGTGTCCTTAATTAATGTTATATTTTTTCTTGTAACGTGTTTATATCCCTATTCAATTATCAATCATAAATAATCAACAAGCTCTGATTATCTAAATTCTTCCTTATGTATATTGATTCAAAACAAGTTCTTCGAACCAATTCTAGCCACGGACAATCCTAAACAAGCTCTTAGGATTTAATTCACGACTAGTATGAAAATCTAGAAGAATAGATTGAATTGGATCGTTAATTTCACAAGCTCGAATTAATCAATCCAAGTTGAATTATTACTAAACCTGCACGAGATTTATTTGCTACTAAAGTAAAGATTCAATGAAAATTACGGATCAAGAATCTAAACATAGCATATTCATGAATCCAAAGATCAATAATCCAATTGGCAAAATTAAACTATTAATCAAATAAACTCAATGAACATTCAAAACATAATAATCCAACAATTGAAATAAAGAAATAAATTCACGCTACTAATTTGTAGGAAAAGAAAATAACATAATTAAGTTAACACAACTTCCCCTTTGAACAAGATATAGAATTTAGCCTAGCATGGTTGTGGTAGATTCTTCAAATTGCTTCATGGATTCCCCTTGCTGTTGATGTTTTTTGGCTTGAAAATCTCTCAAGAATGCTCTATATTTTGCTCTCAATTTTCCTCAATGTCCAGCCTCCTTTTTGTGGTGATTTTCCTCCTTTAATACTCCCAAAATCGTGCCCTAGCTTTACCCCAAAGATAGACCTTGAATCAGATAAGGAAATTTCTTGGAGAGCAAGTTACGGCCGTAACTTTCCTTATCACGGCCGTAAGGTAGCTACTGAAAATTTTCGGAATTTGGAAGTTACGGCTGTAACTTTATCATTTACGGCCGTAAGTGTATTTCTGTCGAGAATCGCCTGTGCTCGATGTTTTCGTCATAACTTTCTCTTCCGAAGTTCGATATTGGTGATTTAAGTTGCGTTGGAAAGAAAACTCAAATATCTACAATTATTTGTGAAATAGATCTTCCCAAATTCGAAAGTATTATATGACAAAATTGAGCTTCAATCTATGACTAAAATTCATGATCACAATCCTTGCGGGTTTTTGATTTCCAACTTCATTCCAAACCTTCTTTGACCATAATTTTTGCATCTAATCTTCTTCCCACATGCCATTATTGATTTGGAGCTCTTTGAATATGCCCTTGAACCTCACTTCTTGATTTTTTTGTATTTCTTTGGTCATGTTTCCTTTCTTTTTTTTCTTTTTGACCTTACATAGCACAATAAGTGAAATGCATTAAACGATGCTTCAATAGGATCAAACCAATAACAAAATAAGATAATAAGTGAATTAAATACATGCTAATAAAGTACTTATCATCAACTAATGGACATTTGGATGTATTCCATCCATTTGTCCTTTAGCTGCAAATAATTGAGAGATTTGAGGCCATGTGTGCAACAAATGAAAGGTTAATGTAAATATGCAAAAGCTAGAAATGTTTGAAGTCATGGCACCAATTAGCCCCCGTTTGGCCTCCATTATTTCGGAAAATAATGTGGTTTTGTATAGTGTTTTGGCAATATTTTCAGACCCGGCCTGGGCATTGACTCGGTCGAGAGGCTGGGGCAAGGGTCAGAGGGTCAACTCGGAGTCGACTCAGGGTTGACTCGGGGTTGACCCGGGCATTACTTAATATTAAAAAAATATTAAAAAAAATCAAATATATATATATAAAACCCAGGTCCGAGTTGATCGGGTCGGCCGGGTCTCTCAGGTCGATCGGAGTTGTTGACTGGGTTTGACTCGACTGGGTTTTTAATGTGACTCGGTCCGATTTTTGGGCCTGAGTCGAGGGTTTCCGGGTCGACCCGGTCGGGCTGAGTTTGAAAACATTGGTTTTTAGAGAATGTGTGGTTAAAAAATATTTGAAAATAAAAGTGATAGATTTGATTAAGATGAATGGTTGAGATTGAGCGTTGAATAAATTTTGTTTCCTAATGGGGGTCAAAAAGAGACTTATCTTTAATGGTTAAGCTTGTCTTAAAATTTTATCAATTTTTTTAGCCAAAGAAAACATGAGCATAAAGTCAATATATAAACATACTTTATTTAATACTTCCTATATTTAAAAATTTGGAAACAAGAAATAATTAATCGAATTATCAAATTAATTATTTTTGGAGCAATAAATAAAATTACTTGTTAATAACTTGAATGGACACTGAACCTTTCTTAAATTTTTTTTGGATCACTGAACTTTAAAAATATATTCGTTAATAAATGAACTTTATAATTTGTAATATCATCCATCACTCGTTTAAAAAATGAATGATGTAGCTAACAAAATTAATTATGTGACAATGTTTTGGTGCTCTCTCAAATTTACCACACTCTCCATGTCTGATAAGGTACGTCGAATCAATTCGTGGAGCACCTGCGTCATGCTAGCCAGTCTGTCTTGTCATTGGGACTCAAAATCCTATTGAGTGATGAATTGTTATAAGTTACAAAGTTTAATGAATGACGGAGAAACTTTAAAGTTCAATTATCCAGTAGAAATTGTAGGAGGGATTTTGTGAATAGTGACGCCAAATAAATATAATGATGGTTTTGTAAATTCTTCTCGAATATTGGACAGAATAACGGCAAAGAAAAACACAAACAAAAAGAATAAGAGAAGAAGGGACAAAGCCGAGGCAAGAGTTGGACTCTTTGTCCTTAAGTCGAATTTGCCCCGCAACGGTGCCTACGGATTTCGGCAATCGACTCCCAAGATACAACAGCTTCACTTGTGTTTGTAGCACTCCAAAACACAAGTACAACGAACCAAATATAGGCTTATGTACTCTAAAGGATGCAATGAAGGAAAATCAAAATAAATGAAATGCTTTTGATTTTGGAGACAAGTGAGGATTGCATATCAAAAAGTGAAGAATAGGACACCCAAAGGGTCCTATTTATAGACAATGAAAGGGTGTGGACGAAGTGGTTGAGGCCCAAACCATGCACCATTTCCAAACAATGCACCTTTATGAAAAGGTACCTTCTGGCTGGACAACCGTGCGGCCGCATGGTTTTACTCAAAAAAAAAAAAAATCGGATATTAGTTTGACGTGTGATCGCGCAGTTTACTAACCGTGCAGTCGCACGGTCAAACATTTTGACCTGATTTTCATCCTTTTCCGTAATTTCTAATTCATCCGATATTGGTTTTCGAAATGCCAAATATACCCTTCAATACATGCAGAGAAATCAAAATTCTCTTTCGGGGGCGTTGCCCCCGAGCCCCCTCGACCCCCGTTTGTGCGCCCCGAAGCGGCGAACAATTTTGCCTAAACGGATTGAGTCGAGTTTTTGAGTATTAGGCCGAAGTCGACACAAAGTCACTTTAATCGATTTTCAATTCTCGATTTATTAACCAATATCCAACAATCCCCCACATGAATGGAAATTCCTCGATATGCGCAACACAATGCGAATGCAATGCAAAATGAAATGCAGACTCTAACAAATGGAGTACACGACGACAAGTCATAGCATCAAGATAGGTAGCTTGTGGCCTTGAACCTTCTTTAGTTGAATACAATCGGATTTACTAGGCTAGTTGGTGAACGCGATGTCTTGAACCATCCAGCCGTTCGTGTAAAACCAAACAACTGTACCAACACCATGACTCATCTAACCTATTCGGTTCTCATGGTTGAGTCCATTTTGGCCCTGGACTACTCTTGGTTTCATAAGTGCTCTAAGAGAATTAAGCCTCGAATTCTTGTAGAAGTAGCCCCACTTCACACTTATATAGGTGATCTCATATCTTTTGTATCTCAAGGTTATGAATCATTAAAAGTATATATGTATACTTATCCTTATACACATTTTACATAGCACTTTAAATTTTAGGAATGGGAATAAGTGCTTTATTCCGAATCATTTATGACTTAGTTGTCCCATTGAACCAAGATCTTGGGATCTCCAATCTACGAGGTTGGGTTTCCGTCATAGTAATTCTATTCAATAGGCTTTAGGCCCATTCCCCTTGAAAGATGGTATACTTGATCTCTTGCAAGTCCTTTCGTCAAAGGATCAGCCAAATTTTCTTTTGACTTCACATAGTTAATAGAGATTATACCATTCGATATTAACTGTTTAATGTTATTATGTCTCCGACGGATATGTCGAGACTTGCCATTATACATACTGTTTTGTGCCCTTGCAATTTCCGACTGATTATCGCAATGTATATTAATCGCAGAAACCGGCTTTTCCCAACATGGAATTTCTTCAAGAAAATTACGAAGCCATTCTGCTTCTTCACCGGCTTTGTCTAACGCAATAAACTCAGATTCCATCGTGGATCGAGCAATACACGTTTGCTTAGACGATTTCCAGGACACGGCTCCACCTCCAATGGTAAATATATAACCACTCGTGGATTTTGAATCCTTAGTGTCAGATATCCAATTTGCATCAGTATATCCTTCTAACATTGCAGGATATTTTGAGTAGTGTAATCCATATTCAACCGTATGTCTTAAATATCTAAGAACTCGGTTTAATGCCTTCCAATGTACAACACTTGGATTACTAGTGAATTTACTCAACTTGTTGACTATGTATGCTATTTTCGGTCTAGTGCAGTTGGTAATATACATTAAACTACCAATGACACGCGAATATTCCAATTGAGATACTGGCTCACCATTATTCTTGGCTAAGTGAATACCTAAGTCAACTGGTGACTTAACCGGTTTATCGTCATACGCCTTAAATTTCTTAAGTATAGTCTCAATATAATGTGATTGAGACAATGACAAACCATCGGATGTCTTAGAGATTTTAATCCCTAATATTACATCCGCCACTCCCATATCCTTCATGTCAAAATGTTTTGTTAACATTTTCTTAGTTGAGGAAATGACTTTGGAGTTATTTCCCATAATTAGCATATCGTCAACATATAGGCATATGATTACATATTCATTAGGTGTGTTTTTAATGTAGACACATTTGTCACATTCATTGATTTTGAAGCCATTTGACAACATAGTTTTATCAAACTTTTCATGTCATTGCTTCGGTGCTTGTTTCAATCCATACAATGATTTCACAAGTCTACACACCTTCTTTTCATTTCCTGGTGCAACAAACCCTTCAGGTTGTTCCATGTAGATTTCTTCTTCTAATTCACCATTTAGAAACGCGGTTTTGACATCCATTTGATGTATTTCAAGATTATGCAATGCTACGATTGCAATCAAGACACGTATAGACGTAATTCTTGTAACGGGTGAATAGGTATCAAAGAAATCTAGTCCTTCTTTTTGTCTATACCCTTTGGCTACTAATCTAGCCTTATATTTATCAATTGATCCATCCGACTTCAATTTCTTTTTGAAGATCCATTTACAGCCTAAAGCTTTGTTTCCCGGAGGGAGTTCAACCAATTCCCAAGTATGGTTACTCATGATGGATTCAATTTTATTGCGTACAGCTTCTTTCCAAAAAGGAGCTTCGGAAGAGGACATTGCTTCATCAAATGTCCTAGGATCATTTTCAAGTAAATTGGTTACGAATTCTGGACCGAATGTCTTTGGAATTCGTTGCCTTTTACTACGTCTCGGTTCTTCATTTACTTGAAGATCATCATTCTTTTCATGTATGTTATCATAAGTTCGTTTATTTGAACATACTTCCTTTTCTTTACACGAAAAACTGTCTTCGAAGAAGACCTTATTTCTTGATTCAATAATTGTACCTACGTGTACATCAAGTACTTCGGATTTGTGAACCAAGAACCGATATGCACTACTATTGATAGCATATCCAATAAAGACACAATCAATTTTCTTTGGTCCAATCCTAACTTGTTTAGGTTTGGATATTTGTACTTTCGCTAAGCACCCCCACACTTTGAGATATTTGTAGGAAGGTTTTCGACCTTTCCATAATTCGTAAGGCGATTCAACCTTATCTTTATGTGGTTTTTTATTTAGGATATGATTTGCAGAAAGTATGGCTTCCCCCCAAAAATTTTGAGGTAAGTCCGAACTTATCAACATTGCATTCATCATTTCCTTTAACGTTCGATTTTTGCGTTCAGCAATTCCATTAGATTGTGGTGAATATGGTGCCGTTGTTTGATGAATGATTCCAGATTCTACACAAAATTCTTCAAACGGTGCAACATATTCTCCACCTCTATCACTACGAATCATTTTAATTCGTTTTCCAAGTTGATTTTCAACTTCATTTTTGTAGTGTTTAAACACTTCCAAAGCTTCATCTTTGCTTTTCAACAAGTACACATAACATTACCTTGTACAATCATCTATGAATGTGATGAAGTACTTTTTACCATCCCTTGTTTGTACGAACTTCAAATCACACACATCCGTGTGAATTAGTTCTAATGGTGTGGTGTTTCGTTCAACCGAATGAAATGGTGTTTTGGCCACTTTTGCCTCTACACATGTTTCGCATTTTCCATTATTAAAATGCATATTCGGAAGTAAACTTAAATTCATTAACTTTCGTATTGAATTAAAGTTTGCATGTCCTAATCTATGATGCCATAGATTACATGACTCAAGAATATAAACTGAAGATGACGTTTTATTGATTGTAGGATTTGGTACAACAGTTAGGACATTCATTTTGAATAGTCCATCTTTTACATAGCCTTTGCCTACATACATATCATTTTTGGTAAGTACAAACTTATCTGATACAAAGACTAGTTTAAAGCCATTCTTGCTTAACAAAGAACCCGACACAAGGTTCTTGCGAATATCCGGTACGTGAAGGACATTATTGAGGCTAAGTTCTTTTCCCGACGTTATCTTCAAGACCACTTTGCCTTGTCCTTCCACTTTGGATGTTGAGGAGTTCCCCATAAACAATTTTTCTCCCTCGGTTGGAGTGTATGATGTGAACATTCCTCTATCGACACAAATGTGACGGGTTGCACCCGTATCAACCCACCATTCCATGGGATTTCCAACAAGGTTGCATTCAGAAACAACCGCCGATAAATTCATATCGGACATGCCATTTGATATGGCATCAGATTCGACAATGTTGGCTTGAGATTGCTTCTTCGGTTTGCGACAATCAACCGAGCGATGACCAGCCTTTCCACAATTGTAGCAATTTCCCTTGAACTTCTTTGCATTCTTCTTTGTAGATTCAACGGAATGCTTTCTCTTCTTTCCTTTGTTGTTGCTAGATTCCACCACATTTTCCTTTGCTTGTGGTATACTATTCCTAACTCGTTTTTCCGAACTTCGGTTGTCTTCTTCAATCCTCAATCGGACCACAAGTTCTTCAATGTTCATCTCCTTGCGCTTGTGCTTGAGATAGTTTTTGAAGTCCTTCCACGTGGGTGGAAGTTTCTCGATAATTGCAGCCACTTGAAATGATTCACTCACGGACATATTATCAGCATGAATGTCATGGAGTATGACTTGCAATTCTTGCACTTGACTGATGACGGTCTTTGAATCTACCATTTTGTAGTCTAAGAATTTTCCCACAATGAACTTCTTGGTTCCGACATCTTCGATTTTGTACTTCTTTTCCAAGGTCTCCCATAGTTCCTTTGCAGATTTCTTGTAGCAATATACACCGTATAATGCGTTGTCCAAGCCATTAAGAATATAATTCTTGCATAAGAAGTCCGAATGTTTCCATGCATCCAAAGCAATCAAAGATGCCCTATTGTTTTCCCCTTCTTGAATGGCGGGAGGATCTTCATTCAAGAATTTCGCCAAGTTGAGGGTTGTGAGATAAAACAACATTTTCTGTTGCCACCTTTTGAAATCAACCCCAACAAATTTCTCCGATTTTTCCCCATGTGAAACGGAGTTTGAATGTACGATAGTAGGGGCACCCACAACCGGAGGAATCACATTAGTAGTAGTTGTATTCACAACGGGAGGAATCACACCCGTAGGAACACTTCCTTCAGAAGTTCCCATGTTCGAAATTTCATTCGAAGTAGTATCGGTATTAAGAACCGTATTCATTTCTGTTTACGTAAAACAGAAGATCAACCAAAACAAAAATAGAAATGAAGAATAAGTTAAACTTAACAAGTTTAACCAAACAAGAATGTCACTTTCACAAAATATAACGCAAGATTCGACTTAAGATTGTAGGAGGGATTTTGTGAATAGTGACGCCAAATAAATATAATGATGGTTTTGTAAATCCTTTCCGAATATTGGACAGAGTAACGGCAAAGAAAAACACAAACAAAAAGAATAAGAGAAGAAGGGACAAAGCCGAGGCAAGAGTTGGACTCTTTGTCCTTAAGTCGAATTTGCCCCGCAACGGTGCCTACGGATTTCGGCAATCGACTTCCAAGATACAACGACTTTACTTGTGTTTGTAGCACTCCAAAACACAAGTACAACGAACCAAATATAGGCTTATGTACTCCAAAGGATGCAATGAAGGAAAATCAAAATAAATGAAATGATTTTGATTTTGAAGACAAGTGAGGATGAGAGGTGTTTTTGCATATCAAAAAGTGAGGAATAGGACACCTAACCGTGCGGTCGCACGGTCAAACATTTTTACTTGATTTTCGTCTTTTTCCGTAATTTCTCATTCATTCGATATTGGTTTTCGAAATGCCAAATATACCCTTCAATACATGCAGAGAAATCAAAATTCTCTTTCGGGGGACGTTGTCTCCGAGCCCCCACGGGGGGCGCTGCCCCCTCGACCCCCGTTTGTGCGTCCCGAAGCGGCGAAGTGGCAAACAATTTTGCCTAAACGGATTGAGTTGACCTTTTGAGTATTAGGCCGAAGTCGACACAAACTCACTTTAATCGATTTTCAATTCTCGATTTATTAACCAATATCCAACAGAAATTTTTAAAAAAAGTTCAATACAAAAACGTACATTCTAATGAAACTATTTAGCCTCAGTTTGACAAACGATTTAAAAAATATGTTTTAAAAACGTAATTTTTTGTATTATTTTTTAATCACATATATTTTTCTCGCTTCAATTTTAATCACATACATTTTTCTCGTTTCAATTTTAATCACATAATTTATCTCGAAAACATAATAAAATTTTTTTAAACACAAATTTTAACAAACAGAATTAAAAAATTTGACATGTCAGAGGTTAAAAAAAAAAAAAAAAGGAGGAGAGAGAGAGAGTGAGAGTGACCCGATAAGCAAAAAGTTGACAAAATTTCTAGAAACCGCTCGACTTCTTCTTCCTGCTTCTTGATCCTTCTCTCATTTCTGACCTTCCTGCTTCACTATTTTAAATCGAGAATCGGTCCTTTCTTTCGATCCCTCCGTAAACCTTATACTTCAATTCTGAGATAAAACATCAAGAGAGATGGCATCCTACAGATGGAAGAGCTTCTTCGAAGACGAGGATCGGTCAGAGAAGCCCAGAAGGTATGGTGTGACCGAAGTGAGAGGACCACATTATTCTCTTTTCTCCCAGAACCTACTCCAGGTACCCAGTTATCTCATCACCAGCCTTTTCTTTTCTTTTTTGTTACTTTTTAAAATAATGAACATAAAGGAATGTTGTTGCACAGTGTAAAGTAGGAATTATTGTTCTATATATCCACCTGTGTTCCCATCGTACCGATGAGAGACTGAGTGGGGCTAGAGGTGTAAACTGTGTTATGAAATTCTAGAAACCGTTATCATAAGTATAATTATATGTATATATATTTTAATTGAGGAATGTTTGTTGTATATTGAATTTATAATGTCTAGAGTATATATAACGAATGCTAACAGTATCACAGTATCAATTTGAATTATTGTTCTTCTAAACATAGAGATCTGAATTGTTATTTTTAATTAGAGTGTTCAAATGTGTTTGATGAAGCTACTAATCAATATTTATACTAATTTTCCTAGTGGAATACCTTTTACTTTCTACATTTTCTAACATAAATTTAGTTCCCGTATTTATGATGGGCAACTTGGTTTGATACTAAGCCTATGTTTGATTCTCATTATTCGTATGGCTTTCAATGTGTAGCTATCATATGAAGACAACAAATGTGATTATGGTCTCACAAGCCAAATTATACAATGTTGAAGTTCTTCTCTGAATCCATCTCAGAGAGAAATCAATTGAGCGCTATTGAATTTGGTTATGAAAGATCAAACTTAAGTCAAATCAACATCAATGGAATCCAAATATTCTTCCAATTTATTAATTCTTAGTAATTGTGTTGGGAAATAAAGAACCAAGGAATTGATCTAACAATAGCCCCAACCTATTGTTGGAGCATATGAACCTTAAACTCGGGGAGAATGAGTGCAAAGTTGGATAAAAGTCTGTACTTGAATTCTCACTTTATAAAGTGGCTATTTTCTGACGGAAATTGATGTCGGTGATTCTTAGAATTGGTCACCTTCGAATTTCATCTCACGTTCATAGTTGGTTCCATGCCTCTATGGATGAATCTATAGTATGATGAAATTAAAACCTTTTCTCTGGTGAAGAAGAGCCTAAATAAGTGGGCACGTAGAACTAACTTGTTTGGCTTCTCCTTTAAGATAATCTTTTGGCTAGTCGATATGCAGCTTGTTCTTATGTTCTCATTCTTCAATCAAGTAGGAAACTTGACTAACTTTGTAACGAAAATGTCCACTGTAATTTGTTTCTGGATTGACGCTTTTGATTTCGAAATTGTGAATATTTTATCAATATCCATGTCACATGCTTTGATACTCATCTGGAAGTGATGCGACACTAACCAATTTTATTTTGGTTTGCAGGATGTTTTTGAATCAATGGGACAGTTTGTTGATGGCTTGAAGTTCACCGGAGGCTCTCACAGTTTGATGTCAAAAAGCTACGTCAAAGAAGTGACTGACATGGCACACAAACACAATGTATATGTCAGCACAGGCGACTGGGCTGAGCATCTATTGCATAAAGGTCCATCTGCTTTTAAAGAGTACATTGAGGTATAGCTAGCCTAAGACTCACTTTCTTATGGTCATTAATTTCCTTTTAGTTACTATCAACCTTAAAATTCGCGTAGGAATGCAAGCAAATGGGTTTTGATACAATTGAGATAGACGTGGGAACACTAGGAGTCCCAGAAGAAACGCTCTTGAGATATGTGAGGTTGATTAAGAGCGGAGGTCTTAGGGCGAAGCCTCTATTTGCATTAAAGGTTAACAAGTCTGATATACCCTCAAACAGGGATAGAGCATTTGGGGCTTATGTGGTACCAGTGACTCGAAGCTCAGGTAAGCAAGCATATTATCAGGAGCTATAGTGTTCAATTCTAGATCAGTTACTTTTTCTCTGTTGGTTATTTTAATTGAACAAGGTAATTATTCTTCACTAAATCTTAAATATGGATAATGAAACCAGTAGCTTAACTGATCTGTGGAAAGCGACTCTTCTACCATATATATATATATATCTGCCTATAAGCTGGAACTTTCAGTTGGGAAGAGTAAAAGAGAGTAGGTGACCTCGCTTAGTTTTTGACCGACTAGGGACAAAGGGATTCACATGTCTTGATATTATCGTTTTTCGACCATAGTATCCCAGGATAAGGGGAAACTATTCTTCAAATCTCACCCTTAATTGCAAGTCTTTGGTGAATGTAGTTTCAACATGAGTATTGTAGTGCTGTATATTATTGTCAAATACCGTTTTCCAAATATACAACCTTACTGTTGCTCTCCACCTCGGGGTCCTTTTTTAAATTCAATAAAGGCTGATCTATGCCATTAATTAATGTAATAACTATGAAAATATTGCGTATAGCTAACATTGTTTCCTTATCCCTTAGAACTTGTTGAGGATGTTGGTCTTTTGATTAGAAAGGCTGAGAGATGTCTTGAAGCTGGGGCAGACATGATAATGATTGATGCTGATGACATCTGCAGACAGGCCGATTCTGTGAGGGCCGATATTATAGCAAAAGTCGTCAGTCGTCTAGGTCTTGAGAAAACAATGTTTGAAGCATCAAATCCTAGAACATCCGAGTGGTTCGTTAAACAATATGGCCCGAAGGTACTATTCTTATTTCCTTTTTGGCTGACCTTATACATCTGGAGACAATTTAACATATTTTGTACTTGCTTACAGGTAAATCTTAACGTGGATCATTCTCAAGTGATGAATCTGGAGTGCCTGCGAGGGGAAAACCTGGGTAAAAATCATGCATCTGTTCTTGGTTCATCGTATTTTCTGTTTTAACCAGGTTCAACCTTGTAGAGAAGTCTTCTACTAAATATTAAATACCAGTGGACGTCAACTTCCAACAGATATTTTCTCGTTGCATCATGTTGAATTGTAACTTAAAATATTGGGTTATGAATTGTTGAAGTTATGCTGCGTTGCTTTGTAAGTATTGGTCTAAATTGTGATTACGACCAGTGCATGTAAAGATGTGGTGATGAATGCCTGATCTTTATGAGAGAGAACATTTCCGTGTCTCATTTGCCGGGGTGTTCAATTATCTAGACCCCTCGTACTATTCTATCTTAAGCTATAAGAGTTTCTCCAGTGCTTTGATAAATCTCTCCACCCCCCCCCCCCCCCCCCACCACCAAAAAAATAAATAAATAAATAAAAAAAATAAAATAAATAGGGACAAGATTAAAGAAGAACGTGCATATTGTTGAAAATGTTGGTGCTTTTGATACATAATTTTGGGCTCAATAAGCTTTCCAAAATCAATCATAAACCTTCCAATTCGATCCAATAATCACATAACCTCGGTTGTTCTAACATTACTGTAACCACAAGTAATAAACACATCTTTGTAGAGGGGATGAATAATAGATTAAGACAACAATGGAAAACTGTATTAACTCTTAGTTGGCTGACTTCCCTGCTCTATTTCTATAGTTCAAACTCAATTGGAAAATGAGGCTTAGGGTAGATTAAATAACAATTGGGTTATGTCTCAACACGGGTTAATTCAACAAGATCATGACAACATTCAACAAATGGGGGCAAAAGACTTTAGACTTAGGGTAGATAAAATAACAATTGGGTTGAGTCTCAACACATGGGTTAATTCAACAAGCTCGTGACAACAATCAACAAATGGGGGCAAAAAACAAATCCAAAGTCTAAGCTCAAATCATCATAATTAGGCCTTCCAAGTGGGATATTATTGAGTTGAGCTTAGATGCAATCCCACAAATGTTTTATATCATCGATCTGATTTTTTTTTTTTGGGTATCTAATACTTAACAAATCTTCACCTTGATACTCAACAATTTGCAAGCAAATAACATTGTACAACAAACATTGTACGACAAATTCCCATGAAAATATTAAGCAATCTAAACAATGGAGGTGGGTAGCTGGGGGCCCACCCCCTTGTGAGGGGCAAGTTTTTTCCCCTCCCCATCACGGGAGGGGAAAAAATATTAAGCTATTCAAACAATGGCCACAATCTCAAAGTTCTATACCAGCTTCAAGTTAAGAAAAATACAGGATAAAAATGAGTATACTACCATAATATGGATAAAACCAGATTACTCTGTATCTATACCCCTCACACCCTATGGCAATCAATTCTATCGCGGAAAACGAAACAATACAACCATACCATACCCAAAGCTACTTTCTAAATCAACATGCCTGCACAGGAGGGACGGGATGATAAAAGAAACACAAAGAATTAGATCAGTAGACAAAACTCTCTAGGTGATTTCAATTAATTTAAGAGAGGATGAACTCAATATGGAATTTGAAACTGTTAGTTTTATTGGACTCACATGCCCATGTAGCATAAGAATATGTACCGAACACTCACTGGCCCAACATCCAAAATGCCAAAAAATTCAAAAATAGATAAGGAATAAGGATCCATTTATCTTGGAATGTTTATCGAGATGTTGATAGGTTATATCTTGCCATAGATGAAGTAGCCCCATTTTCAAGAACCACTGAACCAGGGTCCACCTGAACCATTTACATGCCCATTGCTGTGGACCCCAACTCCATTTGGGATTATTGAAGGGGGCAATCCTACTGCTATTGGGGGTGGAGTCGCTGGGTACAACCCATGTGTGCGAGCAAGGTTGTGGTGACTTACTAGAGGACTGCCAGCTGGACTTCCTTTATGACGCTGGATGAATTGAATCTGTCGAAGTCCTTCTTCATGAATGCGTGACAATGTCTCCAACTCCTCCATAGATAAAGTTCCCAACCCGACACCATACAGAGGGGCGTGTCATGACATTTCTTCCTGAAGCTGAGCATCGACATGATGGATATATTGCTGCCAAAAAAGAGATGTCAGAACCAGTAGACAAGCAAGTAGCAACAGCCATCAAATGCAATTTTACCCTTTCCAGAAGACAAGTCCAAATCACATAAAAGGAAAGGTAAAAAATCAAAAAGCTCTAGAAAATGTTTGGAATTAATAATGACAATTAACTTTATGACAACAGAGAGACCTGGCATCACTACAATTTAACTGCCTTTTCAAGTTGATGCAAATACATTCATTGTGAAGATGCCAATTTGAAGTACAGCAATTTCAAGCCTTGGGTCAATTGTCATCATCTAATCTATGGAGAAATCAAGTAACAAGTTTTTACATAGGATCCATCCCTTCATTAGAAGAAACTATAGAAGGGTCAAGGGTGTCAAAACCAGATGATATTTTTTATAGGAGCCTTCTCCGTTATTTCCTCATAACTTAAAAATTAGTTCAAGAGAATTTACCCAGCTATGAGACAGGCTACTTAAAAATTAGTTCAAGAGAATTTACCCAGCTATGAGACAGGCTATTCATTCCCCTGAATTATTTCCTCAAATAAATGAGTGAAGATGGAAATGAAATTAATCAGAAACTTTTAGTTGGCTTAGCACCGTAAATAACTAGAAGAAGATCAAGGTTCTGCTAAACAAAATGTGAATAAAGAAAGGAGTTTAAAGTAAAAACCTCGCAGGCTTGCAATTTGGACTCCACTTCATCAATATATGCCTTGCATTGAGCGAACTGTTCCTCATTCTAGTGCTACTCTCCTTCTGGTTGCGTAAATGTTTGTTTCAGCCTATGAACTTCATCCTCAAGTGATTGCTGAATCTCTTCTCGAGTAACATTTTCTACAGCATATCGCTTCAATTCTTCATCAATTATTTTCCGTGCTGCTTCAGAACTCTTTAACCTTTCAGCCAAAATATTTTTCTCCTTCACTATCCTCTGAGACATTCAAAATTTATTGTGAGGCAAAGCATCAACACAATAATTCATATTTTATCAAATTATATAAATTATATAATTTTTCGAAATAATGTACTAATTACTAATAACATGCAGATGGAAACTTCAAAGTGAATCATAGATGCCAACATTCCACTAACCTAGGTATGTTGTCTATAATTGTTTACAGAAATTTAAACATATCACATAGAAAATTCCCTTATCATAGAACATCAAATTTTTAAATCTTAGATCCATCTCTCGTTAATTTTATCAAATTTTCCATTATCGAAATTTGAAAGGAGCGCACGCGCGCGCGCGCGCGTGCACACACACACACACACACATATATATCCTCTCAAATCTGAAAATCTAAAATGTTCATATAAATACAGACAATTCAACATATATACATCAATACATATAAATCCATGTGTGTGCATGTAAAAAGGTGTGTTGTGTGTGTAAAATCGTGAGTGGCTGACTGAGTGTGGGGGTTTTGCGCTCTGTTCGGTGTGCGCAGACGAGAAGGGAAAAAAATGGTTCTTACCGTCGGTGGAGGTCGGCGAGGTGATGGTGGTGGTGGTTGCAGTCGCCGAGAGGGAAGTCGAGAGTGAGGGAGGTGAGGGTTGCGATGGGAAGAGAGAGCCGAGAGAGAGAGATGTCGGGTGTGAGTATTTGGATTAGGTTAGATTTAAGTGAAATCTTTTGATTTTGTTATCTTTTCAAATTTACAATTTAGCCCCCAATAATTTGTAATTTAGTCCAATAATTTTAGATAATATGAAGTTTTTTTTCCAATTGAACCCTTTGGTAATGCTCATTGCGCGTTGCCTAAAGGTAACCCTGCACTGCGCGTTGCCAAAGGTATCCTTTGGCAATGTTCAGGTGAACGTTACCAAAGGTACCCTTTTGCAACACGCAATGCGCGTTGCCAAAGGGTAACCTTTTGGCAACGCACAATGAACGTTGCAAAAGGCTATAATTAGCAACATTCACTTGCTCAATGTTGCTAAATGTCAAATAAATCAATCAATGGCAACATGCAACCACTGAATGTTGCGGTAGACCCCCTTTAGCAACATGCAATTAGCGAATGTTGTCGTTTGCATGTTGCAAAAGGCCATTTTTCTTGTAGTGCACATCTCAATTCTTGATTCAAATACTCACCTCCAGTACATCTCATTAATGCATCATTAGACATTTATTCTAGACATTATCTAAAGACATCCTAAAACTTACTGATAATGCGTCACAAACCCACTATGAGTGAGAATACATTGCACTCGGTACAATTGATTACACGGAAAATTCATGCAAAGTAACTGATATGATCCGGACAAGGCATCAAAGGGCAAAGTCGAGACATCGGCAATATGACAGCGATCTACGTGCAAAACGGAGCAAGTTTCATGTTGGAGTCGAGCCGAAAAGGCGAAAGGAACAAGCCGAGACGAGTGATCGAAGTTATTTGGGCAGAATGATCATTACGGCCGTAACGAAGATCTGTCACGGCCGTAACTATTATAATTACGGCCGTAAAAGTTATTATCACGGCCGTAATTCCGCCTCGGGATCAGATGAAGAATTGAAGAATTCCATATTTACGGCCGTAAGAAAGATGGTCACGGCCGTAAGTCTTAAGCAGAAAGCCTTTTACGGCCGTAAATGTGTTTATCACGGCCGAAATTGAGGTTTTCTGGATTTTAGGGGATTTTTAATTATTTTCCGTTTTTAATTAATTGTTTGCCTATTTTAGTATTCTAGTTTAATTAGAATTCTATTTTTAGTAAATTAGCGACTAGGTTATTTTGCTTATTTATATTCTTTTCCATTCATTGTAAAGAACAGTTTAGTTTGAGTTTTGAGATTAATATAGTTGAGAGAGTTTTCTCCAATTAAAAGGTTAAGGAGTCCCTTTTGTGTTCTTCGAGAACAAATCCAACTTATCAAATATTGTGAAATATTTGTGGCGTTGAACTTATCAAATATTCACGAGAATGTTTGTGGCGTTTCCAACTTAGAATCTTATCAAGGAAATTGACAAGTCCTTGTGGTGTTTCGAAAACCTTGGATCTCGATTCCGCATCGTCAATTTCTTGCGTCGTGAATCTTGGGTCAAGGTCCTATCGTCAATTTTATCTTTCCAGTATTTTAATTTTTGTTATTTTCGTGTCAGATCTGATCTAGATCTATCATAGGGTTAAATTTCGTTATTCCGCGTTTTCGACGAGATTCCTCGACTGGGATCTCATTATCTGGTATCAGAGCTTGGATCTATTTCAGATTCTTGCGTTTCTTGATTTTCTTGATTTTTTTTCGTGTTCGTCGCGTTCTTCGTGTCAGTCATAATTTTTTTCAGTTTGATCCATAAGAGTCGGTCCCAAAAATTCAAAAGTGTTTTTCTTCTTCATTTTTCGTCCAAATTCAGTTCCGTTTTTTCTGCCATACTCGTAGTCAAATTCTCTGCCAGATTATAAAAAAAAATTCCGAAAATTCCAAATATTTCCCAAATATTCCGAATTTCCTTGTTCGTGTTTTAAAAATGTCTGATAGAGAGGTTTCCACATCTTCATCTTCTGTTGGAGACAGGAAACAGCCCAGGGGTGTGAATAGAAAGGATGAACAGGGTAATGGTTATATTGCAGCAATGAGGGCACAATTTGAGAGATTTATGGCTCATATGGAGAATCGAGGTGCAGAACGTGAACAAAGACCTCGGGATCAATCTCATGATGGTTCTCGGGTTAGGAGAGGTAATAGGCGTGAATGTCATGCTAGGTACGGAGATGGGATGAATGAATGGCCATTAAAGCGAAAGGAGACATCAAAACGGGAGAATAATGATCATGTTCACAAAAGGAGGGAGGAACCGACAACCAAAGGTAAAAATAATTATGATTCCAAACCTCTTAAGGATAAAAATGTTAAGTGCTTTAAATGTTTGGAACGGGGTCACATTACACTTGATTGTCCACGTAAAAAGGTTAGGGGTGATAGTGAAGGGGCGAAAAGTGTTGTGGTGGATGAGTCAATTATTGATAAGCATGCTCTTAGCGTTAGGCGTAAGGTGAATGTTTTAGATAATGTGGAAGGGCAGAAGGATAATATTTTTCGCACTAGATGCTTAGTGGATGAAAAAGTTTGTAGCTTGGTGATTGACGGGGGAAGTTGTACTAATGTAGTTAGTACAATGTTGGTGGAAAAATTAGGCTTACCTTTAATGAAACATTCAACGCCTTATAAATTACAATGTTTGACCGAGTCAGGGGAAGTTAAGGTGAAGAGACAGGCTTTAGTGACATTTTCTTTCGGTGGGTATTCGGATGAGGTAATTTGTGATGTAGTGCCAATGCAAACTAGTCATATACTGTTGGGGAGACCTTGGCAACATAAAAGGGCTGTGCTACATGATGGGTATACGAATAGATACAGCTTAATAAAAGGGGGAAAAAAGTCTAACCTAATGTCACTATCTCCAACTGAAGCCCTAAAAGATCAATTGAAGGTGAAAAGTGAGTTTGAGGGGAAAAATAAGAGAGTTGAGGCCACGACCTCAGAAAAAGGAGAGGGAGTGAAAAATAAAGAAAAGAGGGTTGAGGTTCAAACCTCAGAAAAAGGAGAGACTGAGTGCAAAAAGTAAAAGAAAAGAGAGTCTACCACAAAAATGAGTCTATTTGCACTTACTCACGCTAACAAACCCCTCCCTAGTTCTTTAAAACCTGTTTTACAGGTGCCGAAGTCAAACCTTGAACTTAAGGCGGGAAAGAAATTCATTGGAAAAAATGAGCAGCCCAAAAGTCTAAGGGATCGCACAGAGCTTAAACATGATCATCGAGCTCAGAAAAGCAGGAGGAGTTTGAAAAGTCGACCAAAAATGGATTCGAGGTCGAATCCTTTTCAAGAGAGGGAGTATGATATGATCCGGACCAGGCATTGAAGGGAAAAGTCGAGACATCGGCAATATGACAGCGATCTACGTGCAAAACGGAGCAAGTTTCATGTTGGAGTCGAGCCGAGAAGGCGAAAGGAACAAGCCGAGACGAGTGATCGAAGTTATTTGGGCAGAATGATCATTACGGCCGTAACGAAGATCTGTCACGGCCGTAACTATTATAATTACGGCCGTAAAAGTTATTATCACGGCCGTAATTCCGCCTCGGGATCAGATGAAGAATTGAAGAATTCCATATTTACGGCCGTAAGAAAGATGGTCACGGCCGTAAGTCTTAAGCAGAAAGCCTTTTACGGCCGTAAAAGTGTTTATCACGGCCGTAATTGAGGTTTTCCGGATTTTAGGGGACTTTTAATTATTTTCCGTTTTTAATTAATTGTTTGCCTATTTTAGTATTCTAGTTTAATTAGAATTCTATTTTTAGTAAATTAGTGACTAGGTTATTTTGCTTATTTATATTCTTTTCCATTCATTGTAAAGAACAGTTTAGTTTGAGTTTTGAGATTAATATAGTTGAGAGAGTTTTCTCTAATTAAAAGGTTGAGGAGTCCCTTTCGTGTTCTTCGAGAACAAATCTAACTTATTAAATATTGTGAAATATTTGTGGCGTTGAACTTATCAAATATTCGCGAGAATGTTTGTGGCGTTTCCAATTTAGAATCTTATCAAGGAAATTGACAAGTGCTTGTGGTGTTTCGAAAACCTTGGATCTCGATTCCGCATCGTCAATTTCTTGCGTCGTGAATCTTGGGTCAAGGTCTTATCGTCAATTTTATCTTTCCAGTATTTTAATTTTTGTTATTTTCGTGTCAGATCTGATCTAGATCTATCCTAGGGTTTTAAATTTCGTTATTCCTCGTTTTCGACGAGATTCCCCGACTGGGATCTCATCAGTAACACATATCAAACAAGTTGAAATTCTATACAAAACAATACATCAAATTAAGTAATCAAATATGTAGAAAGAACCCCATCTACTATGCATATACAGACATTACTCACGGTTCACACACAAATTCATGCATAGTAACACATTTAAAATAAATTGAAATGCTACATAAAAAATGCATTGAATTAAGTAATCAAATACGTGTAGAAAGGATTACATTGATGCACATTCAGTAACATTGAGCTCTTATTTTCAATATGCCTTCTCGAATCTTACATAGATCCATTGGCACCGTTCGTCTCACATATTTCATAACAAATTTTATTCTCCTAGTTAGGACAAACTCTCATAAGAAAGTCTAGAAATTATAGCATCTTACATTTCACACTAACCTAGGCCTAAAACCTCGTCACACATGCCCTAAAAAACCAAAACACCATGCCATAAAAAATTTCAATATCAAGTATTGTCATCTTATTCCAAAAAATGTACAAGCACGACGTGCAAAAAATGCAACGACCACAAGCAAAGTATAGGCTCACATCACACAAAATACTGCTAATCATACTTTCTAAGGTCATAGACATTTCTAAATAGCAACAAAATATTTAAAGCGTATTATATAAAAATCATACATAATACATGGCAATGAATTAAACAAATAATTTTTGGGTCTAGCAACAAGCAATGGTTACCAAGCAACGACAACTTCCAATCCTAATGACCACTCCACCCGATGATCTGCTAGTGTGATAAATAAAGATTCCAGTCAATTTACTATAGCGGAATTCTGTGTTCGTAAATTATGCGATATGCGAAGATCACCGCTTTAAGGACACCACCATACACCCTAAAGCCTCCACCAAAAATTTCAGCAACACGAATCATCCATTGATCAAATGACCACAACGGTAAAATCGTCCAAATTTTAGTAAAAAACCTGAAACAGAAATTCAGCCGCACAAACAACTCCACCTTGATGCCGGGACCAAACTATCTTCAGACCTCGTCACTGGAAAACACTTAATGCGTCAGACACACGCTCGCTGGAGTTACCATGCGTTGTCTCCGTTGGGTACACTTGGTGATCAAATTTTTTTCATCTTTCTACTTTACCGGAGCCTTCTGAATTCACTACTGATGACCATTTTGCCAAACGACTTCTGGTTTGGTCGAAAATCACCTAAACATGTCTGGTTGTCACTTCATGTTTAAGGTCACTACAGTGGCTACCAAACTGCACCAAATTTTAGGCGAGTCTTCTTCTCGAAAAGGCGGTTCCAAATGTGGTTTTACTTTTTCCAAGCGACAACCAATTTGGCTGAAAATCGTAAAAAATAGTCTAACTAGAATTTCGAATTTTGGAAAGTTTTTCCTTCTGTTTTTGCTCGATTCCAACACTGTTAGAGGCTCTTTTTACAGTAATTTCTCACTTAAAATCATGCCCATCCTTGCTCTGATACCATGTTGAAAATGTTAATGCCTTTGATGCACAATTTCGGCTCGGTAAGCTCTACAAAACCGATCTTTTCAACTTGACCTAATAACATCCACTAGTACAAATTTATCCAAAAAAATAACAAATTTGCATCAGTTTTGAGACAACCGATGCACATTAAAAATGCAGTGGCAGTTTTGTAAATAAAAATTGAAAACATGCGTCGGTTGTTAAGAAAAAATCAACGCGAAAATGGCAACGAAGAAAAGGAGTCGGTTCTTTGTTAAAAACCGATTCCATTGGTCAGGTTATAGGCGCCGGTTTTGAACTAACGCCTATGTTTAGTTAAGGCATCGATTCTTCTATGGAACTGACGCCTTAAGTAAACTGATTTAATGCTGTCTCCTTCCTTCGTGAAATCATACAAGTCTCTTTCTCTCATTCACTCCAACCCGGCGTCGCTACTCACTTCTCATGCCACCACCACCACATTTCACCAATCACGCCACCTCCACCACTCAACCGGTCTCTCTCTTTCTCGCTTTCTCTCCATCTCATCGCGCTCAACCCTACGCCACCACCACTTCGCGTGCTCAACCCTCCGCCACCATCACCAATCCGCACTATCAACCTGCCGCCGCCAACATCGGGCTCCCTCTCTACATAGCAGCCTCATACATCACCCCGCTCTCTCACTACTAAGCTTCTGTTGCCACCACCACAGCTGTCTGCACTCAACCCAGCCTCGACCTGCCACTGCCCGCCCCGCACTTACCCCCGGTGGCACCACCCACCCCACGACCGCTACTACCACCACGATTAGTTTTCAGGTTTTTAGTTTCAACTAATTTCTTCATTTTGTTAGTTTATAAATGAATTTACAACTTATTATTTATATGTTAATTGGTTTAAAAATTATGTAGATGATACCATATAATCACATTGTTGCCAATTTTTTTTTTATCATATAAGGCCAATGCCAACAACTTTGTAATTAGCGTCTCGTGTTTATATTATCCGTATTGCAGATTTAACGCTGAAGAACAAAGTGTTATATCAGGTGGCACATCAACTGGGGAAGATAGAAAGATCCAGATGACACATGATTTTGCACAAAGTGATAGTCAATAGAAATATGTTTCATGCGGGAATGAAAAATAGGATTAACAGAGAGGTAGGTAGCACCAATGTTATCACATAAAATGGATGGTTTGGAAGATAGAGTGACACAAAGTTCTCTAAGTAAGTTAGAGAGCCAAAGAACCTCACTAGCACAAGAGGCAAGAGAGCACTACTCAGCCTCAGTTGAGGACCGAGCAACAGTCTTTTGCTTGTTGGAGCACCAAGACACAGGGTTACTAGCAAGATAGACTACAAAAGCAGATGTGGAGGTCGATCATCAGAGTTACCAGCCTAGTCAGCATTAGTGAAGGCAGCAAGATGAAGTTTTGAAGACTTGTAAAGGAACAAACCATGAAAAATGGTGGATTTTGGTAGCGAAGGACACGTTTGACTGTAGACCAGTGATTTTCAGAGGGTTGGTACATGAACTGGGATAACCTATTGATTGCAAAGAAGATGTCTGGATGGGTGAGAGACAGGTATTGAAGAGTACCCAGAGTTTGACAGTACAAGGAAGGATCGCACGGGGGTGAACCATCTTTAAGGACTAAAGGGGAAGTGGACGACATAGGCATAGAACATTCCTTAGCTCCTATCATATTGGTCCTGCTGAGAAGATCATGAATATACTTGTGTTATGATAGAAGAAGACCACTAGGAGAGGGAATAACTTCAATGCCTAGGAAGAAATGCAAGGAACCTAGGTCCTTAATGGAGAATTTGGAGGATAAGGCCAAGATAAAGGACTGAACAACAATAGGATCATTACCAGTAACCAGAATATCCTCAACATAGACTAGAGCAAACATGATTACTTGTCGTGGAAGTAGAGGAATAGTGATGTGTTACTGGTGGAGTTAAGGAAGCCGAATGACAGAAGGAAGGACTTAAAGGCATTGTACCAGGCACGTGGGGCCTGTTTAAGGCCATAGATGGCTTTGTGTAGCATGCAGACGTGATGAGGCGAGGATTGGTCAACAAAGCCAGGAGGTCGAGATATATAGATCTCCTCATGCAATTGACCATACAAAAAGGCATTGTTGACATCAATTTATTTGATGACCTAGTTGGATGAGATAGCTAGAGTGAGGACTACCCGGATAGTGGTAGGTTTGACAACAAGGCTGAAAGTGTTATGATAGTCAACACCCGGACGTTGATGGAAGCCTTTTGAAACAAGGCGAGCCTTATATTTGGATAAGGACCCATTAGGGTTCCGTTTGATCCAGAAGACCCACTTGCAGCCGAAAATATTGGCAGATGGGGGTGGAGGAACAAGAGACCAGGTTTGGTCGTGAAACAAGGCATTGAGTTCCACAACCATAGCAAAGCGCCAGGCTGGGAGCTTAAGGGCTTGAGAGGCGCAAGTGGGTTCTAGAGATTTAGGTAATGGATGATGAGTGATGGTAGAGTTGAGAGTTTTTGGTTTGTAAATGTTATTCATAGACTGAGTGGTCATGGTGCTAGCTGGGGCAGAGGCTTGTTTGGGAGGAGATTGGGAAGTTGGTGAAAGGGATGAAGACGAGGTGGGAGAGTTAATGTGACTGGAAGTAGACTCACTGGATGTATTTGGAGTAGGGAAATGGTCGGTGGAAAGGTTAGGGGTGGATGCGGAAGCATCATCGGCTGAGCACACAGGTGGTGAAGGAATTGGACTAGAGGGTGCCACGTCGATGGAAGCATCGACCGTGGGATCTTGTTGGGAGGTTGGTATAGTTGTTTTGGGGAACGGTAAAATTGGATTGACAGAGGGTAAGTAAATGGGAACGATAGAAGAGGGGTCTTGGTTTGGGGTACCAGTGGGTGTTTGAGAGAAAGGGAAATGATGTTCATGGAAGGTGAAATGGAGAGAGGTGTAGATTTTTCCAGAAGTGGGTAAAGGCAAAGATATGCATATTAGTGGAGTGCATAACCCAGGAAGACAAAGGAACGGATTTGGGTTCAAACTTAAAGTGATTATAGGGCTTCAACCATGGAAAGCAGAGACACCCAAAGGTTCTAAGGTTAGTGTAGGACGGGGTGGAACGGAGGAGCATTTGATAAGGAGACTTGAGGGAGAGTACTAAGGGGAGACTTGAGGGAGAGTACTAAGGTGGGCAGGCAATTGATAAGATAAACAACAGTCTGAAAGGCATAGGGCCAGTAAGAGTGTAGAACTTTTGACTGGTGGAGAAGGGTAAGACTGGTTTTGATGATGTGGCAATGCCGGCGTTCAGAAACACTAATGTGTTGGGGAGTATAAGGTGGAGTTTTGAGATGTTCAATGCCAAAGGATTCCAACATGGATTTTAAGGCAATGAATTCTCCCCCACCATCAATGTAAAAGGTTCTAAAAGTGGTACCAAGTAGATTTTCCCCTTTAACTTTGAATTTAGGAAAAATAACGGAGACATCAGATTTCAAGCGTAAAGGGTAAAACCATATGAATTTTGAGTAATGATCCACAAAGATTAATAATAACGAAAATTTTCATTAGCTGTAACTGGACTAGGACCCCATACATCAGAATAGACTATATCTAAAGGATGCTTGCTAACTAGACTAGACACTCCAAATGGGAGTTTATGACTCTTGCATGACTGACAGGACTGACACAAAAGATTAGACGAAAATTTAAAGGACTTGGTAATAAGAACAGTGGACAAAAGGTGTTGAACTATATTGGAAGCGGGATGACCCAATCTGCTGTGCCAAAGAAATGAGGAGGACAGGTGGAGATTGTTGACAGTTGGAGCGGGAGGACAAATTCTAGGCCATATGTAGATCCCATTCTTATTTAGTCCCTTAACGAGAGGTGCCCCCGTGCGAAGGTCCTTAACAAGAAAATAGGAAGGAAAAAATTCAACGGAAGTATGATGTGAGTTGGTAAGTTGAGACACAGAGATAATATTATTATGAATGGAAGGGACATGTAAAACATTGTGAAAGGAGAAAGGAGGGAGAGAGGAAATACCCTTATGTTGAATACCATGTTGGGAGCCATCGTCGATAATGATGTTGTCTGGTCCTTCATAATGTTGTGCAGGAGAGAGATTTGACATATCATTGGTAATGTGATGAGAGGCACTCGAATCCACTAGCTAATTGCTGGAAGATGAATGCGAAGTAGATGCCTAATTGACCGATGGACGTTGATTGCTGGGTTGATTAAAACGAGGCGGTCTTTTTTCGGAAAAATATCCAAACAATTTTTGGCATCATGACCACTCCTATCACAATATTGGCACACTGGACGATCTGATGAAGCTAAAGAACCCTGGAGCAGCCCACAACTAGAATAGATGGAGTCACGGCCAGGACTATCTATGTGGCCCCGCGAACCGTGACTGCCATAGCTATCTCGACTATTACTTGGACCACGGTAGTTAGAGGAGCTCTGAGTGACATGCATTTCACCTGCTGGAGAGAAGGAATTGGCTCCAAGATCGCGCAAATAGGTCTCATGATCAATAATCTTGTCATAAAGTTCCTCAAATGGTATAGAATCATCACGACAGCGAAGATCAGCTATAATTTCTTTGTAATATGATCCTAGACCACGGGTGTAGTAGATGAGTAAATCATCATCAGACGGTGCATGACCAAGAGTGCTGAGTTCATCAAAAAGAGTTTTGATTTGGAGAAGAAAGTTAGAGACGGACTGAGTGCCATGTTGAAGTGAAGACAGCTTGTCGTTTAAATGAATAACATGAGATTGGGAGCGCTTGCAAAGTACTGACGCAAATTAGTCCAAGCAGTGGCTCTGGTTCACTAGAGCTGACCAAAGGTATAACTGATTCAGAGATTGATGCAATGATGGTGTGAAGGATTAACTGATCTTGTCGTTTCCATATTGAGAGGGCGGGATTGGGGGTGACAACCGGAGCAGTGGGAGGGCCTGTGGTGATGATTGCTGCTGGATAGGGGAGCGTACCATCAACATAGCCAAATAAATCAAGCCCATATAGTAAGGAGGAGAACTGTGCCTTCCATGAATGATAGTTAGAGGCGGTGAGCTTCAGGGTGATTTAGGTTGCTGGATTCAACTTCACAACATTGGGGCAGGGTTGGGCAACGGAACCGGACCCTTGGTTGGTGGTGGCTGCGGTGGCGGATCAACAGTTTCTCCTGACATGGTTAAACGAAAACAAATAGCAGAAAGACAAAACTGGTCGTGCAGGTGAGGCACGAAGATGGCGTGCAGGAAGTCAGCACCTACTGGAGACGGAACCTGGATGAAGCTAGAGATAGAACCTGGATGAAGACGGAATCTGAATGAAAATGAAACCTGGGGACAGAACTACTGGAGACGGAACCTGGGGACGGAAAAGCTGAGACGAAATCTGGCCGGATGAATGTGCAACGACTCGCTGTGACCTTCCTTTACCACAGGGCAGTTAACGACAGCAACTTGCTGTAGGACGCTGGGGGTTGTAGACGGCAGCAACTTGCTGCAGGAGACTGGGGTTGCGGACGGCAGCACTGAGACGAGAAGAGAAGGAGATGGAGGTCTCGTAGGAGAAAAGGCTCTGATACCATAAAATTTCTTGAATATGTATTTTATCGATTATATAATTTGTGCGATACAACAATATATATATAATACAAAGTGTAATCCTAACTATAGTAAAATACTAGCACATAAGGTAGTACAATTATACAAGGAAACTAATTGCCATAATATTCTATCCTGGAAAATCTTGATTTGCATTACTCAGTTGATTGATGGTGGATTTAGATTCCTTGTGATCACATTCCATAATATGTTCGACTCCCTTTAAACAAATTTCTTTTCCTCACACTCATTTTCAAAAATGCATTCGCACAATAAAATTATAAATTACGAGCTTATGGAAAAATAGTAAATACAAGTAGTATGTGTAAAACATTTAATGATACTCATGGGGACATGATCCTCATATTATCATGTTCATAGTGACATAGAGCGAGTCGTATGTCATGAACGTGTTGGTTGAAAACGATTATAGAACTCATAATATTCGATATTCACCATAAATTTTAGATATCTCTGTTTGTTAAAAGTTTTATATTTAAAGACATGTTTTTTTATGTTTTCGAGGTAAGATGTATGATTGAAAAGTGGAAAGAGAAAATATGAGTGGTTAAAAAATTATTTAGGGAATTGTGTTGTTTAAAAATATGTTTTTTTTTGGGTTTGCCAAACTGATTCTGACTAGGGGGCATGTCCAGATATAAGAAGATCAGCAACATGATATGATACTGCATTTTCATTATCTTTCTTTTGGTGTCTTGGAAATCCAAGAAACATAACACAATTTCTAGGTCCTCAGCTGAAGCTAGGTATAAGGACATGTCCAGTGTATCCTGTGAATTAAGCTTGCTTAGATACCTACTTCATGATTTACAAGTAGAACATTCTCAAGCATTTGCGCTATTTTGTGATAATAAAGATGCTTTACACATTACAGCAAACCCCTTTTTTCATGAATAAACCAAGCACATAGAGCTTGACTGCCATGTAGTCCGTGATAAAGTCCCAAGATGGGAGTATTGTAACTGTGCAAAACAGTGCCTATCAAGTTGCTGATATGTTAACCAAGTCATTGTGCCCTGCAGGTTTTTTGTCTTGATTGCACTTGTTTAGTGCTCTGGTATATATTATTCTAGAAATTGACTTAGACGCGAGAATCAATAGTTCGCATAATACATGGTGGTGGTTACCAGTTCCTGGTTGAAATTCCACGCGGAATTATTTCTTAATATTCCATGCTCAAATATTGTGTTTCCTTAACAAGGTGTGTTTGTTAGGCTATGTGACCGCAACCACTGAATGCAATAATTCCTAGGTAGTAGGTATCAAACTTTTTTTAGGTAAAGAGCTTTAGAGTGTATGGAAGACATGGTAAATAGAACTCTGCATCTATATATTATTATTATTATATATATAAAAACAAAGTCTTTATCAAAAATAAACACACACACGCACACTTTCCTGTCAAAATGAACTTACTAAATTTGGAAAGATTTTGTTAAAAACACAAGAATTAAAAAATAAATAAAAAATGATTGCATTTTAAAAAGTGTAATGATTGCAAATAGAATTAAACTTTTGAGCACTACATGTATTTTTTCAAAAAAAAAAATAATAATAATTGTTTTGAGCACTTTTAAATTATATAAAAAATAATGGTAGTTAAAATTTTTTGTTTAAAATCAAAGAATGTGATGTTTTCAATGTAAAAATTAGTAATTGAAAAGTAGAGAGAAAAAATATGTGTAATTAAAAAGTAGTTTAAAAGCGTGTTATTTAAAAATATTTTGTCAAATAAAGATGCTTCGTTCCAATTCAAAAAAATTACAATTTAAATTATTTTTTTTAACAAATTTGTTTTTACTTAATAGGATGATTGATTTTAATTACATCTAAAGCATTCATAAGTCTAATTTAAAAAATAAATAAATAATTCTCTATTGTTATAAAAAAGTATTCAAGATTCGTAAATTCGAAAGTATGTTAAATTAATTAAAAAAAATTTATTCAAAAATATTTTGTTTAATTATAGTGTAACTAATTTGGTAAAGTAACATTAAATTATTTATAAAGATATAAAATTATATCATAAAATGTGTTGAAAAATATTTAAATAACCCGAAAATGATTTTGTTTAAAGAACGAAATATGTTTTAGTTTAAAGAACTTAAGAACATTCCTTATATATTTTTTTTTATAAGTTTTCCAATTAGATTATATAAAAAATAAATTAAATGACTAATCCAAAAATTTTCTCTCAAATCGAATAATTTAATATTTGATTGAATATAATTTTTCTTCATATGTAATGACAATTGACAAGAGTTAGAAGTAATCAATCTCGCATGTTGGAATGTGTTTGAAAAATTCTATTGGTAAATATCAGTATTAAAATTATCTTTAAGCATGTGTTCGATAAACTTGAAAAAATGGTTTATAAACTATTTTATAAATCACACAATTTCTCAAACCACTTTTTTAACCATAAATATTATTGTATTATTTTGAAGTCGAAACATATGTAATATATGAGTCAAATTGAAGATCTCAACAAGAAATTTAATACAATACAACAAGTGAGAGCAAACTATAAAAAAATTGTCCATAAAATCATCCAAATATTCAAATGTCAAAATTTTACTTTATATTTTTTTACTTTATTTTAAATTATATCATTTGAGTTATATAATACTCCGTGTTCAGAAAACTTTAAATGGTTCGACCTGAAAGAGACAGTAGGTCAATGGTCAAAAGATTGAATCGGATTGAACCGGGGTCGAATCAATTTTAATTAAAAAAATAAATAATTATTTCAAAGACAAGAAAATTTTCTAAAAAAAATTAGTTTACAAATAAAACGACATTTACTCATTTGGAGTAAAATTAAATAAACAAAAAATATAACCACAATATTATTTACCAATTGAAAGCAAATATAGATTTATGGTTGTTAATTTTATATATTAAATTTTATTTCAAAATAATTTAATATATAATAAAATGATAAAAATATCTTATTTTAAAAAAGAAAGTTTAACAAACAAGTAAACAAAAAAAAAAAATTTAAAAAAAAGACAAACAATTTTAAAGAGAAAAAAAAAAAATATATATATATATATATATATATATATATATATATATATATATATATATATATATATATATTTAGGATGATCATAACTTCTTATTTTTTTATTAATTTTGTAAAATGTTGCATTTCCTATTTTGATTACTCTTTTTTTTTTATATAAATTTTGAATTTGATAATATTTTGTATTAAAATATTACTGTATTATATTTTTATTTGACATGATTTTTAATTAATATATTTTCATAAATTCTGATTAAAATCACTATCACTACTATATTTTCGTGCATCGCACGGGTGAAAATACTAGTTTGTGTAAAACAAAAGAAAAAGAGAAAGAAGGGCGCTTCGGAAGTTGAGGGAAACCAGCCCGGTTATGTTTAAAGCTCATAAAACTACACATTGGACCAGAATGTGGAAATTCCAATTACAATGTATTCATGTATTCGAGGAGGTACCTTGGACTATTATAGCTTATATCATGCAAATTTTCCCCCAAAGAGAGAGAGAGAGAGAGAGAAAATTCTTAAACTAGCCAAGTAGGAGTGCATCACGCTATGAAGGTGATGAGCATTTGATGGATAAAAGGAAATATAACCCATGTTTGATACATAATAATATCTGTATTTTAGTATAAGTCAAAGTATAAAAATCTAATTTTAATCTCCACCGACTATATACAAAACATGCAGTGAATGTTATACATCAATTCTATGCATTATTAGTGCCACAAAAGAAAATTTATGACTGCAACAATTTTTTTTTTTTTTTTTTTTTTGGTAGCGCTAATAATATATACTCCTTGAACTGAAAATTAAAAAAGGAAAAGTATTTACAGGAAGCGGGAAGCCTTTAGCGAGCTTCAACAATTGTAATTGACATGTCATTCACAGATCTGTTTTCCACACTAGCTGATGATGAGTACAGATTATCATCTTTCTTGAAGATAAATGCAGGTTTTCTAGGATAAGGAAGAGTTGTTTCATTGCATAACATGAAAAGTACTTCTGACATTGTTGGCCGATCAGGAGCATATTCTTGCACACACAAAAGACCAACATGAATGCACCTCAAAACTTTGTTTGCCTCGTAAGAGTTGTCGACTGATGAATCTATTATTTCCAAGGCTCTGTCTTCTCTCCACATGTCCCAAACCTGAAACAAAGTAATGAAAATTACCTTCCATCTTCATGATAATGAAATAATGACTTCTGTTCAGACAGTAAGATCCAAATGCTTACATATCCAATCAAATTCACAACGTTGTCATGGAAATAACTGCTATTCTTCCTGCCACTGATGATCTCCAACAGCAAAACCCCAAAACTGTAAACATCAGACTTTATTGAGAACTGCCCTTCCATTGCATATTCTGGAGACATATAACCACTGCAATCAGACATTCAAATAAGTCAGGACTCGATTGCATATTCACCAATCACCTCATTTGTCCGCAAAAATAGTTGTGTGTGTATTAGTATTACTTACTAGGTTCCAACTACTCTATTTGTGTTTGCTTCAGCTTGGTTTACTCCGAAAATCCTTGCCAGACCAAAATCTGATATCTTGGGATTCATGGATGTGTCCAGTAAGACGTTGCTAGCTTTCATATCCCTGTGAATAATTCTTAGTCTAGAGTCTTCATGGAGATATATCATCCCTCTGGCAATGCCCAAGATGATCTCGAATCGTTTATTCCAGTCTATAAGTGATCTTCTTGCTTCATCTGGGCCAGTATAATTTTGAAGTGTTTGCATGAGTAATATGTTTGACAGTCTAAAAAATTAAAGTTCAAAAATTGATCAGTGAAATATTAATGGAACATGTAATCCACATGATCTCAAAAATGCTGTTACGATATGCAAATTGGGAAATGGGCATACCAAAGATGAAATAGTCTAAGCCCTTGTTTGGGAGGTACTCGTATACTAACATCTTCTCATCTTGTTGAATGCAACATCCCAAAAGTCTCACAAGATTTCTGTGCTGGAGTCTTGCAATCAACGTGATTTCATTTTTGAATTCGTCATTCCCTTGTCCTGATACTTTTGACAGTCTTTTCACAGCTATCTCTTGCCCATTGGGAAGCCGGCCCTGAAATCCAATTCATAGTTCAATATGAAACAATTGCAGTTATCAAAGTAGGAAAAGAGATGGTATGGATGAAAAAGTTTCTTGAGGAGCTCAATGTGAAGCCAAATTAGTACGTCATTTATTGTGACAGTGTCTAACCTTGTGTCAGGACCTACGGGCCAAGGGCAGTCTCAGGTGGACAGTTTCTAAGGGGCGTAGGCCTTCCAAAAGGTAATGGCAGTGCTCTTGAGTTGAGTAAGAATTCTACTCACCTTTAATGGAAAAGTTTGACATATTTTGGCCTAATAAATCTATGTCTAATACTAAAACTACATAGTTGTACATCCTCCAGTTGCCATGAAAATTCATAACAGTATAATCAAGTAACTATGGCAAGAGGAATAGACCGTTCAATTGCTGAGAGAATGAACCTTGTAAACTGCACCAAAGCCACCTTCTCCAAGTTTGTTAGCCTGAGAAAAATCTTCAGTGGCTGCAACAATGGTGTTGAGATCAAAGACTGACACTTCAACGTTTGTTCCGCTGCCTTCAATCTCCTCCGCCCTACTGCCATACGATGTTAAACCAGAGCTAAAGCTAAACGGGCGCTTTCTTTGTCCTTCTGTACCTGTCAGCATGGAAGGCCAGTAATCGATCATCTATTAATGGCTGTAAGATCTCAATATTGTTTGTTCAGGTGAATTGATACATACATGGAAAAGTAAACTTTGCATTAAACACATTATAGTACCCACTTCATAGCTCATTTCTAGTTATTAGTCTGTGGTCTTTTCAGAATATATATATATTAAGTCTGTTTTGCACAAGGGCACCTGGAAACTTGAAAGTTGGATATGTTAAAAAGAGCAAAAGACCTCCTTTAAATTTCACAAATTTTTTTTTAATCGAAAAGTTATGATAATCTCCAAATATTGGCATCAAGATGGTGGGTAAGATAGAGGAGGAACTGTTTCTTACCTTTTCTCTTCTTCTTCAACAACCAGCATGCTAAGAAAAGTATGAGAAGCATTGCTAAAATTGACACTATCACAGTTGCCATCAATCTCTTTCCATGAAAGCCTTTTGACTTCCCTGTATCCTGAGCTGAAAATGAAGTACTTATATTGATAGAAAGATTTAATTTACTTTTTACTTATTTGGGATCTTATCGAAATAAAAAAAAAAAAAAATTGGCATCTTTCGAGATTTGAAGATCTCACTCTTTCTGAGTTTCAGAGAATGAAATAATGCAAATAATCATTTCTAAGGATGCAAATTGCACTAGTTTAGTGAACTTCTCTGCAACCATGTTTATTTGTTGCTGGGAACAACAATTACTTGAAATTGTCATGATTTAGGTGATCTTTCTGCAGTGCAATGTGTAAAATCCTGTTACCAGTTTTGGGGAATTCAATCACAAATCAATATTAGGCTCGACATATAGTGAATACCTATCTCCACAGCAGGAATTCTTACGTACAAATCCTGGCCCTTGTCTGAGAAGCGCCTGAGATCTACCAAGTCTCCATGCCAAGTTATGCAACCATTTCCTCCTCCACTGATATTAGCATTTGCAAATGCTGTGCATGAACAATTCTTTAGGCACAATTCTTGACATTCTCCCAGTTTTAAACTCTCATTCACATATGCAATTGAAGAGTCAGGGACTTTTGCATTTGTCACCTTCTTAAATCCATCTCCATTTCGACAAATATTTTCTCCTTGCTTTCTTTTACATCCATGTGATGCCTCCCGTAGATACCATTGACGTTCTAGCTTGGGCTCAAATCCTGGAAGGCATGAACATTCAAATTCACTCAAATTCAATAGGTCACAATTACTGAATTCTCCACAGTGTGCATAATTTTCGCACAGATCGGAGGGTGCATACCAAAATCTTGCCCATCCACGCTCACTTCCTTGCCAAGTAAGCCGTTCCAGAGTCCCAGTTTCATTTACCACCAATCTTGAAAAGATTGATGGGTCTTTTATAGAGTATGTTATAGTCACTTCATCATCATTTTCAATATAACTAATTTTGAAGATGAAATTTGTAACCATTTCTGGCACGCCACTCCATCCAAGCCCATTCCATGGTCCGGTTCGCCATAACCTGTTTGTACCCTTTAACAGATAAAACTGAGGTATGCCGGTGAGCTCCATTTTGAACACATGGTCACCAGTTCCGGGATCGTCACGAGATTTCCAGGATACGAACGACGTGTTCAATCCAGTCCTTCTGTCCCACCCTGCTTTCATGTTAGGTAATAAAGTATTAGTAGGATAATCAAAGCTTTGCCATGTTACACTTTTGCTTTGATCTCTAAACAGCACAAAATTTCCAGTCTCCATGAGCTGAGCTGAAGGGGACGTTTTCAGAACCATTGACGTCACATTAGTCGACCAGACAGAAAGATTGTGACTTCCATCGGACAAAAAAAGATTTCCGGCATGGTCGATTGCAAGAACTCCGGAGGTCCCGTTAATGGGATTGTCTCTATTGGCAACCCATACAACTGTTTGTTCTGTAACTTTGTTATACCAAATTCCAACATATCGATTCCTGGAATTTCCAGGGCTGAAGAAACCAAGAGCAAAGGCTTTTCCACTCGAGACTAATATATCTCCATCTTTCAGAGACTGGTTTGGGCCTATTGTATCGGTGGAACTAATGCAGTTTCGGAGATGGAACAGAAGAAAGAGTGTCAAGATTTCCTTCAGATGATACATGGTTTGTTCAGCTATTTCCCTCTCATGTTTCTGATCATATATAAGCAACTGCACAGTGTTATTACCTTTAGCCCCCACGTGACCGAGATTAAAACCAGATTTTTCGGTAGAGTTTTATAAAAGTTGATGAAATTTATGGTTGAAAAGTTGTGAAAATCATAAAATATGCGATTGATCGATATTGATTATTGAACTTAGATTAAAATCTAGTTTTTAATTTGAACCAAACAAGAACTTAACTATATAAGTAAGCAACATACTTGATACATATCCAAGTGGGCAATGTAATATCAAAATCAAAATAATTAATAAAATTTGGAAAATTGTAATTTAAATAGTAAATACAAGAGACGTAATATTCAACATACACGCATAATAAATAGATAGGTACAAGTACCACTAAATCACTGATGATCGAAGTGTATAAATTTAATCCATGGCCTTGTGTAGTAAGAAGTAGGGAATTGGGTTTTGAAACATTTGACTTCTACACGCATTTTACTCAGCATTAAAAGCGTTTGTTGGACGTCTTTTTCATAATCTCAACCACACAGGGCCTAGGTTTCATTTTCAGCCATACATATTAGTTTAAGAGGAAAATGATATGGTGTCCACAATGGACATATATTATAGAACACATCACCATTCAAATGTTGCCAAGTGTCATTTGAACCCCGCTATGGACTCCAAAATTGCTATGTAGTTTAAGATGTGACAAAGTTTGTCTTAGATTTTCTTTCTTCTCTTTTTTTGGGGTTAGAAAATCAAACTGATTTACAATTTTGATTATAAGTTTGGAAATTAGGAATTATTTACGCCGCTAGAAAAAAGAGAGAATTTTCCCGACCCTACAATTTCTTGGACTGTGTTATCGATGGAAACCTGTTCCCACTTCCCAGAAAACCAGCGGCCTTAGGGTCAAATTCACGGGCTCATTTAGCATGAACTTCTTGTGATTTTTACTGTGCGTACATGATTTTCTTGATAAAGTGTAAACTATAAATTTCTGACCAAATAGGATTAGTAATTTTAAGAAATGACACTGGCGAAAATGAAATCTTGTGGTTTCTATAACTTGAGTTAATTCACAGCCATTTTAGGTGACGATTGGACCATTTGAGTCAAAGACTCTTAAATTCATAGTGTCACTAATGGACCCATAGATGACCTCATTTAATGAATAAATATATGTTACGTGTCCATATGAGATCCAGAAAACCTTGTTAAATATTATGAGATTTCTTTCTTTATACATTTAGAGTCTGTTTGGTAATGTGAAATTGTTTTATTTTTGCGATTTTTTTTTTTTTTTTTATGAATGTGTGGTTGAAAAATGTTTGAAAGGTAAAAAATGGTGAGCTTGACTAAGAATGAATGATTGAGATTGAATTTAAAAAGTTGTGATAATTTTTTTTTTTTAACAAACAAGCTCTTAAATCGGACGAAAGCAATAGACTAACAATAGCAATAAAAAAGTGGAACTTCTACGTTACTCAGCTAAAACAATAATTACTATGGTAGTAGTATTAATTAATTTAGTACAAAATGGGGGAGAAAAAACATAAGATAGCATAAGGGTTCTATCGACCTTGTAATAATGTTGTAGTCATTTCATTCGAAGTATGATGTTTATTTCTTGTTGATGAAGAAGTAGCCATGTCAATAAGGGATCTTTCCGAGTTAAAACCAGGTTGTTTAGGTTGAGAAATCACTGGGTACTCGATGTCCAACATTAATAAAACATCAGACATTGTAGGCCTGTCTTCGGGGCGTTGCTGTACACACAACAAGCCGACATGGATACATCTTAATGCTTCAGATTCTGAGTTCAGAGTCACTAATGAAGCATCCAAAAAATCTATAGGATTTCCTTCATTCCATAGTTTCCAAGCCTACGTCAATTGTTAAAAATTAGTGACTTAGTGTTCTTTATCACTCGTAAAGAAAGTATAGTATTTTGAACTCACATGTCCTAAAAGGTTGAGGTCGTGATCAGGATGATGAAATCCTCTGTTTCTCTTGCCACTTACTATCTCCAAAACGATCACTCCAAAACTGAAAACGTCAGATTTCACCGAAAAAAGTCCATCCATAGCATATTCAGGAGCCATGTATCCACTACATGAAATAATAAAACAAGTTTTAGGAGAAATAGAAACCAAGACTAAGTACAAAAGGAGGAAAGAAGCATGCTAACTTACTAAGTGCCCATGATTCTTTTTGTATTTTCTTCATATTGATCCCCTCCAAATGTTCTTGCTAAGCCGAAGTCTGAGATTTTGGGATTCATATCACTATCCAGAAGAATATTGCTTGCTTTCAAATCCCTATGAATTATTCTCAACCTTGAATCCCGATGGAGGTAGAGAAGCCCCCTGGCAATTCCCGCTATAATGTCAAAACGCTTCTGCCAACTTAGAGTTGTATCTTTTGTTTGATCTAAGGTAGATTGAACAAGGTATTCGGGAACTTAGCTCTGTGAAATAGAATAACTGATAGTCGAGGTGTAAAGATTAATTATTAATAGAAACTTACTGAAAATGAACAAATTCAAACTCTTGTTGGGCATGTATTCATAAACCAACATCCTCTCTTCTCCATGAATGCAACAACCCAGTAGCTTAACAAGATTCCTGTGCTGTAGTTTCTCTATCAATATAACTTCATTCTTGAACTCTTTAAGGCCTTGTCCAGAATCTTTGGAAAGTCTTTTAACCGCTATTTCTTTTCCCATTGGGAGGACGCCCTTTGGGGAATGATGAAATTCAAAATCAGTCAACTGGCAAATAAGATATGTAATGAACAAATATTTTAATTCAAAAATATATATATTATACAAATCGAAAACTACCTTGTAAACGGCACCAAAACCACCTTCTCCAATTTTATTTGTAAATGAAAATTCATTAGTTGCTGTTGAAATTGTGACTAAACTGAATAAAGGTAACTCCAGAGATTCATCTACAATGCTTTGATTGGAATCTTGGTTTCGATTATCATGTCCCTGATTGGCCTGATCTGCCAAAGCTGGCATTATTAACAAGGTGTAATGTAAGTACAGCAATTCACAGTACATCTCATTAAAAATTAATATAAGTACAGCAATTCACATTACATCTCATTAAAAATTGAGTAACCTCTGTACTTGTTCTTGCAATGTTTAGTAGATTTAGTGCAAATTATGCGTATGTTATGGAACTGTCAGTAATTTTCAATAAGGGCACTGAACTAATGTATTCCAGATGTAAGTGAAAACGATCATATATAAAAGAAAATAGTTAAAAGGGAAAAAAAACAAAAAACAAAAAAAAGGTTCTTAAAAGGTCAGCACATTTGTTGCAAATTCAGAGAGCTGTATGTGTTATTTTTCCTAAATGCTATACAAGGAAATCTTGCTCTATGCTAAGAAAGCCAGTGGGAGAGGAAGCAATACAAATCGAAGATAGGAACAATGCTTTATTTGACATGTAACATCTTGATAGGTTCTCCAATTTTCGTTACTTTCGATACTATTACTGGATTACATTCCTGAAGTCGATATTGAGATTCCCGTATGAATTAATTTTCCAGCAATTTATCCGCTTTGCATTTTAATGCTTCCTATTCCTCTGCCCTCATTGTCCACCTTCTCTGCATTCAAGATTTTACTTTTGGATCAATTCTGAGGTAGTGACAGTGTTGTCTTTAGAACTATTCCTACAATATCTTGATGTTTCTAGGGGCACGTCTAGATTTATTTTAAAAAATTTTTAACACAGTTTTCATTGGTTCTTCCAATTCTTGGCCCACTTTTAGAGTTTCTGTCAATGTGAGAAAAAGTTCTAATTCTCAACTGTTGTTGCTTCAGACGTACAGTCAGTTAGTTAAGGGTAAATTGAATCATCGAGCTCCAGTTTCCACCCTGGATTACTTGTTTCTACTAGAGTGATTAGGTTCTTTTAAGGAATTTGTGATGTTGTTCCCTGCACAATTCCCTGATTATATTTTATGAAATTTTCTTGTTTGTTGGTAGAAAATCTCGTACAAATCTGGCTGAAAAATGTTTTATGTTTGTCACTTCATAGTAGGTCTTCCGAGAATTCCATCGTACAAGGCTTCTGTCTATAATATAAAAGCTCATATATTCTCGATGCTTCTGACCTCTTCACCTAGTTCGGTCAGCAAATGACTTGGCCACCTTTGATGAATTGATGAGGCTCCAACACTGGCATCCACAGACTATATGTTCTCATCCGATCAAAAACTTTAATGTACAAAACATTTACCTAAAAGCATGATGCTAAAATTTTCTCCTGCAAACTTTGCTCTGATCAGAACGTCCTCATCTTCAGAACATGCTGTTTGACTTTCATATTAGCTGATTTAATAAAAGGATTTGCATATTTAGTGAGTGTATTTGCGGGTATTAACTTACCTTGTTTGAAATACGTTTCACGTTTCTGGTGAAGCTTTCTTATGGATAATCATATTGTTCCTTTAATATGCTACCATTTTTGCTTTGTCTAAGCTCAATCAACAGCGATTTTACCATTTCTTTCGGTATTTCTTTCTCATTTGTTAATTACTTCACTGCTTGTTATTACATAACTGTTGCCATTCGGATCTCTACTAGGCAAATTTTAAACATATCTTAAAGCCTTGATTCTCGTAAGCTCTGACTCTCCCTCGCTCATTTTTTCACAGTTTCAGGTGAAATCTTGTTTGAGATTCGTGGTTCTCTTTGTTATTGTCCTCTAAAATGGCGCCAATTTGTTGACATTAAAGTTTGATCAACAATCCTCTCACCTAACTCGGATTTTTTTACTCCAAAGCTTTAATTCTGATGATTGAATTGGAATAAGAGAAGACAAAGCTATTTGAGAGGGAGATTTGGATTTAAAGGAGACCATGCCTGTGAGTCTTTTTAAGTTAATGACAAGTGCGGTTCACTCAATGGCTGGCACCTTATTGATTCTGTTAGGCATTTCACGTGCCGACTAATATGTTATACTCTAGATCTTTGTACACATGTACCCAAACAACAATCTTACGCTGATGTGGAATGTCTTTATTGGGATCAGTTCACATTAAATTACGAGTCTTTATACATAGTTGCTGGGAAATTTGTTCCCAAAGAAACCTTAGGGGCGATGATAATTAAACGGGTTGGTTTAATGCACTTTGCGGGCCCATAGCCGATGACAAAGAATTGTGATTATTAACCAATGTCCACAATTAGGTAATCCAATTACAGAGACGGGCCAAAGACTTATGTAATTCACTTTGAGATCTAAGGAGTAGTCTTTGGCCATTATTTTTGATGTTCCTTCAAATATTTTTTACTTTTGATTGATTTCTTATTGAATAACTTTTTTCCTTTGTGGTTTTCAAGATTTACACTCACAATGATATTATCGTCTTTCATGTGAAATTCTTATTATTGGGTTCGCTTAAGGTCGTATAAAGGTTTCTTGGTTAACATACATTACCAAAAATTATCCGGCAAAGGTACTAATTTTAAGGTTTAATTCCTAGTCTGCAAAAAGTCTTTTATACTCTTGATTCAAATTCCTTTAATACTCTTGATTCAATTACTTCTGCAAAATCAAATTTGAAGCTATAAAGCTAGGAACTCTGTATTAAAAGGTATTCTGCTCCCTAATGGTCTTTACCGCGTCACCTATCAGAAAACCATTGCTGGTATGTCAGATAAAACTTTTCCTATTGATTTTTTCTCCCAGTTTGAACTTATTATGTGTGATTTTTAATTATCCGTACCCGACATGCTCTTCCTAATGATTAGCAATACCCAAATAGCTGAGTTCTTGGGTATCTCAATAGGTTCAAAAACCACGTGTTTTTATGGATAATCTTAGACTACTTCTTTACCAAAGCCCGATTACTGGAAAAAATAAATAAATGATGCTGACTTCAACCAGGGAAAAAGGTGTACTACAAGTTTATCTAACCCCGCCTAGTATGAAAGTCGCATCCAAATTCAAAGTTCTTGGATTAACATAGACTAAAGAACAATTTGTTAATGGGGCATGCTGGCTGAAAAGATGATCTTATAGGTATAAATTATTGCTGTTTGATAGCAACAGGGGCATTTTGTCAAACGATTCAATGGCAATAAAAAATCAGTCAAAAGAACATTAATGTAAAGAGGGTTGAAATGCCCACCTCTTCTACTGTTAGCGGTCTTCTTGCGGAAAGCAAACCAACTGATTACGCCCAGCAGAATAAGGAAGGAAATCACGGCCACTGATGCTAGCACGACGGTTCTCTTGGATTTGTTGCTTGAATCTTTGGATCACCCAAAATAATTTTAGAGCATGCTTCACTATGTTTTACCATCCGTTTGGTAAAACTTGTTAAATAGTATGTTTGGTAAAATATTTTTTTTTCATGAATCCTTTTCAAATATAATCTCAACGATTTATTATTAGTTAAGCTCACAATTTTTTACTTTTTAAATAATTTTAAATTACATATTTATCAAAAAATCACAAAAATTTCTAAAAATTACATTACCAAAGAGGCACTAAATAATAAACATATTTCTCCTAAAACGAATATAAAATTTGCTATTTTTAAGGTAAAATATGTGATAAATGTGTTGTTTATAAATATAAACGAGTTACCAAAAATGTGGCTAGATTAATTTTTGGTAGAAAAGTAACTTTTAGGTGAATAACTTCTAAAATAATTATTATTAGAATTAGAATAAAGATCTCTTTCACACGGCTTTTGCTTTAAATTTCCTCTTTGTAGAAGATCCACCTCCTTTATTTTTGTCTAAAAACTGATTTTTAAAAGCATTTTTGAGAGTTTGGAAGTCTTTTAGGACTAAGCAACACTATATATTAGTTTCCTCTAAAAAAAAGAAACTCTTTTGAGTAATGAAAGTGTTTTTAAATAAATTGTCAAACATGTCAAAAATAGTTTTTGAGCCTCGAAAGCAGCTTTTTTACTTCTCAAAATTCATCCGAAACATATTCTAAGTATTATATTGAGCTTGTTTGAGACCCATTATTATTATATTATATGAGAGAATGCATTTTGAAATAATAATTTTTTTAAGAATGTATGAATAAAAATTAAGAAAAAGAGAAAAATTAATAAAATCATAATGGATGTCAAACAGGGCATAGTTTTGCATACGTTTTAACTTTTAAGACACGGTTCAATAATCCCTTGATTGATTTTCTAAAAATCTTAAAAAATCTACTTCTTTTTTCTACAATAATCAATCTCAATCATTCAAAAAAGTCAAGCCCACAATTTCTTACTTTTCAAACCACTTTTTAACAACACGATTTCCCAAAACTTTTTCTTTTTCCAAAAAGTTCTAAAATTAAACACACTAAATTGAAATTTAAGAGAGTTACCGAGTTCTGAAGCAGGCATCCGAACATACAGGTCTTGTCCGCCTTCAGAATACTTTCTGATGTCAAGCAATTCACCAAACCAAGCCATACATCCACTGAATTGTGTCATAGCATAAGCTACGCACGAACAGTTTCTCAAACAAGCAGCCTCGCATTCCAACGGATTTATTGCACTTCTATTCACAGAAAAATTCGATGGGTCGGGCAATTTTAGTCCGGAAAACTTTCTGAATCCGGTTATTGTACTACAGTTCAATGGCGTCCTCCTAACGCATCCAGCTGTTCGATCGAACTGCTCCCAATCCTGTCTCTGCCTCGGCATAAATCCAGATAGGCAATCACAACTTAGTGAATTAGAAAAGGTACAAACCCCAAAATTACCACAGATTGCGTAATTATCACAAGAATCCGATTGCATTGTGGCTATGTTATTCCAGCGGTCCTGGCTCCACGAAAGGTGCTGGACAAGGCTTGACCCGTTCACCACAAACCTTGATATGATAGAAACATCAACGTCTTCAAATGCATAATATAAATTTTCTGAATCAGACACAAAAATTGGATTAAAAACTGTATTTTGCTGCAGAACAGGTTGGCCACCAAATCGAACACCATCCCAAGGTCCGCTTCTGAACTGTATCTGCGATCCTTGGCGGAGAATTATAGAAGGCAAACCACGACGGTCCACCCTGTACGTATAGTCCCCAGCAGATGGATCCTGTGAACTTCTCCATGAGGTTAAGTACCATTCTTCATTTGTTCTAAGGTTCCATCCAAGCTTCATGCCAGGAATTAGTGTATCACGGGGATAATCAAAGCTTTGCCACACATAATTATCGTCAGAACTATTTTTTAGGACAAGGTTTCCACTGTCCAGGATTTGCAAGACTGGATCACTTACTGCTCTTGAAGTTATATTTGCAGTCCAATTGATACTCGATTGGTTTCTTCTGGTGCTGGTGATAATAATGTTTCCATCAGGAGTGATTGTGAGGATACCGGAGGAATCCGTCAATGGGTTGTTATTGTTTGCCACCCAGACCACAGTTTGTTGTGGGACTTTCTTGAACCAGATTCCGATGTATCGGTTGTTGGAATTCCATGGACTAAAGAAACCTAATTCGAAGGTTTGGCTTGCAGAAACGAGCGTTGTGCCATCATCCAAGAGAGTTTGATTCGGAACTAAAATGTCAGCAGCAATGGAGGATCTGAAGAAGAAGAAGACAGGAACAAAAGAGAGAAACAACGTCGGATCATATTTCATGGTCTTGATTGAATTAAGATTACAGATTCATGCAGCCATGTTTAAATTTAGAAAAAAAAAAAAAAGTTTGAAATTGAAATTTCAATAGTGGAAATGTCCCAAGGGGGTGCTGAATTGAGATGGTTAAAAAACAAGAAAATCTTTTATCTTTATACAACTTAAATTGTAAAAAAAGCCGCCTAACGAGACCTTTATTTAGAAATGTCAAAATATTGTATTCAGTTTTAGGGCTTTAACTTGGAAGGTATTTATGTTATTTCAATCCCCTGGCAGGGATGGTTCGTGCCCTTCCGCGTGAGCTAACATCGTACTAAAATGAAATGGTATTTAGTGTTTAATGATGTCGGTAAATTTTAGGCTGTGGGCCTGAAATGTTTTTATAGACAAATTATTTGTGGTTTTTCAAGGTAAAAAGTATTTTTGAAAAGTAGTTTTAAAAACTTACGTGGCTAAATAGTGATTTGATGAAATGTGAAGAATAAACTTGTTTATAAAATAGGGTTTAATTTTAATTTGCCTAGCCTCCTAGGAATTATTAACTCGATTGGAAAGAGTCAGATGATTAACGGGTTTTAGCAAAGGTGTCAAAACATAAAATTAATTAGTCAAAGTCAAAAGTTTAAATAATCAAACTTAAATTAAACAAATAATTTCCATATGACTTATTTTACAATGAGTTGTTTACAAAAATACCATATTTTTTAGGGATCAATTTGAAATTTATTTCAATTTTATAAAATTTGAAAATTACTTTTAAAAAAAAATTAAAAACTGAAAAATGCTTATTATACTTTTCAAATAGGTTAGTATCATAGTATGATATTCATGATTATGTTAGTGTTACAATATGATACTTATGGTACTTTTCAATTTTTTTTTTAGTATCACAGTATAACACTTATGATATTTTTTAATTTTTTAGTATCATAGCTTGATATTTTTTAATTTTTTAAGTATCATAGCTTGATATTTTACAATTTTTTTTATATTTCTCTGAGACATAAAATCAAACACATTTAATACATACAATTTTTTAACCCCTGTTACAAAGAAAAAAATTTCTCTCCTTCCTTGCCGCTAGAGAGGGAAAATAGTTGATCTAATAGAGAGAGAGAGAGGGGGTGATAATGCTCTCCCTCTTTTCTTAGCTGAAGACGTTATCCTCCTTCAAGGGCCTTCTTCTTCTTCGATGCCCAGGCCCAGCTATTTTGAGAGGTCGCAAGATTCACCACATGTAAAGTGAAAAGGAAGGAACAAGTTGATTGAAAAAACAGGAGTAGAACTAATTCAATGAAAATTTGCATTTTGATACTGCAGTCGGATGGTTTAGTTTCAAGCATAGACACTGCTTTTACCAGCAAAACTCCTTTTACCTTACCTTCAAAGAGCGGATTAATTGTAGAAACACAAACCCCTCGTCGCTTACTATTGTATGGAGTCTCCAGTGAAGTTTGGGCAAGTAAGTCTGAATCCTAACATGCGGAAGTTCACGAATTAAACAGTTTGTGGTTACTTTTCACGCAATTTCATCAACGATTGATCGGTTTGTGGTTACACTCGATTAAATGCTCAATTTTGAATGAGGCAATAACCTACACATGTCTTACTGGCATGACTCCAAAATTAATAGGCTCTTCAGGCATCGAAAACTCAATTGTCACCTATTAAGAAAACTGGTGGAAAAATAATAAGTTGATAGCTCAGTGAGTGGAGAATTTCAAAAATAATTATAATTTCTCTTTTATACATTTTTATCGAAGATCAAATTTACATCTCATGAAAATTCACATAATAGCATATCTTGTCACATCACATTATCAATAGTTTACTATCAGCATAGTCTATAATATCTAGGTATGGTCATACCATAACAAATCAACAAAAAATGTACCCTCTGATTAACATTTGTAATCTGGTCATAAATGTATAGACTGCTCTCAGACTAGTCTCAAAGACCTCTGATAATCAATTCTAGAACACGGCCATGACCGCCTCAATAAACTATATCATACACGGTCGACCGCTTTAGGTTAATATCATACCCGACCAAGACCTCTCAGGTGCAGTATAGAACACGGTCAAGGCCGCTTCAGTGAACTAGAATATGTTGACCTATGGTCAACTTGACCTTATTGTTTTGATCATAACAAACAAGAATATATTGTGTTGCTAACAAGTGTGCTTCAAGTGTTTCATATAATGATAAATATTCAAAGCATTCAATGTTCAAATCATCTATCAATTCTATAAATCAAAACTATGTGATCAAACACATGAGACGGAAAGAGAATCAAGAAAGAATCGAAGATATTCAAGATCAATTTTCAAGTCGGAAAGCATGAAGACCAATCAATGAAGCCTACAAAGAATTGAGCATTTACAAATTACTTTTCAATCTTATGTAAGGTTAATGGATCAATAGTTGGCAATGCACTTCATAAAGCTCAAGAAACATTTTTTAAACCATTAAAATATCGTTTTCAAAATTAACTTTGATCAGAAAACCTTGAAAAATCAAAATCTTGAAATCCTGATTTTTCAGGTCGACCGCAAATTTAATAGGTCGACCGCAAATTTTTTCAGGTCGACCGCACTGCCTATTTTTGAACTGTAACGACTATTTTATCGCAACGGCTATATTGAGATCGACCGGATGGCAGGATAGGTCGACCGCAAAAGACAGTATGTGCGAAATTTGCTCTATAAATAGCCTTCTCTCTTGCATTCATTTTCAACAACTAAGAGGAGATTTTAGAAAAGCTTTCTTGTGAAAAATTCATTGTTCTTGATTTATATTTATCTTTATTAGAAAACTTTGATTGATCCAAACTTTCTTGTATCAAAATGCATCAAAGTTTTTGAAAGAAAGTTTTTGTGAAGATTCTTGGTTTTATATTGTTTAAACTTCTTCAACATCTTCACACCATATTGGAATTGAAGTGTAAGTCTCTCTTTGTTTTAAACTTGTTTTAATCTTTTAAAAGAGAGAAATTCCAATTAAGGAACTTTGATTATTTGTACTACAATTTTCATTATCATTTGATTCATCAAAGTTCCATTGCCTAAACACTTTGAGCTTAACTTATTGTTAATTATTCAAGTGTTGATACTTAATTTGATTCAATATTTTAACAAGAGATTATTTGAAAAACTTTGTTTGATTGCATTGAACTTTTCATTATCTTTTGCATCAAAGTTTTTTTCTAACACTCGAGCTTAATTCATTGATATCTATTGAAGTGTTAGCCTAACTCTCTCGGTACTTAATTTGAGTATATCATTTGTCAAGAGAGTTATTTCAATTGTAAATTCAATTCATTATATCTTGTGGTTTCGAGAGCCTTGTGAAAACTCGATTGTTGGTTAAGGGTAGGTGCCCCTTGTTGTAAGTCGCCTAAGGATTTGGTACTCCTTGTTGTAAGTTACCAATATAGTGGATTTGACCTTGCTCGTGACGGAGAGCTCGGTAACGGGGGACGTAGATCACGTTGGTTGATTGAACCTCCTTAAATCGCGTTTGCATTCTCTTATCCCTTTTACTTACTTACATTGCACTTACTCTATTCTATCAATTTATATTGTGCAACACTATATCTAAGTGCTATACTTGCTTTATCAATTAAGTTTACACATTTATAGCACACTACATTGATATTTAAGTTACTTACAACACTAAGTACTCATACTTGTACCCATTGATTTATAAGTCTGAGATTATTTATCGAAAAAGTTTTATAAACCAATTCACCCCCCTCTTGGTTAGTTTACTCTTGGGCTAACAATTGGTATCAGAGCTTAGGTGCTCATTTTGAAAAGATTTTACAATCTTGAGTTTATGGCTAACCATAATCTTGAGGGGCATTCTACAAATCGTCCTCCTTTCTTTGATGGTACACATTATAACTATTGGAAGACTGGAATGATGATTTTTGTTCAATCAATAGATTATAATATTTGGGAAGTCATCGAAGAAAGTCCTCATAAGCTTACTAAAGTTATTAAGGTTGGTGGAAAACCAGATCAAACTATTTCAAAACCTAGAAAGGAATATAATGATGATGATAGGAGAAAATTGACTTTAAATACTAGAGCCAAAAAAATTTTATAAACCAATTCACCCCCCTCTTGGTTAGTTTACTCTTGGGCTAACAGAATAAGTATATAATCACAGGTACTTTTCTGGCCGATTTCAATTTCACATATCTGTCTCACATTTCAATGTGTTCCATCACATGTCTTAGATTTCTTGCAACATATAATCATTTCACAATCTTTCCAATTCCAAATAAATCTCATATTCTCATAATATTTCACAATAATCACATAATTAGACATATAAATCACATAATCACGTTTTATGTAATTATATAAGCAATTATAAATACTTGAAAATAATTTAGATTTTTCCACTCACAGAATTATATATCGAATTTGAACAAATAGATAGGTTGCTCTAATGTCCATGTCGCCTCCTGAAATAATAATAAACTTATTCGAGTAAATGCTCACTTCAGTTCAATTCAAACTTAATAATTAACATGGTATGATACCCATCACACTTCCCCTGCTAATATATTTCCATTTACCTATTAATTATCACCTACTGTTGCACGCAAATCCATCTGCCAATGTTTATAATTTTTACCATCTTTGTTCCAATTTTCCAATACAGAGACTAGAAACATCTCTTTCCTCTTCATATTCGGTCGGCTGAAGCAAGAATCAAACACTTACACAAAGCTATCAAAATAGATAAGTCCCATTTTAAAGAATTTCAACCACTGGACATATACATACACTAAACACATCATCAATCAATATAATTCCTCACGAGAATTTTCATTCTTCTATTTTATTTCAATCCTATAACCAATTCCTTGCTGAATTTTTTTCATCCACAAAGCTCAATCCTAAAAACTTGTATAAAATTTGATATTTATAATCCATAAGCTTCAAAAATATTTTTGTTATCCATAATAAACCATCAAGAAAATGGACTTACTTCACTTATTGAACTGAAACGAGAAATTTAAGATATATTTGGAACTTGTTAGAAAATTTATCACAGATAATTATTTATCTATGATCCAAAATAAATCATCATACTGAATTATCAAGAATTAAATAACTGAAGCGGAAGCGTACCTTAATCAAACGTGATTCACGATAAACTATTCGGCGGTGTTTGGATCATCTAAATCGATATGTAGTCCTTATTTTCTCTCTGATGATGGGATGTCAGACGAGATGAACAGTACGTAGGATTTAGGGACCATAACCGACTTTATATACTGAATTGCCAGTTAACCTAATCCGGCCCATCATGAATTAGGTAATGACCTGGTATCTACACATAAAAGCTCATACATTAATTAGATACATTAATGCCCAATATACCAAATCCTTATTAGATCACTTTAAATGGGCTTAACCAAAATTGATAGTCTTTTATTCAATACACAATAATTCACATATAAGCCCACACGATTGATTAAAATCCTTCGATCTCCCACTTGGGCTATATGTGTAACCTTACAATTGTATATCAATCATAACCTTATGAGTACTCAGAATTTTGCTATCATTACTGAATGCATCCCCAAACAATCCGGTCCATCAATTATATCAACATAGGATCAAAGCGGCTTTCGCTACATTAATCGTAATTAAACCTTCAATGGTCACGTATATCGGCATAACTGAATGACATGGATCAAGTATGGATGTGTAGCATGGAAATTACATGTAATGTGATCTTCAACATGCCTATTTCCAACTGGTCCAACTTTAGTGAGATCATCCTCAAACGAGTTCAGAGATAATAAACCTGAAACCTTACAGCTGTAAATAACTTTAACTTTAAACTGTATCCAAAAGGACAATAAATGTGTCTAATGCACCCAAAATACAAACTCCCACTGAAACCGAATATCCTTAAGAAATACAACACCCATATGAGTAATGTACTCATGAAAGACCTTGGGTTGTAATACTTTTGTAAGCGGATCCGCAATTATGGAGTTTGTCCCAATGTGCTCTTATTGACATGTGTCCACTCTGAACTGTATCCTTCACAACCAGGAACTTATGTCAATGAATTTTGACTTAGTTGAGTTCATGTTGTTACTGGAATATAAATCTGCTGAGTTATTGTCACAATATAACTTTAGTGGTCTTTCTATACCATACAGAATATGCAGCCCAGTGACAAAATTTCGCAGCTATATTCCATAATTAGATGCCCCCAAAATTGCTACAAACTCTGTTGCCATGATGAAAGAAGCTAAAGTGTTTGCTAAGCACTCCTTCCAGAAATAGCTCCTCCAACTAGCAGATAAATGTAGCCTTATGTGGATCTTTTACTTTCTTGGCATCTAGAAAAAATCGGAATCATAATACCATATGATCTCCAACTGATCCGATTTTCTGTATGTGAGTATGTAATCTTTTGTTCTCTTTAAATACTTTATAACCCATGTTTGGCTGCTTTCCAAATGATCCATCCCAGGGTTACTTAAATATCTCCTTAGTATCCCAATAACGTATGCAATATCCGAACGCATACAAATTTGAGTATATATCAGATTCCCTATAGCTTAACTATATGGGAGCCTCTGCATTTCTTTAATTTCAAGATAACTTTTCGGGCATTAGTCGAGACTAAATTTGTCTCCCTTAGCGATAGGGCTGTCCCCTGATTTACTATCTTGCATGCCAAACCTCTTAAGTACTTTATCGATATAGCCCTTTTGTGACAATTCAAGAATACCCCGAGAACAATCCCGGTGTATCTGAATTCCTAATACAAAAGAGACGTCACCAAGATTTTTAATCTCAAAATTCCTTGACAAAAATCTCATAATTTTATGTGACATGCCTATATCATTAGTGGCAAGCAATAATCAACATATAAAACCAGGACAATATACTTACTCCCACTGAACTTGTAATACAAACAACCATCAACAACATTAATCTCAAGACCAAATGAGATAATTACTTGATGAAATTTGTATTACCCTTAACGGGAAGCTGACTTGAGTACATAAATGGATTTCTTTAATTTGCAAACCGTCTCATCAATGTCTCCATTGAGAAACGTCGTCTTAACATCCATTTGATGTAACTCGAGGTCAAAATGTGCAACAACCTAACTTTCCTGAAAGAGTCTTTCATTGAAATCGAAGAGAAAGTCTCTTTATAGTCAATGCCATCAATCTGTGTAAAGCCCTTAGATACAAGACGAACCTTATATCTTTCCACATTACCTTTCGAATCCTTCTTGGTTTAAAAATCCATTTAAGACCAATGGGCTTCGTACCTTCTGGTAATGGGACAAGATCCCAAACTTTATTGTCTTGCATATGCTTATACTCCTGATTTATGACATCAATCCACTTTTGAGAGTTAGAACCCTGCATGGCCTGATGGAATTGATTGGACCATCTTCCACCATTCCATTATTTCCTTATGTTCTTGGAAAAATACTATTTAAATTATCCGGAATAGCATTTTTCCCTTTCTCTCGTGGATCTCCTTAATGGCTTTAGTTATTGAGGTTGTTGAGTTTGTACTTCTGAAATTTACTTTATTTTGGATGGGAGGTTCTTCAATATTGTCTAATTGAGGTTCCGGATATGCTTCTTGATCAATGACATGCATAAAAACTTGCACGTTGTCAAAAGCAATAGTAGGAATCGAAACCGATCCTTCCTCAACTTATTCCTTAAAGACAATATCTCTAATCTTATTTCTCCTCCCAAACTCAACATCCTCAAAAATGTTGCAGTTCCCATTTCAAAAATTGACTTTAAGTGTGGGATTATAAAATTAATAGCCCCTTAACGACTTTATTTTCTTTATTTGTTTTCTTGCCCTTATCTTTAGAGGTGTTTGCCAAGTGATTTCAGTTCTGTCCTACTTCAACTTTTCTTCCTCTTGCACACAAAATAGAATGAGCTCATTTAGAGTTCATTTCTCCATTTGATAGTTACAACTGACCTTAAATTAACTGAATTGTGCAAGAAGCTTGCACACTATGAAATGATCTCATTGAGAGTCTATTTCTACTTTGACAGTTATAACTAACCTTAAATTAACTATATTGCGCATGAAGCGATATCAATACCAAATGCACGAGCAAGTCATTAGACGAGTCGAGTTTTAGTTCCTTAAGTTTTGAAGCAGTGTGAGACATCTACACGATGTACTCCCTTATTTTCCCATTGCCTTTATACTTTATTGAAATCAAGCTTTTCATAAGCGTGCTTGTTTCAGCCTTATCTTTTTTCACAAAACATTTCTTAATTTCGGCAAGGAATTCATTGTCATCATTTACCTCCTTAGATACTATGCCACTGAAGGCTTCCGGAATGCCGCACTTAAATGATCATGAGACTCACGTAATTTAAGCAATCCCACTTCGCAAAGTTCCTCATTTGATTAGATGAACTTTCATCCGTAAAAGGAGCGGGTTGCTCAATCCTTAGTACACGGTCTAGATCCATGCAGCCAACGAAAAGTTAATGTTCTTGTTTTGATCCTTGAAGTTTGTTCCATAAATACATGGATTAAATTTGAGCCTGTAGATATACTACTAGCAGAATTTGAAACCGAACAGAGAACACTTAAATAAAATAGCTCACATGAATACCTTATTATGTAAATCATATTTTCAAATAATGGTAGGGCCCATCACAAGATACCTAGCACAACATCAATATTTAGTCTTTGGACAGAAATATTGACTTGTAAGTGGTACTCTTGGCGTAGTAATCAAACACTGACAGTAAGACATGTCAACCAACAAACCTTTCTTGGACCGATTTATTGATCACACATAAAACCAAATAACCGTCACGTATTTATCACCACAAGTTCATGTGAAATTCGGGTCAAATATTGACCTTCCTTTGGGTCGATCAATATCCGCATGAAATAACACACAAACACCTAATTTTTTCTTAGTGCAGTGATCAAACACTGGCAATAAGGCATGTTAACCAATAAACCTTTCTTTGGACCGATTTATTGGTCACACGTTAAACCAACTAATTGCCACGTGTTTATCACAACAGGTGCATATGAAATTCGAGCCAAATATTGACCTTCCTTTGGGCCGATCAATATCCGCAATGAATAACACACACAAATACCTTCTAATATTCAAAGTTAATTAATATCCACAAGAGAGGTTGCTTTGGCAACATGTTGCTTCAACTAACTTACTTTCGAATATTATATCTCACAAAAGATTCCGATGTACCAAGATTTGAAACTGAAATCCATTGATTTGCATCTATATTTGACTTTAGGATTTGAATTATAGAATTCAAAACTTTAGAATAAAGCAATCCTTAAGTTGCGAGAGTCTAATTGCAATATTCTCAAAACGTTAGGTGGCCAATTATGTAAAATTTTAAGCTTGAAGGGCTTAAATTACAATTTTCCCAAAACCTTATTAGCCAATGTAGAGAAATTCTAAACTTTAGGTCCCAATTTGAAAGAATAACAAACTATAGAGGGCCAAAATAGGAAATTTTCAATCTTTAAAGGCTGATTTTTGAAGATTTTCAAACTTTAGGAGCCAATTTAGAAAATTTCCAAAATTTAGGGACTTAATTAAAAAAAATTCAAACTTTAAGGACCAATTTTGAAAATTTCCAAAGTTTAGTGACTGAATTAGAAAATTTTCAAAATTTAGGGACCAAATTAAAGAATTTCAGAACTTTAGGTGCTGTATTAGAAAATTCTCAAACTTTAGGGACTGAAAATGAAAATTTTCAAACTTTAAGGGACCAAATTAGAGAATTTTCAAGATTTAGGGACCAATTTTGAAAATTCTCAAACATTAGGGGGCAGAATCTGAAAACTTTAAAATTTTAGGGACTGAATTATATAATTCAGAACTTTAAAAGCCCAACTTAAAAAAATTTATAACCTTAAGGGCTTAATTATAAATTTAGGGGCTCACTTCATAAAATTCAGAACTTGAAGGACCAACTTAAATTAATTTGTAACTTTAGGATTAAACATTTAACCCATAACAAAGGAGAGGACCGGAGGAGCAATTTTACATAACTTCCTAAAAATTGCAAAAGAAGTCCTTGCAGACTTCTAATTTTCAACCCAGGCCCCCGGTCCCAAAATCTGATTACAGCAGTTAGGGTTTATCCCGCCGCCGCCGCCTTTAACATCTCAAAACGCGTCGCCATTGCTGGCGACATCCACTGCCTGCGGCGACGTCCAATGCATTCCAGAATACAGCGTGCGACGCCGCGCCCAGCCAAGTCCGCCGGTACTGCTCGCCCAGGTCGACGACGTCGTCGTCTCAAAACCATCCATTATTCATTCACAAAATCAACAACTCAAAACCAGATTCCATAACCCAAACTCCAACAAACCAAGGTTCGGTTTCGAGAGGCACATACGAATTAATACCCGAACTGAAAACTCAACCAACTTCATTCAAATGATCACAACCTCAACATCGAATCCATGAATCCACATGCTCAACACCCAATTCCACAGATTTTATATATATACACGCAGGAACTTCACAGTCCAAAAAAAAGGTTAATAAAAACAGCCAATATGTAACCATGTTTTACTTAATATACATACGGCAGAGCGCATAATAATCATTAATTCTTACACACGTATATGATCGATTTGTTCAGAACCCAAATTCACATACAGACTGTAAGCATATGCATATATAATATCCCTTAATCATGTGTAAAAGTGGAATTTCTATTCCAAACCATACGATTAAACAGAAAGATCTGATAATTCAACACGATGTTGGCTCTGATACCACTTGTTAGAAAATTTATCACAGATAATTATTTATCTATGATCCAAAATAAATCATCATGCTGAATTATGAAGAATTAAATAACTGAAGCGGAAGCGTACCTTAATCAAACGTGATTCACGATAAACGATTCGGCGGTGTTTGGATCATCTAAATCGATACGTAGTCCTTATTTTCTCTCTGATGATGGGATGTCAGACGAGATGAACAGTACGTAGGATTCAGGGACCATAACCGACTTTATATACTGAATTGCCAGTTAACCTAATCCGGTCCATCATGAATTAGGTAATGGCCTGGTATCTACACATAAAAGCCCATACATTAATTAGATGCATTAAAGCCCAATATACCAAATCCTTATTAGATCACTTTAAATGGGCTTAACCAAAATTGATAGCCTTTTATTCAATACACAATAATTCACATATAAGGCCACACGATTGATTAAAATCCTTACAGAACTTACCCATTTAAAATAAGGAGAAGATCGAGAACCATGAACCAAGTTTCATACATTATAGTCACTTCTTTCCTCTTTCCTTGCTTTTCTCCATATTTTCTTTCCTTTTCACTCCTATTTTTGGTTCCCAGACTCACTATCGGTTTTTTGTTCTCCAAGAATGAGAGAGATGGGTACTTATCCTCTAAATTAATAGATAACCACGATATAATTGTAACTCAAGGCCCCAAACTTCAATATAACATAAAAAAGTAAGTCCTTGACTTCCGATGATTGCAAGCTAAATATTAAAATTTCTATTTCTATCATCACAACCCTCAAGTATTTGTAATTACAATTTAAGTCTCAATAAAATCATTTATTCAACTTAAGTCCTTATATGACTTAATCATTTAAATATTTGACTTTGACAAAATAATTTCTTAACTTTTGAATAGTGTAAAAACGGGTTATCACATTTAATATAAAATGTAATTTTGAATTTTTTGTAAACATTTCTTTGTATAAATATAAATTTATCATTTTGTATTTAACAATTTAAAAAAAAAAAAAAAAATTTGCTATAAATATAAAAAATTCTATATTTTTATTTATACAGGCCAAACTGGAACAAGCCACGACCTGCAACCCGCATAGGCTCTGATAAGTGTATTTTATACACTTATTTATGCATCTAAATTAGGATTATTTATTGTCGTTTTAGAATAAAGTCTACATAATTATTTATATTTGTTTATATTCTCGGAAATATCCCAAAAATCAAGTGAAATGGTGCAATTGAAGGAAATAAAGACAATTTGGGTGATAAATGGTGCTAAAATGGACAAATGGATGATGATTATGTCAACCGGGATGTGCTTGAGGTGCAAAGTATCAGAAATCAAACTTGGATGGCTTAATTGAAGATGAAGAGAAGTTGGATGAAAGTTTTGAAGAGATTTGAAAGTATGGGGACTGAATTGAAACAATTAAAAGTTGAAGGACCGGAGGTGAAAATAAAAGATGGAGACTTGCTTATACACTTTTGAAAGATAAAAACCTGCTGAGAGGTTAACCATGCGCAACCACGAATTTAACACCTAGTGGGCGCGAGTTGAAGCAAGAATGATCATAACAGGTTTTAGCACTACTGTGCGGCCACCAGGCTTTGTCTTGCGCGGCTGCGCCGCTTTCCTGCCCAACATGAATTCAGGCCCATGTGCGATTTCCTTTACCAAAAGCCTAGGTTTCTTTAAAAATTTATAAATACAACCTGTGATGTACGACTTAGGGACTTTTGCACAGCCTATTCCACACACAATTCTTGGTTCATACATTCAATTCTTAGAAGGCAACGATTAAGGCAAAAGGAGAGGATTGAAGATTATCAATGTGGAAGAATTTCTTGGTGCAGGAGTTTTGTTCACTAATATCTCGCGATGCGAGATATCCCCGCAAGTGCACGGGTCGTGAGAAGTAATAAAGTAGACCTAAGAGTCCGGATTATCGTCCCACAGAGACTGCTATTAATTACCGAAATATTTTAGTTCTACACTTTATTTGAACAAACGAAATAATTTGAGGTTTTAAATCTAAAACAAAAAAAATCAATTAAAGAGTTAAATTGCGAAATTTGTTTTGTTTTTAAAAACGATTGTAAAATAATTGGGATTTACGATTTCACCTAACCAATTAAATTAACTCCAATTCCATGTTTTATTTCCTAATTATGTACTCGGTCGAATTCACTAATTTATATTGAAATTCCTCTCTCGAGTTTAAATCAATTCTATCTACATAAGTCAACCATGTATCTCTACAGCGGGTCTGAATATTCCTTATCTAGATGCAATAAATACAAGAATTCACACACGACCGCAATAATAACAAGAGTATATCTCTATCTCTCGTTCAATTATCGGATTTATTACCATGTTCTAAATTATTAACTCACCTCTCGGATAATGAAAATAATTCAATACATCATGAACTGGTGATCAAGCAATTCAAGCATTAAGAATAATAATAAATCAATACATGCAACTAAACATTAAAATAACGGAATTTGGAATTAAAATAATATAACTAGGCTACATCTTTCATCCCAACATAGAATTTAGTTACACATCATCAATAAATAACAATAACAATAAAAATTAACGTTCATTAAAAATAATATAAAGAATGGAAATCTTGCACCAAGTTTTGATTCTTCAATTATCTTCAATTCACGCCACTTTGCGATGCTTGATTCCCCAAGAATTTGATGTTGATTTCTCGATTGTGGCTCGTTCTTTGGAGAGGCAAAGGTCCAATTTTCGTGCAAAGAGGTTGTATTTATAGTTGGTGAAGAGATCAAGTTGAAGAAGGAAAGAAATTCATCAAATCCGCGCGCGAGTCTTTTTTGGTATCTGCATAGCGTTCAGTATTTCGACCATATCTTTCTCTTTCCTTATCTTCTTAAGATGATTGAAATTGCGTTATAAATATAAATTAAAGGGATAAAATTCTTCTTGAAATAGGATTTTCCTAATTCGAACGTTTACTGTCCCAAAATATGGTCTCAAAGTCTGACTAGAATTCTGTCCAGAATCTTCTAGGATTGGAATCAATTTTATGGTAATATTCTTATCATATTCCATTCCTTTTTGACTTATACTTGCATCCAATTAACTCCTAAAAATCCTCAAAATATCTTCTTATTATCCAAATCAATCATTGGATATTTGCAAGTTGGTCCCTCGTGTTTAATTTGATCTTCAGTCCTACAACTTCCAATTGCAACAATATAGTCCCCATACTTTGGAATCTTCTCAATTCGCTCGTTTTGCTCTCAATTCCTTCAACTGGATCCTCCAAATTCTTATTCCTTTACTTCGGCACATTGCATCTTTCTGGTTGACGTCACAAACTTATCACTTGTCAAATTTAGCTCCAATTAACATCCAATTATGCGTTTTTCCCATTGATTTCATCATTCTTCATCTTTTGGGATATTTCTGAAAACTAAACGATAAACACAAATTAAATAGAAAATATTCCAAAACGACAATAATTACACCTAATTTAGACATACAAATAAGTGTATAAAATACAATTATCAAGTTTCTTTTATTTTTGTTAATCAAATATGCTCAATGTGTTTATATTGAATTTTTGTATTTTAAACTATTTTGTGATGAATAGCTAAATATTTAGTTGGGATATTCGATGTAGCATTAGTTTTACGATATTAATTTCATGACTTAAGTTTTACATATATGTTGCATGTGTTGGTATTGCAATCGCTAAATGAATTATTGCGTTTCATGCACCTAGTCATTACGACTTGCTGTCTAGAAACACGGCGACTAATTAGTTAGAGTTGATTTAAATTGGAGAGAGAAATTTCATATACATAAGTGAGTTCGATCGAGAACATAGATAGGATTAAAACTTGATGATTAGAATTAATAGTATTAACTAATGTGGAATCGAAAGTCCCGACATCATTAAACATCACTTAAGAAAACCACAACTTGAATTCTTCATTTTACTTGTTTCATTTATTTTAGTTTGTCAGTTTATTTTATTTAAAATCCTGAATTTAAATCAAATCACTGTTCTAGTTCCGGTTAAGGTAATTAGTCTAGAAAGTAAATTTACTCAATCCTCGTGGGATCGATATTATAACTCTAAGTCCACTTTATTACTTGTCTGATTCGTACACTTGCGGTTCACAACAGGCCCGACTCGTATGGGCCAGTAGGCAAGCCTGGGTTGTAGTTCAAATTTTGTGGGCCAACCCAACCCGCAACGGGAGGGCTTTTTTCACGTGGACTATTATCGGGCTCATAAATTGGCGGACCGACCCAGCCTGGACCTATTAAATTGACACCTCTAGCAGCACCATGATCCGCCTTTCCCCGACTAAAACCTGAACTCGCCCCGCCCCGAATCTGGCAAGTTTCAGGGCAGAAATGGCCAGGAAACAAGTTCGCAGCCGCGGCCACAAAATTGTCAACTCATACCAAACCCATCCCGTTGTCATCCCTAGTCGAGGCGGCACAAGAAATGGTCGACCCTTCTTGAACTCGTCCATTTGCCATCCCAACTCTATTCTTACCAATATTATCTTTGATATTCTTTGCTCACCCAAAAATAATAAAACCTCAATGACTTTTAGTTAATAACTTTGCTTAGCTATCTTGTATTTAAATTTCTTTCATCGAAATGGCAAAAAAAAAAAATCATATGTGACAAAAAAAAAAAAAAAATAGTGTAAAAATTGGAAGGTTGATTAAATGAGTGATCACAATATATTTACTTTTGTTATTGTTTGCTCACTCAAAAGTAAAAGATTACTAGTTGCTAATCATATTTACATTATATAATCCTGGAATTTATATATTGCTAGTGCCCACTGTGGGCAAGTGTCTCCACCTATTGGGGGGTGTCAGGAGGGGCCCAATGCTCATCAGCCAAGTGGCGGGTGGACAACAAAAGGCCTGAATTTAATCCATCCATTTAACATGGATCTCATTTTTTTTAAACAATTTAATTTAATTATATGATTTTCCTTATTTTTGTTTTCCTTTCAAACTCCGCACGGTTAATTGTGTAGCAGGTAACAAATTAAAGAGAAATCATACAATGTGTAATGAACAACCTTTTGAGATAAAGTCCCAATGAGGGGAGTATATTCACGAAGAGTACAAAAGATCGAAAAAAAAAGCAAGGCCTCAAAGGGACGCAAGCACATGAACTAGACTAAGTTTTGAAAGGAAAAGTAAAGATAAAAGAAAATTACATATCTCTGTTCAAGAGTTGATTGATTGATCTCTCTAAATGCCTAAGTTTCTACTATATATACAAACTATTTACAACCGCTTCTAGCATTCGAATTCTTGATTTGCCGCCTTGACTTGTAACTTGCTTGGAATAACTACCATCCACCATGTTGCATAACCGTCGCTTACTTCCTTGTGTAACTGATATCTACTATATTATTTCAAATAACTTCCATGATCCTTTTTAACCGCCCAGAACATGGAAACTGCTTGCTTAGTGAACTGATGAATCATGGGATGAACCCCCAAAATCGCTTCTTCAACCTTATTTGGCTTTGTCACCCAAACGCTTTTGCAATTGTCTTATTTACCAAGCACCTTAATGGTCACCCAGTTGCCTAGCTCCCTTCACATCACCCTTCAATCCTCAGTGAAAGTTTCTGAGTCTCAAAAGCAACCCACTACAAAAAATCTAGAGGATGATTATCTACATCTCTCGGATTCATTCTAACTTGGTTTCTTCCTTTCAAAGCTTACTCCTTAAGCTGCCAGTTTCAACTGCCAATCTTCCATTAAATCCTCTCGATTCGAGTGCTGCTTTCGTGAACATGTTGCCAACTTCATATCCCCCTGAATTCATAGTTGAATCTCCTCCCTCATACCTCGAAGATAATCTAGGGGACGGTTCTAAGGACCCTAAAAGATCTTCACCAAGTATAGGAAGGACTTTAATTTTGAGTACCCTATCTGTTAGCCAGATTCGCTTAACTATTACTGAAATACCTCATGATCATCCTTATTTTGAGTACAACTCCATCCTTCGCACTAGTCGTCCACTTAGAGATGAACCCAACAGTCCTCCACCTATCAATTCTGGCATCCCTTTTATTATTGCTCATGCTATAATAGATTTAGACCTAGATTCACCATCTAATCTTGATCCAGGTTCTCTTTCAGACCCTTTTCCCTCAGAAGGCGTTCAGGAAAAATCCTCTATTGATCCTACCCTAATGGTACATCTGGAAGTCTTTGTTCCGGAACTTCTCCAAGTTGATCCGTGGTCCTCTTACAACCATTTTCATTAACGCAACATGAATTCACTTACAATTTATTTTTCGTTGCAACAGGGCGACCCGGGCAACATCTTTCAAATTGCCACTCAAGTCTTCTCTTTGATGTAAAGCATGATAAATAACTCCATTGATCACCCTCCTTCTGAATTGAGCTCTTCTCCGCCTTCTAATCCTGATTATTGGCATGAGCTTGTGTTGGAATTCTCTTATCTTATAGATGGAAATATGATTGAAATTGCGTCTAGCAAAACCCTCCCTCGGCTTCAAGGACTGGGCGAGAGGTTTCAAAAAATATTAACCTGCCTGTCTACACTTGTGCCTCAACATGCAAGTGTTTTGAAGGGCATCCAAAGTGAGCTACAAGATTTGCTTGATCAATCAATTCGTCTTCGCGGGTAGAAGGAGCAATTGTCAAATATTGCATTAGATAAGGCGAATCTGATTTCATATTTTTCCGAGGCCAAGAAGACGATGGAAAGGTTGAACAATGAAGCAATGCAAGTAAATTCCTCCCTAGAAAGTGCTTGTGCGTGGTTCACAGAAATTCAAAAGGAGATTGATCACTTAGGGTCAATGAAGGTGGCACAAGCATAAGCTTTCTCCCTTGAAGTGGAACGTGTCAAGGCGCTTACCTCTAAATATGCCGAATTAGAGAAAGAAGGTTTGGGCACAAAAATGGCCACCATCCAAGCAAGAGAAACACAAATTCAGGAAGGATGGAACGTAATGAAAGCTTCAATTAATTCCTTGTTGGAAGAACTTGAACAATCCTAAATTTTGTATGTATCATCTTGTGTTACTTTGTGGACAACCACAGTTCATCTTATAAATCTTAATAGACTTTGATCAATGGATGCATCTCTTGAGCATTTCACTTTTCTACCATTTGTCTAGGTAAAATATCTTCTTTATATTTATTTCAAGTAAGAAGTTCCTTCTTAAATACTAATTTCGTCAGGCAACATAAGCACTAAACTTTACTCAAGATACAAATTTTAAATCACAAACTTAATAGCAGCCCACAACAAACTTTTCACAGAATAATTTTAGGCAAAATATTGACATATCTAATGATTACATATTACCATATTGCCTTTCCTAAATTGATGAATTGATGAATTTGGTCGATTCGTTCAACCTCTAGACATTTGTAAGATTACCCGCCAAATCTGCAGGGCCTTTCCATCCAAGTGATCCGCTTTACTAGAATTGCTTTGTGATTCACCTCTTAGGCCGAATATGGCCTATTTGATGTAAATATTCTCCCTTTTCGGATTACTCATTCAGATTTTCAGTATAGACCATTAATTTGGTCTTACAAGCCGTAACTTCAGCTTAAACCTACTTTACGCTGTTTCGCATTATGCCTCTCTAACCATTTTCTTGCCAATTACTAGCTCTTTAAGGGTCATTATGTATGGCCTCGTTTGGTTGAACATTTCAATAAGTGGGTCTACTGAAAATGGTTTTTCGCTCTTTACAACGATCTGAATTTCTTCTCTATCTTGAATTATCCTGACATGTCCATAGTTTCCTGCATACATGAACCTTTCTACTGAATTTGCTTTTGCTACAAAGGGCCTGTGATCTGCCAGCACTACCTCTGCTTCACCTTTATCATTCCAGAGAACCATGCATTGGTGGAGCGACGATGGTATGTAGCGACTCCCATGAGTCCAGTCTCTTCCTAGTAGCATGTTGTAGCTGGTAGGACTATCTAATACGAAGAAGACCGCAATCCTAGTAGTTGTTTCCACTATTATATCCAGTAACATTACTCCCTTAGCCGAAGTTGCCCCTCCATTAAAGCTTGTAAGTATAACTTTTGTAGGGATCATGTCATTCTCTATTTTTGTGAATTTCCTTATCATCCTGGATGAGATGGTATATATGGTTGTCCTATTGTCAATGAGCACTTTTGACACGGGTATACCATTGACTAAGGTCTTCACATACAATGCCTTAAGTGATTGGTTAACTTCACAGAAAGGTTTCTAAAAATGACTTTTTCAGCCACATCTATTTCTATTTCCTGCTTATCTTCCACTGAACCAACTTTGTGCAGTACTTCACCTTGATTTTCTGCAACCTGTGCTTGTTTGCTTTCTTCTTGCAACTCTTCATCTATTAACCAACCTGTGGGGGAGGCAGTATTCTAGGAGATGACCCATATTTTTCAGAGCGAGGCACCCTCATCCTTCTCTTAGGCATCCCATACAACACGTAATAGTCGAAGGAACGTCCTGATAGTTCGCCCAGTAAATCCACCTCACGTACACCTTTTTGGTATAACTGCTTCAACAATGTGTTGTGCGACACTCCTATTTTCCTTCTTTCTTCTTCTAAGTCAATTTCTTCCTCTATATCAGTCATGTCATCGTCCTTGTCATAGACTTCTTGGGACGTTTGACCTTCTTCAAACTCCAGCACACGTGCCTCTTCTTCATTATTCTCTCTTTCTTCTGTAATCTCTTATTTTGCCTGAACTTGTTGGCTAAAAAGTAGTTATTAGTCATAATAGAAGGTAATGTCCCAAATTGAATGGTGAGGGATTTCCCTGGATCTTCCTCATCATCATCTTTTTGGCTACGCTGAAACTTTGACTTCCCTGAAGAATTCTCCGACATCTTTCCCATTGATTCTCCTATGCTGGCTTCCTTACTTTCGTTGAGGATTTTTCTGTTTGCCACCTTAAATAGTTTAGGTGGTTTAGGACGTGGGAACCCCTATTGCTGTCTCATCAATCTCCCGAGTTTATCTAAAAATCGCTGCTTCGTTCTAGTCATATCAGAAAATGGGACCACCCTTCCTGCATTATGTTGGAATGAATGCTACACATTTGGTTGACAAGGACGTGGTCTGAATGTTCTCCCACTGTTCGTCGGCCTAAACTGCCTTTTAAAAGGCAATTTTCTATGGAATGGCCTGTCCCGTCCTCTGTCGGGCTGGAAATTGGGAACATCCCTTGGATGATTGTAATTTCCCCATGTCTCTACCTCCTCCACGTGATGGCTTATTTCTCCCTTGCATTTGGCACACAATATGCCTTCATCCTTCCTAGGTTCCTTTCCTTTGAGCTGTTCAAAAATATTGCGATGTGGTTTAGGATCCTCTTCGCCATCATCTATGACAACTTGAATTTTGGAAACCTGCCTTTGAGGCCAGTTGACATTGTATTCACCCCCAGTGGCTGTGGGAAAGGATTTTCATCCACTGCCATCATTCTTTTGGCCCCAAACGTGATTCGCCCAAACTCAATGGCATCCTGTAATACATGACGGAAAACCAAGCAATTGTTAGTCATATGAGACCATACATTGTGCCATTTGCAATATTTTTTACCCTTGATTTGTTTAAGGTTTGGAAACTTATGCTTATCGCTTAGCTTTATTTTCTTATCTTTAAATAATTTATCAATTATAAGGTCAGTTTTGGTCACATCAAAGGAGAATGTTCTGGCCATTTTTTATCTCCTATTGGCTCACTCTTGACCATTGAGTTTGATTCGACCGTTAAAAGGTAGGCATATGTGTCTCCTTTAACCAATTCAATCAGGCATACTTCGGTCTGGTCATAGTAATCATCATCAACCAGGTGAACATTAAAGTTTGGTTATAGTGAGTCCCTTTACTAGAGTTTTTCATTTGCTCTTCTTCTCTAATTAGTCATTCATACCTGACTACATTCGTGCTCAACTGGAAAAGGTTAGGAAACTCCCTTTCCTGGAATTTCTTTTTAGATCGAAATTGAGGCAACTTTGAGCGATCTTAACGAATTCCTTTTCTGGAAATGGTACAAAAGACTTGCTTCTAGCTATTTTGAACTTCTGAAGGAAACCTTCTGCCCATTCATTTGATATTTGGCATGGATCTGCCAAATCGACCAGAGTAACCTCAGATTCTGATTTGTAAAATTGCGCGTGAAATAATTGTTTTAATTGTTGTCATGTCTGAACAGAATTTGGTGCTAAGTTAATGAACCACAAGAAGGTTATCCCTGTTAAAGAACTAGGGAATAGTCTCATCTTATGGTAGTCATTTACCTCGCCACATTGTAACGTGAAACGCCCTATGTGTTTTAAAGTTGAGACTTCTCCAAGGCCAGTGAACAGTGAGAATTTTGATACTTTGTACCCTCTTAGCCATGGGTATGCTTCATCTACCCAATCAGGATATGACTTTGTATAAGTAGACCTAATGTAAGGACGTATTCCTACAACCATTTGGTCCCGCACTATTCCAGTGATTTGATCTCTCAACAAGATGTTAGGATCGTAAAGGACACACATGGGTTGATTTCCTAGTGGCATCACTTGAGGCCTAATATTTGGTAACAGGTTAGTAGCAAAGGTGCCATTGTTTCAACCATTGTTACCATTAGCCTGAATATTCCCCCCATTATTAACACGTGGGGTGTTTTGTCCGTTATTTTGGACATTATCTCTTGCACTTGGGTTACCCCCCAAGTTTAGCATGTCACTACTATTACCTAAGTTAGCCATACCACTACCCTCAAGTTGGAAGTAGACAGTCAAAAAGGTGGTTCTATCCCCTGATTTGGACTTACAATCGTGGGATTATGTCTCACAAATGTTCTGGCTTGGAAGTGGTGACCAATACTTGGAACAGTGGATGACAAATTTGGCCTGTTAACCTATTCATAGTATCATGTAAGGTTCTTAGTTGTCTAGCCATGTTGTCATAGTGTTCTCTTTCAATTTGAATAAACTTTTTCCATATTATGAACGTATTGTAAGTTTACCTATTCAACCACATCTTGTGTGAGTTTTCCAAGTAGTGAACGCATAGTCCGAGGACTTAGTTCCGCCATTGGTTCATAGCGGCCCTGATGATGAGATTCGAAGCGCGGAAAAAACGCCGGAAAGTTCCAAACTCAGGTTGTGGTTGGATGGATGAATCATGACTCGATATTCACGACGCGATGGCTCGACGATGCGGAATAAAGAACCACGAATTTCGAAATGCCACAAGGATTTGTCCAATCTCCCCGATAAGTTTCTGGTTTTGAACGCCACAAATACTCTCAAGAAATATTTGATAAGTTCGGTATTTGAACGCCACAAGAAATATTCTTGATAAGTTCGAAAACATAGGAATCCACCTATATCTTTTATTGAATCCTCAATAAAAACTGTTTATATCAAAATCAAGTCCAAATGTTACATTGAATGAAAGAGTGTATAAATAATGAAAAAAAGACCTAACAAAAACCCTAGTCGCTAATTGACTCAAAACAGAATCCTAATTAAACTAAAATAGTTAAAATTGGAAAAAGGAAATAAAATAATCAAGATCCTGCGAAATTTGATCCGCTCCTTAGTTATGACCGTAAATACCAAAATTGATCCTTTTTGCCTCGTTTTTGTTCTAGTTTGGCTTGAATTGTAGATTTTTCCGTCAAGCCTGCTATGACTCCGATTGTCGAGGGTCCGGAACACATCATACCCTCCTTCTTTAGGATGATTCGTCCTGAATCATAGCTTTGTTCCTGTTGTTTCACTTCACCTGCTGGATCAAACGGAAAATTATTGCTTCCATGCCAGTGGAATGACCAATAGTATCATGTAACTTGGGTTACATGAATGGATTGAAGCACGAGCTTGAATTTCCATGATTGGTGTGACTCAAGCTCCAAAGTGTAAGAAACCTTTTGAACCATGAGACCATTCTCTTCACCTCGTTCTCCTTTTGCAACTTCTTGCTCACCCCCTCTATCTCTTTACTCTCAAGCTCGGTTACTTCCTCTAACTCAAGATTTTCTAGCTCATCTACCTCTTCAAATTTTTTTCTTTCAAATTCAACCACATCTTCTACCCCCACATTCGTATCACCATGTTTGCACACTACCTCATCACTATCCAAATGTGGATCTACCAATTCAAAACCCAAATTTTGAACTTCTACCCAAACTTCTAATTCATTCCCCTCATTATCAACAATTTCATTCTTAATCATTTCCTCGCTACCCAACTCCACCTTCTCCTCATCAAATTTTGGAGTTTGTTTATTTGTTTTTAATTTCAACTCTCCCTCCTTCTTATCAATATCTTTATCCCCATGATGCCTCCTATTACACCACTTTTCACTCTCCTTCCTTACCCTCCGTGAATCTTCTAGTGCTTCCTCTAATGTGAACCCATATAGTGCGCATGTTTTCCCTTTCTTAAGGAATTTGTATATGTGCATACTCTTATCATAAACAGCCTCCCTCTTATGTCTCCATGGTTTTCCTAATAAAATATGATAAGATTTTAATGGCACTACATCACACCATACATCCTCACTATACCTCCCCTGGGCAATAGGCACTAGAATTTGTTTGGTTACTTTGAAATTTCGAAACTCTCTCATCCACGAAATCCTATAAGGTTTATAATGTGGTTCTAAGGGCAATCCTAATTTTTCAACCACGGTGCTACTAACGAAATTAGTAAAACACTTTCCATCAATCGTCAAACTGCACCCCTTATGATCTACATAACATCTAGTTTGGAATAAAGAGTCTGGATCATAATCCAATCCTTATGTGGCGTTAAAAGAATTTCAAGAATGAAGAGAATTTAGACATCAAATAGCAAGAACGACTTTTATTGACTTGGAAGGAAATGAATACCAAGAAATTTAAAGAAACTCAAGAAAGTGGTTCTTGAATTTTGGAATGACTTTTTTTTTTTTTTTTTTTTTTAATAATGAATTTTCGGAATTAAATAATAATAAAAAATAATTTTTTTTTAAATAAATCCTAAAATTCGACACTAACACAACAAAACGAGCGGAACAGGATTTGGATAAGAATCGAACAAAATAAACACTTTTGAATTTTTTGTTGGATTTTTATATGGATCAAAAACTGAAATTTTTTACTGACACGAAGAACAAGAAAACTCAAAAAATTGAAAACAAAACACTCAACAAGATATGAATGCTTTTTATGGGACTCGATGATAAACATAAAAATCAAATTGGATAGAGAAACCTGAATTCAGAGTCCAGCTCTGATACCAGATGATGAGATTCGAAGCGCGGAAGAAACGCTGGAAAGTTCCAAACTCAGGTTGTGGTTGGACGGATGAATCATGACCCGATATTCACGACGCGATGACTCGATGATGCGGAATAAAGAACCACGACTTTCGAAACGTCACAAGGATTTGTCCAATCTCCCGATAAGTTTCTGGTTTTGAACGCCACAAATATTCTCAAGAAATATTTGATAAGTTCGGTATTTGAACGCCACAAGAAATATTCTATATAAGTTGGAAAACATAGGAATCCACCTATATCTTTTATTGAATCCTCAATAAAAACTGTTTATATCAAAATCAAATCTGAATGTTACGTTGAATGAAAGAGCGTATAAATAATGAAAAAAAGACCTAACAAAAACCCTAGTCGCTAATTGACTAAAAATAGAATCCTAATTAAACTAAAATATCTAAAATAACTAAAAATGAAAAAATGAAATAAAATAATCAAGATCCTGCGAAATTTGATCCGCTCCTTAGTTACGGCCGTAAATACCAAAATTGATCATTTTTGCCTCGTTTTTGCTCCAATTTGGCTTGAATTGTAGATTTTTCCGTCAAGCCTGCTATGACTCCGATTGTCGAGGGTCCGGAGCACATCATACCCTCCTTCTTTAGGATGATTCGTCCCGAATAATAGCTTTGTTCATGTTGTTTCACTTTTTCCATCTGTTCCTGGAGTGCTTTGCTGCTTCTCATATCTCTCGATCACAGACTGGACACATTAGCTTGTTGGTTCCTTATCGGAATTTTTTTTGAGACATCTTTCTTCACATTTTTATTTTCGAACACCAAATGTTGTCCCACTAGGCATGTCAAACTTGTTTCCCCTTCAAACTCTGCGCGGGTAATCACGTAGCAGGTAAAAAATTAAAGAGAAATCAAACAACAGCAACCTCTTGAGGTAAAGTCCCAACGAGGGGTGTGTATTCATGAACAGTACAAAAACTGAAAACGAAGCAAGGCCCCCAAAGGGCGCAAGCACACGAACTAGACTAAGTTTTGACAGGAAAAGTAAAGATAAAAGAAATTTACTATAACGCCCCAAATTCTGTTAACTCGGAACGCCACGAAAGTCGAAATATTCTGTAAATATATATTTTCAATAAACGCCAAAATGCGTAAATATATTTTTTACTTTAAAACAACATCAAACTTTAAACAAAATGTGGAAGCGTATTTGATTGAATGTATTTTGATTTTTCAATATCAAACATAATAAGCGAATAGTAAAATTTTCAAAACAATAATAATATTCGAAATTTACTCGACAAACGATAACACCAAAGAATAATTGTTTAAAAGAAAATTTTAACTTAAAATGGATTGGTATTTTATTCAAATGTTGCCCCGCTCATTGTCATGCATCGCCGAGCTCTTTAACCTGAAAGGGTAGTAGTAGCATAATGAATATACTCAATGGAGATATAACAATCAGTTCAAGTTAATTCCAAACATGCAAATTCTATAGCTTTGTGTACTGTGGGCAACCCCCAAGGACCCACTTTCGATCTCGGACCTATTTACAATCCCTGACAACAAAGTATTAGCGCTAATTAAATTTGTGCATTGTGGGCATTCCCAAGGACCCACTTTCGATCCCAGACCTATTTACGGTCCCTGACAACCTTTTGAAACCATGGAAGCATAATATCACAATTAAAATCACACATCGAGAAGTAACATGGACAAAATAATTACAATTGCTTTAATGTAAAACCCCACCTCAAAAGTCTTTAAAATTTTCTTCGAATTGAATGGATGTGAGCTAACATACTTTAAACTTTTTTCGCGACGTTGTCTAGCAAATAACAATTTAAATAAACATAATTTAGGATATTAAGTCCAACTTAATACTATAAAACTTTTAGGGACTTAATTGAACTTTTTGAAAATAACGGAAATGAGAAATTTGATAAATCTTTAAATTTGGAGGGTCTAATTACTAAAATCAGAAAGTTTTAGTGCCAAGATGATGGAATCAAAAAGTATTTTGAACTCAATTGATAGAATACAAAACTTTTTAAGGCTTGAGGGAGAGTTAAAATAAAACTAGGGACTAACTTAAATTTTAGCAAAACTTTAAGATTGAACATTCAATTTTTTTGACTTTTATAATAAAGTCTTCTTCCTCATTTTACCATTCTGATCGTCCTTATGCAGAGAGAGACTAGTTCCAAATTTGAAATGGGTATCATATATTCCAACCATTTTTCGGTTGAACTTGATGCCGGCGAAGGAAGCCAGACGCCTGAGGCAGTCCGTGCATCAGTATTTCAAGTGATAGAGGTAAGATAGAGGTTGGGCAATGGGTGTTTTTGGCATAAAATTTCGGTGCGCAGGAGCTTGCTCTGGCCAATACATCGTCGGAATCCATGGGTTTCAAGTGTTAAAGTGTTCACATGGAGGAAGTGCATAAGTAATGATAGTTAAATTCTTGGATTGAAATGTAAGGTAGATTCACTGCCTATTTGAAAATCTCGTTCTCCTCTGCCTATTTCTCTTTTATATATATAAAAGAAAAGAATACAGATTGTAGAATGCAAAAATCGAAATCTGAAAAATTGTTGGGAAAATTTACCTCTTGATTCTGTCAAGAACGATTCAGACTTGAAGTTGGAATTCAAAAGCTTGAAGAAACTGGTGCAGTGTGATGCTGTGAGATGGATGATATTGATGATGAAATCAAAGAAAATAATTGTTTAAAGGTTGAGAGATTTACCTAGTTGAAATGCTCAAAATTCTTGTGAAATTTGCTCAGCCGTGAGTGAAAGGTTTGGAGGTGGAAATGGCTGAATTCTGAACTTATGTTGCTACTGTTGAAACCTGTTCAGATTTTTAACCAAAAACTTGGGTTTATTTTGGGCCAAAAATGGATTATACCTTGGGCTTAAGGAAACTATTGGACCAAGAAATCTTTTAAATAGATTGATCTAAAAATGAGTTCTCGAAACAAAAGACTAAATTCGATAATTGGGCCAGAATAATTTGAATGAAATGAAAGGTATAAAATTCGACCCTATAAAATATTGAATTTTCAAGATTAAAAAAAAATCGTTTTGAATTGTTATATTAACTGTTTTTCTAGACAACTCGACGAACGTAAAATAAATTCTAAAATTCGACAGCGTAATATAAATTCTAAAATTTGATGGGAATGTCGTAGCGACACAATTTAGGTTATAAAATTGACATTTAAAATTTCGATTCGCTACAATTACATATCTCGATTGATTGGTCTCTCTAAACGCCTAAGTTTCTATTATATATACAAACTATCTACAACTGCTTTGAATTCTTGATTTGCCGCTTTGACTTGTAACTTGCTTAGAATAACTGCCGTCCCCCATGTTGCATAACCATCGTCCACTTTCTTGTGTAACTGATATCCACTATATTATTTCAAATAACTTTCATGATCCTTTTCAACCGTCCAGAACATGGAAATTGCTTGCTTAGTGACCTGATGAATCATGGGGTGAACTCCCAAAATTGCATCTTAAACCTTATCTGTCTTTGTCGCCCAATCGCCCTTGCAATTGTCCTATCGCCCAAGCACCTTAATGATTGCCCAACTCCCTTCACATCGCCCTTCAATCCATAATGGGCTATAATGTTTTGGCCCTTTCATGCTGGGCCCTCGAATTGGATATTTTCGGATGTCAACGATTTTTGATTGATTACGTCGCTCACTCTTTTTTTCTCATTTTTTTCTTATCCAAAATTTATCTACAAGAAAACGTGGCATCAATCACGATTTTTTGATTCCTGAATCCACAATATCCATTATTATTCACTAATGGAAAGTGACTTATCACAAATCCATTACTATCTTGAGGGTTTGTGGTAGTTCCGGAAGAATCATCCATAGACAGGGTAAAACTTTCACTAATTGAAATTTTGTAGGTAGAAATAGGAAAACCCATTTCATCAAAATTTTCATTGCTAAACATTTAATTTTACCAACCAAATTTCCATGGGTGAAAATCTTATCTTTACATTCGAAAATTTGTTGGTAAAAATCTACGTTTTTCAACGTCAGTACTAAAATTGAGAGTACGAGGGGCATTTAGAAAAGCCTCAATTAATTAATGTTATTAAGGGCAAAAAGTAAAGTTAAAACGCGCATAAGATAAGGAGAGACGAATTAGTAAATGTCTATACAAATGACATCCCTAATAATAAATGAGGGTGAATTGAACAATAAAAATGCCCCAAATAATATGTATGTCATGTAAGATTATTATTATTATAATTCTATTAGGGGCAACTTAAAACAATAGGGACACTTATAAATGCCCCTATCATTAATTATATCATAAATTAATATTAATTATAAAAATACATCTATGTACCCCTACCCTAATACATTTAAATTGAATTAAGTAAATAATAAATTTAGCACCAATTTATTGTAAATATAAATATTGAATATTCGATAGAATTAAATATTTCCAGTAAAAAAAATTGAAGACTACATAAAAATTTTAATATCAAATATAAAAATTATAATCAATGCAATGGATTATTAGCCATCACAATATTTAGCCATAGACAACACTTTTCCGCATCTGGATTATAGGCTAAAAACTTGTTTAAGAAGTACAAAATAGTTTTAGAAGTCTCAAAAAACAAATACTTGTTCATTTTGTCTTCCCAAATAAGCTATACCGACAAAAAGTTTCGTACACGAGATATAACAACACATTTCAATTAAACTGTAAGGCCTAGTAGGGGGTACAGTAGCAAGTGTTTTAAGCTGTAAATCCGCTAAAAATCTGATTTTAATCTCTATCAAACAAGGGCTTAATTAAATTAGCACAAAATGGGGGAGAAAAAAAAATAGAAAAAAGGTTCTATCGACCTTTTAATGATGTTGCAGTCATTTCATTCGAAGTATGAGATTTATTTCCTGTTGATGAAGAAGTACCCATGTCAATAAGGGATCTTTCTGAGTTAAAACCAGGTTTTTTAGGTTGAGAAACCATCGGGTATGCGTTGTCCAACATTAATAAAACATTAGACATAGTAGGCCTGTCTTCAGGGAGTTGTTGTACACACAACAAGCCCACATGGATACATCTTAACGCATCAGATTCTGCATTCGAAGTACCTAATGAAGCATCCAAAAGATCCATAGGATTTCCTTCATTCCATAGTTTCCAAGCCTATGGTAATCGTTAAAAGTTAGTGACTTGGTGTTCTTTATCACTCGTAAAGAAAGTATAGTATTTTGAACTCACATGTCCTAAAAGGTTGAGGTTGTGATCAGGATGATGAAATCCTCTGTTTCTCTTGCCACTGACTATCTCCAAAACAATCACTTAAAAGCTGAAAACGTCAAATTTCACCGAAAAAAGTCCTTCCATAGCATATTCAGGAGCCATGTATCCACTAAATGAAATAATAAAACAAGTTTTAGGAGAAATAAAAACCAAGACTAAGTACAAAAGGAGGAAAGAAGCATGCTAACTTACTAAGTTCCCATGATTCTTTTTGTATTTTCTTCATATTGATCCCCTCCAAATGTTCTTGCTAAGCCAAAGTCTGAGATTTTGGGATTCATATCAGTATCCAGAAGAATATTGCTTGCTTTCAGATCCCTATGAATTATTCTCAACCTTGAATCCCGATGGAGGTAGAGAAGTCCCCTGGAAATTCCCACTATAATGTCAAAACGCTTCTGCCAACTTAGAGTCGTATCTTTTGTTTGATCTAAGGTAGATTGAACAAGGTATTCGGGAACTTAGCTCTGTGAAATAGAATAACTGATAGTTGACGTGTAAGGATTAATTGTTGAGAGACTTACTGAAAATGAACAAGTTCAAACTCTTGTTGGGCATGTATTCGTAAACCAACATTCTCTCTTCTCCATGAATGCAGCAGCCCAGTAGCTTAACAAGATTCCTATGTTGTAGTTTCTCGATCAATATAACTTCATTCTTGAACTCTTTAAGGCCTTGTCCAGAATCTTTGGAAAGTCTTTTAACAACTATTTCTTTTCCTATTGGGAGGACACCCTTTGGGGAATGATGAAATTCAGAATCAGTTAACAGACCAATAAGATATGTAATGAAAAAAAAAATTAATTGAAAAATATATATTACACAAATAAAAAATTATCCTGTAAACGGGGCCAAAACCGTCTTCTCCAATTTTATTTGTAAATGAAAATTCATTAGTTGCAGTTGAAATTGTGATAAAACTGAATAAAGGTAACTCCAGAGTTTCATCTCCAATGCTTTGTTTGGTATTTTGGTTTGGATTATCATGTCCCTTATTGGCCTGATCTGTCAAAGCTTGCATTATTAACGGATGTAAGTACATCAATTCACAATAGATCTCATTAAAACTTAAGTAGCCTATGCACTTGTTCTTGCAATGCTGATTAGATTTAGTGCAAATTATGCGTATCATTATGGAACTATCAGTATTTTTCAATAAGGCAATGAACAAATGTATTCCAGATGTGAAAATGATCGTATATAAAAGAAAAAAGGGGTGAGAAGAATAAAAGATAGAAGGTTCTTGAAAAGTTTGCACATTTTTTTCAATAATCAGAGAGCTGCGTGTGTTATTTTTTTAAAATTCTATACATGAAAATCTTGCTCTATGCTAAGTAATCCAGTGGGAGAGGAAGCAACAAATTGAAGATAGGAACAATCTTTTTGTGTACAGTGTTTCCCTTAAATTTGATAAATAAATCCTCTCACCTAATCAGGATTTCCGCTCATAAGCTCGAATTTTGCTGCTAGAATTAGATAAGAGAGGAGAGGGCTATTTGAGAGGGAGATTTATATTTTTGCATGCCTTTCTTCATCTTGGACGAGACCTATTTATAGATTTCAAAGGAGAAATTAGAGGTATTTTAGTCGTTTTCGATTATGAAAAGTAGCGTTCAACTCAATGGCTGCTGCCTAATTGATTGTGTTAAGCATTAAACGTGTTGTCTACTAGCTGATGTGTCAAATTTTAGATCTTTCTTCACATATGCCCATGTAACAATTTACTCTAATGTGGAGCACCTTAATAGGACCAGATCACGTTAGCTACGAACCTTTATACAAAATATTTATTGCCTTTCGTGTGAAATTCTTAGTATTGGATTAGCTTAAGGTCGTATAAACTTTTATTGGTTAAATAAATAGTACTCGAAGTCCAAGTTTAATTATTTATATTTAGACTTTATGGCTTGAGTTAGTTTTACATCGGAGATTTTTTTTTTTTTTAAGTTAGGAGAAGAAATACCTGTTTTTAAAAAATCTCTCTCAAACTTGTAAGTTGCTCGGTGAGTGGATTCTAGGGATGACCCATTCTATCTAACTTTAGCTCTTAGAACTTAACCATATTCCCTACATATATATCTTGAGCATTCCTTGTGTGTTTTAAATCACACAAAACCCAGCACCACTCTTCCACTCAATCTGCTGTGCGGCTACTCCTTTTCTACTCTCTTGTGAACGAACATGTTTGCTCTCTTTGTGAAGATTTCATTCCTCCTTCATGTGTGGAATCTTGTGGGTTATCTAAGGAGTGGTCTTTGGCCATTATTTGTGATGTTAGGGTTATTGGGAAAAGAATCTGAGCCTTTAACTTCATCTTCAATGGAAAAAACATGCTTCCTCTTTGGTAAAAAAAACCTAGCATCCCAACCGTTGGATTTCCCAGTTCTTAACGTCAACAACAACGCTACAACATTGTCCCCAATTAATCAAAATAAAAAACATCCAAAAAATAAAGCCGAAAATCGATTCAAGCAACTGACTAAATTGAGAAATCTTGCACCGTTGCTACCCATGACCAAGGCCACTATCCATGCATCCTTCCTACTCCTAGAGAACAATACCATGAAGGGATTTCATTGATTGAAGAGCTCCAAGTAGAAAATTTGGAAAAGGAGGCAACTAGGGTTCATATTCCTAGATCTGAAAATCAACACACTTCAGGTCCAATTCAGGAAATGGGACCATCGCCTATCTTCTCATAAGCATCAAAAACACTTGGTAAGGTCACCCTTTCTCAATTTTTGGAAAAAAAAAATAGTTTTTGAAGCAAATCTGCTGCAAACAATTGCAGCCGTGAGATCGGTCGGCCAACCGAAAACGTCTGTAACCTTCGTTTCAACTGCTGCAACTCCCAGAACTGCCCAAATTCAACCCAAAAAATCCTATGCTTCCACTCTTAATGGCCTCCCTATACCTACTCAAACTGAAAGAAGCCTAAACAAGTCATTTACTTCAATCACACAAGCTCCTCCATATTCTAATTTGCACAGGTTCGCAATTAAGGAACCCTTTTTATATCTGAATGAGACTACTATTAATGTCACTTTGGAGTATGAGGTCTACCTATCTAAACCACACAAGTTTGAGATTATTGGTAAATTTCCTCCACGCAAGCCTCCCATCAATAAGGTACGTGAAATATTTCTAAAGTTCAGCTTTGTTGGTGAATTTAGTACTAGTTTTACTGATGCACATCACATATTGATTCACCTGAGCTACGAGGATGACTATGCACAGTTTTTCCAAGAGCCATCCTAGTATGTTCAAGGTTGTCTCATGAGGACAATCAAATGGACCCAAGACTTTACTCCAAAGCATGAGTCCCCATTGTTTCCATTTGGGCATCTTTTCCTTTATTACCTATCCATTTCCTAGCCAAGGGGTTTTTGTATGCACTTTCTAAGGCCGTTGGGTCCCACTGCATATTGATGAGGCCACTACAGATCTCCATCGACCTAGTGAAGCTCGGGTCTACATTGAGGTTGACTTGGAATGCGAGCTTCCAGACTAGATATGGATTCAAAGACAGAAATATCTAGGGTACTGGTAGCCAATAATTTATGATAAGAAACCAGAATTCTGTGTCAAGTGCATGACTATAGGGCATTTAGATGTTTAGTGTCAGATTGGGAGACCACTTACACCATCACCCACACACCCACCCACCCACCCACCACCACCACTACAACCTACTTCTACACCACCAGTCACTGCACCACCTCCCATATAGAAGAAGAGGTGAGTCTGAGTACCACCAGCCTCCTCTTTCTTCCCCACTACTTCTATTGCAGCACCTTCAATCACCCAATTGGCAACATTAGTGACAGAGACTGCACCCACACCTACAAAGGTTATACTAGAGGCATATACAAAGGTTACAACACATATTCCTACACCTATTGAGCCTACCACAGAGGTTCTCCCTATATCTCTTGAGCAGACTACAAAGGGTCATGTTGAGGTACCTACTCTAACTATTGAGATCATACCAGAGCTTCACACAGAGGCTACACAGATCATTCCTACATCCATTGAGCATATTTCAGTGGTAGTTTCTATCGTATATGAGACTTCTCTACTAGCTCCAATTTTGGTATCTCCTATCTCTATCACTCGTACACCTATTGTTGTTGTACTTGCTATAGAGACACTATCCACAACTACACACACAAGCTCCCAACCATCTTCAGAGACTGCACAATCTTTTCATGGGTTACTAGGGACAGTTCCATAGCTTCTTTCACATGGTCTACTAGTAGGGGTAGGAATAGAGAAATCAAAGGTCAAGCAACTTTTGTTAGACCATTTTAAGGAAAAACACCGTATGAAGATTACATCTTCCTTGAGATTTTCCATTGAGGACTTGGTCACTAATATTTTTGGTGAGGAAAAAGCTTCTCAGCCCTCCACCTCTCAGACTTCCACAATGTCACCTACTCCTAACTTGCGGCAAGATAAGGTGAAGGTACATATCCAGAGTGATATTGATAGGATGGGTCTGGGCAACTACATGCATAACACCAAGTTAGACTTCCCATCACCTACTGGAGCTTTAGTGATGGCAACCGGGGGGGGGGGGGTCGGGTCCCCTCGACTCGTGAGTTTCGGGTCGAGGCGGGTTCGGTTTGGGGCGGGGCAGGTGACCCGCCCCGTTTAATTTTTTTTTTAAAATATTTTAATTTATTTTTTTATTATTTTCCTTATTATTTTTTGTTAATTTATTTATTCGGGGCGGGTTCGAGTCGGGACGGCCAAACCCGCACCCGCCTTGTGACCTACCCGGGTCGTGGGAAACCGCCCTACCGACCCGCGGGGCGGGTACCCGTCGGGTCGGATTTTTTTGCCATCTCTAGGAGCTTCTTCAACTGGATTGCACACACCAGAGGTCCCTTCAGTTACTACCCCAGCTATATCACACACGAGCCCCACCTTAAAATTAGAGATACCAGCTTTTTTCCCATCCCATGGTCCATGGGTGGGCGATCCCTTGAGATATGAGGCACTTATTTTCACCCCTCTAGTAATGGTCCTTCATCTGGGCAGTCTCATTTCACCAGACGAGATCCTTCACAGATGAGCGATCGAGATCATTCATCGTTGAGAGATCTCGACCAAGACCCCAACTATTCCGAGTTCTAAGATCATTTTCAACCGAGACGCTCACAACGTACGATTCACTCTATCTATCACTCCGAGCATAACATTAATGATCATGCCCCATGAGTATTATACTATTATTAAATATTTTGCACCTAATTCTTTTATTTACAGCTTTCCATGAGCTCGTAAATTAGAATTTGAGTGTTTGTTGCTCTACAAGTTAAAAAAAAAAAAAAAAAAAACAGAATAAAAAACTTTATCTTCGAAGGAGTTGTTCAATTGAATTGCTTATTGAATTTAGATTCTTCAATTCCTTTTACTTTTACTTTTACTTTTGATTTGATTATTGATTTGTTATTGTATAACTTTTTTCCTTTGTAGTTTTGCAATATTTACACTCACAACGATATTGTCTTTGGTGTGCATTTCTTATTATTAGGTTCGTTTAAGTTCGTATAAATAATTCTTGGTTAACATTCATTACAAAGAATTATCTGGCAAAAGAGCAAATTTTAAGGTTGAATTCCTAGTCCGTAAAAAGCCATTTAGAGCATCTGCATTGGATATGTTAAAGTACATGTTAGTAGAATAAGTTAGCAAGGGGTTGTAATACTGTTTACACTGGATATGTTAAAACACAAGTTAATATATATATTTTTTATCGTCAAGTTAATTTTTTTGTTAAATCTAGCCGGCATTTTAATTAATGATATGACATTTTTGTGTTGAAAATATGCCCTCAAATCCAATAGCATTTGTCCACCCTTAAAACCTACCCACAACATTCCTTATTTATTCCTTTTCTTTTTTTTTTCTTAAATATTTTAACATTAATAAAAATAATAATAATTTTCTTTTTGTTGATTTCCTATTATATATGATTAAATGAAATCTTCAAAATGAGTACCATATTGATATATAAATTTTGATATTTTACAAATAAGTTTTTATGATATTCTTGAGAGCTATAAAGTTAGGAACTCTATTAAAGGGTATTTTGCTCTCTCATGGTCTTTATTGCATCACCTATGAGAAAACCATCGCCGGTCATAATATTTCGCAATTATGTCGGATAAAACTTTTCCCATTGATTTTCTCCAAGTTTAAACTTATTATGTGTGATTTTTTTATTATCAATAGCCGAAATGCTCTTCCCAATGATTAGAAAAACCCAAATGGCTGAGTTCTTGGCTATCTCAACAGGTTCAGAAACCACATGTTTCTATGGATAATCTTAGCCTACTTCTTTAACAAAGTCCGATTACTAGGGGACAAGCCCGATCTGGTCGACCGGAAACTCGTGACAATAGCTAGAAATTGGGCAGGTTATACCTCAAATCCAATCGGGTCAAACTTGGTAGACCCGAACTCGAGTTTTATACCTTTTTTTTTATTAATTTTTTAATTTTTTTTAATATTATTTAATGTCTGAGTCGACCTCGAGTTGACTTTTGATTGACCTTTTGACCCTTGACCCATTTCCTCAGGTTGGATCGATGATCAGGCCAAGTATAAAAACATTGGTCGTGACTTCAACCAGGAAAAAAAGTATACAAGTTTATCTAACAACACCTTGTATGAAACTTACATCCAATTTGATGATGTTTTCTAAAAAACGCGCTTAGGCATATGCCTAAGCGTGCTTAGGAGCGAAACTCGCCCTTCATGTTTCGCATTTCACCTACGCTCGTACATTGTAGGGTTTTTCATGCCTAGACGCACTTTAGCGTGGGCATTTTGTCAAACGATTCAATGGCGTCGAATGAATAAAAAATCTATCTAAAGAACATTAATGTACGTAATGGGGTTGAAATGCTCACCTCTTCTACTTTTAGCCGTCTTCTTCCTGAAAGCAAACCAACTAATTACACCCAGCAGAATAATGAAGCAAATCACGGCCATTGATGCTAGCACGACGGTTCTCTTGGACGCGTCGCTCGATTCTTTGGATCTTCTATTGGATTGATTGCTCGAATCTTTGGATCACCCAAAATATGTTTAGAACATGTTTGACTATGTTTTACTATCGGTTTGGTAAATTTATTTATAAATAAATTTTTAAATAGCCCATTTTCTTCGAACTACTTTTTAATCATACACTTATTAAAATCACTTTTTAACAACGCATTTTATCTTGAAAACATCTCATTCTTTATTAATAGACAAAAAGCTTTCACAAAACAGTGGCTTTTGCAACTTCTATTTTTTTATAAACCACAGAATTGTTATATTTGAAGTAAAATATGTGGTAAAGATTGATTTGAAAAAATATATGTGACAAAAAATAATTAGAATATATGTGATGTTTATAAATATAAACAAGTTACCAAAAAGAGTTACTTTGACACCACTTGACACCACTTTTGATTCAACATTTATTTCTTGTAAAAGATCTTCCTCCATTATTTTGTTTAAAAATTAACTTTTAAAAGCACTTCAAAAGTTTGGAAGTGCTTAAAGAGGAATCCACACTAAACTAACTTTCTCTAAAATACTCTTCGAACCGATTAAAGTACTTATAAAAAAATTATCAAAGATGTCATAAACGGTTTTCGGGTTTCAAAAACGGATTTTAACTTCTCAAAAGTCAAGTATTATATAGTTGGATAAATCTAGACTTACTAACAAATAGCTACTAACAACTTACTAACATAAATTATACCTATTTTACCCTTTTAGCTAAAAATTTAAATAATATCTTATTTCACATATTATCTTATTAAATTTAACACATAATAAATTCTAAAAATTTAATTACTTTAAAATTTTTATTACTTATTTCATAATTAAAAAATATTATGCCTATTTATGATCCTCATATACTTCACGAAAAGAGAAAAAATTTAATTAGAAGCTTACATAGAGAATATTTAGGATTGGAAAGATTAGGAAGAAACTTAAATACTGATCCTATTGCTATAGAAAAATATAAAGAAATTAAAAGGCTAGTTTTACAACATAATGAATATTTAAGATTAAAAGAAGAAAACTTGATAAGACAAGAAGATAATAGATATATGGATGAATTTGAAGAAAGATTTTTAAGAAGAGTAAGACAAAGAATATAATATAATTCCGCAAAATAAAAATTTCACTTTCACGATCCAACTCACAGAGTGGTATCAGAGCTAGTAGTTATACTTAAAAATATATTTAGAAAAATGTCTAAAAAACTACCAATAATCGAACCTAGAGTATATAATTATAAATCTAAAGATTTACCAAATAATAGTCATTGGCCATTAATAACTGAAACATATGGAAAATTTATACCATTTATACTATTAGGAGAAGGAGGATTTGGAGAACATAAACAATTAAATTGGACAAATTTATTTTTACTAAATAAATTAGGAATAAGTTTAGATAAAACTACAGAACAAAATTTAGAACAAGCAAAAAACCCAGAACAAGTTCAAGAAATTATCAATAATTTACCATTAGAAATAAGACAAATGATAGAAATAACTAATGATTATAAGGATATAAACAAAAATATACCAACACAAATATTAGAAGTAAAGCAATATGTAAATAACCTATCAAAACAATTAATAACCTTAGAAAACCAAATTAAGCAAATAACTGATAAAATAAATAAAATAGGAAATATGGTAGGAGTATATGAAAACCCAATAGAAATTATAGAGCAAAAAACTATTATAAAACAAATAAATATGATAAGAACAATTAAAGAAGAAGAAAAAGGGAAAAATGATTTACATAAAAGAATAGATAATATACAACAAAATATTGGAATTATAAACCAAAATATAACAAAAATATATGATGAAATGGAAAAAAGAAAACCTAAAAGAATAATAACTGACAAAGAATTTAAAGCTATCAATAGATTAGGAATAAATATGATTACTGAACAAATAGAAAAATTTATGGAAAATCCTAAAAAAGAAGGTGAAGAAGATTACATAACAGAAGAAGATTATATAGAAAAATTTAAAAATCTTAAAATAGAAGAAATTAATATGAATGAACAACAAAGAGCTTTAATACCAGCAGGACAAAATCCATCAGAATATATACAACAACCAGGAACTAACCAAGTTAAAAAAGAAAATACAAGTAATACTAATCCTCAAAATACACCAGAAATTTATATGAATCAAAGACAAAACACAAATTTCAAAACAAATAATTTTATACCACAACAAAAATATTACACCAAACCAAGTAAAAATTATCCTATAGAATATACACCATGGAGAAGTATGGAAACACAAATTAGTTCAGAAGGAAGATGGATAGATTTAGGATGTGTGCAAGATGTAGATCATGAATTAGAATTATGGATGAAATCTATGGCTATGATGGCCTATACCAAAGAATTAACAGGAAAGCAATTACAATTAATGTTAGAAAATACATTTATAGGAACCACTGCAAGATGGTGGGGAAATTTAACAGAAACTTATACAAGACAAGTTAGAGGAAATGACCAAGATGAAATAGGAACTATTTTAAGCAGATATGAAGATGCATTAAAAAGAGAATACACATTAGTAATAGACAGAGATACCAAAATTAGTTCAAAACTAAGACATAGATATTTGTTAGAAAATCTATCAATATGTGATATGTGTTACTTTAAACAATTTGCATGTGAATTTAGAGAATATTTTGAAAAAGCAGAATATAATCAAGAAACATATGGTATGGAAATTATGAACCAAATATTCTTTAAATTACCAAACCCATGGAATTTAGAATTATTTAAGGACTGGGAAAAATTAGAAATACCATTAAGTAATAATAGTTTAGGAGCAAGAATACAATTTATAGAAATGAGACAACAAGAAAAATGTATGGAAGCAAATAATATGATAAAATTCCATAAAGCAAGTAAAAAATCATTATGCTGTGATAAATTACAATATAAACCAACACAATGGGGATGTCATCTAGAAAGAAAATATAAGAAAAAGAAATACTATAGAAAAGATAAATTTAGAAATAAATTTAATAAATTTAATAAATATAAAAAACCATATAATAAAACATTTAAAAGGTATAGAGTACCATACAAGAGATATTTAAGGCAAAAACAAAACAAAACTAAAACATACCCTAAAAATCCTAGAAAATGTAAATGCTATTCATGTGGAAAAATAGGACACATATCTCCAGAATGTCCTAAGAAAGATAAAAAGAAAAATATGATGTATATCTCATTAATAGAAAAAGAAAATTATAACTTATTACCTATTGAACAAGAAGAAGAATGGGAAGAAATTCCTGAAGATAAAGAAATTTATGAATTAGAAGAACATGAAGTAATAAATACAATAATGGAATTAGAATCTTCAGAAGAAAGTGAATCTAATGAATCTAGTGAAGAAGAATATTTATATATAAATATGATTAGACAAATTAGTGAAGAAGGTACATCTAAAGAATATGAATATCAATTAGAAGAAAATGAAGAACAACTAAATGAAAGATTAATATTTAATCCTAAAATGTATGAGAAGATCTTAAAATCAAAATTAGATGTAGAACCAAAAGAAATATTTAATTTACCATTTTGGCAGAAAAACAAAGAAATAGCATATGTAGCAAGAAACCATAGTCACCCTATAGACATAAGAGATACTACAGGAAATACATTAATACCAATAATAAATGAAGAAATTATAAGACAAGAAATAAACCTATTGAATCCTGAACTAAAAGGAAAAATAAAGAACATATATTTAGGAGCTGTACAAATTATAACAAAAGCCTATTTTAGAGAAGGAATAGATACACCTATAGAATTCTATATTATGGATGATAGAATTGTAAGTTCAGTACAAGATGCTCTAATAGGAATTGTAACAGGAAACTTAATGTACCAAAAAGTAAAATTTACAATAAGACCAAATTTCAGCATAAGTATGGGAGAACAAAATAAAAATAAAGCCTTAACATTATATTACAGGTTAAGAGGGATAGATATGGAACCAGGAAGTAAAACTATAAGTTTAACTATTAGAACAATATATGCTTTTACTAGTAAATATGAAGTAAAAATTAAGAATGCTACAAGAACACATATAATAGAACCCATATTTCAGAATTTATTGGAATACAAACCAGCTAAAGAAAATCCAAGAATGACAATACCAGAAGATATAGAAATAGATTTCAATCAAGCTAGAAGATTAGTAAATATGGATAAACCACAAATAGAATTTGGAAGAAGATCAATTAGCCTAAGAAGAAATACTAGTACGAAATCATTACTTGAAATAGAAAATAGGAATGATTCAGAAAAACAAATAATGACAAAAATACATAGAAAAATACCAAGAATGAATCTATCTAAAAGAAATGAGACAAAACAATTTGAAGTTATGATAGAAATTAGAATAAATGGAGAATGGAAAGAGCAGAAAGTATTAATAGATACTGGAGCAACTGTGTCTCATATAAAAGAAAACATAATAGGAGACTTAGAACTTAAAGTAACGAATAATTCAATTCAAATACAAGATTATTTTGGAAATATTCATCCCATGGATACTTATGTAGAATTACCAATAAGAATAAATAAAAGAAATGAAATAATCATAAACATGTACGTAGAACATACAGGAAAGGTAAATACGGAATTACTATTAGGAACAGACTTCTTAGAGCAAGTAAAACCATATTACATAAAAGATGATAGAATGCTATTAACAATACAAAACGAAAATCTAGTTATACCAAGGTTATTATGAATAAAATACAAGGAGGAAGAGAACATATTTATATACTAACCAAAATGAATTACAATGGATATCTTAGCAGAAATTATCATGCATTGTTTGATACAGGAGCATCATCCTGTTTATTTAAAGAAAATGTATTACCCCCAGAAATGTGGAGTAATAAAAAAGATAATGAAGAAAGAGTAATACTTGCAGGATTTGATGGAAGCACAAATCTAATAACTAAAGTAGCACGGAATGTTAAAATACAAATAGGAAAATATGAATTACAAATACCTTATGTATATCAATTTGATGATATGCCAGGGGATATATTAATAGGAAATAACTTCATAAAACAATATTATCCAATAACTATTGATGAAAAAGTTATACTTTTATCTACCCCTTGCCACCATATAGCAATTGCAATAAGAATTAATGATCCTTACTGTAGAGAAAAAATGCCTCATATAGCAGCTCAGCATGGTGAGGATAGACAAAAATTAACACAAACAACACAATTTATGCCTAATAAAAATAGAATAAATCTAGTACAAGAACATTTTGATCAAATTGTAATAAAAAATATTACAGAAAAATTATTAAAATTATCAGGAGATAATCTTTTGGAAAAATGGCACATAAATAAGCCTATGACAGAAATTATATTAGAAGATGATACTAAGATTATTAGTGTAAAACCAATTAAACATACACCAAAAGAATTACCTGAATTTGAAATGCACATAAAAGAAATGCTAGAAAAGAAATTTATTAGAGAATCTAATAGTAAACATAGTAGTCCAGCCTTCATTGTAATAAAACATTCAGAACAAAAAAGAGGAAAATCTAGAATGGTAATTAATTATAAAAGGTTAAACACTTATACAAAAGAATTAAAATATCCAATACCAAACCAACAGGTATTATTTAATCAAATTAGAGGAAAGAAATATTTCTCTAAATTTGATCTCAAATCAGGATTTTATCATATTATGTTAACTGAAGAATCTAGACATTTAACAGCTTTTACGGTACCACAAGGATTTTATGAATGGAATGTATTACCTTTTGGATTTAAAAATAGTCCAGGAGAATTCCAAAGGTATATGGATAAAATATTTAAAGATTATTATCATTTTATTACAGTATATATTGATGATGTTCTTATTTACTCTGAAACCAGACAAGACCACTTAAAACATCTAAATATTTTTATAGATATTGTAAGGAATAATGGAATTATATTATCAGCTACAAAAATGGAGATAGCTAAAGAAAAGGTAGAATTTTTGGGATCTATAATAAGCCAAGAAGGAATAAAACTCCAAAAACATATTGGTACAAAAATACAAGAATTTGACAATCATATAAAAGATAAAACACAATTACAAAGCTTTTTAGGACTTGTAAATCAGACTAGGAAATATGTACCTAACTTAGCAAAACATTTAATCCCATTACAAAAAAGATTAAAAGGAAAAACTAGATGGACACCATGGTCTAAAGATGAAGAAGAAGAAGTACAAAAAATTAAAGACCTTTGTAAAGATTTACCAGAATTAGAATTACCCAAAAAAGAATGTGATTGGATTATAGAAATCGATGCATGTGAAACAGCATGGGGAGCAGTACTTAAATATATTTATCCAAATGAGGATGATGAAAGGATTGCACAGTATACTAGTGGCAGTTTTACTCAAACTCAAACTAATTATCATATAAATGAAAAAGAATTATTAGCTGTAAAGTTTGCTATTAAAAAATTTGAATTATTTATTGTTACTACAAAATTCAAAATTAGAACAGATAATACACAAGTTAAATATTGGTTAACTAAAGAAATTGATCCAACTATTGCAAATAAAAGGTTAATTAGATGGCAAGTAGAACTTAGTCATTATGATTTTGAAATTATTCATATTAAGGGTACTGACAATGTTATTGCAGATTATTTATCAAGACATGGAAGACATACTTAAGAAAGTAGAAGAAATTAACTTGGCCATGGGTCAAATGAATATCAACTATTCAAATCTATTCAACCATGTGAATACTTGCATGGCACAGATTGTACAAATTAACAGTGAACTAGCCTTTTACAAGTCAAGGGTTAATTCTCTTGAGGAAATGTACAAAGGAGGATCACAATCCTCTCCAGTGAAGAATTTATCTGTAGAACTTCCTATTGAGGAAGAAGTATCTAATGTATCAATTATTGGAAGTTCATCTTCCAAAGCCATTAGCAAAACTATTGAACCATCTAAAGAAACTTTTTTAGAAGCTGCGAAGAAACCAGCAGTCGTAACAAAGGAACTATCAGAAAAGGAGAAAGTTATGAAGAAACTAGAGACATTCTTGAAGTATGTGGAGTATCTAAACAAGAGGACAAAAGAAGGAGAATGGCTAAGGACAATTAGCCATCAAAAAATCAATAAAGCAATTATTTTTCCAGGAGCAGAACCAAGAACAGTCAGGGGACTGTTTGACCAAGGACTTATTCAGTGCATCTACCCTAGCAAGGATATGAAGGAAATATCATTATTACCTAATTCTATCAAGGCAGCAGTGAAAACACATTTTGGAATTACCAAAGCTGAAAAGATCTATGTCAGGATTTACTCAGCCATTCCAGAATTTATTGATGAAGAATTTCTAAGGGCAGAACATATTGTAAAACTCGGAGTAACTAGCAAAGCTATTCTTTCAGAACCAGAAATAAAACCATTTAACAAAGAGGAACAGATAAAAGCTATTCCAGAAAAAAGGGCATTGGGATTTAGAGTAATGTACACTGAATTAAGGGATACCCTTACACAAACTAATGTTTGGGTATATGAATCTAATGATGACAAATTATTGATCTACAGCATTGCAAGAATTAATCAAGTTAATTGTCAATTATGGAAATTAAGAGAATATGCTGAGAATATACTTGTCAGCAATTTGGATCTTAGCAAAGAAGCCTATGAATATTTACATCACTTAATGGAGGTAGAAACTGGTCACAAATGTAATAATTGTGGGGACCTACTCAACTATAATGAAGATGAAGCATACCTTGTCTGAACACGAATTATTCAAGGCATGGGGGTTCAGACCCATGTGAAGCTTTAGAAAAGCAGCAAAAATTATTGTAACTTTAGCTTTACTTTATCTACTTTAAATCTTAGCCAAGTATGTAAAAGATAGGGAATATTATCTTGTTTCCCAACTTTGCTTTTTCCAACTATAAAAGGAGGAGTCTCTCCTCATTGTAAGCATCCGAAAATCATATGAGTTTTCAGCAATAAAAATCTATATTCTCTATCTATTGTCTTTCTTTTCATTCCTAGTTCAAGATTTTCTTTCATCAAACCAATTCAGAAACAGTTAACAGAAGGTATGAGTAACTAAACTTCACATAGATATATATGAAGCTATAAATAGTTAGTAATACTCTATTTATTTATGAGTCCATAAGTTTATTCTTTATAAAACTTTTGTTAAAAGAGTACATCCAGAGGTAGGAAACGAAACTGGATTGTGCTGAACCTCTTTGAAGTGTTTGTTTAAGTATTAAACAGAAAGTGTTGGAGTAAGTCTTTCGAGCATCCTTTAATGCATAAGTCTTTCGAGCAGCAACGATCTTCTATGAAGATGTGTTTAATACTTAGATAAATAACTGAAGAGTATTTGGTCAAAAATCTTTTAAAATCAGATTTACAAAGAAGCGTGATGGACCCATAGATAGAAAGAAGTATTATTGATTATTTATGGTGGATTATATATCGTCTTTTTTATTGATATTATACAATTACTGTTATTAAAGTCTTAAATTTATCATTTTGCTTATGATATCTCTTGCATGTTTTTATATATGTTGAAAATTTGTTTTTATTCCTAGAATTAACTATTGGAAAAGGATTTGAATTAATAGCTTAAATTTAAATAGTTTTATAATTTATGAATTCAGAACATTTAATAGAACTAAATCCTTCAGAAGTAAACGACTTTAAGTATTTAAGAGAAGAAACAATTAAACAATTAGAAGTTGTAAGAGAAGATTTAGGAAGATTTTATGATTTATTAGACTACGCAATAAAAGAACCCACATTCACAGATTTTTCACAATTTACTAGAATTATAGTAAATAGAGGAAGAATAATTAGTGATCTAGAGAAAAAAATTGAAGAATTAAATATAATTATTGAAGAAAAGAGTTTAACATATAATAGTATATATTACGCATTTTATGTAAACAATAAATTTAGAGATATAGACATAGCATCAGAAAGTTAAAAGAATTATAACTAGAAGGATAACATAGTAATTAAACATTCAAAATTTTTGTCTTTTAGTCGTTAGTACAACTGTTAGTACAGTTTTGTTAGTAAGTGTAGCAAGGTCCTATATAGTTTTACTTACATTTAAAATTTTAAACATGACTGTTCAATATATTGAAACATAAAAGAGTTACCGAGTTCTGAAGCAGGCATCCGAACATACAGGTCCTGCCCGCCTTCAGAATACTTTCTGATGTCAAGCAAGTCACCAAACCAAGCCATACATCCACTGAATTGTGTCATAGCATAAGCCACGCACGAACAGTTTCTCAAACAAGCAGCCTCGCATTCCAACAGATTTATTGCACTTCTATTCACAGATAAATTTGAAGGGGCGGGCAATTTTAGCCCGGAAAACTTTCTGAATCCGGTTATAGTACTACAGTTCAATGGCGTCCTCCTAACGCATCCAGCTGTTCGATCGAACTGCGCCCAACCCTGTCTCTGCCTCGGCATAAATCCAGATAGGCAATCACAACTTAGTGAATTAGAAAAGGTACAAACCCCAAAATTACCACAGCTCGCGTAATTATCACAAGAATCCGATTGCATTGTGGCTATGTCGTTCCAGTGGTTCTGGCTCCACGTAAGGTGCTGGACAAGGCTTGACCCGTTCACGACAAACCTTGATATGATAGAGACATCAACGTCTTCAAATGCATAATATAAATTTTCTGAATCACACACAAAAATTGGATTAAAAACTGTATTTTGCTGCATAACAGGTTGGTCACCAAATCGAACACCATCCCAAATTCCGCTTCTGAACCGTATCTGCGACCCTTGGCGGAGTATTATAGAAGGCAATCCACGATGGTCCACCCTGTATGTATAGTCACCGGTAGATGGATCCTGTGAACTTCTCCATGAGGTTAAGTACCATTCTTCATTTGTTCTAAGGTTCCATCCAAGCTTCATGCCAGGAATTAGTGTATCACGGGGATAATCAAAGCTTTGCCACACATAATTATCGTCAGAACTATTTTTTAGGACAAGGTTTCCACTGTCCAGGATTTGCAAGACTGGATTACTTACTGCTCTTGAAGTTATATTTGCAGTCCAATTGATACTCGATTGGTTTCTTCTGGTGCTGGTGATAATAATGTTTCCATCAGGAGTGATTGTGTGGATACCGGAGGAATCCGTCAATGGGTTGTTATTGTTTGCCACCCAGACCACAGGTTGTTGTGGGACTTTCTTGAACCAGATTCCGATGTATCGGTTGTTGGAATTCCATGGACTAAAGAAACCTAATTCGAAGGTTTGGCTTGCAGAAACAAGCGTTGTGCCATCATCCAAGAGAGTTTGATTCGGAACTAAAGTGTCAGCAGCTATGGAGGGTCTGAAGATGAAGAAGAAGAAACCAAGAACAAAAGAGAATAGCAACGTCGGATCATATTCCATGGTCTTGACTGAATTAAGAATTACTGATTCATGCACGGATGTTTAAATGTAGACAAAAAAAAAAAAAAAAAAAAAAAAAAAAAAAATGAAATTTGAAATTGAAATTGAAATTTCAAATGCGTGGAATCCCATGAGGGAGCTGAATTGAGATGGTTAAAAAACAAGAAAATCTTTTATCTTTATATAACTTAAGGCTCTATTCGGCAACTATTATAACATGTCATGATTGGTGATATTTGTGTTTTCTAGGTGGATTTTGTTAAAAATTGGAGAGAAAAAATGTGTGGTTAAAAAGTGGTGTTGAAAATTGTGTTGATTATTATATTATATTGCCGAACGGATGCTAAATTTGAAATAAAGCCGCCTGTTGGGATTTTTTGGTCCCAATCAAACCTCGGGGCCAATGATAATACACGGTGTCGGATTAATTATGCTTCGTAGGTCCTCGGCCCATGATCGAAGATTATAGTATTGCCCAATCCCACAATTAGGAAGCCCACGTGTTAGGAAATTAACTTCCCACTTCGAGGTTTTAATTGGGTCTCGACCCTATTGCTCGATGAGTAGGCTTCGGAGACAACCCATTTAATTAGGGCTTCCCTAATTATGTGATAAACCTATATCTACCCACACCCCCCTTTGGCAAAGTCAGAACACTCTCACGACATTCTCTCTTCTCTCTCGGTGACAAAAGTTGCGCGTCCTTTCCTCTCTTTGTAAGACCGATCTTCTCTCTATGAAACTACCTTACCTTACCTCTCGACCTCTTGCTTGCACGCTGCCCTCTCCTTCGTGGGTGTTGGCTCGTGCTCCTGTGCTCTAGTGTGGTGTAAACCGCGACCCTCGTGGCTTCTTCGTTGTGCAGTCACTTGTTCGGCCCTCGCTGGTTTCGGTCCTTGTTGTGGCCGAGTGTTGTGTGTTCGGTTCTTCCTTAGCTTTGTGCTTCAGCCTCTACTGTGGTACCCTTGTCGTGGCCGTGTCTGTTGGGTCTACTTTGTCCAGTCCTATACGTTGTTGTGGGAAGGTGTGTGTTGGCAGTGGGTTTTGGCCGGTGTTGGGGTTGTCTTGGAGTGTTCTCTAGCCGTGTGTAGTGGTGTTACCATTGTGCGGATTTAGCTGAAGTTGAGCCCTCGTTTCTCATCCTTTCAGTTGGCTACTACTTCGGTGCAAAATGGAGTTTTTACTTGCCTTTGCTTTTATTGCTTATGTATTGATTCAATTACGTTGCTAATCATATTGTTTTCTTCTGCTGTATTATTGATTAATCTCGATTACTTGGTGTTTTTGCGAGGTTGTATTTATCAACAATTGGTATCAGAGCCTTGGTGGCGTGATTGGCAGGATTGAAATCAATATTGGAACTATTGACTGAGTTCCTTCATTCCCTGTTTTAAAATTCTTTCATTAGTTGAAATTATTAAAATTGTGTTTTTGTTGCTAAAATTATTTACATTTCAATTGTGTTTTCAGAATCTGTGTGATTGAAAACTATTGATTGATTGGTGTTTATTGGCTTTTGCAAGTTAGGTACCATTTTGGAGACTCTTGAGCTTGGTGCTGACTTAAGCTCCAAAGACCGCTAATTGCAAAACATAAAACGATAAATAATTTCGCATCTCTCCATATTACGGACTCAGAAAAATCCGCTATGGTAAATGGCTGAAACTTTTAAATTACAGCAATAGTAGGTCATCGTATGGGGTGACCATTAGGCTTGCGGTTGCCTGTTGCTAGTTATAGGAATTATTTGCCATTACCTGTGTTTTTTATAGCTGTTTGTTGCTTGTTGCGTTATTATTAGAACTGTCACCTGGACTCCCGTGTTTTAAAACTCCCTTGACCTGAGATCTTTGAGTCTCACGGAATCCTGGGAATTTAGAACGGTGTATATTGCGACCTTTAGGATCTTTTGTGTGACTTTCCATGTGGTGCTTATATTGCGTTGTGTGTTTCTTATTTGTTAAGATGTCCGCACACCGTTTTGAATTGAACATATTCGATGGTAAAGATGATTTTTCTATATGGCAACAGAAAATGAATGGTATTTTGGTACAACAAAAGATTTCAAAAGCTATTGACAATTCTTTCCCAAATACTGTGACTGCTGATGAGAAAAAGGATTTTGATGAACTCGCATACACTTCTATCATTTTGCATCTATCTGACTCTGTTTTGCGTAAATTTGGAAAACATGATACCACTAAAGAACTTTGGGACAAATTGGAAGAGCTTTATGTATCAAAGTCTACTCCTAATAAGCTTTACTTGCTTGAAAGTTTTTTCTGTTTCAAAATTGATCCCTCTAAGGACTTAGATGACAACTTGGATGTCTTTAATAAACTTGTGCAAGACATCACTAACTGTGGTGAAAAAGTACCTGAAGAATATAAAGCTGTTATACTATTAAATGCTATTCCTAACACTTACAAAGAGGTTAAGAATGCTATAAAATATGAGAGGGATACTCTTACACCTGAAATTGTCATTGATTCCTTGAAAAGTAGGCAGAGGGAGGTGAAAGCTGAAAGAGATGAGAGGGGTAGTGGTGAGATCCACATGATGCGAGGTGGGCGTGGTAAAAACAATGAGGGTGATAGATGGAAAGGTGGAAGTAGTTTTAAGTCACAGGATAAGGTGAAGGAAAGGAAATGCTATGGTTGTGGTAGGTCTGGCCATTATAAGAGAGACTGCCATGGAGAGAAAAACAAAATAGGAGATGGGGATAGAAATTGGGTCAATTTAGTTACTTACTCGGAAGGTGATCCGAGTGAAGTTTATTGATGCTCTTTTTCACTAGTAGTTACTACTGAATAATTGTGTTCATCTGATTGATTTTTTACACTTTTGCATGTGTGTGGTCACTTTATTCGGTTGCATTCTTTATGTTGCATTTCATTTGCGTTGATTCAACATTTGCATGAATTTGAGTGTGATATGTTATTTTGTGTATAACATGGTTACATGCATGGTGGTTGGGTTTTGGTGTGAGGTTTTGATACTATGTGTGTTCTCACAATAGGTGTCAGATGTCGTTCCCTTGGTGGGATGGGTATTCGGTAGTTATGTTAGAAGTGAGGGTTAGCTGGTAATGTTGAGACTAGATGCCTAAGAGTGTATTTGGTGACATGCTAGGGGATGTGTGTTTTTGACATGTAGATCACGAGAGGTGAGGTTGTCAAATGTCTTGTTAAACTCTATATGTGAGGATCTCGATTAGGTGGAGGACGCTCCTATTATCTCTAGGTGAGGTGGAGATTCGAGTTTTATCTTCTTTGGGTAAGAAGTGAGATTGTGATAGAGGTACATCCATTGTCTTAGGATCTTAGTAGTTTACCAGTTAGATGTGATTGTTGAGTTATATAGTGAGCATAGATGGCGATGAGAGGAGAGCTACATCGGTTTTGGAATGGGGTAATTGTGATTATATCTTTTCTTGGGGTCATTTGCATCCGTTGCTTGTATTGACCATGTTTGATTAACTTGGTGTTATGTTCTTTACGCGAACTTGGTGAAAAGATTTGTGGTTTGCCTTTGATGTGCTCTCATCGCATGTGTGGAGTCACCTATAACTTTTTGTTATTAAATGCTCTTGATTGACTCATGTGGAAATGTAATTTGTTTACATTTGTCTTTAGAAAACATTGTTTGTCCAAAGTTGTATTACTTGCTAATGTGATGTAAATACATAGTTTGGCTCGCTATGATCTAGTGTATTCTTGGGTTTTACCTTGGCCCTTTGATGAGTACTATTAGCAGGTATGAGATATGTTTCTAACTTGAAACATTGGAAAAGGTATGTTGAGTTCTAATTCGTTTGGAACCGTTTTGTGCAACTAATAAACTAGGTGTTTTGGTGTTGCAGGTTCGATTGGAACCAAGGTGGAGGTTTGTTGGAACTTTTTGGTCCCAATCAAACCTCGGGGGTAATGATAATACACAGTTTCGGATTAATTATGCTTCGTAGGCCCTCGGCCCATGATCGAAGATTATAGTATTGCCCAATCTCCACAATTAGGCAGCCCACGTGCTAAGAGATTAACTGCCCACTTCGAGGTTTTAATTGGGTCTCGACCCTGTTGCTTGATGGGTAGGCTTCGGAGAAGACCCATTTAATTAAGGATTCCCTAATTATGTGCTAAACCTATATCTACCCACACCCCCCTTTGGCAAAGTCAGAACACTCTCACGACATTCTCTCTTCTCTCTCGGTGACAGAAGCTGCGCGTCCTTTCCTCTCTTTGTGAGACTGATCTTCTCTCTGTGAAACTACCTTACCTTACCTCTCGGCCTCTTGCTTGCACGCTGCCCTCTCCTTCGTGGGTGATGGCTCGTGCTCCTGTGCTCTAGTGTGGTGTAAACCGCGACCCTCGTAGCTTCTTCGTTGTACAGTCAATTGTTCGGCCCTCGCTGGTTTCGGTCCTTGTTGTGGCCGAGTGTTGTGTGTTCGGTTCTTTCTTGGCTTTGTGCTTCGGCCTCTACTGTGGTTCCCTTGTTGTGGCCGTGTCTGATGGGTCTACTTTGTGCAGCCCTGTTCGTTGTTGTGGGAAGGTGTGTTGGTAATGGGTTTCGGTCGGTGTTGGGGTTGTCTTGGAGTGTTCTCTAGCCGTGTGTAGTGGTGTTACCATTGTGGGGATTTGGCTGAATTTGAGCCCTCGTTTCTCATCCTTTCAGTTGGCTACTACTTCGGTGCAAGAGGGAGTTTTTACTTGCCTTTGCTTTTATTGCTTATGTATTAATTCCATTACGTTGCTAATCATATTGTTTTCTTCCGCTGTATTATTGATTAATCTCGATTACTTGGTGATTTTGCGAGGTTGGATTTATCAACACCGCCTAACCTAAACTAACAAGACCTTTGTTTAGAAATGTCAAAATATTGTATTTAGTTGTAGAGCTTTAACTGGAAAGGTATTTATGTTATTTCAATCCCCTGGTAGGGATGGTTCGTGCCCTTCTGTGTGAGCTAACATCGTACTAAAATGAATAGGTATTTAGGGTTTAATGATGTGGGTAAATTTAGGCTGTGGCTGAAATGTGTTTATAAACAAATTATTTGTGGTTTTTCAACGTAAAAAGTATTATTGAAAAGTAGTTTCAAAAACTTGTGCGTGGTTAAATAGTGACTTGATGAAATGTGAAGAATAAACTTGTTTATAAATTAGGTGTTTAATTTTAATTTGTCTAACCTCCTGAGAATTATTAACTCAATTGGAAAGAGTCGGATGATTAACGGGTTTTACACGCACTTAATGACTTTCCAACTTATTTAAAGGCTCTACTAACTCGAGTCAAAATCCAATTTCATATTTATGCTCATTTTTTATTTAATTAATTAAGCTTCTGTTTTAGAAATGGCAAAAAAAACCGTGCCCGTCCCAATGTGACGGAGTCCCGACCCTAATTGACGAAAAAAAGCAGCCCCGCGAGTCGACGAGACGAGTTTGGAATTCAAATCATGAACCCGCTTCGACTTCGGGGCGAAGCGAGTTTTATGTGATCCGCCCCGTCCAGAAGGGAAAAAAATGTATTAAAAAAAAAAATCCGAAAACAAAAGTTGAACTCAAAAGTTCAAAACCCCATTACCATCCAAATAACCTTTTAGAATCAATTTCCCCTGTCCTCCGTCCTCCCTTCAAACGACTAGACCACTAACACCTTGAGACAAGGTTCACCGTTCACTTCAGGCTTCAACTGCTTCTTTAGTCCTCTTCTCCTCGTCACTAACTGCTTCTCTTTTACGGTTCTAATGTGTGCAGACTGCGGAGCTGCATTTCATTAAATGTACTCTTCCTTTGGCCTTTGTTAATTTGCAGAGTATCCAGTTTTGTGCTTCAGTTATTCTTAATTGAAACGGTTTGCTGCTGTTTTTTCACAATTAGCTCTTGTTGTTGCTTCTTATAATTATTGATTTATTCATTTAAATTGAATTTGTTGTCTTGTGTGTTTCTCAGTTAGGAGCTTAATTTGAAAAGTTAGGCCTCCCAATGGCCTAGCATTAATAATTATTCTTTTGAGGATTACGTCTGCATCATCAATGTAATTGATTTTTGTTGTTTGTGTACTTACTCCTTCCGTCGAATATGAAGTACAAACTCACAGTTGAAATTTGAACAGTATAACTCGAGCCCACCGAATTTACGATGTTTCCTTAAGACGAATTTGCTCCCTTCCAAGGTGCTTAAAAAGGGTGTGTAACAATCGTCTCCCAGGATAGAACGAGTTTCGTCTCCTACGGAAGCAGCACAACAATTTGCAGGAGTTCCAGCGAACACAACCGGTGTTTTTGGCACTCAAAATGGTATATCAGAATTTCAGAGAGAATGAGATTTCAAAGCACAGAATTTTTGCAATGAAAAATGGGATATTATTTCTGGCTGTAGAGAAGGCAATTTATAGAAAATTCGTGGCCATTCGAATTCTCTTCAAGCCTTTTCAGAACAGTGCGACTTTTCAGACAAGACTAAATATGAACAGACATATCTGTTTAGTTTAAACACCGTTTCAATTCTGTTTTTCCGAACAGGTATTACCTAAGTACCCAAGAATTTGATTAATTACAATTTGGCCCAAAACTTTAAATAACTTTTGTCCAAAAAGAATATATATTGCAGAAGCACTCGAACACGGACCGGCCGTGCCGAGCCGGCCGGTCGGAAGGACGGCGGCGCGCGCGCGTGCGTGTGAGCTTTGGACTAGTCTAGACATTGTCTAAGACTTACGTCTTCCAAAGTCTATTGGTACCCCTTGGGGCCCAAACCCAATTGCCAAACTTCCACAATATAAACCACATAAAAGTTTCATAACTTTCCTATGTGGGATAAGAGTTTCACAATATCAAATTCTTCATTTATTTAAGGTTTAGGTGGGTAACTTTGAAATCAATTATTTCATTCAATTCTAAATGGTTTTTGATAAATAAATATATTACGTTCATTATCTCACGGAGTAGAACGTGAATATGCTTAGTCCCATCAAAATCGGAATATGGGTCCCACTGAAATTGGTGCTCAAAGTCGACCCATTTCATTTTATTTAAAACCATTTTTCCAACAATCCCCCACATGAATGAAATATGTTGGCTATTCAAATTGATACAATTACTGATATGTATTTTGAGTACAAATGAAGAAAACTGCCTCGAGATAAGTAGTCAGAGACTTTGAACTTTCCCTAGTAACATCTATCGGATTTACTTGGCCAATCAGTAGCAAGATGCTTTGAACAGTCAGCCGTTCGTGTAAACCTAGACAATAGAAGTCACACAGTTCCCTTCGAACATAGTTGGTTCTCATGTTTGTGTCCATTTTGGCCTTGGACACCACCTGGCTCATGAGTATTGTTTAGAGAATTTATCTTTCACATAATTCTCGTAGAAGCGGCCCCTTCTTACTCAAATAGGTGATCTCCATAAAGAGTATTCTGCTATACTCCACTTGAACAATTCAAGATATAGTGATC